>OX401406.1:20651778-21334278 GCA_947846245.1 Cerastoderma edule
CACTTCATTGCGATATTTTACTACAGTGTGATATAGAAATTGTTTTTTATTCTCGAAATGATCACACGTAGAAATACCAATCTTTCACCGATTGGATTGTACTTCATGCTGAAAACAGTATAAATGGAGAAAGTAAGGAGGCTTTTCGTTGCGGGGCCCGTTTTACTAAACAACATACGGAAAATGTTTGCGAAAGTCATACTTGATTAACATAAATAACATCTTCAATGAAAGTACAATATCGCAATGTGACACGTCATTGGAAGCGTCTCGGAGAGACGATTCCAATGATGTGTTACTTTGCAATATTGCTTTGCCAAATATTGAAATAAAAGGACTTGTTGTTTTAGACTTACGCAAATCTTAAGCGTAAACTGTTTAGTAAAACGGGCCCCCGATCCTTGTCCGTATTTCTTAGCATTAAAAAGTTGTGTTGAAATATTACCTTCATGATATAAGGAAATATCCCTTTCTGGTTTTTTGTTTGTTTTAAGGTCAGAAAAGGATTAAAAGATATGTCCTCATTGATGATTTACATGTATATCTCATACACGTGTTCACGTGTTAAAGGAGTATCTCCACTTTCCATGATGTATCTCAAACACCTCAAAGTGATTTGCCCTTGCTACGCTGCATCGATCACTACCACCACAACACGATTTTCATCAAGATTTGGATGACTATTAAATGCCTGTTTTATTTAAAGTTATTACCGTATATTGTATTTAACTTAGTTTAATAGTTTGATATATTCTTGTGTTGATTTCTGAATAGTTATATTGAAAAAAAAACACATTTCGTTTTCTTTACAAATAAAGCATAGATGGGTGATTTAATTTGGATGTCACCGCCATCTTTAAACACCATTTTTGTTTTTAAGCAGATGGCCATGTGCCATTCGTGGTGACAGTGATTAATTCCATAAAGAGAAATCACTGTGAATAGTTTGGTTGTGTCTCTAATGTCGTCTCGAAGCTCGTTCCATTTTGAGTTTCCCGTCTCGAAACTCGTTCCATTTTGAGTTTCCCGTCTCGAAGCTCGTTCCATTTTGAGTTTCCCGTCTCGAAGCTCGTTCCATTTTGAGTTTCCCGTCTCGAAGCTCGTTCCATTTTGAGTTTCCCGTCTCGAAGCTCGTTCCATTTTGAGTTTCCCGTCTCGAAGCTCGTTCCATTTTGAGTTTCCCGTCTCGAAGCTCGTTCCATTTTGAGTTTCCCGTCTCGAAGCTCGTTCCATTTTGAGTTTCCCGTTCGAAGCTCGTTCCATTTTGAGTTTCCCGTCTCGAAGCTCGTTCCATTTTGAGTTTCCCGTCTCGAAGCTCGTTCCATTTTGAGTTTCCCGTCTCGAAGCTCGTTCCATTTTGAGTTTCCCGTCTCGAAGCTCGTTCCATTTTGAGTTTCCCTTTCGATACTTAGAATGCTGGGTAGTTTTTAAGGAATAGATTTTTGTGTCGTCTGCTTTCCAAAACATTAAATATCTGAATACTTTTGACAAGGAAAGATACTCAGAGAAGCAAACAGGTTAGATCACAGGTGAGCCGCCAATTACCTTGGTGGCTTGCCTGGGTCTGACCTGTTTAGATAAGCACGAAGTTGGTTCCAGCCCTATAAGGGATTGAAAGGTTTACTTACAATTTGATTTAAGGTTTATTGTGTTATAAACAACCGACTCAAACACACATAAAGAGAGATAGATACAAAAGGTTTATACATGTATAGATGTGTTATAAATAAAAATAATTGTTCTATCTAAAGGTGATATTTTTCACATAATCTTTACTCGATCATAGATAAGTTCCTTTTGGAATTAATAAAAATGGAACACCGCAAGGCTGCTAATAACGATAATATTTTTGCACGACCTAAATACCTGAATACTCCAATATGTTCTTTGCCGTAAAAAACTCAAATACAAAATACCTTTTTTCTTGATACAATAACATGTAAGCATTATTCTGGCCAAATTGTTCTATTCGAATTCTGGCTACAAATAGTATGTTTTGTTTTCGGGGTATGTGATTTCGTTTTAATTGAATCATTTAGAAATCGTTGATTGTGTGTACTTGTGCACTATGTTATTTCTATTATTTCTACCTTTTGTTAAAAACTATCCCCTAGTAATATCTGTTCTCTACAAAGACTGATTGTGTGCAATGCATTCATAAGACGAGATTCAATTTGATACATAGAGAATAGATGGTTGGTGTCGTGAATCGGAAATGTTATCGGGCAAGGCTTAGGAATATTATCCGGTGAGCCGAAGGCGAAACGGATAATATTCCGATGCCGAGCCTGATAACTTTTCCTATTCAAAGACACCAATCATCTATTCTATTTATCCTGTTACCTTTATGTATTCTTTCAAAACAACAGGATGTAAATAAAACACGAGAAAAAAGGAAAAAAATAAGTAGAGAATGGTGTAAACATGACGTCATTGCGCTCTTATGACGTCATGATTCGTCACGTGCATGTGTTACATGGTTAGTGCCGGATATCACAAATGTTATACGGCACCTAGTTATCGGTCCCAAAATGGCGCTAGTGACAGGATAAAATGACTAATTGATTCCGGCAACTACTTGGTGAATGTTACGTGGTTACATTATCTAAAGCTGACCAATAGTTCATGTTTATAAATGACCCGATTTGTTTTTCGAACGTTGATCAAATACTCACGGTTTATTTGGCTCACATATGGTTTGACCATGCATTTAGCGATATAACGTTGTGACTTTTTAATAACATAGAGTGATGGTAAACCTTGTTTTTAACCAATTTGTTCAAGAAGGGATTGGGTCAAATAAAGGACAATATCATGTTGAAATTATATAGAATCAGACTCATTATCTTTTCGTGAGATGAGGTATTTTCTTTCATGTGTTTCTTTGATATTCTAATGATTTTTTAAAAAGAACAACAGAATAATGTAAAACGGGTTCTGAAAGGAGTTTGCTTTTATCATTTAACGACAGTTGACCAGTTTGTTGCAGACGACACTGGAAAACATTGTTGGAAAGGAAGATATTAATTACTCGTAACGAGCAGTTTCTCATTTTCCCTTAATGTTTTATTCCCTATAAGAAGATTATTTTCCAATTTCATCAGATTTGAAATTGACGTCTGCAAACTCTTTTAATTTTGGACAGTCCAAGATTTTGCGTTTGGTGAAAGGTTGAGGGTGTTACAATACCCGACTAGTACACCAGCATGCTCCTATAAGACCTTCCTTTTATTCATTTGACGAAAGCCTATAAAATCCTGTGTCAGTTCCGTTGATTATCGGAAGTTGGTTCTCTAACTGTCTATACTGTCTATACATACGGGCTGCTTTGTGATAAGTCTAGTCTTTTTAACCCTTTACCAAACGTCAAACTTTCGACTGTCCCAAATTGATGATATTAAAAGATAATTTTCTGATACGGCATAAACATTGTTGGAAAAGAAAAAATTGTCCCCGCAATGTTTTCCAGAGTCGTCTTCAACAAACTGTTCAAATGTCTTTATTGTTTGGTAATGGGTTAAACAACTCGCAAATTTAGCCGACATTGATAAAAAACGACAATTCTTAAAGCATGTTCTTTACATGTATTTCGTTTTTCTCAACATCTTAAAAAATGGGGAGAAAAGCGTACATGAGCAGTTTGCTCAACTGATGTTTTCTGATCAGATGCACTTCTTGACTTGGTCTTCCTGAAATGACGTGTTTTTATCAAGACGCAGTTAGAACCTATCTCTCGGTGACACATTGAAAGGAAGACCCGTAATTGTCCTAGAGTACAATCCTAGACAAACTGATTACAAAAACACGTCTTCTGTGATGTCCTTTATAACCAAAACACAGACGTCTTTATGTCTATAAGCCGACCGTAATTTATGGTGTTAGTCTTTGATCCGACACTAAGCCGAGTTTCGTCTGTATATTGTTTATGAAAATGTCTACAGAGTCCAAGTTGATATCGATTTCGGTCATGACATGGTTTTCTTAAAAAATATAAAAACGCGATAGTGCGATGGTGTCTTGGCAAAATGTAGTTATGGTTTGCAATACAAGGGAAGACATCAATACCAAAGCATATAGAAATGTTAAGGCGTAGGATAAAACGAGCTGCAATTTCTTTTTTGAAACAAATGCGCCAATACATTTAGGAAACTTTGTAAGATTTATTCTCTTCAAATATATATTTTTGAATATTTTCAAAATCTGTTCAAAACAGATGATATCCACGTCTGTGGTTGTATTCTGCTGGCTGCGAGACTCCAACGAAACGGGCATTTCATAACCAGGCAGTTGAGAATGCATGAATGCAAACAGAATGGTTCCTTTACTCCTGTGAAACACAAGATAGAGAGTTTTTGAAACACTTATAAATTTAAGATGAAGGCAAAATAGGAATAACCATTCGGTAAAAGTAAGTTTTTCTCCTTAGAGCATTTTCCCCTTTTATCAGATGTATAGAAATGAGTCATTGACTTTTCAATGGTCTTTAGTCATGTACATTGTGAAAGGAGAAAGGCTCTTTAGCCTCATTTTTCAACCCACATAATTATGGAGAAAATTAACTGTCCAAAATGCGCGAAGCGGGACCTGCGAGTACATTACCGTCACGTGATAAATTGAGGGTCAGTGAACGTTTACGTCCCTTTATTCAATTAACACTAGGACTGTTCAACGATATTTGATACTTCTGGTCGACAATAATGCCGCTTCTCTGTTATTTTCCCAATATTCCTGTATGGGTGTTCTTGACTGGTCCGCACTGAGAAATACAAAGGATGACGAAAATAGCTTGGGGAAAATGCATTGTCTTAGTGGTATTTATGAGAAACCATTATTAAAAGGCATTGAAGCAAAATAAAAACATATATTCATAATGAGCACATTCTTTTTTGTCCAGTTAAGTTATAAATGGTGATGTATTTTAAAGAAAGGACGTTTAGAAGTACGGTTTATTCAGTAGTATGTGATCATGTCTTTAATGAGAATCAGACTCTACCGTCTAAAATGTATAGAAATTAAAACGTTTTCACCATTTGACCTAAGAAAGCAATAGCTGCGAAAGTATGGTTAGAAAAAAAAAACATTATAATATACTCTATATATGTTTGTAGACCTCACAGGATAACTTTGTTTTATTTTTGCCGGTATAAAAGATTTTCATTTTTTTCTGTTGTTTCCATATGAAATTAAACAGAATCAGCCTTCAACTACCAGTTTTCGCTTTCTATGGCATTATAATGTGCATTGTAGAAGAATAGGGTTCTCGTAAATTTTAATCTTTGTCACATAAAAAAACAGATTGCTACCGAAATGTGATTAAAACTGACAATTGTCTCGGAAGAGAGGGGTAGAGAGAGTTTTTTTGTTCTAAGAATGAAATCCCGGCAAAACCATTGATTTTTAGACGAATCAAAGTCAAGCCTGTTTGTTTTAGAGCATTGCACCCTGCCTTTAATTGGAACGCTTCCAGTTTAATTGGTCTCGGAGTAAATCACCCAAAAAGTGTCTTTCGGAATTCCTTCCTTTCATGAAAAAATTCGAACTAAGAATTCATTCGTTTGCCCTAAAATCGATATGTATTTCAACTCAGTGCGACCTATATTTGATATAAAGTGAAAAGTAAACGAACATTCATTTATCGTTAATGGTTGGATGGTAAAAACTCACCAGGAGTCGCTTTTGCCAAAATTTCATTAACCGTTCATCCCATTTTATAATGAGAATAAAACCATTCAATAATGAGAAGATATTCAGTTTAATGTGTTCCTACACCTTCAACATCATTTTGTTAGCTACCTTAAGCAGATTATCTGATGAGTGAGCAACAAATATTGACATGTGAAAGATCGCCAGAAACTGAGATTGCTCGATGGTACACGCATGCGCACGGAGTATCGATGTCAATATTGGCGATAAACTGAAACATTATTTCTCTCATGAATTTATTCTTTTTGAAAACGTTTAGCAACATAAATCAATTTTTTACCCTATTCCATTAATGTCGTCCATATTTGTATTGAATTAGGAATGGTGACATCATACCTTATTTGGATTAGGGTTAAAGACGTTCACGGTAGTTTTTTGTTCACTTTATCAAAGCAAATCAAACGGAGATAATAAATCTGTTATCTGCTTTTATTCGGATGAAATACTGCGTGTTAAACTTTTCAATATATAACATAACATAACATTATTTTATTTCAACATTAAGCACATAGGCTCATAGTTATTACAATTATATATTTACATGCATGTTATGAAAATGACATGTACATTTACAACTTATACATATGCATAAAAAGCAAAATTTGATAGACATACAGGATGAGAGTGACCACTTAGATAAACTTAATACAATTCCTGAAAATATTTTCTATTCTATAGAATAGTAACTTCTTATTACCATAAATGCTTGTTTGTAGTAACTAGAAAGTTTAATGAATAATGATTTTTTATCAGTGTTAAGCAGACTGATGAACTTGTACATACCGGGGTGTTCGATGTAATACTTCGGTAAGTAAATGGATCTTAAGTCTTTAAGATCAGGGCAAATTAATGTAAAATGGTACTCATCTTCAATATCACATAATGGGCATAAATCACAATATCTTTCGTTTCTTGAAATATTACTATGTCGCCCCTTTTCAATTTTTAGATCATGTGATGACAATCTTGATTAACTTAACATAATTCGTTGTGATCTACTCTCTAAAATATAAATGTATCCGGATTTTTCATACCTTGGTTTAAGACTATAAAAAATTTGCATTGATGTTGAAAGTGAAATTTGTTCATGCCAATTACTTATATGAATATCTTTCATTCGAGATGAGAAAATAGGTATAAATTTATCTATCTGCACTGATTCTGGAAATAACCAAATAGCAGCAAATCCGGATGACTCTAGTAAGTGCTTTACATTATTATACCAATTTTTAGTTTCTTGATTATCGTGTATTACTTTACTTTGGTAGGCAATAATAGATGAAAGAATACAATTATCTTTCTTTCTATTAAATAGTTTTAATCAGTATTTTATGATGCGGGTGTATCTCCGTATAATGAGTGGGAACCGCCCAAGTTCGGATAGTAAAGCTAGGGAGTTAGTTGACTGTTTAACATTAAGGATTCGTTTACAAAATTTCCTGTGTACTCTTTCTAAATTTTCTGCTATACAAAATCCCCAGACTTCACAGTTGTAACTAAGACTTGAGTTTACGTAACTATCAAATATGTTAAATATTATATTTATTGGGACATCATAACCGTTTATTAGACTAAAAAGTGACCCCATTGCTCTTAAGGCTTTACCTGTTATATAGCGCTGAAGTTAAGGAGCCAAGATTCTTTTGGGAGGGATCGTTTATTACTTAAGTATGAAAAGTACCGGTATTTCGTTTTTTGAAGGGATCAGTTTATTATTTATTCCCTACTTCATACTGACCCTCCCGAGTGCAACGTCAGCATAGGTCTCAAAAATCACTGTAACAAACGGAAAACAATAATCAAAACGGAAACAATACTAAAAACGCATTTTGATACTTTTGTCAAATTAGTTTCCTCCAACCTTTACAAGAAAAACCACCACTTTTCTCTGTTAGAAAATGTTGTCTTCATTTTGGAAAAATCACATAGTATCATCCGCCGTCTTTGTTAATGGATACTCGTATTTTGGAAGCGGAAGTGGTCCGTGTATTCCGTGTATAAGATAATAAGTAAGGACATGCAGTGACTGACACGGGTCGATATCCTCAAGGAAATTGAGCGTTTTAGTCTCGGATAATAGAGGGCTTGCGTGACCATAAAGTAGGCGAAATGATGCCCAAACCCTAACCCGGGGTTTGGTACGACTGCGCAGTATAGTGCATGATT
Source organism: Cerastoderma edule (assembly GCA_947846245.1). Classification (NCBI taxonomy): domain Eukaryota; kingdom Metazoa; phylum Mollusca; class Bivalvia; order Cardiida; family Cardiidae; genus Cerastoderma; species Cerastoderma edule. The sequence continues at coordinate 20,659,648 of OX401406.1, forward strand.
GTGTTGGTAAATACTACAAAGTTGCGTTGATAAACGCAAGTAGTTACGCAGTTGTGTGGGTAAACACAGGTATAGTACACAACTATCCAGGGTTAAACCCTTTACCAAACGCCAAATGTTCGACTGTCCCAAATTGAAAGAGTTTGCAGACGAGATTTTAAAATATGATGTTATTAAAAGATAATCCTCTGATAGGACAGAAAACATTGTTTGAAAAGGAGAAATTGCTTTGCACGAGCAATTTCTTCTTTTCCCAAAATGTTTTCATGAGTCGTCTGCAACAAAGTCGTAAAATGTCGTTATCGTTTGGTAACGGGTTAAGCCCCGTCGGCTATACAGGTTCATGGGAGTATCCTTTAGCAAAACACATAAGAGCTAAAGCCTGGTGGTGATGAGTAAAAAAAAAATCGTAAAATAACTGAAATGTTACTGCCACAGCAGTAAACCCAATGTGAACAAAGAAATCAACATTGTCTACGCTCTCTATTGGGATAAATTTACTTGTGTATAATGCTCGCGATCGACCAGGAAAAAGAGATGGAGAGATCTTGTAAGAATGTAGTCTAAGAAAATGTTGATGATTCCCCTATGGACCGTTCCATTTATCATAACGATACCTTTGGACCTTGCTGGAGACAGATACAACTTGATACTCCCCGAACTTTGATATATCTGCCGTGACGGTCATTTCTCAAGGCATAAAGATTTCGCAACCAACCTTGTCTTTGTTTGGTAATGGTTCGCTTTTTGGCGCCAACTCCTTGTTTTATTCAAATACAGTCATTTTGGCCCAACTATAGTGCCTTCCGCGAAATAGTTCAGCCATAAAAAAGCAGTGTCACGACGTAAAGGATGCAAATAAAATCCGGATGGTACCAGACTAGGATATCAGCGAACTTTCATCCTTGCTTGTTGGGAACGAAATTATCACAGCAGTTTATTGAAACTCAGAATGATTTTGGAAGCAGTTTTCAAAGCAATTTATTGAAACAAAGCATTGTTTTAAACCAGTTTCTACAGCAATTCATTGAAACCAAACCAATTTTGAAATAAATTGTCGCAGAAATGTATTGAATCACAGCATAGTTTTGAAAGCAGTTTTCTCAGCAATGTATTAGATAACATCATACTTTTGAATGCAGTTATTACAGCAATTCATTGAAACACAGCATAGTTTTGAAAGCAATCTAAATGAACACCGTATAGGATTTCACAATATTTCGTTCCTTATTACCGTCATATTGACTTTGTTTTTTGATATTTAACAGTTAATGTTTAGAAATACTTCGCTTTATCAGTACGATCCCTTTCCATACACTACAGAGACCTATCCTGTACTGAAAAGCCGTGAAATAACTAAAATACTATTGACGCGCTGTGTAACCACACACAATCCCTTGTCATTTCGATAATACAGTTAACTTTGAATCTCCTTTGCGAATGACGATAACCACATCGATGTGACAAGAAAGAGAACCCGCTCGTCAAAAGGAAGCTTTTCCACATTGGTTTTGATGGGTTTTTAACTCTTTTCCACCTGCAGACGATTTTTTTACTTGAACCAGACGACTAAAGAAAAGCTTTGTAAAATGTGAAAAAAAGTTCTGCTGTTGTGAAATGTAAATAGATTGAAAAAAGCATTGTGACAAAGGAGAAATTGCATGTGACAAGCAATTTCTTCTTTTGTCACAATGCTTTTTGAAATCGTCTGCATCAAGACGCTAAAATATGGCGTTTGGTATACACCGTTTTGTGACCTTTACGAATGGTTGAAAAATGTATTTGATAAACCAAGCCATCATTATGCATAATTATGTTTGTTAACTCCACGATTGCTTCATAATCTTTCTCATCTTTATGTAATATAATGCTTTATTATCATCTTTATGCATTCATACAAACATAAAAGGAATATTGGGTGAATTTTTCATTTAACGACATGTCTAACACATTAACTCTTTGTACATGGGGACTTTTATAGGTAGAACAGATGATTGTAGATAGCTTTTCTCATTCGAGCTTTGAAAAGAAAATCAATTTCTCATCTTTATTTTATGTCTTTATTATCGTCGTGTTTTCGTTTAGCTTATGGTAAACGCTTTAATCTGTACAGATTTAATCAAAAGCTTATTCAAAGGAAAATAGTGCAAACTGCATTTTGATAGATGAAGAATTGGGTGTTTCTAAAAAAAAAAATGACATGGGCCTCTCACCGCATGGATTCAAGTTCTGGGGATATTCTTGTGAGCTAGTTTCCCGGTTGACCTGAGGACTGCCGATAGTTCTGGACTGACAAGCCCATATGGGGAGAAAATGTTGGGTTCTTTCACAAACTCACTAATTAAATGTTGACATATTTATCATCTTACCAATTAGATGTTTGACTTTTCCATCAATACGTACACTATTCAAATTGGTACATCAGCATTCGCCGACTTTATGCTCATTTGTGATAAAAAGAAGGAAATCCCTTGTAATGAGAAACCTTTGTTATAATAGTTTTTACCCGCTATCTCAAAGTTTGTTTACTTCATGGTAGCCATCTTCCTTTTGTTTTGAGGAAATTGACCAGCTGTTGGTGGTGGCATTATTTTGTTCTACAATACCGGTTGTGATTTTATAAAACTGTCTCCCAGTAAATTAAAGGAAAGCTTACCCTTTTCACCCGGATGCTCTCCTAATGACATTATCAAATTGAAGTCTTTGGTCTCACCATTTTTTGTCGCCTTAATCCTTTCCCAAAACCACACAATTTGGAATATCCCAAATTGAAAAAGTTTGCAGACGACATTTCAAAATGGGATAAAATTGGGAAATATTCTTCAGATAGAGCAGAAAACCTTGTGGGAAAAGGAAAAATTGCTCGTTTTCCCAAAATATTTTCTAAAGTCGTCTGCAACAAAATATTCAAGTGTCGTTATTGTTTCGGAAAGGGTTAAGGGAAGTTAAAGCAAACTACCGAGAGTCTTCAATTCATGGGGCATTTCAACTGTAAAACTGATGTAATATCATGTTGTATTTTCTTTAAGCGGTTTGAGCCACAAACTCCCTCCTTTCACTAGATGATCGTTTGACTGTTGATCAGATCGTACATGTATTGTACAGCTTGAAACAAAAATTAATGCAAATTTCCTTAAAAGTTATGATAAGAGATTAAGTATGGCATCTACTACAATATCCCTTATTTTACAGCATCTACAGCAGACGAATTAAGGAACAATTGAAAATAAGATAAATTTCTCCATTTGAGCAATCAATCCTTCTGTCTATATGGTTTTTACGTATGATGGCTAAGAAACTGTGCTTTTTGCATTATGATGGACTGTTTATTCTTTGTCACACTGGTTTCTACGAAACCAAAACCAAAAATAGGTTTTTTTCTCGCAACTATTCGTCTCCTGTTGTGGCTTTCAATTTGGACGATTCCTGAATTTCTAGGGGGGAGAGTGGGTTGAATGTCTTGAGATGTCAAGTGTCGTTCAGTTCTTGAATTTGATTTTGTGTGCCCCTAAAAAGCGGCCTCTGTTATATTTCGGATTTTAATTCAAGACATCTGTCAACGGTTTTCCAGAGCAGAGAGCTACAAGCTGCTTCCACATGGTTATTTACATTGCCCAGGGACATCGTGTCCCGCTTTCAAAATGGAAACAAAATTCATTCGCAAAAACTACGATTATAATCAATTTTCTTGTTGTTTTTGTGAGTCGTTGAAACAGAACGTCTTGCTTCCACATGGTTATTTACATTGCCCAGGGACATCGTGTCCCGCTTTCAAAATGGAAACAAAATTCATTCGCAAAAACTACGATTATAATCAATTTTCTTGTTGTTTTTTTGAGTCGTTGAAACAGAACGTCACGATAGAAGACAGTAATTAAGATTAATTCTAAATCTTTTCTTGTGGTGCTTGGGTTGGGCATTTTACGAAAGTCACATGCTTCTGGCAACACTTCTTTATAAAGATTGGTAAAGTTTAAAAGCGACGAATATTCTATTCCCCTGCTTGGCTGAAAAGTATTGCTTGTAAAGGGGAAAATTACTTACATGACCAATCTCTCCTACTAACACAGTCAATCAAGAAATCCAGAGGATTTTTATTCCATTACCAAACAATAAAGAAATCTGACCTGCTCGTTTCAGACGACTCCGGAAAAACATTGTAGGAAAAGGAGAAATTGTTCTTAACGAGCAATTTCTCCTTTTCCAACAATGTTGTATGCCAATTCAAAAGATTGTTATTCAATTTCATTATTTCATTACATTTTGAAATGTCGTCTGCAAACTCTTTCAATTTGGGACAGTCGACAACTTTGAGTTTGGTAAAGAGTAAAGTGAAGGATAGATGCATGTTCATGTAGCTGTTGTCATTAATCGTTTTGTGCAATCTGTGCAGTCCATCGTTAGACAATAGCATCTGTAACAGCTTTACAAGCCAGTTATAGATCTGCTTATTTGTTTGATTGTTTGTATTTTTGTTAACGCTGTGTCAACGATTTTCTATTTCTGATACGGCTTTCCTAGATCCAGAAGTTCTACGCTTTGGCTTTGAAGTGACTTACCAAAGGCAATCCACACTGATTTGCTACTAAAATACTTCGTAGAAACAGTAATGCCAATTTTTGGTTAAAGACGCACGAATAATTAAGTACATATTATCCTTTATGTAAATGCGAATTCGTTTTGAGCTGTTTTCTTCGATACCTTAACCTCGACATTTATCAATTTATAGACGACAATCCATTCACAGCGAACATCAATCTTCCTTTTGGTTCCTATCGATTCGACGTATTGTTCCTTTCAAAGCACGGGCCGTATAAATTGTAACGTCTCGGGTAGTCTCGTAACCATAGAAATACGTTTCGTATATAAGTGTAGGGTTACCATTTTGGGCTATGTGACCTGGCTTCTTACACGTTTCCTTTAACGGAAGCTTGAAGCTTTTTTGATTCACTCTCGATGACTGCCTCCTTGATACTAAAGCAGTACTCGGGCCTATTTTTTGTTAGCTCCGGCAATTCACATCGCCTTACGGGGATCGATTCCAGGCCCTCGTCAAAGGCGGCCAATGCTGTTTCACTGCCCAAATATCGCCAACAATCTGCATCTCCTTGGTCTATGCGGACGCGTCTTTTCAATACTTCAGACATATTCCCACGCTTAATTATGTCACAGCTACTTGTCCTGATCGCCTGAGGAATCGGTCTTTGGTCTCGGTTGTTCCGAGAGTGGGTTACAAACGACATCTCAATACGGCTAATCCGGAATTTGTATGGACATCCATGTTTATTTCATGATAACAACCGTCTAACATGACACGAATGCAATAAGTCCAGACATCAAACTGATTCTTTAAACGTCTTCTTGTTCTCGTCCATGAACGCGTTTTTTCTATGTTTTAGACCTATTCTCACGCTTAACCATTAGAGTGCTGGGTACTTTTCTAAAAATAGGTTAATTTTGATGAAGAGAGATAAACATAGATACAAAAACCAAACAGGTTGGATCACAGGCCAGCCGCTAATTTACTTGGCGGCTGGTCTGGATTCAACCCGTTTGCATAAGCATGAAATTGGTTCCAGCACTATAAGGGTTAATGAGGTCATACTTACTTAGACTGATCGCCCTAGGAAACGGTATTTTGTATCTGAAGTCCTGGATAAGTAAGTCAATGCGGATGATTTAGAATGTTGTGTTTAAGTTCGTGCAATACCTTGTGATATAACATTGTGCACAGATGGCACCGGTCCAATCATTCTAGCAATTGAGTTGACTCCTCTACATCTCGGTTTCCTACATTAAACATATTTAACATCTGTCAAGACATAACCCTACTCTTTATTACTTGGCTACCATTACTTTGCCCGAATAGCCCTTAGAAACTCTATTTTGGTCTCTGGAGTGATACATGCATTAGGGAGGATATCTCAAGGAAGTTAACCCTGAAGGTTGTTGTGTTCATTGTATCAGGCAAGCTGTCACTACTCTGCCCGGATCGCTTGAGGAAAACTAATTTTGGTCACTAGAGTGCTGAGTGCAATGGGGAGGGGGGGGGGATCCCAAGAAAGCTCTACAACTGTTTGTTTATGCCTCTTTCATTACCTGAATAAGCACCAACACGTACACATGGCACCGGTTCAATGAGCCAAGTAATCAAATTGACTCTGCATCTCTGTTTCTCAGTTTTCTACGAGAACGCGTCTTTTCTACACTCTAGACCAATTCCCACGCTTAATTAGGTCACATTTACTTGGCCTGATCGCCCGAGGAAATGATCTTTGGTCTCTTGGGTTCTGAGGAGGTTACAAACAACATCTTAACCCTTTCCCAAACAACAAATTTTCGACTGTCTCAAATTAAAAGAGTTTGCAGACGATATTTGAAATGTGATGAAATTGGAAACTAATCTTCTGATAGGGCAGAAAACATTGTGAGAAAAGGAAAAATTGCTCGTCACGAGCAATTTCTCCTTTTCCCACAATGTTTTTTAAAGTCGTCTGGAACAAACTGGTCAAATGTTGTGATTGTTTGGGAAAGAGTTAAGACAGCTAATCCGGAATAACGTGTTTGTGCTTCATGCATAACTGCACGTTGTTATAGGCCGGTTGGGGAAGACCACATTAATAGTACTAAATCGCTTGTCCAGATGACATGAAATGGAAGTGAATAAGTTAGAAATCGATGATGGTTTGGTTGTAATCCAGTTATATGGCGGTATCGTAGAATATAGAGCATTGCTTTTCGGTTTTCTCCACCGATGTTATATATACCACTGGTCAATTATGTTCATGCGGAAAAAAGGATATGTTTAATAACAATTTTGATGAGTAAATTTAATTAATTTTTGACACAGTTCCAAATATGGCAGCTAGTTCACACCGTAACTCTATATGTCGCTGTGTGAACAATATGTACAAGTCCGCGTGAACTTGGTATCATAACCCTTCTTCGCAAAGGTTCAACTTTAAGTAACGATGTTTGGATCTTTTTAATACGTAGTCTCCCAATTGACCTACAGTTTTTTTTTTTGTTTTTTTTATGGGTTTTACATCACATCAACATTATTTCAGTTATGTAGCGATGCCCGACTCTTAATGATGGAGGAAGACCCCATACTCAACTGCCCACAAGGGCTGGTCAAGGCGGGTAGAACCATCGGCATTCCGTAAGTCAGTCGGGAGACTACCTCTCATGAAAATCCATATCCCTCTCAGGATTTGAACCCACGCGGATAGGGGCCATGTGATTTCAAGTTCTGTACTCTAACCACTAGGCCACGGAGGCCCCCTGACCTACAGTATTACGATGGTTCTACCTAGCTTGACCGGGTCTTACGGGCAGTAAAGAAGAGGTCTTCCTGCATCTAATATGAGCCATGAATTGCAAGATAGTCCAAGTTCTGTTGAACAAGAACCTCCCTACAACATACAAACATAGAAGTAGTTGTTTGTCGGTGCATTTTGGCATCGTGGCGACGTAGGAACCATATATGAGTTCATTTTTGAGATGTGTTCAAACTGCTTTTCAATACTTTCCGTCTTATCATTTAACCATTCTTCTGTCTTTTTAGCCAAATTCTGTTCATTGGTAACATGGATAGTGACAAGGGTGTTAAGCACTGATAAGAAAATCTAAGGACATACTGTATTGATGGACGCTGAACGCTGATTGTCGACATTTAACTTAAACGCTGAACAGAGCGATGTTAAACACACATCAACAAACCATCTATCCAAATAGAAAAGAACCAGTTAGTAACCTTCGATGGTAATGAACATTTTACGACTGACGCGTACAGAAAACAACTCCATAAAACACGTGTTATTGGCCCATCATGGCGGCCTAATGTTATTTACCCCTTTAATGCAATTATATTAGGCTTCGTTCCAAGTGTCCGGAAACTGGAGGTAAATGGTGTTTTGCCAAGTTATCGTTTGTTTCTATGACCACTACTATACTTAAAATTGTGTTCGCTTTTTTATCATTAGGGTTTAACGCCATGCTTTAAGATTCAGCTCCTTCACGGTTTTTCTGAATTACACCAGCTCTAGCCAGGGCTAAGTATTGTCCAACCCGAGAACACTCCAACGAAAAAACCCGTTGAAGTCCTACACCTTAACCTCTGGGTCACGCAGGACCACTGTTTAGTATGATGTTATTTTTTATTGGGGTATGTAGTGTTCAACAGTATTCTGATTAATCATTGCAGTACATAAACTTGTGTAAAATTTTGAATATCAGCAGATCCACAATCTATTCTTTCTGACACACTAACTTGTCTCGTACATGAACACTTAGTTATCAGCGATGCGAGACGTATAGATATTGAATAGCTTAACAAGGGATCGGGAGGAATATCGTTTGAGTCCGGGATTCTTGTGACAAAATGATTCTTCTTTTGGTGAAATGTTTACAATGGTCACCACTCGGTTGTACAACTACTCAACGATTGCTTATATTGATGATATACTTCATAACTCATCTATTCAAACCATCCAAAGATACAGCATATACAGTGAACCCTCGTTTATCCGGACCCCGATTATCCGGATGTCTCGCAATCCGAACAAAATTGTAAGGGAACGGAATTATTGGACCAGTTTATTGCAGACGACTTTTGAAAACATTGTGGGTAAAGGAGAAATTGCTCGTGACGAGCAATTTCTCCTTTTCCCACAATGTTTTCTGCCATATCAGAAGATTATCTTTGAATTTCATCACGTTTTGATATGTCTTCTGCAAACTCTTTCAATTTGGGACGGTCGACAATTTGGCGTTTGCTAAAGGGTTATAAGTATACACGCGCATACAGACCGTTTATGTCTTAATGTAAATAAGAACATGCTTTGCTTCATTAGTCCGGATTATTCGGTAAACCGGACATTTTGTTGGGAACGGACATGTTCGGATAAACGAGGGTTCACTGTACCTACATTATACCTACTCGTTGTGGACTCAACATGTCGATACAGAAGTAATACGTGTAAATTAAATATGTATAACAGTCTGCAGACAATCCCCGTTTGTAATTAATACCCTAAGGTGTTAACATAGGACAACAGCTCGGTGTTTAACCCTTAGAATGCTGGGTAATGTTCTAAAAATAGTTTTTTTTATCGGCTGATTTTCAAAACCTTGACTTTCTGCTTATCTTGATGAGGAAAAGTATCCAGAGTAGCAAACAGGTTAGATCAGAGGCAAGCCGCTAATGTACTTGGCGGCTGGCCTGGATCTAAGCTGTTTGCATAAGCATGGAGTTGGTTCGAGCACTATAAGGGTAAATAATTATCTTTTCCAATACAAATTCCCGCCTGTTAACCCCTCGTCGAGGTTGTAATTGGTTATGAAGACTTGGTTTTCCTGGTTCGCCTTTTTTGACTTTATGTGTGCCGATCCTATACAATGATTTCCTTTTCAGGTGGATACATAGCTTTCCTTTTCAGTTGGATACATTACTTTCCATTTCAGTTGGATACAATGATTTCATTTTCAGTCGGATACAATGATTTCTTTTTCAGTGCGATACAATGTTTTCCTTTTCAGTTGGATACAATGCTTTCCTGTTCAGGTGGATACATTGTATTCCCTTTCGGTTGGATACTATGCTTTTCTTTTCAGTTGGATACAATGCTTTCCTGTTCAGGTGGATACATTGTATTCCCTTTCGGTTGGATACTATGCTTTTCTTTTCAGTTGGATACAATGCTTTCCTTTTCAGTTGGTTACAATGCTTCCCTTTTCAGTTGAAAACTTTGATGAGCGAAAATAGCCTTTAACTGATTGTATACGTAAGTTATGACTAAAGTGGTTGAAGATAACCGCCAATATCGGCAGCAATTTCTCAGTAAAATCGAACAATGTCGAATAAAAAAAATACTGTAAAAAAGTATCAGGAGTACGTATTTAAAGCTGTAATTATCACATAGACTAACGTCAAAACTTTAGAATCATCTGATCTAAAAGTTTTTCTCATTGGTATATATGTATCTCTCCTTTATCCAGACTGATTTGGAGAGAAATTCGCCTTATATCTCCTTCACAGTGCCTTGGTTGTTTGTGTGATATATGACTTGTTCTTTGTGCTGCACGAACGTAAGTACAAAACTACCTAACAGTCAAATTAATCACCAAGGTAAAAAACATCGATTTTCCACAAATTAGACGGCAAATAGCTTTCTAATCCTCTTTCATTTTATGTGTTAGCTTGAAACTGGAGTTAAGCAATTATCTGGAATAATATATTTTTTCCCTATATCACAAAGGAAAATTTAAAGCTATATAACGCAGCGGGATTTGTAACCGATCCATAATTAAAAATAAAAGCAGACCAACGAAATAGCTTAAAATATTCTCTAAAACATTGATTAATTATCTTGAATAAAGGATAAATTTGCTCAGTAGCAGTAGCTATGCTTTCGCCACAGTGTATTCTAATGAATTCATGGCAGTTTCATTCCGTTTAAAGATGAAATAGATCCGAGACGATTTAAGCCCAGTCTCTATGCTTTGAGTCATCAAGTTGTCGTGAGTCAAACCCTTTACCACAGGCACGCCTGGTGAACAACGCTCTGTCGCATTATCGCGGTGCTGACGACGAAATCGATTGCGCAACTTCCGGTTTAGCGATTTAAGGGTAGTTTTTTGCTTTTCTATGCAATTTAAGACGAAAAATCACAAATCCAAAAACATGTTTTAACCCTTATTGAAACTAACCGCATATAGGTAAAGTTTCAGTTTTGAACTCGTGGAATTGGCTGAGATTTCGTAATTTTTCCTCGCCGAAAAACGCGAAGATACATTCTCCCGATACCCCGTTCGCAAAACAAGTAAAATATCGTGCAATTTGCCAATTTATGTCAAGCTAAATGGATGTTCTAATCAATAATGATACTCAAAACTACCAAGTGGTAAAATTTGCTACATTTTAGGTTTGTTTGAATAGAATATCACAATGTTTACATGGTGGTGCGGTTGCAGACTCTCGAATTGCAATTCTGCATTACATCGACCAGGAAAGTTACGAAATCTCAGCCAATTCCTCGAGTTCAAAACGGAAACTTTACCCATAGGCGGTTGAATTCGATAAGGGTTGAATCATGATTTGAGAGTTTCGATTACTTGTCTGGAAATGTAGGAAAATAGCAAAAACCTACCCTCAAATCGCTTAACCGAAAGTTGCGCAACCTATTTCGTCGTCAGCACCGTGGTAGTGCGGCAGAGCGTTCATCAGCCGTGACAGGGCTACGAACACCATTGTATGCCATATTTCTGGATAAAGGCTATTCTGTAGTTAAAATACAGCACGTTTTTGTAAATTAGTAATGCATTTTATAATTCAGACGCCTCGCGGGCTTTTATCGATAATTCATAACAGCCAGCGGATTAAAACCTTTCTCTTTTTCCTGGATATTATCGGTAGATAACATTGAGAAACTTTTTCCAAAAGCGAAATGTTCAAACACATTTTAAAGATAAAAAAAAAACAGCTTTTGCACAACTTAAACAAAAGTAATTTCGTTAACATGCGTTAACGTGTTGTTTGCTTACATCGTAAGGACACTTTTGTTTTAGAATCTCATAACGTTTTTATTAAACTGCATTCCGACGCTGTTGTTTAAAAAACTCTTTCATTATAATGCGTTTCGAGGCTGTTGTTCCAAAAACTTGTCATAATTCTTTCATTATAATACGTCTCGACGTTGTACTTCTAAAACCGTTTTATTGTAGTGCGTTTCGCGGCTGATGTTCAAAATACTCGTAATTCTTTCATTATACTACGTTTCGGTGCTGTTGTTCAAAAAACTTGTAACTCTTTAATTTCAGTTTCATTACAATGCGTTTCGAGGCTGTTGTTCAAAATACTCGTAATTCTTTCTTTATACTACGTTTCGGTGCTGTTGTTCAAAAAACTTGTAACTCTTTAATTTCAGTTTCATTACAATGCGTTTCGAGGCTGTTGTTCAAAATACTCGTAATTCTTTCATTATACTACGTTTCGGTGCTGTTGTTCAAAAAACTTGTAACTCTTTAATTTCAGTTTCATTACAATGCGTTTCGAGGCTGTTGTTCAAAATACTCGTAATTCTTTCATTATACTACGTTTCGGTGCTGTTGTTCAAAAAACTTGTAACTCTTTAATTTCAGTTTCATTACAATGCGTTTCGAGGCTGTTGTTCAAAATACTCGTAATTCTTTCATTATACTACGTTTCGGTGCTGTTGTTCAAAAAACTTGTAACTCTTTAATTTCAGTTTCATTATAATGCGTTTTGAGGCTGTTGATCCAAAACTTGTAACGGTTTTACCACAGTTTCATTACAATGCGTTTCGCGGCTGTTGTTCAAAAACTCGTAATTCTTTCATTATACTGAGTTTCGGTGCTGTTGTTCCAAAACTTGTAACGGTTTTACCACAGTTTCATCATAATGCGTTTTGATGATATTGTTCCAAAACTTGTAACTGTTTACCACAGTTTCATCATAATACGTTTCGCGGCTTTTGTTCCAAAACTTGTAACTTGTACTACAGTTTCATTAAGATGCGCTTTGAGGCTGTTATTCCAAAAAGTCGTAATTCTTTTATTATACTCCATTTCGATGCTGTTGTTATAAAAACTCTTAATTCTTTCATTTTATTCATTCCGAGAATGTTTCTGTTACAAAAACTCTTAATTCTTTCATTTAATTCATTCCGACAATGTTTCTGTTACAAAAATGCTTAATTCTTTCATTTTATTCATTCCGACAATGTTTCTGTTACAAAAACTATTAATTCTTTCATTTTTTTTCATTCCGACAATGTTTCTGTTACAAAAACTCTTAATTCTTTCATTTTATTCATTCCGACAATGTTTCTGTTACAAAAACGCTTAATTCTTTCATTTTATTCATTCTGACAATGTTTCTGTTACAAAAACTCTTAATTCTTTCATTTTATTAATTCCGACAATGTTTCTGCTATAAAAACTCTTAATTCTTTCATTTTATTCATTTTATTCTTTCCGACAATGTTTCTGTTACAAAAACTCTTAATTCTTTCATTTTATTCATTCCGACAATCCGACAATGTTTCTGTTATAAAAACTATTAATTCTTTCATTTTATTCATTCCGACAATGTTTCTGTTACAAGAACTCTTAATTCTTTCATTATATTCATTCCGACAATGTTTCTGTTACAAAAACTCTTAATTCTTTCATTTCTTTTTCATTCCGACAATGTTTCTGTTACAAAAACTATTAATTATTTCATTTTATTCATTCCGACAATGTTTCTGTTACAAAAACTGTTAATTCTTTCATTTTATTCATTCCGACAATGTTTCTGTTATAAAAATTCTTAATTCTTTCATTTTATTCATTTCGACAATGTTTCTGTTACAAAAACTCTTTATTCTTTCATTTTATTCATTCCGACAATGTTTCTTCAAAAAATCTATTGCTTTTATCATACTGTGTATCGACGTTCTTGTTAATAAAGATCCTATCTTCTCTAATACCATACATGAGAACATACATTGTGATCTGAGGCTTCTATATGAAGCCATGTGACTTGTTTCGCCAGGACGCACGCTAATTACTGACATTTTCCGAGAACACGGTTTATGGAAATCCCTGAAATTAAGGGTTCGTATAACAAGGCAGATTTGTCACAGACCGTTATAGAATGGGTTATTGGTTATTCAATACCGATTTGTGTCAATCCGCTCTGGAATTATGATGAATGCGCAATGGAGACCTCGACTAATCACCGACCGTATTTGTTGTCAATTTGGTTCGAATTCTTTAGAACAGTAACGGTGATAATGCTGGAACCGACTTAATGCTTATGCAAACAGATTAGATCCAGGCCAGCCGCCTAGTAAATTGGCGGCTTGCCTGTGATCTAACCTGTTTGATTATCTTGGTATCTCTTCTCACCAAAATTAAGCAGATATTTAAGGTTTTGGAAAGCAAACGATACTTTCTTCCTACCGAGATAATGAGGCGCGACGTCTAACCCTTAGACAAAGTCACTTTACAGCAGCTCTTGTAATTAATCCAATAAACACCAAAACGACAGCATGAAAAAAAACTTTACAAGTGTTCGAACTCATGACCCTGAATACAAAGTCAGACTGTCTACCGACCGAGATACTGCTACATGGCGTCTGGGCAATAGACGCATGCGTGCTAGACTGTCCCTACTAATTACTACTCCCCTAGATCGAGGACAGGGTTAGAAAAACAAGTAAATGCACTTAGAACGCTGGGTAATTTTCTAGAAAAAGGTTTTGGTGTCGTCTGCTTTCCAAAACCTTCAATATCTGCTAAATTCTGATGATGAAAGATAACCAGAGTAGCAAACAGGTTAGATCACAGGCCAGCCGCCAATTTTCTTGGCGGCTGGCCTGGATCTAACCTGTTTGCACAAGCATGAAGTCGGTTCCAGCACTGTAAGGGTTAATGGCCACGATAATTATATCCATGAAGCAAGAATGGACTTAATTATTTACAAGGGATTGTTAACGTCACCATTGATTACAAATTATAATGATCTCGTTGAGATTTAATGCTACCACAAAATGGATTTTTTGTTGCATCTAATGTCATTGGAGAGAATATCTACATAAAAAGCGTAATAACAAGTAAAGATGGAAGAGCAAAATAAAACCCCACCTAGTTGCAAAAATTGTAACGACGTGCAGTTGGTTTCTTTGAAGATAATTCCTGAAAGAATAGTTATTACTTGTATGACTGATTTCTGTAGTACCTGTTTTTAAACTACGCTTTTGATTAATTTGATGCAATAATTAATGGTAGGGTTTCGTTTGACCATTTTTGTTATTTTTGTGTGTCAATGGCAATAGAAAAAAGGCTGTTTCTGGTTTAGTTTCAGTTTCAGGTGGGCAAACTTTTTATTCATCACGACGACGGTCTCTCGGTCATTTGGCTATGATCAAATAATCATACATAGGAGAATACCCTATGCATGTATAAAAAACAAGTATCAAATACATTAACAATACTAAGTGGTAGAGTGTCGTCCTCCTTTAATGAAGATACTGGGTTCGATCCCATGCAAAGCATGTACGGACTACGTATACGAGTAAATGGTTATTTTGGTGTCTGGGCTGTTCGCACTCACGTCATGTTAGACGCTTGTTCCCATTGAAATAAACATGGACGTCCATACAAATTCAGGATAAGCCGTCTTGAGATGTCGTATGTAACCACTCTTAGAACAAGAGAGACCAAAGGTCGTTTCCTCAGGCGATCAGAACAAGTTGATGTAACCTAATCAAGCATGGGAATAGGTCTGACGTATAGAAAAGACGCATCCGTATAGCAAGTGGAGATGCCGTGTGTGGGCGACGTCAGTGAAGTGGTCGAGCGTTGACCTCCTTTAACCACAGCCCGGATTCGATCCCCGTTGGGCGAAATGAAAATTTCCGGAGCTTACCCTCAAATCGGCGCGAGTATTGGTTAAGTACATGTTTCCAGGAAGCAGTCAACGAGAATGGCTCTAGTAATCTTCAAACTTCCGTCACAATCGATGAAAATTAAATAGAACCTCCTCAAAATGAATATGATAATATGCCCTTTTTAAGAAGGAGTTCCGGCATAAAGGAAAGGTTTTTGGCTTTATACATGGTTTACTCGAGCAGGATGCTCAGAATAAAACCTCTCTAACCTCTTAAAACTTCTTTTTTTTTAAAAAAAAAGAAAAGAAAAAGCATATTGAGCTTCAAATATCGAACTTATTGGAAAGTACAGTGCAAATTCAAATATATAATTTCTGACGAACGATGTATTAATAGCTTTTGTTTAATTTCAGAAACGACGCAATTCAACAGTAGTAGCAGATAAAGCACTAAGGTAGGCAAACACCTTTCGTTTTTAATGCTAGTTTGTGGGTGTACATGTGCACCTTTATAACAATATCTATCTAACATAAATACCTTCCTTTCTACCAATACCTCACTGAATACTTCTATCACACAACACAAACAGTAACATTGGTACTCGACTCTTACGAAAGGTGGCACTGGGATAAGAAGATGCCATAATGAAGAAAAAACTGAATTATTCGAATATTAGACCACTTTTTGATCATATATATAGAGAATAGATGGTTGGTGTCGTGAATCGGAAATGTTATCGGGCAAGGCTTAGGAATATTATCCGGTGAGCCGGAGGCGAAACGGATAATAATCCGAAGCCGAGCCCGATAACATTTCCCATTCAAAGACACCAACTATCTATTCTATTTATCCTGTTACCTTTATGTATTCTCTAAAAGAAAATAGATGAAAATAAAACACAGAAAAAAGGACAAAAATAAGTAGAGAATGATGTAAAGATGACGTCATGTCGTTCTTATGACCTCATGATTCGTCACGTGCATATGTTACATGGTTAGTGCCGGATATCACAAATGTTATACGGCACCTTGTTATCGGTTCCAAAATGGCACTAGTGACAGGATAAAAATTAATATCAACGTCCATTTGCAAATAAATACTATCCATTGGGTAAATGGCTAGGAGTTGAAAAAGCTATGCATGAGGTAGGCCTTTGTTGGCTGTACCATGAGATTGGATGTGACATGAGTGCATATGAGTGTGTACAAAGATTCTCCAATCAAAACTCTTCGGCAGTTTCCGGCAGGCTAGATCCGTCAGTTTTGCCAGACGAGACCACTGAGAGGTTCCGATTGCATGTCCTACACTAACGTGTAAACAACCGGAAATGCGTGCATGCCATGCCGTGTTCTTTTCCGGAAAAGGAAAATTTGCCTACTGAAGATAGATCATGTGACACTAATTGATTTCCTCTCTGAGTCTTAGGAAAATAATCAGTCAGCTGAAAATGCATTATTCTGATTGCTTAAGATTACCATACTTAAGCACGCATATAACATGCCATTTCGACAAAAAGCAAAATGATCAATATGTTGCGTTTATTAATCAACAAAGATCGGTTAATAAATTCGTTGCTTTCTCTCTTGTGACCCTCTTTTGTGATTGTTTGGTTGTAAAATATCGGATTGCAGATCAGATTTCTGCCTATCGAACTGATGTGCGCTTCTTTTTTTCGCGTACTTAATAGATGTGTATGGGGTTAAACGCCGTATTCAAGTTATGCTTTCCAGTAATTCACAGAAAGTCTATAGCTATAAAGCATCTTGCCAAAAAATCTTTCCACGAAACCAGCGATACTAAATGGTATGGAAACCGGGACCCCGTTAGACAAGTCAACCACCTTAACCACGAGGCAACCTAGGGAATCCTAAAACAGGCGTCTGTATAAAAAGACAAAAAGATGAAAAGTAAAAATGATATTTTGTGTATCTTTGTGGTCACGCTTTAGGAGAGCATTGAAACCTCTAATTCACAGTAATTTACCTAATGGAAGTCGACTTATGAGAATGCATTCGTATGTGATAACTTTCCATTTTAATCACACCGTTATCAAACTAATTCAAGAGTGGTGATGCCATTGCTCATACTCACGAAAAACCCCCATACCGCTTTATTCGCATGAGTGGCCTTCGGCAAGACACGTTAGGACATAAGTCTAGTACTGTTAAACATCCGAAATGAGCATTTTTGTGACTTAAAAACTGTCCGCGGCGTAAAACAACAACAACAACAACAACAACAACAACAACAACAACAACAACAACAGCAATAATAATAACAACTAAAATAACAACTACAATAACAACAACACGATATATATCATCACTTTGAACCCGCCATATAGGGTGTAAAGGGGGACAAATGGATTAGAATTACTTTGCGCGGTTTTTGTTGCACTGATCGTCATAATAAGCTATTTTCACACGGCGTGCGGACGTTTTAACACGTGCGGACCATGACACAAAATCGATTTGTTCACCTGTGATTTGTTTAATCAAACTGAAGTACACGGAAGTATCACACAATAAGGTTCTTCTCATCATGAAACGAGGGGTTGGGTGGAAAATGTCAATAAATTATTCGGCATATCTCTGTAGTTAACCAAATTACCAAACAATAACGACATTTGATCAGTTTGTTGCATTTTGTTGCAGACGACCCTGGAAAACATTGTGGGAAAAAGGAGACATTTCCCACAATGTTTTCTGCCCTATCAGAAGATTACTTTATCACATTTTGAAATGTCGTCTGCAAACTCTTTCAATTTGGGACAGTCGAAAATTCGGCGTTTGGTGAAGGGTAAAACTAGTTTATGTCAAATCGTGGTTGTAACGTCGCCGTAACACTTATATCACCTTTCATCGATAAAATGTGTGAAGCCTTTTCAAATTCGAATTTTCGAATAAATAGCAGAATAAATGAATGAATTAAAACGAATAATAGTTCAATTAATGGTTGGAATACCATGCATAAGTGGAATTATTGTTCGTTAGTACCTTATTCAATTTTCACAATGTTTATTTGAGAACGACTTTGAAATTTCATTATGTGTACAATTGTTTGAACACATTTTCATTTACAGTGAAAATGTTTTGAAGTCGCCTACATGAGGTTTACTGTCGTATTCATTTACATATCATAACAGATCAAGAAAATGCTTATACTGGTAGTGTGCTTGTAAAGTTTTCGCGAAATGTCAGACTCAAAGGTGCAGTCGGAGTAAGCATGTGTCCGAAAACCATCCAGACACCAATGCCAACTTAGAGAATGTTTATAATACGTGTACTCCAATTCTGAACAATTACACATAGTCTGTCTATACATAGGAAAGAATGTTACTAATAAGAAACCCCGGAGCTTCTAATCTTGTACCGTAATTAGTACTAGGTACTAATAGGTAATAGGAAATAGGTACTAATAGGTAATAGGAAATAGGTACTAATACGTAATAGGAAATAGGTACTAATAGGTAATAGGTACTAATAGGTAATAGGTACTAATAGGTAATAGGTACTAATAGGTAATAGGTACTAATAGGTAATAGGTACTAATAGGTAATAGGTACTAATAAGTAATAGGTAATAGGTAATAGGTACTAATAGGTAATAGGTACTAATAGGTAATAGGTACTAATAGGTAATAGGTACTAATAGGTAATAGGTACTAATAGGTAATAGGTACTAATAGGAAATAGGTACTAATAGGTAATAGGAAATAGGTACTAATAGGTAATAGGAAATAGGTACTAATAGGTAATAGGAAATAGGTACTTATAGGTAATAGGAAATAGGTACTAATAGGTAATAGGTACTAATCTAATACCGTAACTGTTATCCATCAATCTGTGCCATAATGAAATTATGTTATGTTATATACAGTCAACCTTGTGTTAAGAGGCCAGCCTAAATATTATATACAGTCAACCTTGTGTTAAGAGGCCAGCCTATACAACTTAGAAAAGTGTCTGTTTAAAAGAGATTGGCTGCTTAACACAAGTTGATGTACACTATAAATCCAACATTGGTGCTTTCTGTAGTGGTTGTTTAAGGCGGTTGGCTGTTTCAAAGGGTGGTTGCTTAACACAAGTTGGACTGTATTACATTATTCAACTATCAATCTTTGAAACTGTAGAAGGGTGTGAGATGATATAGTTTCGCAAATAATTTTTATCAGAGTTTATTAGTTTTCAAATTATCCTGTATATGGCTTCCAAGGAAAACGAAATACCTAAATATCTAAAACCTGTAATCTATACAAAATGTTGATGACGCAAGTCTTGGACTACCACTATATTTTGAGGACTCTTGTGACTTTGTGATTATTATAGAACATTAAAATTAATGACTATTACTTAACGGCATATTCTGGTACACAAAAATTCCTTCATTGATGAAAACCTGAGGTACTTTGACAGATAAACCCTTTACCAAACACCAACTTTTAGGCATTTCCAAATTGAAAGAGTTTGCAGACGACATTTCAAAATGTGATGTAATTGAAAAATAATCTTTTGATAGGGCAGAAACTATCTCGTAAAGAGCAATTTCTCCTTTTCCCACAATGTTTTCCAGAGTCGTCTGCAACAAACTGGTCAAATGTCGTTATTGTTTGGCAATGGGTTAGGTCGATTTTAGTGCGTTTTATGAGCCCCTTTCTGGGTAACTAGGAACATTTCCGGACCGCTTCGATACCAACCCGGTATACAACTGGTTCCGTGGCATTGTCTGTTCTATCTGTTGCTGGCATGTTGATTTCCATTAATATTTAATTATTCCTGACGGTATCATAGAATTGTAATTTGTTTAGATCGGAGATAAGCCAGTTGCTTCACGTTAGCACAAAACATTACCATTATATTGATGTATTCTCGGATATGTCTGGATTAGGAACATCGTCATCTGACAATTTTGAATTTTGAAAATAGTTTTTTATGTTTCAGAATGAAAATCTTTGATCACTCATTCTTATGAAAGGTCTCTATGAAAGAACTCAATATTGAAATATTTTGCAGTTGGTACTTTAGTCGATGTTTAAGTTCAATCTCAACTTATTTACTTTATATCGATTGTGACAGAAACCTGTAAACCATTTGCAAACATTTACGACATCTGACCACTTTTTTTGTAGACGACTCTTGCAAATATTTTGGGGAAAGGATAAACTGCTCTTGAAGAGCAAGTTATCCTTTTCCCAAAATACCTTCTGCCCAATCAGTATCTTATTTTTTAAGTTCATCTTAATCTCTTTCAATTTGGGACAGTAAAAAATGTGTCGTTTGGTAAATTGTTAAGCTGATTACTTTCACTCTCGACGCACGCTTCCTGTATCCATTTCAAGTGTACATGCACATTTGTTGGTAGGTCCCGGTATTATTAACTCGCCGTAAATGGGGATCGAACCCAGAACCCTCCTAACCAGAGACTGACGCTCCACTGTCGCAAACAAAGGTTAAAGTAGATGTCAATGAGGTCAGACATGGAATCGCACAAGAGTTCAGTGCAATACTATAGTAAGTGCTTCGTGTTTGTGAAGCACTTACTATAGTATTGCATTGAACCCTCGGGTATAGCTTGTTTCCAACGGGGATGGAACCCAGAACGCTCTATACCAGAGGCTGACGCTCGACTGTCGCCAACAAAGGTTAAAGTGGATGTCAATGAGGTCAGACATAAAAGCGTACAAGAGTTCAGTGCAATACTATAGTAAGTGCTTCGTATTTATGAAGCACTTACTAAAGTATTGTATTAAACCCTCGGGTATATCTTGTTTCCAACGGGGATCGAATCTGGTACGCTCTATACCAGAGGCTGACGCTCCACGGTCGCCAACAAAGGTTAAAGTAGATGACAATGAGGTCAGACATAAAATCGTACTAGAGTTCAGTGCAATACTATAGTAAGTGCTTCGTATTTATGAAGCACTTACTAAAGTATTGTATTAAACCCTCGGGTATATCTTGTTTCCAACGGGGATCGAATCTGGTACGCTCTATACCAGAGGCTGACGCTCCACGGTCGCCAACAAAGGTTAAAGTAGATGACAATGAGGTCAGACATAAAATCGTACTAGAGTTCAGTGCAATACTATAGTAAGTGCTTCGTATTTATGAAGCACTTACTAAAGTATTGTATTAAACCCTCGGGTATATCTTGTTTCCAACGGGGATCGAATCTGGTACGCTCTATACCAGAGGCTGACGCTCCACGGTCGCCAACAAAGGTTAAAGTAGATGACAATGAGGTCAGACATAAAATCGTACTAGAGTTCAGTGCAATACTATAGTAAGTGCTTCGTATTTATGAAGCACTTACTAAAGTATTGCATTGAACCCTCGCAAAAGTTTTAGTGTATGTCGATAAGGTCAGACATAAAGTCATGTCTTTTTCCAACGGGGTCGAATCAGGAACGCTCTATACCAGAGACTGACGCTTCAATGTCGCCCATAAAAGTTTTAGTGTATGTCGATAAGGTCAGACATAAAGTCATGTCTTTTTAACGGGGTCGAATCCGGAGCGCTCTATACCAGAGGCTGACGCTCCAATGTCGCCCACAAAAGTTTTAGTGTATGTCGATAAGGTCAGACATAAAGTCATGTCTTTTTTTCCAACGGGGGTCGAATCAGGAACGCTCTATACCAGAGACTGACGCTTCAATGTCGCCCATAAAAGTTTTAGTGTATGTCGATAAGGTCAGACATAAAGTCATATGTCTTTTTTTCCAACGGGGTCGAATCCGGAACGCTCTATACCAGAGGCTGACGCTCCTATTTTGCCCACAAAAGTTTAAGTGTATGTCAATAAGATCAGACATAAAGTCATGTCTTTTTTTTCCAACGGGGTCGAATCCGGAACGCTCTATACCAGAGGCTGACGCTCCTATTTTGCCCATAAAGGTTAAAGTGTATGTCAATAAGGTCAGACATAAAGTCATATATCTTTTTTTCCAACGGGGTCGAATCCGGAACGCTCTATACCAGAGGCTGACGCTCCAATGTCGCCCACAAAAGTTTAAGTGTATGTCAATAAGGTCAGACATAAAGTCATGTCTTTTTTTCCCAACGGGGTCGAATCCGGAACGCTCTATACCAGAGACTGACGCTCCAATGTCGCCCATAAAGGTTAAAGTGTATGTCAATAAGGTCAGACATAAAGCCATATATCTTTTTTTCCAACGGGGTCGAATCCGGAACGCTCTATACCAGAGGCTGACGCTCCAATGTCGCCCACAAAAGTTTAAGTGTATGTCAATAAGGTCAGACATAAAGTCAAATGTCTTTTTTTCCAACGGGGTCGAATCCGGAACGCTCTATACCAGAGGCTGACGCTCCAATGTCGCCCATAAAAGTTTTAGTGTATGTCGATAAGGTCAGACATAAAGTCATGTCTTTTTTTTTCAACGGGGGTCGAATCCGGAGCGCTCTATACCAGAGGCTGACGCTCCAATGTCGCCCACAAAAGTTTTAGTGTATGTCGATAAGGTCAGACATAAAGTCATATGTCTTTTTTTCCAACGGGGTCGAATCCGGAACGCTCTATACCAGAGGCTGACGCTCCAATGTCGCCCACAAAAGTTAAAGTGTATGCCAATAAGGTCAGACATAAAGGCTGCATCTCTTTTTATCTTAAAGATCAATGAGTTGCCTTAAAGAACAGACATAATTAAAGGAAAGTAAACCATTGCCTGTATATGAATATTTGATTCGTATGAATATGTATGGATGAAAATATGCTTTTACATGTACCAGACACATTCTTTTTGCAAACGAGTAATTTATTCGATCCACGATTTCTCAATATGTTATTCTTTCCAAATTGATTCGTTAGTTCAAAGGTCGATCGTTTTGCTTGCTTATGTTGCGATATTAGCCTGATGATAGTATTTAAAGTGATGCTTTTAGATTAAAGGCACATAAAAGGAGATTAATGCTTTATCAAACTATTTTATTTGATAAACTTTTGATCAGATTCAATTGTTTATCACTGAATAAACCTCATCAGCAAAACTTGAACGTGAAAGTCAACCAGAAATAACCAAGATTATCATGTTTTATAATTCAGATTGCCTCATTCTTCACCTCTGACCTTGACAGTTGATACACAAACATTTGAACTGACCAATCAGAATTCATTATTTTGAATATGTTAACAAACAGGTTGTTGATAAACATGATTGAATTGGAGACAACTTTATTTCAAGCACAAAATAACTTATTTTAAATGAGTCCATTTAATAAGGTCTCAATGCATTCCTAAACTAATTCTCATGACTTTTATGAAAATAATAAAAGAACTCCATATATTTTTTCAGTAATTTATTTGTACTCCTCTCCTTTGATGTGTCTTTAAAGTACGTGTTAATTTACTGTATTCACACTTAAAAGAATTCAAAACGCTCTAACTCTGCTTCCAATGAATATTCTTCTGCGCGTATCACATGTTTTAGTTTTAACCCTTATAGTGCCGGAACTGACTTCGTGCTTATACAAACAGATTAGATCCAGGCCAGCTGCAAAGTGAATTGACGGATGGCCTGTGATCTAACCCTTTGCTACTTTGGGTATCTTTCGGCAACAAAATTAAGCAGATATTTAAGGTTTGGGAAAGCAGACGACACCAGAAAAAAAGCCTTCGAAGGGTTAAAGACAATTTTCAACTTAAATATTTCCTTCTACTTGTAAACAAGGACCTTTGAGAAAGATCATACCAGAAAAGCCATTATCAATTGGTGATTCGCCAATTACATGGATGAACACAAATCCCCATTGGCTCAAATATCGATACCATGTTTTGCCAAGTCTCTTCAAAAGGAAACCACCGAAGTGCGTCATCGGTACTACTGTGAATCATCGGCTTGGGTTAAAATTTTCTCTACCTACTGGAAAACAAACCATTGTCACCCCATTACTTGTGTTTTTCCTTTTAATTTTTGGTGGCAGTAGCTTTGAATTCAATCTGAACACATCGGGTTTATCCAATGAAAACACCTCTGAAATAATAGGGATGACGCAATATTGTTTCCCGCGAGAATGACGTCACTTTACTTTCGTTTTTAAAAATAGATCTTAAATGTGAAATCTTAAAAGTCGTTTAATTTGATTGAGAAAACAACTATACATGTCACAACATCAATTTCGCCATTTGGTATGATGTACTGATAAAAAATGATTCAAAAGGATATCCAACACTTCTATACACATTGAACTACTTAACATGCACGCTTAGAAAATGTGTCAATTGCCGGATGCCGATTTACCCGAAAAGTTTTAACCCTACACTTATATCCGAGGTGTATTTCACACCTCACGGAAATACCCGAGTAGTTCCGATTGGCTTTGAATTATGATAAGAGATAGTTTTCCGTCTTTCAAACCGAATGCCGATGGTTCTTCGTGCCCTTAGTTGATCTTGTGGGCAGTTAGGATATGGTTTTCCCTACATCTAGGATGAACTGCTGAAGAAATATAACATAGAACCTGTTCACGCGGCGTAAAATCCCAATGAAACAAACAAACGAACATATCTTTTTTCTGCAAAGTCACGACAAGTATTTTAAAAAAACTATCCGTAATTTGTTTCATCGACTCGGCTTTAAGGCCGGTACAAAAAGTGTTTCTGTAACTCTTCAAGTGTCCATTGTGTGTAAACTACCAGTAATAAGAGATGAAAATGAGAACTTGCTCAAGGATACTTCCTTGACCGATAATCATCCGAATACGGGCATCGAACACTAGGAGACCGGTCCGAAATCAGCAACACAAACTACCGCCTATTAATGGACCACCAGATCTCAGAGGCTCTTTATTTTGATATAGACACAAATTTGCAATCAGACAAACGTTAATAAATGGGTAAGCAGTAAGTCATTTACATCGAAAATATGTCGAAAGTCAAACCATCTACATGTTGTATAGTCAGTTTGAGGGCATATTTACCCGGAAGCAGCAAGTCACAGGTGCGACGCCGTTTTGATCAAAGACGATGAAAACCCACGTCATTCGTTTACATGTTTCATGTCAGTTTAGATTACATGACTAGTGAACGTGATAAAAGGCTTGATACATTGGTGTATAGCTAGAGCCGACAGGTAGAAGTAGAGGAGTCGGTATAAAAGAACCCCTCAAGTATATATGACCCTTGGATAATCCAACTTAGGCCTGACTTGGTGTTAGTTCACACAGACGGTCTTTAACCCGTAGAATGCTGGGTAATTTTCTATAGATTTTTGTGTCGTCTGCTTTCTAAAATCTTAAATATCTGTTTATTCTTGTTGAGGAAAGATACTTAGAGAAGCAAACAGGTTGGATCACAGGCCAGCCGCCAATTTACTTGGCGGATGGCCTGGATCCAACCTGTTTGCATAAGCATGAAGTCAGTTCCAGCACTTTAAGGGTTAAGCAACCAATGCTCTAAGGATTGAAAAGGTCTCCTGCGACATGATGTGATCATGAGAAGTAGGAGCTAAGCTATCATATTTTGGTAACGCTTTCGAATACAATTATGATGATACAAAGGTGCTAGCAATCGGGTTTTTTTCAGAAAAAAATCGCCTTTTCTGCTGAAGGAGATGTCATCGCGTTTACCGATCCATGACACGCCAAAACATCGGACCAGATCAGCACAAAAGGCAACGTTTAGCCCCAGCACAAAAGGCAACGTTCAGCCCCAGCACAAAAGGCAACGTTCAGCCCAGCACAAAAGGCAACGTTCAGCCCAGCATACTTGTCCAAATGATGACGTCTTTCATTTATTCTTTGATAGGTTTTTAAGCCATTCAACATCATTTCAGCTAGATATACGATCATCAAGTACGTGTACGTTAAGCCATTTGACTGGAACGGCATTCATTGAATTCATATGTAAACATGGTCATGGAAGAATTGTTGGCATGGTTTGATCAATGAAAACTGTTATATATATCGCAGAATAAAAGCGTTCTCATCCCTCCAAGTGAAAGGAACGCAAAACGTTCCAGTTTGGATTTATTAAGTCGGATTGACACAACTGATATCATTTGATGACATAAAACTTGCGAAGTTTCTCTTTTATCAACGTCGTTATAGATTTTGAATACTTATAAGTTAAGAAATATCCAACCAAACATAGTTAGATCATAAGTAGTATTCATCCGGCTAAATATTGTGCAATTCTGTTACCATGGCCAAACCTGCATGGTTTTTAGAAATATGTGTCCTCAAAGTCTACCTAGTTCATAAAGGATTTTAATAGTATTATTACCATCAAAACGCCCTTTATGATTATAAACCTTCGCTATTGACGTAACGTCCGTGTATCTAAAAGCATCCTGCTCCTATAAAAAGGAAATTTCCGTCAAACAATGGCCTAATAGAGAATGTTTCTAATGAATGTCAGGAAGCCGTATTCTACGATCCAACCGGGGCTCATAAACCCGGGATGAACCTGCATCTCGTTAAAAGAAAGTCTTAACCCTTTACCAAACGCCAAACTTTCGACTGTCCCAAATTGAAGGTGTTGGCAGGCGACTTTTCAAAGTGTGATGAAATCGAAAAAATAATCTTCTGATAGGTCGAAAAACAATTTTAGGAAAGGAGAAATGGCTCGTTAAGAGTTTCTTTCTTTCTTTTCTTCTTTTTCTCACTCAATGTGACTTTTTTTCAATTTGATTGTTATTCTTATTATGACCTTTATTGAAATTTATGTACTTTGGTCATTTAAAAGGTTTGCTGTTCTGTTATACCCTGACTAAATGGTTTAGCTAAGCAAGAGTTCAGCGATTTTGATGCACTATATCTTGACAATTCATCAAGATATATGTTGTTATGAAATAGCGGCATCTTAATTTCTAATCAGTTATTGTTCATCCATCCATCAATTTACAATGGCACCAGTCTATAGTTACTTTTTCATATGGAAATACTTTCTCTTTTGGACCAGTCACAAAAAGCGTTTATTTGTTAATTCGAGAAAATCAAAACTGACATAACAGCAGTGTCGTCGGAATCAGCTATGGCTGTTAAAGTGTTTATTTCTTCAATCGAGTGTCTTCGGCGTGA
The DNA here is from genome assembly GCA_947846245.1 of Cerastoderma edule. Classification (NCBI taxonomy): domain Eukaryota; kingdom Metazoa; phylum Mollusca; class Bivalvia; order Cardiida; family Cardiidae; genus Cerastoderma; species Cerastoderma edule. The sequence continues at coordinate 20,687,077 of OX401406.1, forward strand.
CAAAATGAAATTAAAATATTCTTAATTAGTCTATTCCCTTTGGCGTTATGCTTATAACTTGAACCAGATGTGTTTTCTGGCAATTTCCTTAGTCTGAACAAAAAAGGAAAATATACAAATATCTTCTCGTTGTGTTACAACCATAACGCTTTAACCAAAATTGTTGTCTGGTGATGCTCTTAATATGAACAAACCGAGAAATGATTTTTTTTTTTTATTGTTTTTCTATAAATATTTCTCCTTAACTGGAAGTTGTTATATGGTGTTGGTCTCTAGATTAAATGGTTCCAAAAGTGCATGCTTCCACCAGACAAATGGATACGGCGCGGTCCATGCGTCCATGATAATATCAATAATACCTCGGTTTGACATTATACATTAATAAAACCACTGCTTTCTTTGAGAATCTACATAAATATAAGGTTTATTTTAGCAGTGGGATTAATTCTAGAATCTCTACATAAAAGATTAATATCTTGGCGCTTCTGGCTTATCGTTTTAGTTCAATCGAAAGCATTTTCTATTGAAATAGCTGACTCGGTATTGCGTGGGTTACGAAACACGTTGTCTTTCAATTGATATATTTCCATTTATGGATTTGTGGGAACGTTAAAAATTGAGAGCATATTGCAAAACAAGGAATGAATAAATGTTATGAAAAATGTTGTCTTTGTAATAAAAACGAAACACGTTAGAGACGAAACGGAGTTCTTTCATTCGTTATTGTATGTGAATTTTTGACTATTCAAATATATATCTTTTGCAGATGACAAAAACGAAAATGTTCAAATATTTTCGGAAGAAACCATTGTGATGAAAAGGACACATATCTCAATATGAGCAATGTGCCTTTTTGTCACCTTGGTAATTTAATTAATCCAAAGCAGATGCGTTACAATAAGATATGAAGTAAGAGCTTAACCATTTACCAAACGCCAATAATTCGACTGTCCCAAAGTGAAAGAGTTTTCAGACGACATTTAAATATGTGATGTAATTGAAAAACAATCTTCTGATAGGATAGAAAACATTGTAGGAACAGAAGAAATTGCTCGTTTCGAGCAATTTCTTCCTTTCCCACAATATTTTCCAGAGTCGCCTTCAACAAACTGGTCAAATGTCGTTATTGTTTTGTAATGGCTTAAGCCTTCTGCTCCCCAACATTTCGTCACAGAGAATCAAGTTATAGTTTTGAGTTAACGATTTCTTGAGTTTCGCAAATCTGATGTGGTAAACAGTTTCTACCAATATGCACGTGTTTTATCTCATTAGAAGACTAATCTCTTATTCAATAACTAATCTAATTTTCGTCTGGAAGTCATGGTAACTTGGACGCCATTTTTGTTAATAATTGAGTTATTTTGTCATATAAAAAAGGTTCACGACTTTCTTGGGTTTCCGTATTTTTCAAAGTCGTCCCTATAAAGAGACTATCTCATATGTTTTTGTCAGTGATAAACACCTTAAAATGGTGATTTAAATAGTCCACGTTACCAAATGATTGACCTTTCTCAATTTACTTATTTAAGAGTTGCTGAAACCTATGATTTCACTAATCAATGATACAACGAGTAAAAGCGTCTTTGAGTGCTTTGATGGTCGAACAAAATTCGTAAATAGTCGTAGTTATTTTTTTGACATACTTTGCTAGCGTCGCATGTTGATAGTATCAACACAGAGTTTTGGTCCCAAACGCTTTGGATTGTCATTTTGATGATTTTGCATGGCAAAAATAATAGATTATCATTTACAAAATAAACCATTTTAACAGGTACCGAAAAATGAAAGGCAATTGCGTAATCTGTTGACAATTTGGTTGAGGAGTGCATCCTTCAGTAATCTAGTTTTATGTAACTTTATAGAATCATTTTGTCATTTTTATCCACTGAAGATATCGATTTTCAAAACGAATTATATCTCAAGCTGTTAGATAGTTACTTTAATGATTTCTACAACAGACGACCTTTTATACCTTAACAGGTAGAAGATACTCCTGGAATCTCTGTCGGCTTGAACCGATGAATGTTTTGTAAGGAGTTTAATATTGTACGATATAAAAGCATAATCAAGGGCAAATAACCATATTCTTCAAACAATGTTTGGGGTCTCCACTTTTACGCATTTTTATTAAAAAAAAAAGCCTCATTCAATAACAACTTTAAGGGACATCTAAAAGCTCAGTCAATTTTGACCGATGGACTTAACCCTTTACAAAACATAACCCTTAACACAATGTTTGACTTTTCCAAATTAAAACAGTTTGTAAACGACATCTCAGAAAGTGATGAAATTGTACATAAATCTACGGATAGGGCAGAAAACATTTCGTTAAAAGGAAAACATGCTCGTTACGAGCAATTTCTCCTTTTCCCACAGTGTTTTCCAGAGTCGTCTGCAACAAAGTGATTAATGTCGTTATTGTTTGGTAATGGGTTAAAAAAAAGAATGGCTGTGTACAGTTTGGTAAAGAACAATCATAGTATGGACATTCCACTTTTGTCACAATGAGTTTAATGCTGAATTGCAATATTTGTTGAGACCATTCGAATCAATTTCATTGGTCATACCATGAAGTTTATTGTTTTGCGATCTTTGCATGTGGTAACACATATTGGAGCACACTTGCATGGGGTAAAACATATTGGAGCACACTTGCATGGGGTAAAACATATTGGAGCACACTTGCATGGGGTAAAACATATTGGAGCACACTTGCATGGGGTAAAACATATTGGAGCACACTTGCATGGGGTAAAATATATTGGAGCACACTTCAAGGGTTCAGTGCAATACTATGGTAAGTGTTTCATGTTTATGAAGCACTATCTACTGTAGCTTTCATTAATTTTCTTAGAACTCGTCTGGTATGAACTCTTGAAACAGGGAAAAGGACGAATGTCTTTGTGCCAGACATGTTATACGTACGCGTTATGTCTCTCTGTACGCTAATTCTCCATTAATCTTGATATATGATACGCCATTTCCCCCGGTACTGGTAGAGAAATATGTAGAGATATATGCACTTATCCCATTACCAAACGATAACGACATTTAACCACTTTGTTGCAGACGACTTAAGAAAACATTGTGGGAAAAGGAGAAATTGCTCGTGACGAGCAATTTTTCCTTTTCCCACAATGTTTTCTGTCCTATCATAAGATTGTTTTCCAGTTTCGTCACATATTGAAATGTCGTCTGCAAAATCTTTCAATTTGGGACAGTTGAATATGTGGCGTTTGGTAAAAGGGTTAAATAGGGTTGTACAGAATAGCAATAGGTACCAAGAGAATTTCACCCAAAACCTAGTGTTACTACTGTGAACTGTCAATAAAATAGCAAAAGATATAACAATTACTTCGTTTATAGTGGTAAGTTATGACTGATATGATGAAAAGAAACCCGTGTCAAAGAAATCTGAAGCAGATCATATGCTGGTGAACAATAGAATAGATGATGTTCTCAAGCTATACTAGTATATGATACCAACATACATCGTTTTTGAAATATCAATCATTCATTAAAAATTGTTATATCAGAGACATTGTTATCTAAGTCTTTGGTTATATTAACAAGATAATCTAATTAGTATACTTTGACAAATCGTTTGGGTTTTATTGGAATAGACTCGACAAGTCAATTTTAATGAAATATTAGCATAATAATTAGTTCAGGGATAGGAAAATCTACTTTTTCTTGTCTTTTTTCGGGGGATCAAGGTATCTTGTTCAAACTGACATCACTGCACAACTGTCGCTCACACAGACACGGGTTCGCTACGAGCGGGGTTCGAAACCTCGCTGGCAGTGCCTATTTGATTTCAAGTCAAACGCCTAGACCACTCGAATTGCTGGTTTGATGATTCACTTCTAGAGCCATGCATCGGAACATATTCCTGGTAAATCGGCGATAACTGCTCGGTTGCGTGTCTAGTAAACATTTAAATTGCTGATTGATGCGTTTATCTTATAGAGATCTATATCGTGAACAAGGGAATCGGTAACAATGGAAGAAATCTTCCCAACTGCTCCCCGTAAACGAAGATATATGGAAGTTGAACTGATGTTACAGATTAAAGTTCGGCCCCATACTGCCTAAACAGTTTCTTGTAGTAAATAATCTCAGGATACATTGGTCTTTGGTAATGCCTTTAGTTTTAATTGAATATATAGATATCTTGTATATCTTTCACCAATTTAAAGTGCGGGCTAGTACTTGGTATATATCCCTGAATCGTATTTCAGAGTAGTAAACATTGAAACCTTCATCACAATCGGTGTTTAACAAATATTTTCTGACTGCTAGCTTTCCAATTACAATTTTGACTCATTGTTATATAGATACAGATATGTTTGTTCGTTATTGTTCGACATCGCGTCAATAATATTTCAGTTATATGAAGTGATTCCCGACTCGTACTAGACGGGGGGAAGAGCCTTCACTTGATTAAGTGCCAATAAGAGTTGGTCCAGTCGGGAATATTAATCCATATCCCGCCAGATGCATATCACGAAACTCCAATGCTACCGTTAAAATCCTTTCGTCAATCAGTGTACACTTTGAAGCTAAGCATCACAACTTGAATGATCCACGAGATTAAAATTCAGTATCATTGGCTCAGTGTTAGTGTGGGGCTGGGAGGGTTTAGGGTGGGGGCTTGGCACAAGTCATATTGTCGCCCCTCCTCAGTATTTGAGAAAAGGTGGCGCACTCAATCAAACTAATAGCCATATTTGTTTACAATCTAGAGTACAAAATGTAGGATCCTGCGTAGTCCAGTGGATGAGGTTGCGGTCTTAGAATATGTACGTCCCGGGATCGATCTCCAATGGTACTTTTGGCCTTAATGGAATTGTCCTTTTATAAGATGCTTCAGAGCCCTTGTCTAACACTGGTGTGGTATCCAGGAAAGCCGTCACATTGCTGAAAAATTGATGTCAAAGCGTTAAACCCCATAAAGACAAACAATAGTCATCGTGGGGTAAGCTTCGCGTTTAATCATCATTTTGTATAGAATGTGAGCGATGTATCCGTCGTAAAAAAGTCCACTTCGTCTCAAGGTCGCGAGGAGTCTTTAGCAATCAATCAAGGTTTACGGCGGTGCTCTGCTTGATTGGTCTGCCAGTTGACCCCGTTCCCTGTTTGCAATTGGTCCATATCTTAACCAACAACATATATCTTCCACGTTTGACTATATAACCTTTGGGTTTACGTGCGAAAACCATTGTAATAAAAAAGGAAAAGATTGCTCGTCACGAGCAATCTTTTCCTTTTTTATCACAATTATTTCCCCGGAAATGATTCGTCAACACGTTCGTCAGTGGGTCTTTATATAGAAAAGGCTATAAGTACATTTAGACGTGCTAAAGAGCAATAAAGACTGTTTGCTTAGAACTCGTCGGGGCCATAAACCTCTTGACTATCACCCATTGCATCAGGCATGAACAACTTTGAAGCCTGTGCGCGATAGTTTGCTTTCTCGGGATTTAGCGCAATTTTAACATGTATTGAGGTAGAATCCGGTGTACATATACGAGTGCTTCCTTATGAAATCCATAGCTTTAAGGGTATAAACGACTTTAGGCATGAACAACTTTGAAGCATGTGCGCGACAGTTTGCTTTCTTGTGGATCTAACGCCATTTTAACATGTATTGTGTTATACGCCGGTGTTCGCTAGGTACACACCAGTATTCCTAATGGGATCCACAGCGTATAGAATTTAAGCATGAACAACTTTGTGACATGTGCGCAAAGGTTTGCTTTCTTGTGGATTTAACGCCATTTTAACATGTATTGTATTATACTTCGGTGATTTTGATACAAACCGGTATTTCTGTTGAGAACAACAGCTCGTATATCCTAGTTACGATGCAGTAACGTCTTGCGGCTTACGATGTCGTAACGTCTTGCGGCCTCATTTTCTTACCTATATGTTTGATGGTCACCGACGGTACGATTCTGCATGAGAGAGAGAAAAATTGCTGAATTGTCTTAAATCCATGGCGCTAAGGTAAAGTGAATAGGAGATCATAAGATCATCGCCAATTTCGGGTCAACCCAGGTCAAGATGGTGGTCATGGTAACCGGTAAAGCTTTAAAGCATGAAAAGTAAGTTCAAGGTCATGTAGTGTAGATTTCGAATGTAACTAAAGCATTTCTGAAACAGCCATAGTAACGCGTGAGTTTTGTTTAATTCTCTTCCACCTGCAGACCATATCTTTTTTACTTGTAGCAAACGACTTAAGAAAAGCTTTGTAAACATGTGAAAAAACCTTTCGGTTCTGCTTTTATGATATGTGTATATAATTAAAAAAAGAATAATGGCAAAAGGAGAAATTGCTTGTGACAAGCAATTTCTCCTTTTGCCACAATGCTTTTTTGAAAGTCGTCTGCTCCTAGGCACAAAAATGTGGCGCTAGATGGTAATGTGTTTATAGAGTAAGATTTATAAAGCGGGCTCATACGCAATGCAAAACTTGGCATTCGACTGATATGTCAAGGTAATAGGCCGGAATGGAGATTTACGTGATCAGTCAAATCGAAGAAGGATGGCCAAAAAAACCGTCTGAAATAAGTGCCTATAATTGTGCCGTCCTTCTGGGGGTGTATTTACCTAATTTACGATTGATGGGTAGGTAAGCTTTTTAAGGTCGCGATATTTTTGTTGATTTTCTTGATGAGTTTCGTTACGAGCAATTTCTCCTTTTCCAATAATGTTTTATACCGCTTCAGAGGATTTTTTTCCCCAATTTCATCACATTTTGAAATTTTGTCTGCGAATTCTTTCAATTTTGGACAGTCTAAAATTTGGCGTTTGGTAAAGGGTTAATGTCAGTATGTTTTCCTTTTTTCTATGACGGGCACCACTAATCTGTGTACGCGTCAAAATAAGGAATAAATGTCCTTCTTAATCAGCCTGTCTAAATAACAAATGCTTATCTGTAACATCATCGTTTAACCCTTTACCAAACGCCAAATATTCGACTGTCCCGAATCGAAAGAGTTTGCAGACGACATTTCAAAATGAGATGAAATGGAAGGATAATCTTATGACAGGGTAGAAAACATCGTGGAAAAATGAGAAATTACTCGTTAAGAGCAATTCCCCCTTTTCCCATAGTGTTTTCCAGAGTCGTCTGCAACAATATGATCAATGTTGTTATTGTTTGGTAATGCGATAAAAAGAAATTTTCGAATTAAGTTCAGGTTAAGGTATATAAGCGAATCATGTCTTTTGCACCTGCCTGCTCAAAATGCACCGACATTATATTTTGGACGAGCCTGATCAATTATGAGACAAGAGTTCCGATCTAGACCATGTCGTGCACACGCAGCCTGTACAAAAGAAGAATACAAAGGATGACCAGGGATGCCACTCTTAAAAGAAAGTCAATGAAATTCAAGATTTAGTAACAAAATATGCGTTTTTGGTCAAACTATGCAACATTAAAACACACATACTGATCTGTGACGTCAGATTTTGGAAAGAGAATTGACTTTTAAGTCCTGTGTTATATGAAAGTAAGCAAACATGCCATGTATCGACGTTTTTCTTTTGATGCCAGCCAATTTGTGCCATTTCAAGTCAGTCGTAAGTGTTTCTGTACAAAGTGGACCCCCTTCCTTGACGATTACCAGATACATTCCTTTGCCAAGAGTGACGTAGGCTTTACTCTTTGAATTTACCATGCACTTTCACACTGAAAGGTCCAGCCTCACCATTAGATATATACAGTAGAATACCTATACCCTGAACTTTTGACTGTAGGGTTCCTCTGTACGTCGAAGTAAATACGGGGTCACAAAATATTCTCTGTTTATTTCAACGTCTTGATATTATGTATATCTATTCGTCGAGGTTTCTCTATGTCGAACATTTTGACAAGGTTAACCTCTAGGTATAGATATTCTATTGTATTCATAACACGTCCATGTCTTCACACTCGAGCTGTCCAGATAGAGTCTTTATGTCTAGACAGTTGTTGCGTCAAAGCGTCGAATGCAACAGAAATAACACTGCAACATGTTAAAGACAGCATATAATGATATTTCGATTTTTTTTAATTTTCTCTTTATATATATCTGAAGTGTTTATTGAAATAACGTTTTAATCCCTTTTTTTGTGCAAATTTGAATGCATTGTCGTGGACTCGAATAATTTGTTTTTATCTTTTCGGATTTTAGGTCTGAATAAGTCTATAAAGCTTGGTTACATAAGTACGAATTACTGCTATAGTTTAATACGGTTTCCTTTATTTGAAAATCCACCAAACTTTACGCTCATAATGATCGAATAACTATGATTCCACAATGACCTTAAAGTGTATTACGTGTTTTTGTATTCTGTCCTTGACTAGAAATGTTCAAATAATTCAAGGACCATTGGAACTTTTTAACCTTCATAGTGCTGCAACCGAGTTCATGCTTATGCACACAGGTTATATCCAGACAAGCCGCCAAGTAAATTGGCGGCTGGCTTGTGATCTAACCAGTTTGCTTCTATGGTTATCTGTCCTCAACATCATTAAGCAGGTATTTAAGGTTGTGGAATGAAGACGATACAAAAATATATTTTTAGAGAAAAACTCAGAATTTTAAAGGTTAAGAAGAGAAGACCGCTGTTCAAGATCAGTGTGTTAGACATTGACAGACTAGCTAGCGATGAGGCATGACGCGGAAGTAGACACATTCTCGTAAAGCCTGAACGAGAAAGGGTAATTTACGGCGTACGCCAATAATAACTGACCTGTCTATGCTAAATAACTGGAATAGACATTTAGCCGTTTGACGTTATGAGACACTTGTATACGCCCTGTGGTCTCCAGAGACGCTTTACCAAGTAGCTTCGTTAGCGTCTCCCTGGAGATTGATCACGTGATCGTAGAGAAGAAGTTCAAGCGGGAATCACGTGATCATCTAGTTCCGGTTGATATCACGTGGTTGTTTTTTTTCACAGGGCATCATCAGGCCATACGTTAACCAGAACTATTGCAGTTGGCCTGCAAGCAGAAAAATTGGTATTTTTTTTTCTTTTTTGAAGACTTTTGTTGGGTTTGACGACTAGCCCAAATTCGAAGAAATGACAGGAAAAAAGGCTTTGACCAACTGTTTCCTTTTTTGTAATGATATAATGATCTTAATGATTTTGATAGAAATGACCGAATCCCATTTGAAAACCTGTATCAAAAACGCGCTTGAAAATCACGTACAAGTTGAATTTTCTGTACACTTTTCACACTAAATTAACATCATGTTTCTACGTCGACATCCAACCTTGTCTGGATTTTAACTTTACTCAAAACCGTCTTCACATATATCACATCAACCGATCCACGTAGCTAAGCATCCTTGTGTAAATCGTGTTGGAATACAACAGTTCGACTAACAACAGAACTGCTGAAAACCGCCTTTGAGGCTAGATATAAGAGCCTTTATATTAAGAGACCTTTATAGAACCACCAAACCTCTGAATGCAGATTGACGTATAACGGTGGCTAAAGTCAGTTTAATATCAAAGGGTCTTTTGACATCTACAATCCACATTAGAAACCTTGGTACCGTTTTACTAAACAGTTCACGCTTAAGATTTTCGTAAGTCTAAAACAACAATTCCTCTTATTTCAATATTGGGCGAAGCAATATTGCTAAGTAACACATCATTAGAACCGTCTCTCCGAGACGCTTCCAATGACGTGTCACATTGCAATATTGTACTTTCATTGAAGATATTATTCATGTGTATCAGTTATAACTTACGCAAATATTTTCCTTAAGTTGTTTAATAAAACGGTACCCTGATACTTTTCTTTTGCGTCCTCGTGTCTTTAACACAATGGTACACCGCACTAATACATAGCTTACATTATGAAAGCTTACATCTGAAAGCAAGATTAATTGGTATACAGTGATACAATGAGACAGATTTTTGAGTTGACTTCAGTAATAAAGTTTCAGGTGGGTTGAAGAAAACACACACGACTGTCATACAGAAGCCAAATCACACAAACGTGCAATGTATTTTTGACGTCGTCATCTCCGTCTTCTATATTTCGTAAACTTTTAGGCACGTTTAATTTTGATTGATACTACAAGAACAACCTGTCTGATCAGATAAATGAACAAGTATTGTATGTTTGTATATGTACACGTACTCTACAGTGTTACATTGTACCAATTATGGTTCTTTGTGTGAAAGGAATACAGTGAGTGATACAACGAACGGATGGCGAAAGAACGATCTTTAGAAATGCTGTAGCTGTAATTGTGCTATGGGACAGCTTCTAGTCGAGGGCTTTTCAGTCTTATACGTAAATTGAATTAGTATCGGACAGTAAAACCCTTGCTTAGCAGTGTCTATTGACAACAAAGTGACAGTGAAACAGAGGGGCTCTAGAAAAAAAGAAGCTGCAATGCTTCGGTACTCCCGTCGCTGAATCGTCGTTTCTTGTCGCTGAATTCGCTAATGGCGTCGGTGAATCGCATCCTCTCGTCGCAGCATTGAAAGTTATCTACGCTTTATGGGCTCTTCCTGTTGGTTGAACGGCTCCCCTAGTCGTTGCAGAGCCGATTCGCGTGGCTGGAACGCGAATTCTCGTCGTTTGATCGAAGCTTCTCGTCGCTGGATCGCCAATTCTCGTCGTTGTCACCGCTTCTCGTCGTTGAAAAGACGATTTTCGTCGATGAATCGCCGATTCTCGTCACTAGAAAAACAGTTTTCGTCGATGGATCACCGATTCTCGTCACAGAACCACCCCACCCCAGTTTTCTTCGATGGATTACCGATTCTCGTCTCTGGAAAAACAGTTTTCGTCGCTGGATCACCGATTCTCGTCTCTGGAAAAACAGTTTTCGTCGATGATCACCGATTCTCGTCACTGGAAAAACAGATTTCGTCGATGGATCACCGATTCTCGTCATTGAAAAAACCCACAACAACAACAAACAAACAGTTTTCTATGATGGATTACCGAATCTCGTCAATGGAAAAACAGTTTTCGCTGATGGATCACCGATTCTCGTCAATGGAAAAACAGTTTTCATCGATTGATTACCGATTCTCGTCACTAGGAGAATAGTTTTTCGTAGATGAATCACCGATTCTCGTCACTTGAAAAACAGTTTTGTTGATGGATTACCGATTCTTGTCGCTGGAAAAACAGTTTTCGTCGATGGATCACTGATTCTCGTCACTTGGGAAAAAAAAAAAACAGAACAGTTTTCGTCGTTGGATCACCGATTCTCGTCACTGGAGAGATAATTCTCTTTGCTGGATCGTAAAAACTGTGTTCTACTCGTCGCTGCTTCACCTTTTCTGAATGAAAAAACTGAATGTTCATTCCAAAAGATTGGTCTCGCTACGTTAGTGACTTAGCTTGCCGCAAAAGTCTCTCCCGTTTCAGAATAGACAAAGTTGTACATACTGTGCGAGAAGACGCTTCACACATTTGGTAGGCTATTGGCCCTCGTCTATCGGGAAAACCGTATAATCAGCAGTGTTTGTTTATCTCTTCGGGGTGTGTAAATTATACGCATTGTTCTTTCCATTTACTTCAGTAGGTGCCTGCCGATAGTTTATGGTCCAATAAGACGGATAGGTCCTGGATATAATTCCAAAACACTCTAGAATTCTCCCGCCATAATCTGGTCTATGATGTTCTACCAGGGGAGGTGCAAGGGGTTTGTGAAAAGAAGATACCAGTAGACTTACTTGAATCATACATACGTGTACTATATACCATCTCTATTGAGGCGCGGTCATGTTTATCATATCACAAGACATTTATACAAGTTCAGACATCCACGAAAGATCTAATTAAAAAAGGTGAATATCGTGCCTTGCATTGAGTCATATATGAGTTATTTTACGTTTGAATTTACAAATGAACAAGGATTACATTAAGTTTAACAGCTACTTATTGAGATAGAATATTCTGTACTAGTAGCTGACGAGACATTGGTGAATATAAGCGTTGTCTCTTGAGTAGAAATGACCCAAGACTCGTCCAGAAATGTAGCATGGTTCGCTAGCTTGATATCTCTTTTGTGACAATTCATAAAGAAAAAAACATTATTAGTTAAAGGCACATGAAATTATATCAGTACAAAATAAATTAATGAAAAAGTATATGGAGTTTGCCTAATATGTTCATAAAAGTCATGAAAATTAATCTAACAATGCTTTGAGACCCTATTTAATAATTCCTTTAGCATAAATTGTTTTGTGCTTGAAAAACAATTATCTCCATTTCAATCATGTTTCTCAACAATCTGTTTGTTGACATATTTAAGATAGCGAATTCTGATTGGTCTGTTCAAAAAATGGTGTAGTACGTGACCAGGTCAGAAGTGAAGAATCAATTTCTAATGGGCTGATCTGGGTTATTTTTCGTTTGCTTTCACGTTTAAGTTCTGCTGGTGTTGGTTTTTTTTGTGTGATAACTATTTGAATGTGACCAATAGTTTACGTTATCATATGATACGGTATAGCATTAATCTCCTTTCATGGGCCTTTAAAAAAGACGATTCATTGCAGGCCTTTTATTTCAGTCTCTCAGCAATAACAATTACAGGTCAACGCGATTTTGATTTCAAACTGTTTGCTGTAAAAAGCAATTGGTTCCGGTACCATTTACATAAAATGGTAAAATGAGTAACAACCTGATTACTTGTGACACAGAACATCTGCGCCAAGTATCTAGGGAACCGAGTGACGACGTTCTTTTACTTAACCCTTTACCAAACGCCAAGTTTTCGACTGTCCCAAATTGAAAGAGATTGCAGACGACATTGAAAAATGTAATGAAATTAAAAAATAGTCTTCTGATATGGTAGAAAACATTGTGGGAAAAGGAGAAATTGCTCGTTAAGAGCAATTCCTCCCTTGCCCACAATTTTTTCCAAAGTCGTCTGCAACATAATGGTCAAATGACCTTATTGTTTGGTAATGGGTTAACACGAGCATCATCCCCTAACACCACATTTGGCGTCTTGCTGCAGACTACTTGCAAAAATGCATTTTGACGAAAGGAGAAATTGCTTGTCACAAGCAATTCCTCCTTTTGCCACGTTGCTTCTTTTTCAATCTATACGAATATAACAACAGCAGAAATTAAAGGTTTTTCTCATGTTTACAAATATCTTCTAAAGGCATCTGCTTCAAGTAAAACAATGTCGTCTGTTGGTTGTAAAAAGTTAAAATGTACCTAACTCTTGACATAACCGTACTTTCGCCTGATTGGTCTTTATTCAATGGACGCGCATTTCGACCAATCTTTTGTCAGAAAGAGGTCCGTAATGTTTATAAATTTTGTTGCGCTTCATTTTAATTCAACGACGGCGGTTTTTAAGTAGAATGTTGCTTATGGTTGTCTTCGGATCAAATGCAAGGGAAAGCGTAAATCATAAGATGCCATAATCAACATTCAGCTTTAGTACAGTATCATTATACAAAGTTCATAACAGGTCAAAGAATAGATTGTTCCAGTAAACTAGTGTTTGTTAATTGGTTTCATTTTCGGTTTACACTCATTGAAAGGTCACTGACTGCTTTCGTTAACCATATACAAACAATGCTATTAATTGTCTCTACAGACTGTAAGGTACAACAACATACTGTTAAAACGTTCAAATTTCTCAAAAATATTTTTACTGCATTCCCAAGAGATAATACGAAACTACTAACACTTAAATTGATGTACATGTGGTTCTTAAATATGATTTGTAAACCCTAGCCTAGTACTGGCGAATACAGGAAAGCCGTACATAACTAAAAATGAATTGTTACGGCGTTAAACCCAAGACAAACTTATCATGATTTGTATCTTGAAAGTAGTCTTTGATATAAACGTATGTGTACATACTAAGGACCAGTCGATAAAGAATCGATAAAGTTCATTGTAGTTGTTATTGAATTTACAAATCGGCTTTTGTTTACAATTCAAAATCTTTGTTTCATTCAATTCCTTTTGCAGAACGTGAGGATAGATAGAAAAAAGCATGACACATAATGCAAACGAGGCGTCTGTTTGGTAACTCTCGATGATATCTACCTCTCTATCTCTACCTCTACATCTCTATCTCTCCAACCACTATCTCCATTTACCACTATCTCTCCATTTTCCTCATTCCACTGACAAAATACATATGAAATCGAACATGCAACCCTCGAAATACAAATCGCAATCATGACCAACAGAAACATGATACGTCAGTGCGGCAATGTCTATCCATGCCCCGTACAGAGTTTAACACCCTTACAATAGACTCATGATAGGTCAGTGCGACAATGCCTATCAATGCCTCGTACATGGTTTAACACCCTAACAATAGACTCATGATACGTCAGTGCGGTAGTGTTTATCCATGCCCCGTACAGGGTTTAACACCCTAACAATAGACTCATGATACGTCAGTGCGGCAATGTTTATCAATGCCACGTACAGGGTTTAACACCCTTACAATAAACTCATGATATGTCAGTGCGGCAGTGTCTATCCATGCTCCGTACAGAGTTTGACACCCTTACAATAAACTCATCATAGGTCAGTGCGACAGTGTCTATCCATGCCCCGTGCAGGGTTTAAAACCCTTACAATAGACTCATGATATGTCAGTGCGGCAATGTCTATCCATGCCCCATACAGGGGTTAACACCCTTACAATAAACTCACGATATGTCAGTGCGGCAGTGTCTATAAACGCCCCGTGCAGGGTTCAACACCCTTACAAAAGACTCATGATAGGTCAGTGCGGTAATGTCTATCCATGCCCCCGTACAGAGTTTAACATCTTTACAATAGACTCGTGATACGTCAGTGCGACAGTGTCTATCCGTGCCTCATACAGGGTTTAACATCCTTACAAAAGACTCATGATATGTCAGTGCGGCAATGTCTATCAATGCCTCATACAGGGTTTAACAACCATACAATGGACTTATAATATGTCAGTGCGGCAATGTCTATCCATGCCTCGCACAGGGTTTAACACCCTTACAATAGACTCATCATACGTCAGTGCGGCAATGTCTATCCATGCCTCGTACAGGGTTTAACACCCTTACAATAAACTCACGATATGTCAGTGCGGCAGTGTCTATCTATGCCTCATACAGGGTTTAACATCCTTACAATAGAATCGTGATAGGTCAGTGCGGTAGTGTCTATCTATGCCTCGTACAGGGTTAACACCCTTACAATAGACTCATGATATGTCAGTGCGGCAATGCCTATCCATGCCTCGTACAGGGTTTACCACCCTTACAATAGACTCGTGATATGTCAGTGCGGCAATGTCTATCCATGCCTCGTACAGGGTTTGACACCCTTACAATAGACTCATGATATGTCAGTGCGGCAATGTCTATCCATGCCTCGTACAGCGTTTAACACCCTTACAATAGACTCATGATATGTCAGTGCGGCAATGTCTATCCATGCCTCGTACAGGGTTTAACACCCTTACAATAGACTCGTGATACGTCAGTGCGGCAATGTCTATCCATGCCTCGTACAGGGTTTAACACCCTTACAATAGACTCATGATATGTCAGTGCGGCAATGTCTATCTATGCCTCATACAGGGTTTAACACCCTTACAATAGACTCGTTATATAATAGAGTGGCAGTGTTTATCCATGCCTTTTACAGCGTTTAAAATCCTTACAATAGACTCGAAGACAACGTGTGACACCATGGAGAATAGATTACGTCTCTACCAGACGGAATATTGACTAGCGTGAATTGAATAAGAACCAGACCCAGATAGGAGACGCGTATTCCTACTACACCAACTTCTTTGAAACGTCACTAAACCTGAAGGCATTATAATAACTTTGTAAAGGCAATTTTAATGAGCCCATACACAATTTGATTCTCCGTATGAGTATTCTTTCCAAATACTGCATTAAAATTAAAACCGGATATTCGCCATTCTTTCTCCATAGTTCCTTGCATTACAAATTTTACAGTAAACATCTAGTGCGCTTATGAAAACCACCAAACTCCTCACAGTAATCTCCCGTTATGAGATCGATCACTGCCTCTATAGATGTCACATGACCACCCTCTGGCGGCAACACACAAAAGATCATCCTTGTGTGCTTTATTGTTAATGGTTTTCAATGACACTGTTGAGAAAGCATTACAAAAAGTTATTATTATTTAATTAACAACTATATCTGCTAAAATATTGATAAAATAAATCCATCATTTAAATTTCATCCAGATCAAGATGAAGAGCTTGTGGTGGCAGTGATCGATGCAGCGTAGCAAAGAGAGATCACTCTAAGAAGTTTGAGGGCTATTGATCTAGCCCTTAACCTAACCTGGTGGAAAACGCAAATTCTACCCGATTTATTATATTTTCTGATTCTCTATCAGTACTGCAAGCCTTATCAAATCAAAAGTTGGAGAACCCTTTGGTATGCCAAATTATTCAAAGGATCTCTCATATCTTGTCTTCAAACAGACTTGTGTTCTGTTGGCTTCCAAGCCACACTGGTATCACGGGTAATGAACATGCAGATAGATCCGCTAAATCAGCTCTTAACCTTCCAATTTCAGATTTTAAAGTACCATACACCGATTTTAAACCTTCTATTTTAACTTACATCACATCCATCTGGCAATCAAAATGGAATGATGATGTTTTTAATAAATTGCATTCAATTAAGCCTACCCTCGGAGAATGGTACCCTTCTTACAGGTCCGTACGAAGAGAGGAAGTTACAATTGCACGAATCCGAATTGGTCATTCACACATTACACACTCCTGGCTCTTGGCTAAGGAAGATGCACCTGAATGCATTCCATGCAATGCACCCTTTACCATCAAACATATATTGCTCGATTGCATTGATTTTCAAAGAATTCGTGCAAAATATTTCAATGTCAACACTATTTATGAGCTTTTTGACACTGTCAGGATTGAATTAATTCTTTCCTTTCTCAAAGAGGTTGGAATTTACAATAAATTGTGATTCCTTACACATTTTAAATAGATATATACATTTATCAATATCATTTTTTCATCACACACTATTTATTTAATATCACACATTCATTACAAACAATCTATCATCAATCATTAATTTTTTACAAATTTTCTATCTACTTTTGTTCATTAATTACAAATTCTTATCTATTTTTTCTTTAAACAAATACATTTTAACCTGTTAATATTTTCAATATCCATTCATCCACATCATCATAATGCGCGCTAAATAACCTTGGCTGTCGATGTGCCTTAAAACATAATTCATTCATTCATTCTTTAAGAAGTTTGAGACGTCTCATGTGATCATGAACGTCTCCCAACGCAGAAGTAAAATGCCAGTTCATCGATCACTTCAGCGTTAATCGGCCATACTAATAGCTAAACATGTGCTTGATTCCCCCCCTGTAGGGAGTTGACTCCGAAAGACTTTGAAGTCAAATCACTAATTAAATTTAAATTTCACCGCCTCTCAACACTATACTCAGAAACAACAATAAATTATCCCTGGATAGCCAACAAAACAACTTTTTATATACCCTATAAGTATCCCATTTTAGCAAGACGTTTACTCTATACCGATACTTCTCAGGGTGCGTGGCAAATGCGCCAAAATTTAGATAATAACAAGTAAAATAAAGGCAGTTTTCCTTTAGATCTAGGGAATGGTACGGTGTGAATGCAACGTATGTATTACTTACTTTTGTATATTGTATTGAAAATATTTCTCCTTGCATACACCAGTATGTATATTTGGTTGAAACGGACCTTCTGTTGCATATGTAAGTGAAAGCAGGATTTATTTTGCCCGCTTTGTTATGGGTATTCCAATTTTACATGTGACAAACCGAACATCGTATTCGAAAGGTGTTCTAAGCGATTATGCATTGATGCTATGTTTAGTTTGAATTAATTTGTGTGACATTGATTGCGACGGAAGGTTGAAGCTTATTGAATTCATTCTCGATGAATGCTTCCTGGATACTAAACAACTACTCTGCTACATATGCTATCTTTGAATTTACTGCGTGACTTATCATTTTACAGACAAGAAGGTTTCTCATCAATATTCAATTCTAAATTCGAATTGATATGCAGTTGATACCTATCCATTTCGTTGGAATTATTCTTTGGGTTTGAGGGAATCGGAGATATTTATAAACAAAGATGTTCGGATACTGTTATTTGATGTTGGTCATGATATAGCCTCAACAAAACCGTCTTGTCTATCACAAACGACTATCTCCTAATATGCAAATGGGAAGCAGTGCTCGGAAATTAGGTACCTTCAAGTTTATCATCACATTGATTTTCTACCGTCCGAGAAAAAAGACAATTGGTGACATATCCCTGTGGCATCACGTTTGGTAAAGACACTTTAGCTTTTCATCATGTTGAAGTCAGTCAGAAGGATAGGGAGCCTCCGTGAGCTAGTCGTAAGAGTATAGAACTTGAAATCACGTGACCCCTCTCTGCATGGTTTCAGATCTCGGTTTCGGCATTGGATTTTTCATAAGCAGTGACCTGTCTTACTTACGGTATGCCGATGGTTCTACCCGGCTTGACAAGCCCGTATGGGCAGTTGAGTTGGGGTCTTCCTTTATCATTTGGAGTCATCACGATATCCTATATAATGTTGACGCGATGTAAAACCCCGCAAAGATATAGACAGACAGTCGGGAGGAGATAGTCTCCTTTTAAGGCTATTATTAAATTATCATCGGTTGGTAACGTAACTTGAATTAATGCAAATAACACAAAAATCAAATATCAACAACGAAGTATCTATTTTGAAAATTTTGCTTAAACTATTGTGATCAAAGCAAAACCGGCAATTTTCTTCCTGACGCATCTTTTTTTGCAATCTTCAGCTACTTGGGCTTTTAATCGGTTATGTCGCATGTAGGTACTGTACCAAGCTTCTGTTAAAACAAGTAGATATCACAGGTTACCATCATCTCCTGTGTCAACGCAGCTATACAATCTTTTCAATAAACCATGGGGTGCCAGAGAAATTTTTCGGTCATTTACTTACAGTGTTTTACCGACTGTGTTCGCTTTGGACAGATCAGTGGGTCTGATATACAGATGCGCATGTTCTTTTACATTTTAATAGAAAATATTGAAAAAAAAAATAGTAAATAATTCACACCAAAGATTTCAATTAACCAAGACGCTTTTTATTTTAATGAGTCTCGTATGACAAAGCTCTCAAACTGAACGATACCAACAATACACAACTTCGTTAAACATTTAACAATAGACGGCCAGGGGAAAGTTTGTAAAGAGTAGCCGATTTTCCGTACGTACAAACATTGAATACAGATCTCGATCGAGATAATCTGTTTTTCTATGCCGTGTGCAAAACCAGAATCGATAAGTCACATGTTTTATTTGAAAAAAAAACAAACACTTTGACGTACAGGAAGGGAGAGCCCGTCTTATGGTTGGTTCTATTTCCCAACGGCCATAACACGTATCAACAGGCCAAACCAAATGTTACAAGAGCGTTAATTGGTGATTTTCTTGACTGGAAAGCCATTTTTTAGTTGAAAGCGAAAAAAAGAGAGAACAACAACAACAACAACAAATAAATATATAAAAAAAAGAAAAGAAAAATCCGAAGACAACAAATACCCCAAAATAATATTTCCAAAATGGCATAATTGGTCGGAAAGCCTTTATCAGATAAAAGCAAAGACAAAAGTAAAATCAAATATAAAACATCCAAATTTTGAAAGTCCATTTTTGACATTTTAGTTTGGCTTTTCCCAATTCTTGCAAGTGTCAAGTCATTAAGGAAGGGAAGTATCGAATTTTATCCAGGAAGTACATGTTTCGAAGGTTTCAAACTGTGGAAAACGATGTAAAAGCCACAAATAGTAAGGGTGGTTACTTCGTTTATGTCTACCTATAGACAGGCAGAAAAATCTGGATCGGCTATTTTTTCATGTCGACTGGCGGCATCATTTCGCGGTGACATCACTTAAATTGTATTTTCACGTCGCAGACGATCTAAACGCGTTATTATGCAAATAGATGCAAATAGAATAATCTTGCACTTCAATTTAATTGATTTTAGATGTTTTTGCCGCTTCTGCAAGTCAATAGAGTCGATACGGAATATTAATTGGCTTGGTTAGATACGTGCTACTTTATCTGGTTCCCCAAATCTACCGCTGTCGACGTAAACATCGTTAACCCGTTTCTTTTCATATACCAAAACTCCTCACAGTGATCTCCCCTTTTCGGAAAGACCAATCCCATACAGGGGAGATAACTGCGAGAGGTTTCTTTACATACTAGTTTGTTATGCACATATACAGCAAAATATTTTCTTAATCAATGTGACATGAGGAGAAATTGCTCGTTACGGGCAATATTATCGTTACACAATAGTTCTTTATGCAACTCCTTAATGCTCCTCTTTCTTCAAATTTGTTTTTATCCTTTTTTTTTATCTTTTACAAAATGTTTCATGAAGAAATAGGTTGCCAGACATTTTAAGTGTGTCTTAAAGTACGATTGTTTGGTTCATTGTTGTCAAAAAAACAGGCTTTCTAGGTACAGTACTGAAACAAAATGTGAACAACAATTGTATTGTTGATGTTTACGATAAGTGTTTCATGTAGTTTTCAACAATATCTAAGTTACGGCTCTTAGTGCACAGTTTCGTGTTCAAGGACTTGTTTAAAGGCACATAACAGAAGATTAATGCTCTAATTTATGACTATATTAATTGGTAAAATTTTGGTCGAATCACAAAAAAACCATCAGCACAACTTAAACGTGAAAACCAACAAGAATTAACCCAGATTAACCAGTTTAATTGTGTGATTCTTCACCCCTGACCTTGAGAGGTGATACACAAATGTTTGAACCGACCATTCAGAAATCGTTATTTTGAATATTTAAACAAAAAGGTTGTTGATACACAAAATAACTTATGGTGAAGGAGGCTATTTAATAGGGTCTCAATGCATTCGTAAATTAATTGTCATGACTTTTATGAAAATAATAAAAGAACTCAATTTATCTTTTTAATAATTTATTTCTACTTATCTCCTTTTATGCGCCTTTAATGGTAGATGACCGATGGACTGCCAATTTGACACTCATCATTTTATCGGATAACATCGGATATTCTCCGTATACCTTGTTTTGCGCCGAAACTATTTGCTTTTCACCGAATATTTCCAGCCGCGACCGACGTATGGCGAGAAAGACAAGAAGTAATCCGATGAAAGACTGAGTTTCAAAATGGCGGATTATGGTTATTCTACCTTACTCGTAACTCTCTGAGCTACCAGCTTCTTTTATTTTTAGTTAAAACATCCTGTAAGGAGCTATGGCTTAATCGAGTCCCATTGCTTTTATGACTTAGTGCCCATTCATGGTTTTGAAACTTGGACACTATATTGCAATTTCGTTTTTACCAACGAATTAGATATCAATTTGTCACGATAGTTTGTTACATGTTCTGTAGCAGGTACGCCATAGTAGGTCGATCAGACGGGTTTATATGATAAAAGGAAATTAGCCAGAACCGTTTTGTATCTGTTTTTATACTCCATCGAAGAATCACGATTATATTAAATATTTCATTAATATTCATCTCTAAATGATTACAGAGGCTGACTCTTTATAACGCTGGTTCGGCCAAGAAAAGGCAAGTTGTGTGCTGTTACTCCTTTACCTACAGTATGCTTTCTTCGATTGTAATTTATGGACCTCTATTTTAATACAAATGAACGACCATGATTTCGATGATATCACAATCGCGCATCAATAGTTAATTTCGTAAGAAAATATGGCAGTTCAATTTTACCAAAGGATCGTGTAAGGCCAAGATTGCTTTGCTATATGCTATCGGTAAACACGATATCTGATAGAAGGAAATACCAACTAGTCAGCCAATTGACAATCAACAAGAAACTTTTGAATAGAAGGTATTTTTGTAATATATCTACAGCCAATAAGAAATACTAGAATTGGTTCATAAACACTAGAAAAAAGTAAAATAAAGAGATAAAATGTCATAGAAAATTTACGATACAAAAAATAATAATTAGATCAATAGATAGGCTGATTTGCTTTCCCGAGTTTTTTGTTCAAGTCATTCTAATCACATCAAATTGTGCGTTTGAAAAAAAAAATCGAAATTACATTAAAACAAGTTTTATAACATTAATTGCAGAACTATTTCCATTGCTATTCTAGTTTTTACAATCACAACTCAAATTTCCCAAAAACATTCCACTGTATCCTTTCAAACCCTGCACGGTGTGTTGATTCTCTGTTATGGGAAAAGACCCTGTCTTAGCAAAATAAACTTGAGTTAACCCATTACCAAACAATAACGGCATTTGACCAGTTTGTTGCAGACGACTCCAGAAAACATTGTGGGAAAAAGGAGAACTTGCTCGTTAAGTGCAATTTCTCCTTTTCCAACAATGTTTCTACCTTATCAGAAGATTATTTTTTCCATTCCATCACATTTTGAGATATCGTCTGCAAACTCCTTCAATTTGGGACAGTCGAAAATGTGGCGTTTGGTAAGGGGATAAAATCGGACCAGTCCAAAGTACAGAATATTCGAAAATGAGGCCACATTTCTGCCCTCAAAATAAGCCATATAGGCTTGACTTAAGATGACATAAGAAACTGCCAAACCCATTAAAACGAAAATAGAAGGCGATGGTAAAATTTCAATTTTCAAGAAGACAAAAGGCCAAAGGACTGTCATCGTTTTACGTATCAAGAAAGGCGGTTTAATGAGACGCTACGAATAGCAACACCTGTGGCCAATATCGCATTACGTATTTCCAAGAATTTCAATAGTTCAGTTTTTTGTAGCTTACCCTTTCGACGCCAAATGTCATCTTAAAGGTATTCCTCCGCTGATGGAAAACTTGTACTGGCTTCAAATAAAGAGTAAACTGAAATGAATTTATGAAAATATTCATTATTTTAAAGGCATTCATCAAGCCGTGTTCTTGCTTTAGATAAAGAGTAAACTGAAATGTAATTATGAAAATATTCATTATTTCAAAGGCATTCATCAAGCCATTTCTTGGGAATTTAACAGTTTTTTAATCTATATTTGCGAAATAAATATCAATGATTTTATTGTTAATTGAACAGAAACTACCTCCACTTAATTATCAATTTTACATTAAAATTAACAATTCATGAAAGAAAGGTGGCGAATAAGATGCATTTCAATCGATAAGGAATTCTTATGATATAAAACTTGCATAGGCGTAGGAGCAGGGGGCAATCCAGACTGGGGGGCCAGAGTATACTTTGGCCCCCCCAATATTCACAGTGGCAAATGAAGATATTTGTATAGAAAAATGAAAGAAACGAAATTTAACAGCAGAATAAAAATAAATGTGTATTTTTGTGCTGTATGTAATACCAATTCGCCTTTGGTTACGAACAATAACCAAAATCTTTTTGACGTCATCATCGCAAACGGCAATCTGAACACATCGGGTTTATCCAATGAAAACTCAGCTCACTAAAATACCCGGGAAGTTTTGATCGACGGAAACAGTGGTGTAAAACATAAAGGTGTCAGACTCTATATTGTCTTCAATTGTTAGCTAAAGCTTAAAGAATAATATAATTGTTTGACGATTTCATATAGTTTGATCCGTGGCTGTGACAGTCTGGTCGCTGCCACTTTTTGTTTAGTTCTATACAATTGATTTCCGCGTGAGATCGAGACCTGGCATATCCTTTTTTTTATTTTTTTTTAATTTTTTATTAAAGATACAAGTTTTCATACGCTTTCTTTTAATTCTTATAATGTTAATGAATTTGTACATGCATGAATAGTCATGAAAAAGTTAAGGAACATCTGAAGTTGCCCCCAATGTTGAAAACGCTCCTACGCCTATGACTTGATTTTATAACAGCATGTGTTCCAAAGATAGAATCTTTGACTTTGTTATTCTGAATTTTCGTATTTGTCTCCATCAGGGGATGAATACCTCAAGCGATTTTATGCGACTTTGCAAACGACACTAGGAAAGAATGTCATTTAAAGAAAAATGTTTAAACCAAGCCATGGGTTTTCGCTACTGTTCATTTTAATATCGTTCTGTCAAGCTGAAGATGCTATTTATGACAGAAATAAGTAGATTTATCACAAAAATATCCCTTTCTTTTCTTAGTTTGTTGTAATCTTTTTGCAGACAATGTTTGAATAAAGTAACAAAAGGTTTAAAATCCAGATTGCAGTTGTGTGCAATGCGGGAGCAAATCATCAGGACTGCTTACTCAAATAAATGGTATTCTCTTGTCTTGTATTGTATTGTATTGTACTGCTCAAATAAGGTGTCTTTCTGCTAGTTCTTTACGTGGTGGGATTGCAAACGAAGTGTTTTCAACATGTTGCCTTCTAGTCGATACTGTGAAGCTTATTTTCTCGTAAAGTGCCACATTTTTGAAAGGAAAATCAATGCGCATCATAAAGAAATAAAGTTCCGGGGAAAGCGTGATACATAATACACGCCGGCCGAGTCAATAAAAAAGGCGATGGCTTACCATACATGCTGCTAGCTCTTCACCAAACACCAACATTTTCGACTATCCCACATTAAAAGAGTTTGCAGACGACATTTCGAAATGTGACGACATTGAAAAAATAATCTTCCGATATGGTAGAAAACGTTGTGGGAAAAAGGGAAATTGCTCTTAACTAGTAATTTCTCCTTTTCCAACAATATTTTTCAGAGTCGTTTGCAACAAACTGGTCAAATGTCGATCGTGTTTGGTAATGGGTTAAATTGGCTTTTAACTTCAATATGGTCTGACCAAAGGCAGTGTGCTTAGACGTGTACGGATATGTATGTAAGACGAAACTTCCAGGAAAAAACCCAAAATCAATTGAAATGCTACTCTGAGTATCTTTCATCAACACGATTAAAGCGGATATTTTAGGATTTTGAAAGCAGACGACACAAAAATCATTTTTTAGAAAACTACTCAGCGTTCTAAGGTATATATTATTTCATGACACAATCCAGTGTGTTCAGAGCCTTCCAATTGGGAACGCTGTACTAACGGTACCTACTGCATTTTGAACTGATACTTTTATACAAGTGTTATTTGCGAATGCATGCCATCAAGTGTGGTAAAAGGCTAAGTGTATATAGGGGACGAAATATCAACTAGGTTATGCAATAAGGCATAAGACATTTGATTGCATGAAGGGATGTCGCTTCAGTACTTTTCTTTTCTTCAAAACTGCACTAAGCACTGACTCAATAAACAAGGAATTGAAAAAGTTCTTGAAATCCATTTCCCTGCTTTGAAAATGATGCAGCTGGCTGAGTTTATGTCAGTCATTATAGTAGCAAATACTGCAAATGGAAAATACTTAATTAAAATTGAACGATTGGCAAGGGCTTATTGTAATCAGCGTCGGTATAGAATTCTCTTATTTCGGAATTTTATCTTCTTTTACAGTATATTTCATACCTGGTTTACTGTTTAAATTGATGGGTTTGTATTTTGGAAAAGGGTCAGTACAAGAAAATATCCTATTTGTTTTCATTTCCAATTATTCCGTACAAAAGACACCTGCCGAGCTGTCATTTCACATGTGATCTCTATGGCAACATGGTTAATATAAAGCCCCCAGACTAATAAGAGGTGATCCGTGAGTCTTAACCCTTTACCTCATACGGGTGTTTTGTAGTAAACGAAGATAAAAAATATATTGAAACAAATGAAAATATCACAAGTAAATTGTGAAACGAATTGATAAACGTTTAAACCATTTCGCTATAAAGACAGTTTATGTGTTCTGAACATATTCCCCTGTTACCGCATATTTTTTTCAAATGTCGTCTGTTTGAAGTTTTAAGAGTGTCGTCTGCGTCAGAGAAACGTTTGAACGTGACTGGTTCCGTGTTTTATTACTACAAAAATACATATATTTCCATATTTGAAAATACCAACCTTTGTATCAGGGAATAAATGCAACATGGACAAAAACGAAGCGTTATTAAGTTGACTAATGGAGCGATCCTATTTCATGCGGCTTTGCGCATGCGTAACATTTTTAAATCTTCCGAAACGTCGTGCGCATGCGTGAATTGAGAAGCTTTGAAGAAACATGGTGTCTCTTTTTCAAGATATATCACAGACGGAAAACATGAACAGGGGGTATTAATACGTAAACATAAATCAAAATAGCTGAGAGCAACAAGTCTTGTATTCTCGCTTCAAAAGAGAAGTAACAAAGGTCAGGGAGTTGTTCAAGTATAAAGTAGCTTCTCCGCCATACTTTTAAGACCATTCAAACCTCATAAGGAAACCTTGTAATGTGTTTCCGTTAAAGCATTAATCAAATTGTACCAACAAAGGATTTTTACCGCTAACTGCTCTTTTAGTATGGACCATATACAATTTCAATTTAGACACAGACATAACATTATATAACTTATTGAGACATTTGCAACATAAATTCATAAGCAGTTGTTCATAGTTTATATAAACATGTACCTACATTTAAGGACATTTTAACCATACACGTCGATTGACATGGAAATATACATTGACAAACTAAAAAAGAAGAGTGGTGCTGAAATTGGTTTGTCTTTCGTTTTAGAATGATAGGTGATAGGTAAATAGTTGTCAAACAAACCGATAAATAATCGTGTTGTTTTCTTTCATTTCAGGCACGCTAGAAAACAAGTCGAGTATCAACAAGAGACTGCGTTCATCACGTAATATGCGGAGACAGAAATTAAACAAAACAACACGGACGTAAAACGTGGAAGTAATTAGTTCATTTAAAAGCATTTACGCGCCCCGCGCAAGGAACCAACCCGACAACAAGAGAATCTACGAGAAATATACGACTAGAAAGAAGTTCTAAATTAGTTACGCGACCAATCACTATGCAAACGCACTTCCAGCTGAGATAAATAATTATACGCTTTTAACTCGGGCGCCACGTGGTACAGTCCTAATTTACGTCGCTCTGTGTGACACAGGAAGGACCGGAACCTGTACAGAGTGAACGGCGACTCTCTCTCAATAGATCCAAACCTCCAAACTAGAATGAATGACCTAGAGTGCTGGACCATTACCATGGATTTGTCTAGAGTTCAAACGTAAACATCGCAGTGAAATAAATACAACATCGTATTACCACGTCGGTTAGTAAGAGCGGAAACCAGATTCGTTTGTTTTGTTTGGACAGTCATGTCTGAGCAGGACCAACGTAATCGTGTGGTGTTTTTGGGAGCGGGTGGTGTCGGGAAAAGTTCGATCCTGAAGAGATTTCTGTTCGGCAAGTATAGTGATGACTACAACGAAACAGTGGAGGACCTTTACTGTAAGGAGTACATCATTCAGGGCGCGGACATCCGCGTGGACTTCCTCGACACGGCCGGAAATCTCATATTCCCGGCCATGCGCAGACTCTCGATCACGACTGCGCATGCGTTCGTTCTGGTGTATTCGATTACGGATGTGTCCACGTTCGAGGAGGTGAAGCAGTTGTGGGAACAGATTAAGGAGGCACGGAGTAACTATCAAGACATACCGTGCGTTATCGTGGGGAACAAAGTGGATCTGGAGGATAACCGACAGGTGGAGAAGTTTGACGCGATGAACTGGGTCTATAACGACAGTACGTGTGGGGCGTTCGTCGAGGTGTCCGCGAAAAGCAATGAATGTATCGTGGACGTGTTCAAATTGCTCATGGAGAAGGCCAAGAACCCGCGGGCGCGGATAAACGAACCGTTCATGAAGCGGCGGCTGAGCGAAGACTCGCTGGAACAGCAAGCCAGTAACGATGCTCACGCAGATAAGCCGACCGCGCCACCTGGTGACGGGGACGCGAGTAGCTCGAGTAAGTTCAACAGAAGTAGGAGCTTGATTCGCCGGGGAAGTAAACCTAAGGTGCGCAAGTCGAACGCTCGCTCCAACAACCGACAGGACTGTGTCATATCCTAGAGACTATACCGAACAGGGCCGAAATGACGATGGAGTATTATAATAACTTATTTATTGTGTTTTTGTTTTGCTTCAAGCAGATAAGGGGAACCTTTGAAGACCTTTTTTGTACAATATCACCACCGTTTATAAGTCTATGTTGTTGGAAGCAACAAAGTTGGACTGAAATAGCTTTCAAATGCGTTTTCATTTAGTATGCAAGGCTTAGTGCTTTTAATTTCCGAAAAGGGTGATTTGACAAATGTCGCTGTCTATCACATATGCTTCAATTAGTACACATATTCTTCAATTGAACACGTAACCTGGGTTGGCCAGCAGTTTCGCTGTACAAGTAGTTTTTGTATCAGACGACATATACTTTTTATCAACCGACACATCTTAACATCTTTAAATATGATGAAAATTGTTTCGCAATACATGTTTATGCTTCAGTTAGTTCAATTTCTGCTGCTTTTAACCAATATAAAGTCAACATGGTCAGCACTAGATACACTTACGCAAGTAACCAGTTTGAAATAAAAAGGAATTTATACTGCACAGAGGACTTGTTGTCGTAATCAAGTTTTTACAATTGGTTTGAATAAGTATTCAACTATAAGAAACTTGTGATTTAACCTTTGTTTTCCCATATTACGTTCGAAATTAAAGACTTTTCTCAAGATAATAACCTAGTAGTTTTAACGTTTTGTTGACTTGCGGGATCGGTATTCGGCAAATGCTACAATTACAGTCTTTTTGAACCCCTATATTACCGATTTACGGCAGTGCCGTTTGATTTTGTTCTCATCTTGAAATCGTGATTGTTTCTAGTATTTGCGAATCAACAAGTGTCTGTTCCTGATGCATCTAAATAAACCACCAGTCAAAGTTACAAACTAAACGAGTAAACAGGTTCAAGGTTATTTAACGAATATCTTTCAAATTGATGATTTTTCCCATTTAAGATTTCTATATCCTGTTGAATTCGAAAGGGAGACAAGACGACAGATATACCAAAAGGAAAATTTATATTGTTACTGATATTGAGTAATATTGAGTTAAGACCATAGATTAATCATGTACAGTGTTTTTCATAACATTCAACAGCCAAAGCGTAAAACAAAGTTTTCCAGAGTCGTCTGCAACAAACTGGTCGAATGTCGTTATTGTTTGGTAATGGGTTATGGGCCGAATGGGCAAATATTTTTATGATGTTTAATGAAAAAAAAATGACATTACTAGTTAACTCTCACCATTGATGCGTTGACCCACGATAGACATGTAAGAAAGCAATCTGTGCTTTGGAAAAAACGTCATGCACTTTTGGAGATAAAGAACAAAATAATTGATTTGTGCGCTTGATTTGTGTAACTGCAATACTGTTATTAAAATAATTTAACACTTTAATAGATCCTAACGAACCGATCATGTTAACAAAGCACATACTTTCTGGACCGAGTTGGTGATAATTTGTAAGTCAATATATTAATGTGTAATATTATACAATAAAAGTTACTTAACCAAAGGCAAATATGCTCGTTGTTAGTTTTAGGGGACGGTGTCCTTTTGCCAACAGACAATACTGGGTTACATGTAGAACAACGTCAACATCCGTTCTTTATGGATTTGGTTCCTTTAATCCTTTACCAAACGACAAAATTTCGACTCTCCCAAATTGAAAGAGTTTGCAGACGACAATTCAATTTGGGATGAAATTGGAAAATAATATTCTGATATGGTATAAAACATTGTGGAAAAAGGAGAAATTGCTCGTATAGAGCAATTTCTCTTTTTCCCACAATGTTTTCCAGAGTTCTCTGCAACAAACTAGTCAAATGTCGTTTTGAAATGTCCTCTGTAAACTATTTGGGACAGTCGAAAATGTAGAGTTTGGTAAAGGGTTAAGGCAAACATCTTACATTGACGAATGAAACAAGAATTCCTTTTTTCTGTGTGAAGCCATTACTTGGGAATGCGATAGTGCTCAACAAAACACATTATAACTGACGTCAAACTTTTTGTGAACAGACTTGTGTCAAAGGGATCGATTGCTTCCAATTTGCAATTTATCTTTTTGTCTCACTGATTTTTACCCAATGCTATAAAAACATTTTCTTATATCATACTAATGGCATTTTGACTCGAAAGTGACTCGAAAGACAAATTGAGATTGGACTTAGTGGCTGATATTCCAGTCGGATTTTTAGGAACCTAGAAACGAAGACTACAATGAGGCAATATTTCAAGGATGCAACATACAAAGGAATATCTTTAATTCATCTAGATATATGAGGCGATATTGATGAAGACGCCATCTACATGCCCATGGAGTAATGTTTCAAGCTCCCATCTGTGATTTTAGACTTTATCCGGAGGAGATCGATGCGTGGTTTTCTCATTAGCTCGGTTTTCCGTCTTCCATAAATAATTGGGAATAGAGACTATTGTCTATCATGGCTGACTGAGGGGATGAATCCTTACATGTGATATCCTTCGACCTTAATCAAATACACATGTACATCATATTAATTAACGACGACGCATTTGCGATATATGACTAAAGGTACTGATGTGACAAGTCAGTTACAAAGACTGTCAGTGACAAAGACATTATAAAAAAGGGAAATTTGCTCGACTCGTCATTTCGACAAAATGACGAGTCGAGCATTTCCCTTTTTTCATAATGTCTTTTTTTCTATATGAAATATTTGGAAAAAAACGGGTATGAAAGAAAACGGTAGTGATTCAGAATTTAAAAATCTGCAATTTATTCATTTTATGGATTTTTACTTACACCAACCGTTGCTTTCTATCTTTATTGCGATATTACAAAAGTATGAGCAAATTTCTCTTTGGTTTCTTAACACTTTTTCGTCAGTTCGAAACGCATTCTACTGATGTGATGTATTTCTCATATTCGCCTGATTTCTACGATCTTCGTACTATGTTCAAACTATTTTCTTTCTATGTGATCGTGTAAATGCAACTGCAATCGCATGAAACAAGAAAACTCGAGAATTGCTTGTGATAAAAGGAGAAATTGCTCATCATGAGCAATTTCTCCTTTTGTCACGATCATTTCCACCCACTATCACAAACTAAATTTATAACACTAAAACTTGGCTTATGTTTCTTTTATTTTTACGACGTTTCAAAAAAAAACATTTCAGGGAAATATTCACTGCAGGATATACAATGGGGTTAAACCTATTATCGTTCTACATATTTTCTGTATTTGACATAAACACAGCATGCGTCCGTCAACTTTATTCGGATTCTTTTGGACTTTTTCTGATTTTTTTTACTCGTACAAACTCAAGGCAACAGCAGACGACAATAACTCCGTTGTTTAACCCATAACCAAACAATTGCGGCATTTGACCAGTTTGTTGCAGATGAATCTACAAAAACATTGCGGGAAAAAGAGAAATTGCTCTTGACGAGCAATTTCTTCTTTTCCCACAATGTTTTCTGTCCTATCAGATGATTATTTTTCAATTTTATCACGGTTTGCAATGTCGTCGGCAAACTCTTTCAATTTGGGACACTTGAAAATTTGGCGTTGAATAAAGGATTAATACTTATGAAACAACACATGCCTTATCAGTTGGTTTAAGACAACAGAAAGGTTCGAGTGTTTCGCAGGGTTGAGGCTTATTTTACCACATCAAGAATGCTACATATATTTATTGCTGTCTGTTTGAGATAACCGGTTGTGATCACGTGATACATAAAAGCAAAATTGTTCTCTGCATGTCGGAGTATTTTACGACAAAAAGTCAGAGTATTTTCCGACAAATTCGAAGGAGACAATTATTACCAAGGACAAGCTGTATAATAGATTTATAAATCTTGAGCGCACTTCGGCAATTGAAAGTTCGTTTTTAAAGCAGTAGTTTTTTTCCATTTGTAAACTAACCTTTCAGTGATATGTACCTCTCGGAAGGTCATCTGTAATAGAGACAATGCCAGGAATAAAGAATTTCTTTGAATATTTGTGGAGGTATGACACAACTTCACCGATGGACATAGCCTTTCCCTGGTGAATATACAGAGAATCCGTACATTACTAGGGCATCGTTGGAAATGGATGACGTTAAACCAACCCCTATTAAGTGTATGAAAATCAAACCCCAGTCAGGGTATGAAAACTAAACCCTAGTCAGTGTATGAAAACTAAACCCTAGTCAGTGTATGAAAACCAAATCCTAGTCAGTGTATAAAAACCAAACCCTTGTCAGGGTATGAAAACTAAACCCTATTAAGTGTATGAAAACTAAACCCTAGTCAGTGTATGAAAACTAAACCCTAGTCAGTGTATGAAAACTAAACCCTAGTCAGTGTATGAAAACCAAACCCTAGTCAGTGTATAAAAACCAAACCCTTGTCAGTGTATGAAAACTAAACCCTATTAAGTGTATGAAAACTAAACCCTAGTCAGTGTATGAAAACTAAATCCTTGTCAGTGTATGAAAACTAAATCCTTGTCAGTGTATGAAAACTAAATCCTATTAAGTGTATGAAAACTAAACCCTATTAAGTGTATGAAAACTAGACCCTATTAAGTGTATAAAAACCAAACCCTTGTCAGTTTATGAAAACTAAACCCTATTAAGTGTATGAAAACTAAACCCTAGTCAGTGTATGAAAACTAAATCCTTGTCAGTGTATGAAAACTAAACCCTTGTCAGTGTATGAAAACTAAACCCTAGTCAGTGTATGAAAACTAAATCCTTGTCAGTGTATGAAAACTAAATCCTTGTCAGTGTATGAAATCTAAACCCTATGAAGTGTATGAAAACTAAATCCTATTAAGTGTATGAAAAATAACTACTTGTCAGTGTATGAAAACTAAACCCTATTAAGTGTATGAAAACTAAATCCTAGTCAGTGTATGAAAACTAAACCCTATTAAGTGTATGAAAACCAAACCCTAGTCAGTGTATGAAAACTAAATCCTTGTCAGTGTATGAAAACTAAACCCTATTAAGTGTATGAAAACCAAACCCTAGTCAGTGGTTGAAAACTAATTCCTTGTCAGTGTATGAAAACTAAATCCTAGTCAGTGTATGAAAACCAAACCCTTGTCAGTGTATGAAAACCAAATCCTTGTCAGTGTATGAAAACTAAACCCTATTAAGTGTATGAAAACCAAACCCTAGTCAGTGTATGAAAACTAAATCCTTGTCAGTGTATGAAAACTAAACCCTATTAAGTGTATGAAAACTAAACCCTAGTCAGTGTATGAAAACTGAATCCTTGTCAGTGTATGAAAACTAAATCCTTGTCAGTGTATGAAATCTAAACCCTATTAAGTGTATGAAAACTAGACCCTATTAAGTGTATGAAAACTAGACCCTATTAAGTGTATGAAAACTAAACCCTATTAAGTGCATGAAAACTGGACCCTATTAAGTGTATGAAAACTAGACCCTATTAAGTGTATGAAAACTAGACCCTATTAAGTGTATGAAAACTAAACCCTATTAAGTGTATGAAAACTAAACCCTATTAAGTGTATGAAAACCTAATCCTTGTCAGTGTATGAAAACTAAATCCTTGTCAGTGTATGAAAACTAAACCCTATTAAGTGTATGAAAACTAAACCCTAGTCAGTGTATGAAAACTAAATCCTTGTCAGTGTATGAAAACTAAACCCTTGTCAGTGTATGAAAACTAAACCCTAGTCAGTGTATGAAAACTAAATCCTTGTTAGTGTATGAAAACTAAATCCTTGTCAGTGTATGAAATCTAAACCCTATTAAGTGTATGAAAACTAAATCCTATTAAGTGTATGAAAAATAACTACTTGTCAGTGTATGAAAACTAAACCCTATTAAGTGTATGAAAACTAAATCCTTGACAGTGTATGAAAACCAAACCCTAGTCAGTTTATGAAAACTGCTTGACGTGAAATTAGACAGAAAAGGATTTTGAGAATAAAGAAAGATGGCCCATTATGAGTAAAACCATTTGCAAAGCATGTTTCCAAGAAAACTTGTAACGTAGTCAATAGTCTGTTCAAATGCGCTTCACAGAAGGAAAAATTAAAAGACAAAATAAAACATCTTGGAAATAATACAGCTTTGTATCGTAGTTTGATATTCAATTAAACGTAGCCATTGAAAGCATACTTAATTCAGGAAGAGTACATCAAAGTATGCAATTTTGTATCCGGTAGATCTTAAAATTTGGATAAAAATACACGTGACTTCGCTGTATAACACTTTAAAGAATATAAAAAAATGACTTTGCCTCCAATGAGTATTTATAAATGCGCTTCATGAAACAGAACAACTGTTATGCAGTTTTACAGAAATCACTTTTCAAGATCAAAGTTTTCCCATATCTTTGAACAAGCGCATTTAAAGTGCAGACGTAGACTGAAGGAAACGCTAGATTCCTACAGACGAAACAATACTGATCAATCAGACGACCTTGCCTTGACAGAAAATGTTTCTTTGGTCCCATCGTCTAACAAATAAAACGTGAGTCTGATTGCGCAGCGAATATTAGAGACTGGCAAATACGTTTGGGATTATTTGTTTGATTGAGTACGTTGGATCAAATGCAGCAAATAGTGATAAACAAGCTCTTTCATTGTGGCAATATACTACATGTACTTGATTATTATAAGTGCTCAAGTTAGATTCACAAGCAGATTGCTTGTGCATTGCACGAGGAAACTTGTCTAATAGTATCGAATTACCGATTCTAACATTTACCATGTAACATCGATCATTCGATATTGGAAAAACACCTATCATGTTTCAGCGATAAATTGAATAATATAACACTTTTCATGATATATAGATCATTTAGCGCATCTCAATAACTGCAACTTAGCAAAGCACAACATGCTATGATCACATGTTTGTTTTCACTTGACGAGTGTTCATATTTTTATTTCGGAAACACCGGACAGGGGTCCATAGAATATCCAATTCTTCTCAGATCGATCGATTTGATTTCTTCTGAATCAGATCTTAGTATTATACCCCTCGTAAAACATAGAAGGTCTCTCTTCATTCCTTACATGCTACTATAAATTCTTTTCGGGGTCCCTTCACAGACAGTTACGGGTCGATATTTACCAAGTAAATCTTACAATAGACGTTTCCCCTTCTAACAGTGATCCCATTCCCCCCTTTTTGAATGTGTTCCTGATTTAAACTGAAAGACGCAGCAGACGACAAATGAGGATAAGCAAGTATCATATTCTTTGTCAAATTAGGAAAACATTTTGGCAAAAGAACACATTGCTCATTAGGAGTAATTTGTCATTTTTTGACTTAGGGTGCGTCAGCACCTTAGTCCATTGAATTTACATACCACTTTTTGAGGGACGGTACTTTATCGATACACAAATAGCGGTCTGACCCCAATTACTCATTAAACATCCGCCTTTATTGTGCGGACTAATACCTTCTTGAAACTGGGAATGTAGTCCGGATTTACTCGCTTTGTTTTGCGCTATATTATTATAACTGTTGCCTCATGGGAAATCATAAATGTCCAGATATTCGAGAAAAAGACTATCGTTCAGTCACTGTTCACAGAAATAATAATTATAGTAAAGGTGGTAAAAGGAGTTGCTGTTTTCCTCGAGATGTTGCCCAAAGAAATTTTCAAATGTATCCTTAAGCACCTTGCTTTAAACACACCTTAGTCCTTCAGCGCTCTCAGCGCTTTGATTTCATATTGATTTTAGAAGTATTTTACAACAGGGTGATGGGTATTAATGTATTTTTAGGAGTTCCGTATTGGAAGCCCAGTAAAGAGCGATTCAACGGAAGCCCATATTTTCCCATGACTTCTCTTCCATTAACCCTTTATTAAACACCAAGTTTTCGACTGTCCGAAATTGTAAGAGTTGCAGACGACATATCAAAATGTGATGAAATTGAAAAAGCAGTCTTATGATAGGGCAGAAAACATTGTGAGAAAAGGAGAAATTGTTCGTTACGAGCAATTTCTCCTTTTCCCACAATGTTTCAAAGAGTCGTCTGCAGCAAACTGGTCAAATGTCGTTTCCGTTTAGGTAAAGCGTTAATGACGGCTAGCGATCATGATAACGGATATAATCCGGTCCGGAATATTCCTCGGAAACAAATTAGTTGTGACACCCCTGTTATTGCTGGGCTATTAATGTAAAACAAGGTCGAACAATATTATTAGATCCCAATGCCGGATTTTGTTATATCTTAGACCTTTTAAGAACCTTGCCATTACCATTGCTTTCTGGAACCAAGTACGTATCTTTGTCTATCAGATCCATATGTTTTGTATGTATTAAAGCTAAATCATGTATATCATTGAACATACATGTATGCTTAAATCGAAGTGTTCTCAATATCTCGTAGTATGCTGTGAACTTTTCGAACATTGTCATTACCATTGCATTCTGGAACCAGTTCTGTTTCTTTATCTTTCAGATGAATATATTTTGTTTGTACTAAAGCTAAATCATGTTAATCATAATACATTTGTTTAGAGCATGGCGTTCTCAATACCAGGAATACGCACCATTGTTCCCGCGCAATGAATCCCGGTATGGAATCACGTGACTCCAAAATTGCATGGTACACGCACACACACACCCCCCAAACACCCACCGCCCCACACACACCCCCCCCACACACACACAAAAAAAGGAAAATGGCGTCGGTTTGAAATCTTTCGACAGCTTTGAAGAGGTAAGATATGCCTCTTGTTATGCATTTGATTGACCCTTAGTGTAAGCTCCATGCAATCTATCATTTCTCAGAAATAGCATCACTATGTTCGAGGTACATACGAGGTTTTGACTTTGGCGGAGATACATGAGTTTTCGTCGCTGTAAGCTCTTTACCACCAGTAGATGACTTAAGAACAGCTTTGTAAACCGGCGAAAAACCTTTCAGTTCTGCTGTTACGATATGCGAATAGATTGAAAACGCATTGTGGCACAGATTTATCATATTTGTAAAGATGTTCCATTTGATTTAGTTGCTATTTTGCAATACTTTGTCTGATCTGTTATGTGCTTGGAGCCTTTTCAAAAATTTTAAACACTGTTTTAGCTTTTTCTTAGGACATTTGAGGTATTCGTGATCCCATGACTCATATTCGTAACGAGTTATATGTTCCTTTGTCTGATGTATACCCCTGGATAAAAGACAGAGGTCATGATAGCATTTTACTAAAACATTTCGTTCCAAAATGCGCATTAGTTTTATATGACATTTCCACGTACATCAATAACGAAATAAACAATTTTGCAAAGTAACCCATCTTTAGAATCGTCTCTTGATAGTTCTATTTCGTTTAAAATGATATCCACGCATCTTGGCTTAGTCTTACGCAAATATTTTCTTTAACCCATTACCAAACAATAGCGACCTTCTACCACTTTGTTGCAGACGACTTCGGAAAACAATGTGGGAAAAGGAGAAATTGCTAGTAACGAAGCGATTTCATCTCAAATTAAAATGTCGTCTGCAAACTATTTCGATTTTGGTAAAGGGTTTAGTCGATTCGTAAATCACTGCCCTGGCGGCGAGAGATCCAAACAGCTCTATCGCCAATTTGCATGGTAGGCAGAAAGCTACACGCTTTTTCTTTGACTATTTTCTAAAGTTTGTTACAGAAACAGTCACAAGAAGTAAACTATTTCAATCAACCAAGAACAGTCCTCCAGTGGTTAGACTGCCATGGCGCCTTAAGGCGAAATTACCGTCAAGCGATTATAGGGTCGTGTTTTGTTAGGAAAGCTAAGAGCATTCAATTTTCTCGTCTATGCTCCAGGAAATATAAATCAGACGAGATTTAATGTCGGCCTACTTGAAACACGGGGGAACAAGATTGCTACGCCTCTCTTATTCGCGAAAATCGACACCATACAAGTCTGAAAAACACGTTGTTGTTGTTATAAATTATCGCTGTAGTTCAATAAAGGTCGATTCCATTTTAATGAGTTAGTTCAGTTTAAACTTATTCATTTTACATCGATTGTGAAACAAGTTCTTACAATTTGGAATAATCACTCTCGACTCTGCTTCCTGGACACGGGTAATTGCGCCGAACCTGGAACGTCAATGTCGCAAGGCTGAACCCGCTTTGTACGGAATTTGAACCCACTACCCTTGTGTCCGGAGGCCGACGCTCTACCCCTTGACAAGTGCCCCCCCCCCCCCCCCCCCCCCCCCCCCCACTAGTTAAAACAATAAATGTCCTTTGGAATCAGCAGGCCAACAAACCTGTCTTATGTAAGTCACAAAATATGTATGTCCGATATGGGTTGTCCCTGCTTTTGACACTTTTATTATTTTGCCATTCATGCGATCACTATTGAAGAGGCCTTCGTGGTTACAGTAGAGAATTTGAAATAACATGACCCCTCTCTGTGTGGCTTCAAAACCCGATGACGGTTATTGGATTTCATAGTCTTCCGACTGACTCACAGAATGCCGATGATTCTACCCGGCTTGACCAGCCAATGTAGACAGTTTAGTATTGAATCTTGTTCCATTGTTATAACAGTCGAGCATCGCAACATATGTAAAATTGCGTCGATGCATTGTAAACTCATATAAGAAAAATAAATGAACGTATAACTATTGATGGTTGTACAACGAAACATTTAACCCTTTACCAAGCGCCAAATGTTCGACTTCCAAAATTCGAAGACTTTGCAGACGAATACAAAATGTGATGAAATTGAAAAAGAATTTTCTGATAGGACAGGAAAAATATCAGAAAAGGAGAAGTTGCTCGTTAAGAGCAATTTTTCCTTTTCTTACATTGTTTTTCAGAGTCGTTTGTAACAAACTTGTCAAATGGCCTTATAATTTGGTAATGAGTTACCGGATGACTAGAGTGGTGACGCGAGCAAACTACGGAATGCAACTGGGATCGTTCAAACCAAACTCCTCACGGTAATCTCCCCTTGCTACGCTGCATCGATCACTGCCACCACAAGATTTTTCATCCAGATTTGGATGAAATTCAAATGAAACCGTTTTGTTAAGAGATTACCGGATATGTTAGTTAATTTAGTAACAATATCTTGTTGTTTTGGTTTCTGACCAGTTAAGACGAAACAAAATTTGGTTTTGTTTATAAATAAAGCACAAATGGAGTACACTTCTTTAGTTTCGCCGCCATCTTTTAACGCAATTTTCGTTTCTAAGTAGGTGGTCATGTGACATTTGTGATGGCAGTGATCAATCCCATAAGATCACTGTGAGGAGTGACGGCTCAAAGTGTGCTTCGATGACAGACTGGAATACGTTTGAAAATAAGTCTAGAGACTTTGCTCGGCGATATCATTTCATTTGTCTCAAAGGTAGTTTTACTTTGCGTTCGTTTAATACCCTTATGTAATTTCCTAAATTCGCATCACGCAAATACACAACTTATATGCGACGTATATGCGCGTTTAGTTTGAAAAGCTCAATATATCGGTGCTGGGGTTAATTCGGATGATCCAAGCTGTAACTGTGTAACATGAATGAAATATCTACGTCTGGATCATTTGGACTATGTTGGGGATGGAATTTTGATCTGTTGCCATCAGCCTACGGCCTCAGGTCAATAGTTCAAGACTCATCCCCTCCACCTCTGGACCACAGATTCGACTGTTCCAGAAATACCCATGAAAAAAGTGTATACTGACTTTGTAAGTTTTCGAGAACGTATATAAAGGCATGCTAAACATTTAACCCTTTACCAAACGCCAAATTTTCGGTTGTCTCAAATAGAAAGAGTTTGCGACATTTAACCAGTTTGTTGCAGGCGATTCTGCAAAACATTGCGGGAAAAGGAGAAATTGCTGGTAACGAGCATTTTTTTCCTTTTCCCACAAAACTTTCTGCCCTATCAGAAGACTGTTATTCAATTTCATTACGTTTTGAAATGTCGTCTGCAAACTCTTTCAATTGTGGACAGGTGAAAATTTGTCGTTTGATAAAGGGTTTATATAATAAGATAACTCCTGCTTTCCACCTCTTTTCAGATATCTGAGTTGTTACCCTTTGAAAACTATGCGTCGTTCGTTACGTGTGTTCCTGGCTCTACCAAAGTTCACCACCGAACTAGTCCGAATGATGCAGACGTCGATATTTCATTGGATCACCCGAGTAACCATGGCGTATGAACTCAGGTGGCAACTGATGTGATACATATAAGCCATGCCGCTTTCACTTCATTTGTGGGCAAAATGACCTTGGCACAGCCGCGGTTTTGAAATCATATTCCCTGGTTTCAAAGTTTGACTCGTTCGAGACTGACACTAGTTTCCCCTCTTGCAACGGTGGTTTCATATAAATTCTGCGAAAGGTTCTTTGACATATGAAAACGGCATTCTTAGCAATGGTTTCTACACAACAGGAAACTGTATTTCTTACACGTTTTAATAAAGATCTCCTTTTGCTTTAAATTTGCTTCTCCGCAGCTGTGAAAATTAGGAATAAATAAATAAAAGTGCATAAAAACATGACGATTTCTGTTTAATGTGGTTCGGAAGGTCATTATAAAACATCTTCGAATCTGCAACTGTAACAATGTTAATTCGAAGACCACAGACCTCCAACTTTCGAATTTTCGATTAATTTGTCACGTGGAAATTTGAAGTAGAACTTAATTAATGATAGCACTATAATTTGACTCACTCAACACTGTCTTCATGCAAAAATAGTTAAGGACATTGATATCCTGTATTTTTTTTATTGCGAATATTGGCTTAATATGTGGAAAAAAAGCAATACTTATATTTTCGCGGGCATGGGCATATTCTTTGTAAACTTGTAAGTTAATATATTTACGTACAGAGAAAATGCAGAAGGACGCAGGGGTAAAAAGAAAGTATTTCTTTGTTGTCTTCGTAAAAGTCTTATAATCGCAAACAGTCATGAAACATCGAAATGATGTATTAGATGGATAGTCTTCCCTAATGTACTAAATGTATAAATATCTTCATCTGATCATCGTGTATCGTTCCTTAACCCATACCAAACAATAACGACATTTAACCACTTTGCTGCAGACGACTCTTGAAAACATTGTGGGAAAAGGAGAAATTGCTCGCTAAGAGCAATTTCTCCTTTTCCCACAAGGTTTTCTGCTCTGTCTGAAGAATAATTTTCAAGTTCATCACATTTTTAAATGTCGTCTGCAAACTCTTTCAATTTGGGACAGTCGAAAATTTGTCGTTTGGGAAAGGGTTAATATAGGAAAAGCTACAACCTCTAATACGAGGAATAGATTAAAACATCTTTTACCTGATCATTACAGTAGTGTAGAGCTTAAACACACTACGGGTGTCATTTGATCAGGCTTGAAGGTTTCCCATTTTCAAAAGCTGGGCCAGATGCAGTAAGGTGAACATAACAAACACACATTTGTTCGTCTATGAGCACTAGGAATAAATGAATGACCTAGTTTGAGTTAACTCTTTCCCAAACAGTAACGACATTTGACCAGTTCTTTTGCAGACGACTCTTAAAAACATTGTGGGAAAAGGAGAAACTGCTCGTAACGATGTGTTCTCCACTATCAGACGCTCCTTTTCCAATTTCATCACATTTTAAGATGTCGTCTGCAAACTCCTTCAATTTGGGACAGTCGAAAAATCGGCATTTGGTAAAGGGTTAAGATCATATTCTTTCAACGGGAATATAATCTTGGAAGGAGTTTGAGTAAAATAAGGCGGCTTTTTCGGTTTTTCGGGCAATTTTGAATTAATCGGGTGATGTGTCTATGATTTAGCAGTCTCTTTTTAACGGTTTTCTGCCCGATAATTTGTGCTTCAGGAGAACGAACGAAATGTGGACGTTGTCTACCCTTACTCCTGCAGTTCGGTAGTTTTAAGGATTTTATTTTAGAATTGTAATCGATAAACAAGATCTTTTTGCCTTAAAACATTGTAAATGTATAGAAAACAAGTGGAGAAGTGTTTACGAGCTCTGAACCTTTCGGGGGAAAAAGACTGAGATGATGGTGGTTATTTGAATTTTCAAATAAGATACAAAATACATTTAAGTCTACGTAATATCATTTGTCGACCTTTGCGCACCTCACGTGATGACCACGTGTGATACCGGAAGTTGGTCAACTTGGGGACCCCTGTACGGAGTAATTCGATGAATGTTATTTTCAAAACATTTGGCCAGTCGGTGAAATCCAGCCCCTAATTTTCGTCGGAGGTTATTTCGCAATACGAGGGTTCGATGCCT
This sequence comes from Cerastoderma edule, assembly GCA_947846245.1. Classification (NCBI taxonomy): domain Eukaryota; kingdom Metazoa; phylum Mollusca; class Bivalvia; order Cardiida; family Cardiidae; genus Cerastoderma; species Cerastoderma edule. The sequence continues at coordinate 20,729,240 of OX401406.1, forward strand.
GACTATAGTATGTCGAACCCTTCATGACAGGATGACTATAATACGAATACCGAGCCTGGGATTCAGTCCCACGCAAAGCGGTACTATACGGTTTCAAGGTCTCTAGTCTAACCACTCGGCCGCGAAGACCATTCGTATGTATGAAGTAGGAGGTTATGAATAACAACTTGGTATGAGAACCACCCTGGCCTTGCGCCGACGGCGCTGTAGATTTAAAGATATTACGTGTTATTAGCATATTAATTTACGTGCATGCACATAGTGCGCATGTTTGTTCAAGATGTGTCTGTTTACTTTTATGTCATTTAAGACGATCACAAATTTACTTTTTTCGTTGAATTGGTAGAGTACACGTCACCCTATTTGAGGTGTAAACATGCGCAAATAGTGTGTTTACTCGTAAAACATTTAAGAAAGGGCCTACTAAAGAAGTTGTTTACGTTTACCCCTAAACCTGTACCTTTGCAAAACACGTATAGTACACCCTCTATTAAAAACGTATGTTACAGACCGTTCATCTGCATCTATTACATATTCTATAAAACACCAGAAAACCACCGGTATATGTAGATTGTTCAATGAATCTAAAAACTCGCCATAGATAAAAAATATTCTAGACAAAACTAGAAACCGGCCTGCTAACGTGAATATTCTAGATGAAACTAGAAACCCGCCTGTATATGTAGATATTCTTGATATCACTAGAAAACAGCCTGTATATGTAGATATTCTAGATATCACTAGAAACCCGCCTGTAGATGTAGATATTCTAGATATCAATAGAAACCCGCCTGTGTACGTAGATATTCTAGATGAAACTAGAAATCCGCCTGTATATGTAGATATTCTAAATATCACTAGAAACCCGCCTGTAGATGTAGATATTCTAGATATCAATAGAAACCCGCCTGTGTACGTAGATATTCTAGATGAAACTAGAAACCCGCCTGTATATGTAGATATTCTTGATATCACTAGAAACCCGCCTGTATATGTAGATATTCTAGACGAAACTAGAAACCGCCTGTATATGTAGATATTCTAGATATCACAAGAAACTCGCCTGTATATGTAGATATTCTAGATATCACAAGAAACTCGCCTGTATATGTAGATATTCTAGATGAAACTAGAAACCCGCCTGTTTATGTAGATATTCTAGACGAAACTAGAAACCGCATGTATATGTAGATAATCTAGATATCACTAGAAACCCGTCTGCATATGTAGATATTCTAGACGAAACTAGAAACACTAGAAACACGCCTGCGTATGTAGATATTCTAGATGAAATTAGAAACCCGCTTGTATGTCTAAATATTCTAGATATCACTAGAAACCCGCTTGTATATGTAGATATTCTAGATATCACTAGAAATCAGCCTGTATATGTAGATATTCTAGATGAAACTAGAAACCCGCCTGTATATGTCGAAATTCTTAATAACATTACAAAATCGCCTGTACTTGCAGAATTTCTTCAACTCTAGAAACCCGACTGTAGATTAAGATATTCTGGATAATTCTAAAAAGACGTCAGAAGGTGTTGATTTTCTAGATAATACCTTAAAACCCGCCTGCATTCTTGTATTAAGATATTCTTCAACACTAGAATCCTGCTCGCATTTATAGATTTCCTAGACAACACTATACAACTGCTCGTATATATAGATTATCTGAATAACACTAGAAAGCCGCCCGTTTATGTAGATGTTTTAGGTAGCACTAGAAACCCGACCATATATGAAGTTTTCTGAACCACCAACCTGCCCGTATACGAAGATATTCTAGATAACACTAGAAACCTGCTCGTATTTGTAGATTTCCTAGACAACAGTAGAAAACCGCTCGTATATAAAGATTGTCTGGATAATACCAGAAAGCCGCCCATATATGAGGTTTTCTGGACAACCAACCCACACGTATATGTAGATATTCTAGATAACACTACAAACTGTTCGTATATGAAGGTTACTGGACAACAAACCTATCCCTATATGTAGATATTCTAGATAACACTAGCAACCTGCTCGTATATGAAGGTTACTGGACAACCAACCTGTCCCTATATGTAGATAGTCTAGATAACTCTAGAAACCTGGTCGTATTTGAAGATTTCCTAGATAATAATATAAAACTGCTCGTATAAATAGATTATCTGGATGATACTAGAAAGCCGCCCGTTTATGTAGATATTCTGAAAAACACTAGAAAGCCGCCCGTTTATGTAGATGTTTTAAGTAGCACTAGAAACCCGCCCATATATGAAGTTTTCTGAACAACCAACCTGCTCGTATACGTAGATATTCTAGATAACTCTAGAAACCTGCTTCTATATGAAGGTTACTGTATAACCAACCTGCCCGTATACGTAGATATTCTAGATAACACCAGAAACCTGCTCGTATTTGTAGATCTCCTAGACAACAGTAGAAAACTGCTTGTATTTATATATATAGATCTTCTGGATGATGCTAGAAAGTAGCCCATATATGAAGATTTTCTAGACAACCAACCTGTCCCTATATGTAAATGTTTTATCGTCGTCTAACATTGCATACAATTCTAATTCGTCACACATATCCGAATGGGTAATTGATCTAAAGGGAAGCTGAACTAAACTTCTCTTATTGCATATACAGGCGGCAAGAAATATGTGCACATTATTTTCAAGTCGGAATATCATCGTTTTTATTTCAAAGAAAAAGGTATGGGTTCAACTGCACTGCATTCTCGCATGTGTTCTTTTTGAAATTTTTTTTTTATATATTATACGAAAATATTCGTTTGGGTTGTAAACTGTTTTAACTCATTACCAAACAATATTAAAATTTGACTAGCTTGTTGCAGACGACTCTGGAAAACATTGTGAGTAAAGGAGAAATTGCTCGCTTAGAGCAATTTCTCCTTTCCCCACAAGGTTTGCTGCTCTATTTGAAGAATATTTATACAATTTCATCACATTTTGAAATGTCGTCTGCAAACTCTTTCAATTTGGGACAGTCGAATATCTAACGTTTGGTAAAGGGCTAAAGTATGGTTCATGGTCAGGTGAAAATCGCGTTTAATTGAAACTGACATTTCTAATTTTAAATTATTTTGAATATTCAATCAAGGTGTCCAATATGATGACCAGAGGAGTTGTGGCTATAATGTATACATGTCAATGGGTCAAATGTTTTCAACGTACCTGTCTCGAATAATTAATAAAGATAGCCGGTGGTCAACCACGTATGTCAAAGGTTGACCGATACAATGAGCAGTGAGTTGTATAATAGCCCAGGCCTACCCAATTATTGAATAAGAATAAACGAAATCGACGCTTTACTTTCCCCAAGGACTGAATCAACATAGAACCATTCGTATACCGTAAGGCATCCAAATAAGTGTTATCTATCCCAATGGAAATCGAAAACCATGTTGAAACAGGTCAAGACATTTCGAGGTCAATAGTCCTATAAAACAGCCATTAAACAATTCAATATGTCCAAAGTTAACCGACGAGGAGTTTTGACTTCAGCTAAGCAGCTCACTAAAACACAACGATTCTGCTTTGTAAATACTTATAACTTACGAAACCTGACCTATATTCTACAGTTCTATTTTTTTTCAACAATGCTGCTTGATTTCCACACATGTTCTTGTCCCGGCATCAATCTTAACCATAAGATTGCTGGGTAATTTTCTAAAAATAGGTTTTTGTGTCGTCTGCTTTCCAAAACCTTAAATATCTGCTTTATTTTGACGACGAAAGATACTTAGAGTAGCAAACAGGTAAGATCACAGGTGCCAATTCCAGCTGCCTACCGTTTTACTAAACTACTAAAGGAAAACATTTGCGTAAGTCATAACTGATGAACATTGATAGCATCTTCAATGAAAGTACAATATTGTAATGGAGAGACGATTCCAATGGTGTGTTACTTTGCAATATTGCTCTGCTCAATATTGATATGAGAGTAATTGTTGTTTTACACTTACGCAAGTCTAAAGCGTAGACTGTTTAGTAAAACGGCACTCTGCACTATAAGGATGCTCCATATACATATCAAATACCGACCAATCAGAACGCTGGTGTGTTTGGTTCACCTTTTTGTAACGTGTGCTTGCTGAAGCGATCAATAACGTCAAAGTCAGGCAGGTCTTTTTACGTGAAATGACGTGACCGTGATGGGAACGTTTAACCCTTTATCAACCAAACAGCAAATTTTTTATTGTTCCAAATTGAAAGAGTTTACAGACGACATTTCAAAATGAGGTGAAATTGGAAAATTATCTTCAAATATATCAGAAAACGAGCAATTTCTCCTTTTCCCACAGTGTTTTTCCAGAGTCGTCTGCAACAAAATAATTACATGTCGTTATTGTTTGGTAAAGGGTTAATATCACTTTACCGCAGGCAATGTCGTCGCCTTTAACCTATTCCCCCATACAAGGAGTATTTGACTTGTCCAAATTAAATGTACATACAGACGACAAAAGCAAAATGGTATTATTTTTAAGGGGTAGGAACTACAGTGGCGAAAAGATGAATTGCTCGCTCGAAGCAATATGTTCCTATTGTCACATTGATTTCTAGTTGTTTCTACAGCAGGATGTGCCCAGGTGTTTTGGAATGCAGGATTGATTTAAATTGTTGAACCTAGTTTACGTTTCACCAGATGACAATGTCTTTCAGATTCAATGTATCCAAAAGAAAAACAAATTGCAGACGACTTTTATAATTGAAAATAAAAATGGAAGATACGCTTTTAAACACATAGGCCTTTTTTCACCTATTCTTTCTTTTAGAAATATCTGTTTCAGTGTATAGGTAAAAGATTTGTTAACTAAAGTGTCACTCATAGTGAAATGGCCAGGCCTATGAGACACTTTTCACTGATTATTCCCAACTTCTTTTACAATACCAGGCGCCAAGCGGATATAAGTCTGTAGCTATCAATCTAACTATCTCGCGGCTCACGAACCGGCAAATTCGGAACAGGTCCCGCGGGAAACAATTTCCGGACAAACGCCTCCCGTCTGGATCAAACCTTCGACCTCCCCGTCTCTAGGCAGACGCCTTTATCCTTATAATGCTGGGTAACTTTCTAAAAAAAGTGTGTGCGTCGTCTGCTTTCCAAATTCTTAGATATTTGAATAGTTTTAATGAGGAAAGATACTCAGAGTATCAAACAGGTAAGATTACAGGCCAGTCGCCAATTTAATTGGCGGCTGGCCTTGATCTAACCTGTTTGCATAAGCACGAAGTCGGTTCCAGCACTATAAGGGTTAAATTAAGGCCACGGTGACGTTGTTGGAGTTTCCGTGTGACTAAGTATGGAGTAAAGTGTTGGGACGTCCATTGACGAGCGTCTGTCGACTCGAGTTGTCAAAACGACAAGAGGTACCTGTGCGTACAGTTTAATTAAGTGACGCGCTGTTGCACTGTTCTAAAATGTAACCAGGATTTAATTAGTTCGTTCTCTTATGTCGAGTTATGTGATTGGATCATATTAAAAGAGGCAGTAGACAACGTTTTTAAGTATGGAATAAGCATATGTCTTTCTTTTCGCGTTTGTGTGTTTGTATCATTTGATGGGTGTTGAGTTAATTCAATTGGTTCTCCGGAAATTCATTTCTATGTAAACTTAATTCGTTTTACTTATATTCTCATTTGTTGTCTTTTAATTTTTTTAAACAGCTCAAAATTATGACTGAAAGCAGGCGACGTTTGATAAGAAACGATAAAAAAACTTCTTTTCTTTAGACACATGTATATCTAGTTGAAACCCTTTGTGACAAAGTGATTAATTACAAGACTCGAGCAACTCCTTTCGTCGCGAAAGTTTGTCGACTCATCTGCTGCGACTTTTTAGGGGAAACACTAATTCATTTATGATGTGATAACGACGTGTCTCGTGCGTGATATTTAAAAGAATGAGTGGATTAAAAACTATTATGATAGAGTACTTGGATTGCAAGATATATAATCCAACTGCGTGTAACAGGCGCTTACTTCTTAATGAAAAACGCACAAAACACTTTCAGAAAGGGAAACTAGAACATGCATCGTGGATGGTCCCATATAAACAAACACAGAGTGGAAACCCGCTTTATGTCTTATTCATTATAGGCGATTCGTTCATTTGTGATCATAGACGCTTGGTTCATCCTGTTAACCCTTGAAGTGCTGGAAATGACTTCAAGCTTATGCAAACAGTTTAGATCCAGGCCAGCCGCCAAATGAATTGGCGGCTGGCCTATGGTCTTACCTGTTTGCTTCTTTAGCTTTCTTTTTCTCATTAAAATTAAGTAAATGTTTAAGGTTTTTGAAAACAGACGACACAAAAGTCTTCTTTCAGAAAACTGATCAGCATTATAAGAGTTAAAAGACGCTGTGGTCATTTATTCCTTTGTGTATAGATCAAACTACACACCAGACAAACGACATTTTATTGGCTTATAAACTAGACATCTAATCATCATGTCGTCCGGGCCGTACAGTTATGAGACGGGCATCAAGAAAACGTTCCACGCAGCTGACTACGTGGTGTTTGGCTGCTCCCTAGCAGCCTCAGCAGCCATCGGCGTGTTCTATCTGATCAAGGACCGGAACAAGCAGACACCGGAAGAGTACCTGATGGCGGGAAGACAGCTGCATCCACTTCCGGTTGCGATGTCGATGTTGTCGAGTTTTATCTCGGCCATCACGATCTTGGGGACGCCCGCCGAGGTTTATGTGTACAGTACGATGTACTGGTGGATCTCTGTGGGCATGCTGGTCACTGCTGCGGGCGCCGCCCATATCTTTATACCCGTGTTCTATAGTCTCGGGGTCACCAGCGTGTTTGAGGTAATATATGGCTTCCTTCTACATAGCAGATATTTGAAAGTAACGTATGGCTTCCTTCTACATAGTAGATATTTGAAAGTAGCGTTTGGCTTACTTCTACATGGTAGATAGTTGGAAGGTAACCCTTATAGTGCTTCATACTTATGCAACCAGGTTAGATCCAGGCCAGTCGCCAAGTAAATTGGCGGCTGGCCTGTGATCTAACCTGCTTGCTACTCTGAGTATCCTCACACATCGAAATTAAGCAGATAATCATATTTTTTGAAAGAAGACGACACGAAAATATATCACAAGATAATTATCCAGCATTTTATGGGTTAAGTAAGGTTATATTCTACATGGAGGCAGTTGGAAGTAACGTATGACTTCCATTTACATGGTAGATAGTTGGTAACGTATGACTTCCATTTACATGGTAGATTGTTGGTAACGTATGACTTCCATTTACATGGAAGATAGTTGGTAACGTATGACTTCCATTTACATGGTAGATTGTTGGTAACGTATGACTTCCATTTACATGGTAGATTGTTGGTAACGTATGACTTCCATTTACATGGAAGATAGTTGGTAACGTATGACTTCCATTAACATGGTAGATAGTTGGAAGAAACTCATGGCTTCCTTCTTCATAGCAGATAGTTTGAAGTAACGTATGGCTTCCTTCAACATGGTAGATAGTTGGAGGTAATACACTGCTTCCTTCTTCATAGTAGATAGTTGGAAGTAACAAACTGCTTCCTTCAACATGGTAGATAGTTTGAAGTAACAAACTGATTCCTTCTTCATAGTAGATAGTTGGACGTAACAAACTGCTTCCTACCATGGTAGATAGTTGGAGGTTACAAACTGATTCCTTCGTCATAGAAGATGGTTGGGATTAACAAACTGCTTCCTTCAACATGGTAGATGGTTGGAAGTAACAAACTGCTTCTTTCAAAATGGTAGATAGTTGGAGGCAACAAACAGCTTCCTTCTTCATAGTAGATGGTTGGAATTATTAAACTGCTTCCTTCAACATGGTAGAAAGTTGGAGGTAACAAACTGCTTCCTTCAACATGGTAGATTGTTGGAGGTAACAAACTGATTCCTTCAACAAGGTAGATAGTTGGAAGTAATGTATGGCTTCCTTAAACATGGTAGATAGTTGGAGGTAACACACTGCATCCTTCTTCATAGTAGATAGTTGGAGGTAACAAACTGCTTCCTTCTTCATAGTAGATAGTTGGAGGTAACAAACTGCTTCCTTCAACATGGTAGATAGTTGGAGGTAACAAACTACTTCGTTCTTCATAGTAGATAGTTGGAAGTAACAAACTGCTTCCTTCAACATGGTAGATAGTTGGAGGTAACAAGTTGCCTCCTTCTTCACGGTAGAAAGTTGGAAGTAACAAACTACGTTTGTTAACATGGTATAAAGTTGGAGGTTACAAACTGCTTCCTTCTACATAGTAGATATTAGGAAGTAACGTTTGGCTTCTTTCAACATGGTAGATAGTTTGAAGTAACAAACTGGTTCCTTCTTCATAGTAGATAGTTGGAAGCAACGTATGGCTTCATTCTACATGGTAGATAGTTGGGTAGTTTGAAGTTACGTATGGCTTCCTTCAACATGGTAGATAGTTGGGTAGTTTGAAGTTATATATGACTTCATTCTACATGGTAGATAGTTGGGTAGTTCGAGGTTACGTATGGCTTCATTCTACATGGAAGATAGTTGGGTAGTTCGAGGTTATGTATGGCTTCCTTCTACATGGTAGATAGTTGGGTAGTTCGAAGTTACGTATGGCTTCATTCTACATGGAAGATAGTTGGGTAGTTCGAGGTTATGTATGGCTTCCTTCAACATGGTAGATAGTTGGAAATAACGTATGGCTTTCTTCAACATGGTAGATAGTTTGAAGTAACAAACTGGTTCCTTCTTCATAGTAGATAGTTGGAAGCAACGTATGGCTTCCTTCAACATGGTAGATAGTTGGAAATAACAAGATGCTTCCTTCAGCATGGTAGAAAGTTCGAGGTTACAGACTGCCTCCTTCTTCACGGTAGAAAGTTGGAAGTAACAATCTACTTTCTTCAACATGGTAGATAGTTTGAATTAACAAACTGCTTCCTTCTTCATAGTAGATAGCTCGAAGTAACGTATGGCCTCCTTCAACATGGTAGATAGTTTGAAGTAACGTATGGCTTCCTTCAACATGGTAGATAGTTGGAGGTAACAAACTGCTTCCTTCTTTATAGTAGATAGTTGGAAGTAACAAACTGCTTACTTCAACATGGTAGATAGTTGGAAGTAACAAACTGCTTCCTTCAACATAGAAGAAAATTGGAAGTCACGAACTGCTTCCTTCAACGTGGTAGATAGGAAGTAACGTATGGCTTTCTTCAACATGGTAGATAGTTTGAAGTAACAAACTGATTCCTTCTTCATTATAGATAGATGGAAGTAACAAACTGCTTCCTTCAACATGGTAGATAGTTGAGAAGTTCGAGGTTACGTATGGCTTCATTCTACATGGTTGATAGTTGGGTAGTTCGAGGTTACGTATGGCTTCATTCTACATGGTAGATAGTTGGGTAGTTCGAGGTTACGTATGGCTTCATTCTACATGGTGGATAGTTTGGAAGTTCGAAGTTATATATGGCTTCATTCTACATGGTAGATAGTTGGGTAGTTCGAGGTTACGTATGGCTTCATTCTACATGGTAGATAATTTGGAAGTTCGAGGTTTTGTATGGCTTCATTCTACATGGTAGATAGTTGGGTAGTTTGAAGTTACGTATGGCTTCATTCTACATGGTAATCAGTTGGGTAGTTCGAAGTTATATATGGCTTCATTCTACATGGTAGATAGTTGGGTAGTTTGAAGTTACGTATGGCTTCATTTTACATGGTAGATAGTTGGGTAGTTTGAAGTTATATATGACTTCATTCTATATGGTAGATAGTTTGGTAGTTCGAGGTTACGTATGGCTTCATTCTACATGGAAGATAGTTGGGTAGTTCGAGGTTATGTATTGCTTCATTCTACATGGTAGATAGTTGGGTAGTTCGAGGTTACGTATGGCTTCCTTCAACATGGTAGATAGTTGGAAATAACGTATGACTTTCTTCAACATGGTAGATAGTTTGAAGTAATAAACTGATTCCTTCTTCATAGTAGATAGTTGGAAGTAACAAACTGCTTCCTTCAACATGGTGGATAGTTTGGAAGTTCGAGGTTATGTATGGCTTCATCTTACATGGTAGATAGTTGGGTAGTTTGAAGTTATGTATGGCTTCCTTCAACATGGTAGATAGTTGAGAAGTTCGAGGTTACGTATGGCTTCCTTCAACATGGTAGATAGTTGGGTAGTTTGAAGTTATGTATGGCTTCATTCTACATGGTAGATAGTTGGGTAGTTCGCGGTTATGTATGGCTTCATTCTACATGGTAGATAGATGGATAGTTCGAGGTTACGTATGGCTTCATTCTACATGGCAGATAGATGGATAGTTCGAGGTTATGTATGGCTTCATTCTACATGGCAGATAGTTGAGAAGTTCGAGGTTACGTATGGCTTCCTTCAACATGGTAGATAGTTGGAAATAACGTATGGCTTTCTTCAACATGGTAGATGGTTTGAAGTAACAAATTGCTTCCTTCTTCATAGTAGATAGTTGGAGGTAACGTATGAATTCCTATTACGTGGTAGAAAGTTGGAAGTAACGTATGCCTTACTTCTTCATGGTAGATAGTTCTAAGTAACATATAGCTTACTTTTATATTGTAGATAGTTGGAAGTAACGTATACCTAACTTCTACAAGGTAGATAGTTCTAAGTAACATATTGCTTACTTTTATATTGTAGATAGTTGGAAGTAACGTATACCTAACTTCTACATGGTAGATAGTTCTTAGTAACATATAGCTTACTTTTATATTGTAGATAGTTGGAAGTAACGTATACCTTACTTCTACATGGTAGATAGTTCTTAGTAACATATAGCTTACTTTTATATTGTAGATAGTTGGAAGAAACGTATGGCTTACTTCTACATGGTAGATAGTTCTTAGTAACATATAGCTTACTTTTATATTGTAGATAGTTGGAAGTAACGTATACCTTACTTCTACATGGTAGATAGTTCTTAGTAACATATAGCTTACTTTTATATTGTAGATAGTTGGAAGTAACGTATGGCTTCATTCTACATGGTGGATAGTTTGGAAGTTCGAAGTTATATATGGCTTCATTCTACATGGTAGATAGTTGGGTAGTTTGAAGTTATGTATGGCTTCCTTCAACATGGTAGATAGTTGGGTAGTTCGAAGTTACGTATGGCTTCATTCTACATGGTAGATAGTTGGGTAGTTTGAAGTTACGTATGGCTTCCTTCAACATGGTAGATAGTTGGGTAGTTTGAAGTTATATATGACTTCACTCTACATGGTAGATAGTTGGGTAGTTCGAGGTTACGTATGGCTTCATTCTACATAGAAGATAGTTGGGTAGTTCGAGGTTATGTATGGCTTCCTTCTACATGGTAGATAGTTGGGTAGTTCGAGGTTACGTATGGCTTCCTTCAACATGGTAGATAGTTGGAAATAACGTATGGCTTTCTTCAACATGGTAGATAGTTTGAAGTAATAAACTGATTCCTTCTTCATAGTAGATAGTTGGAAGTAACAAACTGCTTCCTTCAACATGGTGGATAGTTTGGAAGTTCGAGGTTATGTATGGCTTCATCTTACATGGTAGATAGTTGGGTAGTTTGAAGTTATGTATGGCTTCCTTCAACATGGTAGATAGTTGAGAAGTTCGAGGTTACGTATGGCTTCCTTCAACATGGTAGATAGTTGGGTAGTTTGAAGTTATGTATGGCTTCATTCTACATGGTAGATAGTTGGGTAGTTCGAGGTTATGTATGGCTTCATTCTACATGGTAGATAGATGGATAGTTCGAGGTTACGTATGGCTTCATTCTACATGGCAGATAGATGGATAGTTCGAGGTTATGTATGGCTTCATTCTACATGGCAGATAGTTGAGAAGTTCGAGGTTACGTATGGCTTCCTTCAACATGGTAGATAGTTGGAAATAACGTATGGCTTTCTTCAACATGGTAGATGGTTTGAAGTAACAAATTGCGTCCTTCTTCATAGTAGATAGTTGGAGGTAACGTATGAATTCCTATTACGTGGTAGAAAGTTGGAAGTAACGTATGCCTTACTTCTTCATGGTAGATAGTTCTAAGTAACATATAGCTTACTTTTATATTGTAGATAGTTGGAAGTAACGTATACCTAACTTCTACAAGGTAGATAGTTCTAAGTAACATATTGCTTACTTTTATATTGTAGATAGTTGGAAGTAACGTATACCTAACTTCTACATGGTAGATAGTTCTTAGTAACATATAGCTTACTTTTATATTGTAGATAGTTGGAAGTAACGTATACCTTACTTCTACATGGTAGATAGTTCTTAGTAACGTATAGCTTACTTTTATATTGTAGATAGTTGGAAGTAACGTATGGCTTACTTCTACATGGTAGATAGTTCTTAGTAACATATAGCTTACTTTTATATTGTAGATAGTTGGAAGTAATGTATACCTTACTTCTACATGGTAGATAGTTCTTAGTAACATATAGCTTACTTTTATATTGTAGATAGTTGGAAGTAACGTATGGCTTACTTCTACATGGTAGGTAGTTTGAAGTTACGTAGGAACTTTCCATACATGTGCATAAACATTCAAAATAACAACAGTGTTTTCGACACTTTCTGTTATATTTCTTTGCTATTGATTAGTTTTTGTAATTTGAAATGAAAGCTGCCTGTATTTGTGGGCAGGAGGCATTTGTGTCATTATAAAAATATATAGCTATCTACATATGAAGGTTTAGAAAGCAAAGTTGCGACTAACTGACTAATTAAAAAGCGGTTGTTTTCAAAAGCGTTATATAAATTGAAATATAATACGTCTATTGAAGACAAAAAGTGGATGTTGACCAAAGCGTCATTAAAATTTAAACTGATAGCGCCTTTTGAATTCAAGAAAAAGTGGAAGCTGACAAAAGCGTCATGAAATTTGAACAGATCACGCGTATTGATGGGGAAATGGTAACTGACAAAAGTATAAAAAGCAGGAAAACATACGCCTATTGAAATTGGTTGAGATGGCGATTAAACATTTATAAGCGAGAAAGTCTCTGTATGGATTTATATAACGCGAATACTTTATATTCAATCTTATTTATACGGTCATAAAACTACGTTAACTGGCAGGCAATCCATGCATTTAAAACCTCCTTCGCCCTTGCACAAACTATGAACGGCTGTATCATTACATTTGTAAAGCTGTACAGTAAATCAATATTATATTAATGTCCATTAGAATGCAAATTAAGATGGTTGTTACTACAAACAAGTTGCAACAAGAACCTCGCTACACCATTTCAAAAGGAAGATAGCAATAAATATAAATTCTCTTTTTTGATCAGTCAGTAACCGATTTGTGTTTATGGTATTTTCTAGGTTTTATGGCGTCTGTCACAGAATGCCTGCAGATAGAAAAAATAAAATGAAATGCAATTCGTACTCAAATCTCAAATCATCACATTCACTATGAAGATGTATGTTTAGCTGTTATATCATATATACACATATGCCTGTCATCGCAACACTTTTAATTGACATTTACCTGCTTCAAAGAAATCAAACCAATTCATTAGTTCAGCATTTAGCATTGGCTTTCATATAACCCGTACCGATCTCATCTCGGTCATTTTAAGGGAAAGTTTAAAACATTCTGATCAAACAACGCCTATGTCGTGAGAAGAATATACAATAGGTTAATGAGATTGTCATTAGAAGAATTTATACATAGATACATGTTAATGAGTTTGTCATGAGAAGAATATATACACAGAGATATGTTGATGACATTGTCATGAGAAGAATTTATACATAGATACATGTTAATGAGTTTGTCATGAGAAGAATATATACACAGAGATAGGTTAATGACATTGTCATGAGAAGAATTTATACATAGATACATGTTAATGAGTTTGTCATGAGAAGAATATATACACAGAGATATGTTGATGACATTGTCATGAGAAGAATTTATACATAGATACATGTTAATGAGTTTGTCATGAGAAGAATATATACACAGAGATAGGTTAATGACATTGTCATGAGAAGAATTTATACATAGATACATGTTAATGAGTTTGTCATGAGGAAATATATACAGAGATATGTTGATGACATTGTCATGAGAGGAATTTATAGATAGATACATGTTAATGAGTTTGTCATGAGAAGAATATATACACTGAGATATGTTGATGACATTGTCATGAGAAGAATTTATAGATAGATACATGTTAAAGAGATTGTCATGAGAAATATATACACAGAGATATGTTGATGACATTGTCATGAGAAAATTTATACATAGATATATGTTAATGAGTTTGTCATGTATGTAAGAATGTGATCTTCAATCTAAACATTCAAAGGTAGCACACTCATGTCCTTGTACACGACCTAATACGGCATAGCGTTAACCCTTTACCGAACGCCAAATTTTGACTGTCTCAAGTTGAAAGAGTTTGCAGACGACATTTTAAAAGATGATGGATTTTGAAAATAATCGTCTGATGGGGTAGAAAACATTGTGGGAAAGGGAGAAATTGCTCGTTAAGAGCAGTTTCTCCTTTTCCCACAATGTTTTCCATAGTTTTCTGCAGCAAACTGGTCAAATGTCGTTATTGTTTGGTAATAGGTTAATGACATTGTCATGAGAAGAATTTACACATAGATACATGTTAATGAGTTTGTCATGAGAAGAATTTATACACAGATACATGTTAATGAGTTTGTCATGGAGGAATATATACACTGAGGTATGTTAATGACATTGTCATGAGAAGAATTTATACATAGATACATGTTAATGAGTTTGTCATGAGAAGAATACATACACAGAGATATGTTGATGACATTGTCATGAAAAGAATTTATACATAGATACATGTTAATGAGTTTGTCATGAGAAGAATATATACACAGAGATATGTTGATGACATTGTCATGAGAAGAATTTATACATAGATACATGTTAATGAGTTTGTCATGAGAAGAATACATACACAGAGATATGTTGATGACATTGTCATGAAAAGAATTTATACATAGATACATGTTAATGAGTTTGTCATGAGAAGAATATATACACAGAGATATGTTGATGACATTGTCATGAGAAGAATTTATACATAGATACATGTTAATGAGTTTGTCATGAGAAGACATGACACAGAATTTATACATAGATACATGTTAATGAGTTTGTCATGAGAAGAATATATACACAGAGATATGTTGATGACATTGTCATGAGAAGAATTTATACATAGATACATGTTAATGAGTTTGTCATGAGAAGAATATATACACAGAGATATGTTGATGACATTGTCATGAGAAGAATTTATACATAGATACATGTTAATGAGTTTGTCATGAGAAAAATACATACACAGAGATATGTTGATGACATTGTCATGAGAAGAATTTATACATAGATATATGTTAACACAGATATATGTTAATGAGTTTGTCATGTATGTCAGAATGTGGTCTTCAATCTAAACATTCAAAGGTAGCACACTCATGTCCTTGTTCACGACCTAATACGGCATAGTGTTAACCCTTTACCAAACGCCAACTTTTTGACTGTCTCAAGTTGAAAGAGTTTGCAGACGACATTTTAAAAGATGATGGAATTTGAAAATAATCGTCTGGTGGGGTAGAAAACATTGTGGGAAAAGGAGAAAATGCTCGTTAAGAACAGTTTCTCCTTTTCCCACAATGTTTTCCATAGTTTTCTGCAGCAAACTGGTCAAATGTCGTTATTATTTGGTAATAGGTTAATGACATTGTCATGAGAAGAATTTATACACAGATACATGTTAATGAGTTTGTCATGTATGTTAGAATGTGGTCTTCAATCATAAACACTCAAAGGTAGTCCACTTATTTCCGTGTACACAACCTAATACGGCATAGCGTTAACCCTTTACCAAACGCCGAATTTTTGACTATCTCAAAAAGATTTTTCAGACGACATATTTATTGATTTAATTCTTTCTTAATAACAGACGCTAGTCATTCAGAAAGCTCCTATTGGAGCTCTCTGAATGACCAGCGTCCGTTAGGAACTGTTAGTTTTTATTAACCTCGATTCTGTCTTTTTTGCATTATTGTCTCATAAATCAAGATGTATCGTACTTTGTTTCTCCTCCTTTTTCAGTATGTGGAGAGACGTTTTGGATACCTGACTCGCGTTGTCGCATGCATCATATACATCGTGTGGATGGTAAGATTAAGAAAATCTAGTTTATCCTTCTCAATTTTCGATTTAGTTTAAAGATAGTTTATTCATCAATTTATACACAGTATACATAAATATCAAGTAATACAACATAGATGAAATGGATCAGAACGAAAGCAAACGCTTATTAGGTTCTCTTCCAGTTAGATTATCCATTTAACAATTGTGGTGAAAGAAGTAATCACTCCCAACAACACCATGTCACTCCTGCATTTGGTACAACTTTCCGCTTTCAATCATTGCGTCTGTGTTTTCGTTTTAAGATCGACCGAAAAATAGACATCTATATAAATGATGATATAAAAATTGACGAATTACTTTGTAATACTGTGCTTTCATTAAAGAAACAGTCCATGCTTAAAGGTTTCGACTTCCGTATTGTTTTCCTTTAAACGTCGGTTAGTAAAACGGTACCCAGGTGCCTATCTCGCATATGTTTGTTTAATAACTTTCTTCATCAGCGTTAGAATACAGAAGGAAATAGTAAATGTTGACTTGACCCCGGAGGGAACTTGATACCTCACAGTGAAATATTGAACCTATTTACCTATATTGTACATATTCAAACGCATGTCCATTTTTCATTTATAAAAACACAAAGTTACCTTTGAAAATCAATGGTAACCATAACTTTATAAAAGTTGTCGTTCGTAAGTTGACGAATCTTTGGGAGACATCCCTAGTACCCTAACCAGCTATTAAACATAGACCACCCCCACGCCCCAGGTCAAGTTAAGTTGGTCAATATTAATAACGAGGATTAATGAGGTCAAGGCGACATGATACATTCGAAGTGTATATGTATATCCACCATTTTCCCCTTTTCTCCTCTTGCTTCTTTTATTTCTTTTATATTACGTCAACCAACGCCACTTCAGGTTCAGATGAAGCGAAATACTTGTTTTAAGGTTACGTGAAAGTCTTAACGTTAAACGATATAACACATATAAATAAGCGTGACTTTCTGTGTCCGCCACATCTGTCAGATAATTGCCCTCATTGACTTTAAAATGATAGCTTGATCGCTCTGCGATATTTCGTATTCGACTTAACCTTTGCCTGTGACCATGGCAATTTAAAGACCGATAACAGGGTGCCGTGTTACATTTTGATATCCCTCACTAGATCACGTGATCGCTGCGCGCACCTGTCCGTGTTGATATTTTGTTTTGTTTCACTTTTTTTGTGTTTTATTTTCATCCTTCTTTTTTATGTGAATCCATAAAGGTTACAGGCTAAATATAATAGTTGGTTGGTGTCTTTGGATAGGTATTATTACCAGACTCGGCTTCGGATTAAATATGCGTTCCGCCTTCGGCAGACCGGATGATATTCCTACGCCTTGCCCGATAACATTTCCGGTTCACGACACCAACCATCCTTTTATCTGTCTACAGTATAGATCTACTAGCTATCTATATTACTCGTACATGTCCTTTTACTTACAGATGCTGTACATGTCAATCATCCTGTACGTTCCATCTCTCGCCCTCCACGCAGGTAAGTTCTGTTGACCGGACATCGCCCCTTCTTCCTTTTAACCCTTGGAATGCTGGGTAATCTCTAAAACATTAAATAACTTAAATGCTTTCCAAAACATGAGATATCTGCTTAATGTTGTTGAGGAAACCCGTTACAAACAGGTCAGATCACAGGTCAGCCGCCAATTAACTTGGCGACTGGCCTGTGATTCAACGTGTTAGCACAAGCTTGAAGTCGGTTCCAGCACTATAAGGGTTAATACTGCCCATAAGGTATGTTCGTTTCAATTGAATCACTGTCAGATGTAATTATGTATATTTGACTGTTTCAAATTAAATGTATTCATGAGCTGTTGGATTGAATGTCAGAAAAAAGTACATTCCGTACTCGTTTCAATCTTGGCGATCCTAACCGTCTTTGTTGATATTTCTAAGGTCTCTCTTTTTTCAGTGACCGACCTTTCACTCTGGGGTTCAGTTATTGCTGTGGGGTTAGTTTGTATCTTCTACACAACATTGGTAAGTAAATGTACACGCAATCTACAACCAATATCCATAATAAAAGCGAATCTAAAAAGCGCTTGGAGTTACCAAAAGAATAAAATACTTCGACTACCTATTGAAGTGCACAAACACAAACGATATAAAGGGGATTGGAAGTATAGGAGACCATAGGGGGCTTGCACGTCAACAAGGTCTCTGGAAAGTTTACCAATATCGCCTGCCTGTTGTTTTTTTTTAAAAAGCGGAACCTTTTAGGCAAGATATTTCTTTGAATTACACATACGTTAAATGTCAAACAAGTGAGAGACACCTCTATTAGGTAGACATCTTTTCACACATTCCTACACGTATCACTCTATTGTTTTTTGAAATTCTAACTAACATGGAATTCGCCGATTATGTCCACATCAAAAAACTCAAATTATTCAAGAATTTAGAGACAAAAACGTGTACAATTATGAATAGAACAACTACGTTTAAAGAAGTGAAAAGTAAGAGGTAATATGGCAATTAAAAATAATTTCAGGGTGGAATGAAGGCAGTGGTCTGGGCAGACACGCTACAGATGTTTATCGTATTCGCTGGAATGCTGACGATACTGATTGTTGGTGCAGAAAACATCGGTGGTATCAGCAAGGCCTGGGATATCGCTGACAAACGTGGAAGAATAGTGATATTCGAGTGGGTTCTTTACTTTGTTTGGATTGACTTTATCTTTGAAAGGACCATATTAACCATTGTAACAAACAAAGACAATTATGCAGATTTTTCATAAGATTCTTTTTTTGTTTAGTCATGTAACACGATGATGTCCATAAACCTTTCCAACACATTCATCAACAGTTTCGCGAGCATTTCAACAAAATTCTCAAATTCAACAAATAATTGCCTCTAGTCAGCCGAACATCTACTCTTTGGATTGAAGAAGTTCATAATGCAGTCATGTAATACTTTCCTTACAAACTATGCGGCCAATGGAGACGAACTTAATTTCATGACCGGAAGTATATCGGGGCCTTTCGATCCGGAAATGAACCAGATAGTCACCACTTGGTAAACCAGAAGACTTGAGGAACTCCTTTAGAACATTAAGGACACGCTATGTTGTATACTTACAATTTACCATAAGCTAAGATGATACTCTCAATTTCGACCATTCACAAACCAACAATGAGTGAATTGATTGAAGTGCGATTTGTCATGTAAATTATCTATCAAAGTTAACCCTTAGAATGTTGGATAATTTTCTAGAAAACAGGTGAGGTCACAGGCCAGTCGCCAATCTAGTTGTCGGCTGGTCTGGATCTAACCTGTTTGCATAAGCACGAACTCGGTTCCAGCACCAATACCTTTTCCGTCTACTTTTAGATTCAGCGCAGATCCACGAATGCGTCATAGCGTATGGAGCATGGTGATTGGCGGAGGAATATTTTGGTGTGCTATTTTCGGAACCAATCAGGCACAAGTCCAGAGAGCAATTTCGGTCAAAAGTCTTTCCAAGGCAAAAATGCAAGTGACGTTATTTTCTATTTTCCTATTTTGATAGAGAGTATAGTATCAAAATTCTCAATATATTGTTGATTCACCTCAATGTGATTGTGGTGCAGTGGAGACAACTATGCACTATTTCTTCGAATGTCCGTTTTATCAGTCCTTAAGAAACGAATTGTTCCATTCTTTGGCGAGTTTCAATGTTGTACTGGATCTAAATACACTCCCCCTTGGAAATGATTTCGTTACTCTTAAGAAATATAGTGGTATTTACTCATGTTCACAATTATATCAAAGAAAGCAAACGGTTTGATTGGTGGTTTATCATTTCTGGTCCATTCATCTATAGCTCCATCCACTCGGTCTCTTTCTCCCTATTCTATCTATATCTCTATATAACTCTTTCTCCACTTGTCTCCTTCTCTTTATCGGTGAATTTACAATTATATGTTACATATTTTTTGTATTGTTTTGCTGTCATGTTGTAATGTTATTAAGGAGAGGGACTCAATAAGCTTATAGCTTCCGTCCCAATCCTATTGTAAAAACATTTTACAATAAAATATGTTTAAACTAAAATTCTCAAGTGATAAAACCTCAATTTGCCTTACGTAGTGAAAAATATAAAATGCTTGTTGAAAGAAATTTATTTTTCACTTGCTTCCATAAAGAAGATAAAAAAAGATTGCTCTAATATTTTCGTCGATTGTAGTTTTTATAGGACAACACAAATAATATTATGGTAGCGCATGTTGGCGATTTTGAATTGCGATAGGCAAAATTGGGTAGAAAAAAGGCCAAACGGGATGTACATGTAAAGTTGAGTCCGCTGGCAGTTTCAGAGATTTTGGTTTTTCTGTCTTAAAATTAGAGTCACGGACTTTATGTAATTATAAACGCAAAAATCGCCTACTTAACTGAATATACCTATTCCTTCAAAATGCGACATATAATCTTCATTAAAAAGACAAACATGTAAAAGTGTCTCTCTCTTTATCTACAGGTCGATGTGGTTAAATTGGCCTGGGATGGCAGCCATTATCATCATCAGCTGTTTGGTGGGCGTTGTGATGTTTGCTTTCTACGAGACATGTGACCCAGTCAAGTTCGGGCTTATTACCAAACCGGACCAGGTAATACTATTATACAGGTCGACAGTTCGAGCCCCACGGGAGGCGTTTGTCCGGAAAATGTTTCTTGTGGAATTTGTTCCGAAAAGGCCTGTTCGTGAGCCGTTGGCTAGTTTACTTAATCTTTACCGAGTTATATCCGCTTAGCGCCTGATATAGTAATTGAGGGATCTGCGATGGTGTAGTGGTAAGTATAGGGTACTAGGGACCGGCTAACCCGAGTTCGATGCTCTATGGCTGTCATCTTTTTCATTTTGGAGTGTCCTTTGGCAAGACACATTCCAAGCTTAGTACTGTTGGATCGTCCAGGGAACATGTACTATAATGCTCAAGGGTGAGCGCTGTATATTATCTATAGGAAAAGTACTTGGTATAATCGGTGAGACGTGTCTCATAAGCCAAACTGGCTGGCTCTTTCACTAGGGGTGTCACTCGAATTGACAAAAACCTATACCTTTATGTAGGCTTCATTTTGATCAAAGGGCGCCATATTGGCTTATACGTTCAGGCTTTAATTTGATTAAACGAATGAACCACACTTACTTAAACATTGAGTATGATACACTTGTTTGTTTAACCCATTACCAAACAATGGCGACATTTGACCAGTGTGTTGCAGACTTTGGAAAACATTGCGGGAAAAGGAGAATTTCCCCTTTGCCCACGATGTTTTCTACCTTTTCAAAAGATTATTTTCCGAATTCATCACATTTTGAATTGTCGTCTGCAAGCTCTTTCATTCTGAGACAGTCGAAAATTTGGCGTTTGGTAATAGGTTAACACAGTGGGTAGATTTTAACAAAACTATGTTTGACACAGTTTTGTAAATGCACTTTCTTGTGTGGGCTTAACTGAAAAAGAATGACTTTGATACAACGTGTACAACATGTGCGTTTTGATTGGTGTATGTAAGTGCCAATTATTCCTGCATTAACTCTAACAGTGCTGGAACAGACTTGAAATTTATGCAAACAGGTTGGATCCGGGTCAGCGACCAAGTATATTGCGATCTTACCTGTTTGCTACTCAGAGTATCTTCCATCATCATAATTAAGCGGATATTAAAGGTTTTGGAAAGCAGACACCACAAATATCTATTTTTAGAAAATTACCCAAGATGCTTAAGGTTTAAATAGTAGTACAAGTCTACGATGCAAATCGAATTGTATAACTCATCCTTTTACATAATTCTGTATATATATATATATATATATATATATATATATATATATATATATTTTTGTTGCGATTGTGTCTACTCCTTGAGATGAAATAAGAAAATCACAAAGAACAAAAAGGGAAATTTACTTTCGAAAGATGAAATTAAATCCACATTACTAATTCTATACGAACTGCTAAATTATATTGGTACCAAGTGTTTAGATATGTTTATACTTATATATTACTTCAACCCGGTTTATGTTTTATGTTTGATGCTTTATGTTTTATGGGCCGAATGCCTGAATAAACTGAATAAACTATTGAATTGAATTGATGTTTTTTACAGTTACTCCCCCTGTATATGATGGACTTGCTGGGTGATATACATGGTCTCCCGGGACTTTTACTCTCCTGTATTTTTAGTGGCAGTCTAAGGTAGGTATCGCAATGTTTTCTGCCTGTGATTTCTCATTAGTTTGAAAATGCGTTGTGTGTTACAGGAATTATTTCTACTTATAACAATTGTATACGAAGATCAATTTATTACAATATGTTCGTTTAAATTTGCTTTAACCATAAGCTGTGTAGTATGGTTCAAATAAGATTATTTCCCTTTTCAAATTAATACAATGGTTCAGTTAAGATTATTTCCCTTTTCAAATTCGTACTATGGTTCAGTTGAAATTACTTCCTTTTTCAAACTATAGTTAAATTGTTTCCGAGAGCATTTTTGTTTTTGACATGTCTCAACGAATCTAACGATCAATGATAAGAAATAACGACAAAGAAATCCACTGAGACAAAAGAAGAAGAAAAAGTCTCTCGTTAATAGCAATTTCTTCTTTTTCCATAATGTTTTCCAGAGTCGTCTGCAACGAACCGGTCAAATGTCGTTATTGTTTGTTAATGGGTTAAATCAAATGTTCTTTTGCAGTTCCGTTTCATCCGGACTGAACGCGCTAGCAGCCGTGTTGTTGGAAGACTTTGTGAAACCACATTGCTGTACCAATCTATCATCTCTCAAGGAAACATGGCTATCACGAGGATTCGGTAAGCAGATCATTTAACGTTGTCCATTATAAATAATTCGATGCTTGTTCATAGGTGTGAGCAGATTTGGAAGTTGAGAATCAATTTCTTGAAAACTATGCAACAATTGTCATGTTGTGTGCATCACACAACATGACAATTGTTGCATAGTTTTCAAGAAATTGAGTCTCAACTTCAGCTGGATAAAACCCGTTGAATGCGAAATTAGCACGGTTTTAAAATAAAGAGGCTGTATTCAGAATATTGATATGTATTCAGATCGAAAAGCGTTGCAATTGTTTTGAGATCTTACACATATATATTGTACATACTTAAATATATTGACGTACATCGTATATTGTATATTGACATATATCTGACCTTAGTAACACGTTATACCGACATATTTTCAGTCGTTCTTAGATATATTGGCGTACATTGTATATTGAATATTGACATATACCAGATCTTAATAGCATATTACCAATATTTTTTCAGTCGTACTTTGTGGAGTATTGGCCCTGGCGCTGGCATTTGTGGTTGCACAGATAGGAACTATGATTCTCCAGGTATGTTGGGGCATTGTCTCTGTATTGTGCAAAATGGATGGGGGGGAGGGGGTGAAATAAAGTTCTTTTGTTTCTTCGGGTATTTTAAAGTGTTGTTTCCTCCAGATCTTGTAACCCAAGAAACTCTGTTATCTGATTTGTAATGTATGCTGATGTCTCTGTATCTTATATATAAATGACAAGAAACCTTACTTTGAAGAACACTGACATGCTATGAAAGACAATGAATATAGAATGATCAGATAACTTGGTGAATATATTACCATATGTCCTAGGCATACATACCATTTTGTCTTCTGCGTATGTTTTATTCAATCTCTTTAACCCTTTACCAATCGCCAAATTTTCGACTGTCCCAAATTGAAAGAGTTTGCAGACGACATTTCAATGTGCGATTCAATTGGAAAATAATCTTCTGATAGGCTAGAAGACATTGTGGAAAAAGGAGAAATTGCTCGTTAAGAGCAATTTCTCCTTTTCCCACAATGTTTTCTAGAGTCGTCTGCAACAAAGTGGTTAAATGTCGTTATTGTTTTGTAATGGGTTAATGAAAACCTTCTTTTATCGGCAAAGTCTCCAATGTATTTGATTTGTTTGTTCGAAAGGTTCTAAATTGTTTTTATTTACCCATGATAGGTATTATCCAACAGCTAGCATTCTTTTTGACTAGTTTCCTTTTGCGCGAAAATTTGACATGCGTGTTTCAAATCCTCGCCTCGTGTGATCAAACATTCTGTCAACAATCTGATGAGTTACCCGAAATGCACTTTTGACTGGAACATACACGTGTTATGATGCAGAAAATCCATGTGATTTGATCTCATCTTAAACTACCGAGTATTAGATATAATATGTAAAGCAATTGTTGTCTTTCAAATATAATACCATTGTCATTGATAAGAAATTTGAAACAGCGACAAATGATGAATTAATTTGTCACATTTCCCCCCACCCCTTACTTATGACAGTAATGTATAGATACGTAGACGCGCTATCCTCAACTTGTATATATATTCCTATAACAAATATTGCAGTTTTGATTTAATTAAAGCCTAAAAAACAATACATTGACTGTATTTCTTTTTTATACGTTTATCAACGTTGAATAATTTTGACACCATTATGATAGATAGCAATAAATTCCTACTGCTTAACACGAGAATTGTCAGTTTCTTGAATGTTAGATACTTGTGATCTGATGGGCCTAGGGCCTTGTATATCAATAAAATAGTTATATCTGTATATACAGTAGCATCTCTATACCTGCTTAGCACGAGAATTGTCAGTTTCTTGAATGTTAAATACTTGTGATCTAATAGGCGTAGGGCCTTGTATATCAGTAAAATATATGTATCTGTACATACAGTAGAATCTCTATACCTGCTTAGCACGAGAATTGTCAGTTTCTTGAATGTTAAATACTTGTGATCTAATAGGCCTAGGGCCTTGTATATCAGTAAAATAGATGTATCTGCACATACAGTAGAATCTCTATACCTGCTTAGCACGATAATTGTCAGTTTCTTGAATGTTAAATACTTGTGATCTAATAGGCCTAGGGCCTTGTATATCAGTAAAATATATGTATCTGTGCATACAGTAGAATCTCTATACCTGCTTAGCACGAGAATTGTCAGTTTCTTGAATGTTAAATACTTGTGATCTAATAGGCCTAGGGCCTTGTATATCAGTAAAATAGATGTATCTGTACATACAGTAGAATCTCTATATCTGCTTAGCACGAGAATTGTCAGTTTCTTGAATGTTAAATACTTGTGATCTAATAGGCCTAGGGCCTTGTATATCAGTAAAATAGATGTATCTGCACATACAGTAGAATCTCTATACCTGCTTAGCACGATAATTGTCAGTTTCTTGAATGTTAAATACTTGTGATCTAATAGGCCTAGGGCCTTGTATATCAGTAAAATATATGTATCTGTGCATACAGTAGAATCTCTATACCTGCTTAGCACGAGAATTGTCAGTTTCTTGAATGTTAAATACTTGTGATCTAATAGGCCTAGGGCCTTGTATATCAGTAAAATAGATGTATCTGTACATACAGTAGAATCTCTATATCTGCTTAGCACGAGAATTGTCAGTTTCTTGAATGTTAAATACTTGTGATCTAATAGGCCTAGGGCCTTGTATATCAGTAAAATAGATGTATCTGCACATACAGTAGAAATATTAATTGTCAGAATGTGATCTAATAGGCCTAGGCCTTGTATATCAGTAAAATATATGTATCTGTGCATACAGTAGAATCTCTATACCTGCTTAGCACGAGAATTGTCAGTTTCTTGAATGTTAAATACTTGTGATCTAATAGGCCTAGGGCCTTGTATATCAGTAAAATAGATGTATCTGTACATACAGTAGAATCTCTATATCTGCTTAGCACGAGAATTGTCAGTTTCTTGAATGTTAAATACTTGTGATCTAATAGGCCTAGGGCCTTGTATATCAGTAAAATAGATGTATCTGTACATACAGTAGAACCTCTATATCTGCTTAGCACGAGAATTGTCAGTTTCTTGAATGTTAAATACTTGTGATCTAATAGGCCTAGGGCCTTGTATATCAGTAAAATAGATGTATCTGTACATACAGTAGAATCTCTATACCTGCTTAGCACGAGAATTGTCAGTTTCTTGAATGTTAAATACTTGTGATCTAATAGGCCTAGGGCCTTGTATATCAGTAAAATAGATGTATCTGTACATACAGTAGAATCTCTATACCTGCTTAGCACGATAATTGTCAGTTTCTTGAATGTTAAATACTTGTGCTCTAATAGGCCTAGGGCCTTGTATATCAGTAAAATAGATGTATCTGTACATACAGTAGAATCTCTATATCTGCTTAGCACGAGAATTGTCAGTTTCTTGAATGTTAAATACTTGTGATCTAATAGGCCTAGGGCCTTGTATATCAGTAAAATAGATGTATCTGTACATACAGTAGAATCTCTATACCTGCTTAGCACGAGAATTGTCAGTTTCTTGAATGTTAAATACTTGTGATCTAATAGGCCTAGGGCCTTGTATATCAGTAAAATAGATGTATCTGTACATACAGTAGAATCTCTATACCTGCTTAGCACGAGAATTGTCAGTTTCTTGAATATTAAATACTTGTGATCTAATAGGCCTAGGGCCTTGTATATCAGTAAAATAGATGTATCTGTACATACAGTAGAATCTCTATACCTGCTTAGCACGAGAATTGTCAGTTTCTTGAATGTTAAATACTTGTGATCTAATAGGCCTAGGGCCTTGTATATCAGTAAAATAGATGTATCTGTACATACAGTAGAATCTCTATACCTGCTTAGCACGAGAATTGTCAGTTTCTTGAATGTTAAATACTTGTGATCTTATAGGCCTAGGGCCTTGTATATCAGTAAAATAGATGTATCTGTACATACAGTAGAATCTCTATACCTGCTTAGCACGAGAATTGTCAGTTTCTTGAATGTTAAATACTTGTGATCTAATAGGCCTAGGGCCTTGTATATCAGTAAAATAGATGTATCTGTGCATACAGTAGAATCTCTATACCTCGCAGTTCAATGGGCTTCATAAAAATGTGAACATAGAGAGAGTCCAATATACAGATGTCTGGAATATAAAGGCATATAGATAAAGAATCAATAATTTGGGATCCAGTATTTAGTTTGACGTATAGAAGAGTTCGACAATCAGACGTTCGAGAAATAGATACACTACTGTACCTATAATCATTGCAGTTAGCCTACGTGTTGTTTGGTGTTCTTGGAGGTCCATTATTGGGGTTGTTTACACTTGGCATGTTGTTTCCCTGGGCCAACAAATGGGTATGTTATACAGAAATATTAAATCTACGCATCGCCTTTAGCCCTTTACCAAACGGTTTGCAGAACGACACGTCAAAATGTGATGAATGTGTAAAACAATCTTCTGATAGAGCAGAAAACATGTTGGGAAAAGGAAAAATAGCTAGAAACGAGCAATTTCTCCTTTTCCCACGATGTTTTTTCTAGATTCGTCTGGAACAAAGTGGTTAAATGTCGTTATTGTTTGGTAATGGGTGAAGGTTCTTGTTGAAACAATACACATTTTGTATTGTTGTTTGGTATACAATTAAGAATAGCTATTAGAAGCATAATTGATTCAGAAAGCGCCAATGTATATAACCATGCAATGGTTTTAAGATGTAGATCTCAAAAGCAATTTCACGCTTTTGATTCATATTACATGTTATTTCGCTATATAAACACTTTAAAGAATCAAAACGATCTCTTTGAAAACGAGCATAGTAAACAGAATATTTGCGTAAAGCGGTATTCAGTATCAGTCCGTGAATCAAATATATACAGGTTCATCATTGAAGCAATAAACAGTAAGCGTTCCGTTCACATAATAATCTACATAATAATTGTGTGCAAACCTCTATCTTCTCCAGCCGATTCAACATTAAGATTGTAGCGGTTTGTTTCTCGACAGTTGAAAACATATTTGTTTCATCATTGTACATGTATCTATGAAAATATCCTATACACAACATCCGGATTAATGTTGCAAGTCACAAATAGAACATATTTTGTTTATGCTCATCTTCTAGTGTCTGTAGACACCCCCATAATAGCATTAGACCTACATGTCGGTGGTGAAGACACTGGGAGATGAGTAAGTAGATATATGAATTTATCTTTCTGCAAAAAAGGTTTATCCAATTTACTTTTCAATTCTTTTTTCTTATATCTAAAAATCTTAAAATTCAAAGGCATATATCTATATTTTCCCTTCCACATTACGTGTAACTTAAAAATTGAATAATTTGATACCTCATGATGTGCATATTGTACCTGTGAGACTAAAAAATTGTTCTATCAATTTCAGGGAGGTGTTTGCGGACTAGTTAGCAGCTTGACGCTGTTGCTGTGGATCGGACTCGGGGCCTCGTTTACAGGTACGACTGTTACCATCAAACCGTCCGTGTCGGTGGACGGATGCAACCGGAACATCTCGGGCGTCGCCAGCCCTACTTCCGGTTTGTCAAACTTGACAACGTTCGTCGGGGAACCCAACTCGATCGTCGATACGTCATCGTGAGTAAACATGCGCTCTGATTGGCTCTTAAAGGCTCATAAAAGGAGGTTAATGCTTTATCAAACTATCACATAAAAACACCTTCAGCACTATTTAATCGTGAAAACCAACTAGATATAACCCATATCAGAAAGTTTGATACTTCATATCAAAAATCAGATTGTCTGAGTCTTCACCTCTGACCTGGTCACGTGATACACACATTTTTGGACCGACCAATCAGAATTCGTTATTTCAAATATGTAAACATACAGATTGTTGGTATAAATAATTGAAATAGAGGAAACTCATTTTATCAAAAAAGGTCTCACAGCATTCATGAATCAATTTCCATGACTTTTATGAACACAATAAAATGATATATATTTTTTCAGTAATTCATATCCTTTCATGTGCCTTTAACTCTCAGGATGCTGGGTAATTTTCTAAAAAAAGATGTTTGTGTCGTCTGGTTTTCGACACCTTAAAGATCTGCTTACATTTGATGGGAAAATATACTCAAAGTTGCGATCAGGTAAGATAACAGGCCAGTCGCCAATTTTCGCAACCATTTCCATCAGAAAATATCATTTATTATTCTAATTTTAGCTCGTTGTTTGGGAAATAATCCCGATTAAACGGTCTGCAATATATACATGCAAATAATCTTTATATTTTCAATAGGTTTTTAATAAGGGTTTAAATGTTTAAATGTTTAGTTGTCAATAATCTAATGTCATGTTACTTAAGAAATATATGTTGTCATTTTATCGGTTAAAGACAATTGTTCCAAAGAGTTAGGTCCCGATCTATGTGATAGTCCTTTTAACCCTTTACCAAACACCAAATTTTCGACTGTCCCAAATTGAATGAGTGTGCAGACGACATTTTAAAATGTGATGGGATTGAAAAATAATCTTTTGATAGGGCAGAAAACATTGTGGGAAAAGGAGAAATTGCTCGTTTAGAGCAATTTCACCTTTTCCCAAAATGTTTTCCATAGTCGTCTGCAACAAACAAGTCAAATGTCGTTATTGTTCGATTACGGGTTAAAACAAAAGATTAATGATCTGATATATTACAGAGGCGTTGAGAGACTATACACAGTGTCTTACATGTGGTACTCGGGCATTGGTGTCTGCACGGTGGTCATAGTCGGGCTAGCTGTCAGCTGGATAACTGGTAAAGTTTACATAACCCTCCAGCTTTAGAATGATGGGCAATTATCTGGAAAAAAGAAACAAACCTGAAATATCTGTTTAATTGTGTTGAAGATGATACTCAAAGTAGCAAACAAGTTAGATCACAGACCGGCCGCCAATATTCTTGGAGGCTAACCTGAATCTAATCTGTTTGCGTAAGCATGATGTCGGTTCAAGCATAAAAAGGTTAAAGCTGCTTGTTTACAGATATGAGGAAATTTTGCAGTTGAACCTAATTATAGTTAATTTGTACAACAGCTGAACTTTTGTATGATTCATATTCTGAAATTGCCAACGGAATCAAAATTATGTCGTTTTAGAATGAGAGTCTTTACAAAATGAACTGATATCAATTCATAACCAAAAGAGCTGCAACGGTTTTTAATATGAAGACGGTTCCGACTTTAAACATTGACGCTCCAGAATTAACTATGATTTTTTTACATACAATACAAAAATTGTACTATTTAAAGGAAATGTTATTTTGATTTTCAAACGGTTTCTTCCATGAGCAAGCACCTTTTAAACTTCGACAACCAAACAAACTTTTATTCCTCTTTATATTGCTTACAGTCTAAATCAGAGCAAACTATTGACAGTGTTGATAAGATATGAGGTTCGTCATAAGTTGGTGACTAACAGCTGAGAAAACGCATGTTTTGATTTCACGTCTAGATTATGTTAAGACTTACCGATCATACGTCTTATAGTATGGACACATACATGTACTTAGATATATACATGGTATTTCAAGTACCTAGGTCACCGGCCCATTATACAGATGAACACACTTTACAAAAGTTGATTGGAAAGTTGGTAAATTACTATATGCACATTAACATATGAACAATAACATTAAAACAATTCTTATATAACTTGCGCACTAAGTTGGAAAGAACAATACTCTTTTCCGATGTATGTTTAAGTGATATTTTGAATAAGAAAAGCAAAGCGAATCACTTGGTTAACCAATCGCTGTGGATCAAGTCAACCTTATATCACAGAGTTAAAGCCATACTTGTGCTCATTTACACTTAAAGTGTGAAGGTCAGATAAAGCAAGATCAGCCGAGAAACGTTGGGAACCAATAAAACCCAAGATATAGGAATAGAACGTTGGTGTTTTTGAATAGGAGACAAATAATAACGATATTAAAACACTTTGTGGCAGACGACTTTAGAAAACATTATGGGAAAAGGAAAATTGCTCGTAATGAGCATTTTTTCCTTTTCCCAACAATGTTTTCTTCCCCTTCAGAAGAATATTTTCCAATTCTATCATATTTTCAATGTCGTCTGCAAACTCTTTCAATTTGGAACCCACTAAATTTTAGCGTTTGGTAAAGGGTTAAAGAAATTAAAAGATAACATGACTTTTCGTGTTTCAGGACGGACAGATCCTTCAACACTAGATCCAAAACTGATATGTCCGTTTTTTGACATATTTTGTCCATTTCTACCGGAAAACGTCCGAAGAGTTTTGAGATTTGGAGTCAGACATGGCGAGGTATGGGTTTTCTTTTTTATCATATTTATGTATTTACAAAACTATCTCCTGTGTATCACTATTATACAGCCTATCATGGCTCCACATTTTGTTTAAATGATCCGATCAGTTAGCAATCTATATATAATTGTGTCGATTGTCTCGATGTCATAGACGGTTTTTAAGCAATAAAAGTTGTAAATCATATGGATACTTTACATCTATTATGTACTATGATCTAGATACGTATAGCTCGCTTATCATTGAAACAAATGGTGAACACAGCCAGATATCTTATGATTGATGCCTGGCTTTAAGCTGCATTTGTTTCAATGTGTACGACATAAACAAAATCTGTTTGAAGAGTAACTACATAAATGTGTACATAAGTAGTGTACGACGTTATTTTGTATTTAACATTTAGATGACTTGCCCATTGGGCCTGGTGCTTTTTTCCTTTTCCGTTAACCATGTATTTATATATGTTGTATATACACAAGTTACTATAACAAATAAATTTCTTATCTTATCTTACCTTACCTTACCTTACCTTACCTTACCTTACCTTACCTTACCTTACCTTACCTTACCTTACCTTACCTTATCTTATCTTATCTTATCTTATCTTATCTTATCTTATCTTACCATATCTTACCATATCTTATCTTATCTTATCTTATCTTATCTTATCTTATCTTATCTTATCTTATCTTATCTTATAGTATCTTATCTTATTTTATCTTATCTTATCTTATCTTATCTTATCTTATCTTATCTTATCTTATCTTATCTTATCTTTACAGGAGTTTGACGATTTCAATGATGATAAGAGGGCGGTGTCGAACGGGAAAACACCCACTACAAGCGTCGACAAGGACGGCGTGTCTAACTCCTCTCAATCAATGGCTTACGTCAACAGCGCGTTTGATACGTCAAGCCGTGATACGAGACTTTAGCATCAAAGTACTGCAAGTGGTGCTGCAAAGAAGTCGTTCTGTTGAAATCGAATGAATGCTAGGTCAAGTATAGCCTTGGGTCTGGCCCGTGCGTATATCCCGCACTAGGCTTATGCGGGTATGCATGCATGGCCCAGGGTACCGTTTTACTAAACACTCTACGCTTAAGGCTTACGTAAGTTCAAAAAAGCATTCTCTCTTATTTCGTTATTGGGCGAAGCAATAATGCAAAGTAACACATCATTGGAATCGTCTTTCCGAGACGCTTCCAATGACGTGTCACATTGCAATATTGTACTTTTATTCAAGATACTATCCATGGTTATCAGTTTTGATTTACGCAAATATTTTTCTTAAGTTGATATGTAAAACGGTACTCAGGACCCCAGGCTTTGTTAAGTATCGTATCAGCATAGATCCGTTAGGACATAACTATATTTTACTATATTTTACTATATTTTACAATATTTTTTAAAAAAAACTTTTTATTTGAAAGAAAAGTTGTTTACCCATCATGAAACACTAACAGTTTTGTTGCGACTCTGAAAACGTTGTGGGAAAAGGTGAAATTGCTCATAACGAGCAATTTCTCCTATTCCCACAATGTTTCTCCGTTATCGGAAGAATATTTTCCAAAATCATTACATTTTGAAATGTCGTCTGCGAACTCTTTCAATTTGGGACAGTCGAACGTTTGACGTTTGGTAAAGGGTTAAGCAGATTAAAGATAACGGTATAATCCAGTGAAAATAGTCCCATATTTAAGAGCTAATGTAGCAAAAATCGCCAAAAACATTTACGCAACAAAACTTGTGTAGATGACTACCAAGTATTAAATTGTAAGAAAGGTTTAAAACTTATCGAACACGTAGATGTCCTGTGTTTTATGCCTGTTCTTAGAATCTATAATCACTGGTAACTCGGAACACAACATTCCAATCTGGTGCTGTACTTAAATTTTCATCTTTTCATCTGTATATTTATCAGACGGGTGAACCTTGTGCAAATACGAGCAAATGACAACATAGAATACACTTAACTTATAAATTCGCATCGATTGTATATTCTTTCTGCGTCCATTTTTGGTCAAACCGAAGCGATTCAACGCAAATTGAAGGGGTTTAGACATAAAATCTTCCACTGTTCGTGGAACGTATCCAACTGCAATCGGCGAGGTTCGAACACTGTTGTCGAGTGTTTGAAGAAACCGCTTATCCGGCACCATTACACCAAGCGGTGGAGAAAATCGGAACGTAAGGCGGGTACTTTGCGCTACATTTCGTGCACGAAATCGCTATATGAAAGGATACTCACCGGTTTGAAGAAGTCGAAGCGACGACAGTCGCCATTTTATTTTGCGGTCTCTATCCCTTCTGATCTCGTGATTCCGATCCTTGCTCTAGTTTAAGGACCAGCCTGTTTGACTTATGAGATACCTTTCACTGACTACATAAAATACCTCCCAACTTATATCACTATGCCAGGCGCCAAGGGGACATAAGTCAGTAACCATTAGTATAACTAGCTCGCGGTTCACAAACCGACCATTTCGGAACAAGACCAACTAGAAACAATTTCCGAACAAACGGATCATGATTTAACGACATAATCAGCCTACAACAGATGTATTTTCCTTATCCTAACTCTTTACAAACAAACTCATTAATATTTTCATAATAAAATTGTTTTCTTATGTTGTGTATGTCATTTTTTTACAAACCGGTAAATGCTCTGATTAAAGTAGACCAAGACCTTTTCAAACCTTATTGAACAAGGTAGGGCCGCTGATTGCTTTCCTACTGATCATGAATATAGAGAATAGATGGTTGGTGTCGTGAATCGGAAAGGTTATCGGGCAAGGCTTAGGAATATTATCCGATGAGCCCAATAGAGAATAGATTGTTGGTATCGTGAATCGGAAATGTTATCGGGCAAGGCTTAGGAATATTATCCGATGAGCCCAATAGAGAATAGATGGTTGGTATCATGAATCGGAAATGTTATATGGCAAGGCTTAGGAATATTATTCGATGAGCCCAATAGAGAAAAGATGGTTGGTGTCATGAATCGGAAATGTTATCGGACAAGGCTTAGGAATATTATCCGGTGAGCCCAATAGAGAATAGATGGTTGGTGTCGTGAATCGGAAATGTTATCGGGAAAGGCTTAGGAATATTATCCGATGAGCCCAATAGAGAAAAAATGGTTGGTGTCGTGAATCGGAAATGTTATCGGGCAAGGCTTAGGAATATTATCCGATGAGCCCAATAGAGAAAAGATGGTTGGTGTCGTGAATCGGAAATGTTATCGGGCAAGGCTTAGGAATATTATCCGATGAGCCCAATAGAGAAAAGATGGTTGGTGTCGTGAATCGGAAATGTTATCGGGTAAGGCTTAGGAATATTATCCGATGAGCCCATTTGAGAATAGATGGTTGGTGTCATGAATCGGAAATGTTATCGGACAAGGCTTAGGAATATTATCCGGTGAGCCCAATAGAGAATAGATGGTTGGTGTCGTGAATCGGAAATGTTATCGGGCAAGGCTTAGGAATATTATCCGATGAGCCCAATAGAGAATAGATGGTTGGTGTCGTGAATCGGAAATGTTATCGGGCAAGGCTTATCGTGAATATTATCCGGATGAGCCCAATAGAGAATAGATGGTTGGTGTCGTGAATCGGAAATGTAATCGGGCAAGGCTTAGGAATATTATCCGGTGAGCCCAATAGAGAATAGATGGTTGATGTTATGAATCGGTTATGTTATCGGACAAGGCTTAGGAATATTATTCGATGAGCCCAATAGAGAAAAGATGGTTGGTGTCATGAATCGGAAATGTTATCGGACAAGGCTTAGGAATATTATCCGGTGAGCCCAATAGAGAATAGATGGTTGGTGTCGTGAATCGGAAATGTTATCGGGAAAGGCTTAGGAATATTATCCGATGAGCCCAATAGAGAAAAAATGGTTGGTGTCGTGAATCGGAAATGTTATCGGGCAAGGCTTAGGAATATTATCCGATGAGCCCAATAGAGAAAAGATGGTTGGTGTCGTGAATCGGAAATGTTATCGGGCAAGGCTTAGGAATATTATCCGATGAGCCCAATAGAGAAAAGATGGTTGGTGTCGTGAATCGGAAATGTTATCGGGTAAGGCTTAGGAATATTATCCGATGAGCCCAATAGAGAATAGATGGTTGGTGTCATGAATCGGAAATGTTATCGGACAAGGCTTAGGAATATTATCCGGTGAGCCCAATAGAGAATAGATGGTTGGTGTCGTGAATCGGAAATGTTATCGGGCAAGGCTTAGGAATATTATCCGGTGAGCCCAATAGAGAATAGATGGTTGCGTCATGAATCGGAAATGTTATCGGACAAGGCTTAGGAATATTATCCGGTGAGCCCAATAGAGAATAGATGGTTGGTGTCGTGAATCGGAAATGTTATCGGGCAAGGCTTAGGAATATTATCCGATGAGCCCAATAGAGAATAGATGGTTGGTGTCGTGAATCGGAAATGTAATCGGGCAAGGCTTAGGAATATTATCCGGTGAGCCCAATAGAGAAAAGATGGTTGGTGTTATGAATCGGTTATGTTATCGGACAAGGCTTAGGAATATTATCCGGTGAGCCCAATAGAGAATAGATGGTTGATGTTATGAATCGGTTATGTTATCGGACAAGGCTTAGGAATATTATCCGGTGAGCCCAATAGAGAATAGATGGTTGATGTTATGAATCGGTTATGTTATCGGACAATGCTTAGGAATATATCCGGTGAGCCCAATAGAGAATAGATGGTTGTTGTCGTGAATCGGAAATGTTATCGGGCAAGGCTTAGGAATATTATCCGGTGAGCCCAATAGAGAATAGATGGTTGATGTTATGAATCGGTTATGTTATCGGACAAGGCTTAGGAATATTATCCGGTGAGCCCAATAGAGAATAGATGGTTGATGTCGTGAATCGGAAATGTTATCGGGCAAGGCTTAGGAATATTATCCGATGAGCCCAATAGAGAATAGATGGTTGGTGTCGTGAATCGGAAATGTTATCGGGCAAGGCTTAGGAATATTATCCGGTGAGCCCAATAGAGAATAGATGGTTGATGTTGTGAATCGGAAATGTTATCGGACAAGGCTTAGGAATATTATCCGGTGAGCCCAATAGAGAATAGATGGTTGGTGTCGTGAATAGGAAATGTTATCGGGCAAGGCTTAGGAATATTATCCGATGAGCCCAATAGAGAATAGATGGTTGGTGTAGTGAATCGGAAATGTAATCGGGCAAGGCTTAGGAATATTATCCGGTGAGCCGAAGGCGAAACGGATAATATTCCTATGCGCGAGCCCGATAATTTTTCCTATTCAAAGACACAATTGTACAAGGCAGGCAGCTTCATCTACTAGTATTGTCATATAGAGAATAGATGGTTGGTGTCGTGAATCGGAAATGTTATCGGGCAAGGCTTAGGAATATTATCCGGTGAGCCGAAGGCGAAACGGATAGTAATCCGAAGCCGACCACGATAACTTTTCCCATTCAAAGACACCAACCATCTATTCTGTTTATCCTGTTACCTTCATGTATTCTTTCAAACAAAAATTTGTAAATAAAACACCAGAAAAAGGAAAAAATAAGTAGAGAATAATGTCAACATGACGTCATTGCGTTCTTATGACGTCATGATTTGTCACGTGCATGTGTTATATGGTTAGTGCCGGACATCACAAATGATATACGGCACCTAGTCATCGGTCCCAAAATGACACTAGTGACAGGATAAAACTATTTTTGCCATCACTATAAAATTACCAGAGGTTATTTCAATGCGCCCTTTTCGCATGTCTTTGTAAATTCCAGTCGAACAGTACGTTTCGGTTGAAAAAGACCAACCTTTATTTAAAGGTAAGTTTTCTTTTCTATTCGTTGTCAGTAGAGGCAAATGTATCGCGGTAACATTTCTATGACAATGTCTGGTGTTTCCTCCTGGGTCGAATTGACCGGACAAAGTTTACCCAAGGCAGAGTAAGCCCACGAACCGAGTTCGAAACGGGTCATATAAACCCGGCATGAGGATGGGTGGGACTGTGGGACGTTGGTCGGAATATCTACGGAAGATCAACCCAGATCTTTGATAGAGGCTTGTATGTCAGATTCATAAATGAAATCGTTTCCATCAGT
Organism: Cerastoderma edule; assembly: GCA_947846245.1. Lineage (NCBI taxonomy): Eukaryota > Metazoa > Mollusca > Bivalvia > Cardiida > Cardiidae > Cerastoderma > Cerastoderma edule. The sequence continues at coordinate 20,766,742 of OX401406.1, forward strand.
GTTAAGACTTGGCATCGGAATAAAGATATATATTAAAGTATAATTGAAAAATTATTGACGCGATATAAAAACCCTACCTTATCAAAAGCAATTTTGATAAATGGTTAAACCCTCAACCAAACGCCAAATGTTCGACTGTCCCAAATTTAAAGAGTTTGCAGATGACATTTCAAAATATGATGAAATTGAAAGATAATCTTCTGATAGAGTAGAAAACATTGTGGGAAAAAGAGAAATTACTCATTACGAGTAATTTCTCCTTTTCCAAAGAGTTTTCCATAATCGTCTGCAACACAGTAGTAAAACGTCGTTGTTGTTTGGTAATGCGTTAAAATCATGCAAGAAAAGCCCGAGAAATTTTCCTGCATGACTCTCCCCCTTCGTTAAGGTGGACGCTAATCATAAATGGCGTATTTGTCCTGTGAAAAGGCATTATTCTAATACTTCGGAAATGGATACCATTAACGCCACGTCGTGACCACTCGATCCCTTTTGCGACATTAATTCGACGTCCGTCTGTTGGCTTTATCTCTCTCAACAAGCCTTATCTTACATGTATCTCCTATGTATGTATTTCCCCTTGTATCAACAAGTGGTGTCATTTTTATATAAAGAGTAGTGAGTCTAAACGATATTATGATTAGTTAAACTTGATGAATTAAAGAGAATAAACACCTGGGGTGTGTAAGATTTCGGTCTTTGTTATATATATTTCGGCCGTGGCCGGACGTATTCGATGTAAAGCGAATAGTTCCGGCACCGACCGATGTATACCGAGAACTACAGAAGAAATCCGACGAAAGAAAGAGCTTCAAGTGGCGGATTTAAGGGTTCTTTACCTTAAGTTCACATGGATAAACTAACTCAGTGGAACACAAGAAAGACAAACATGTTAAGTAAATTAGATCTAGGTTCGTTTTGTGAAATAACATTACGCAACCGTCTATGAGAAAAGCTAAATTCAGTTTTGGTGCACATTCATTTTCAATGGTTAATTCATTTTCATTTTCCAATGACCAATCAGTATGGCTTATTGTCGTGTTCCATTTGTCCATTTTGTCATCATATTAAACAAATAAAATAAATAAAATATAACTCAACAACAAAATCGACAACAGGAAGTTCCTGGTTTATTCAAAGTTTACAGTTGATAACATCTGCTTAACCCATTACCAAACAATATCGACAGTTAACCAGTCTGTTGCAGACGACTTTGGAAAACATTGTGGGAAAAGGAGAAATTGCTCGTGACGAGCAATTCCTCATTTTCCCACAATGTTTCCTGCTCTAATAGAAAGTTATTTTTTTTAATTTTATCACATTTTGAAATGTCGTCTGCAAACTCTCCTTTACCAAACACAACATTTTCGACTGTCCTAAATTAAAATAATTTGTAGACATTATTTCAAATTTGTGCAGAAGTGGTAAAATAATCTTCTGATAGTGGAGAAAACATTGTAGAAAAATAAAAAAAAATTGCTCGTTTCGAGCAATTTCTTCTTTTCCCACAATGTTTTCCAGAGTCGTCTGCAACAAAGTGGTCAAATGTCGTTATTGTTTGGTAATATATTAAGACTCCGTACAGAAATTCTGTAAATTACATGATTTATGCTTTTGGCTAAAGGTGTTAAGAGTAATTTTTCCTTTTCCCACAATGTTTCTCAGATTCGTCTGCAACAAAGTGGTCAAATGTCCACATTGTTTGGTAATGGGTTAAGATATTTAACAAGATTTCCCTGTATACGTTCGAGCGTTGTAAATAATCGTCCTTCTGAGGTTCAGAGTCGCTGCAGAAGAGTTCCCGTAAAGCTGTTCACGGTGTCCCCCTGTACGTGTATGTAGTCTCCGACGGTGTTCCTATGTTGGACAAACACCTCGTCCCCCGCGGATAGAACGGCGATGGTGGTCTCGGAAGAGCAATCATCGTAGCTGGTATCCCCCGCCAGCACTCGTCCTATCATCGAACCGTTGCGCATCAGATCTAGGACGATGAAGTGGTTACCCGTGGAACAGACGGACACGGAGAACAGGTAGGTACCATTGTACGGGGCCAAGAAAACGCTGGAGTGCTCATGGAATGCGCCTCCAAGGTTGAGCTGGACGTCGTCAAAGATGATGTGTTCGTTAGCAGCTGGCGAGATGGATTTCGTCATGTGGGCTTTAAAGGCGATGGGACCGTGGGTTAGCATGTCTGAAAACAGAAAATGGGATATGTGAGATTTAAAGGCAACGGGACCATGAGTTAGCATGTCTGAAAATAGAAAATGGTATATTTCGGCTTTAAAGGCGACAGGGCCATATGTAAGCATGTCTGAAAACAGAAAATGGTAAATGTGGGCTTTAAAGGCGACAGGGGCATGAGATAGCATCTCTGAAAATAGAAAATGGTATATGTGGGCTTTAAAGGCGATGGTACCATGGATAAGCATGTCTGAAAATAGAAAATGGTATATGTGAGCTTAAAAGACAACGGTGTCATAGGTTAGCATGTCTGAAAATAGAAAATGGTATATGTGAGCTTTAAAGGCAACGGTGTCATGGGTTAACATGTCTGAACATAGAAAATAGTAAATGAGAGCTTTAAAGGTCACGGAGCAATGGTTTAGCATGTCTGAAAATATAAAAAGATATATTAGGGCTTTCAAGGCAACGGGGTCATGAGTTAGCATGTCTGAAAATAGAAAATGGTATATGTGAGCTTTAAAGGCAACGGTACCATGGGTTAAGCATGTCTGAAAATAGAAAATGGTATATGTGGGCTTAAAAGGCAACGATGGCATGGGTAAGCATGTCTGAAAATAGGAATTATTATATGTGAGGTTTAAAGGCAACGGGACCATGGGTTAACATGCCTTAAAATAAAAATCATATGTAAATAGTTGTGCCTAGGATCGCTTTTATTTAGATATAGGTTCGTGGGTAAGCGCATATTGTGCTTGCGAATGGGTTATGCGCTTCAAGCCTACTTGGCTTTACTGGATTCCCTTTGATAAAAAAGAATAAAATTGAGACACTCATTCGTAAAGTGTTTTTGTTTATTTTAGATTAACAACGTATGTATGCACCTTGCTCTCTTTGTGTAGACTTCTTAACAAGCAATCTCTTATTTGCATTGAAATGTCATGTTAAAATTGTTTTTGTGTTTAGCCTACTTCTTTCTTTCAAATGACCAAAGAAAATTTATCAATCATAGTACTATATGTATTTAAATGAGAAACGTTTTATATGACAACAAAGTTGATGAGATCGATGCCATGCGAAGCGCAACAGTACAGGGACATCAAGTAAATCTGATATACAGATTCCTTTATAAATGATTATTGAAAACCTTGCAAATATTGTTATCTTTGCGCGTGTGATATATCAGATAAACGCGAACAATAACTAATGCTTTGTGTATACATTTAGTATTTGTTTTCCCTATCTTGTTAAAGAGCAATAACTACATTTTATCCACAATACACCTTGCTTAGTGTGTTTGTTGTTATCATTCTATAACTGCAACCTTGAAAGGGTACCAGCCTACTTAAACTAGATAACATCGTTTGACATTGTGGTGTCTACAACAATGCTCTAATGTTATAAGTGCACTCAAATCGAATGCATTCCAGCATAATCATTAAAAGAGTTTCGATTAATCTTTAAGTTAGGTTTGCCGTTATTAAGAACATTTTGATCTTTTAACTTTAGACGAAATGTGATAAAGCTGTAAAGATGTATTCAATGTCTGGGACACTTTAGTCAAATGGTACTCTGTACATGTGGTGTACTGTGGGCCAGTGCGCTATATTTACGAATAAACTAAACTTGAAACTTAAATCAAAATGTATCACTAGTCTAAGTCATAATGACCGTACTTCAATGTTGTTTGAAAATGATTCCTAATGAGGAAAATATACTCTCGATAAAATAACACACACACAAAAAATAAAAAGCAAAATTAAGAAATGTGAAAATCGAATACGCGGTTAAAGAGCATTTTTTAAGAACATACTCGAAAAACGGGTTGAACGTCCGAATCCTTTTTGGAAACTAAAAACAACTCTTAAACACATTTCAACTACAAAAAAAGTTTACCTAGACGTGTCCTCAACTCGTTGATTTCGGCGCTACAACCGCAATCTGGGTTTTCTTCCAGAAAGCGTTTGCTTTCATTGACATCATCCTGTAAGCCATGAACGTACCCAAACAAAAACACAAAAACGAAATATGCCCCAGCCATGTTGTTTAAGCGATGTTTTCCGTGTGAGGGACCTATATTAAAGTGTGTCCGCTTACCAAAATGGGATTCAACACTTTTCCTTATACGCACACGTTTATATTAGTCACCTGTTGTAGATGATACAAGAAAAATCGTGGCAAAGGAGAGTAAATCTTTGACAAAAGCATTTCTTCTTTTGTCGGAATGTTTTAGGGTTTTCTTTCATTATCTGGAATGGTGTTTTGTTCAAAAGATGTATTGTGGTTGTTATATGTTGTTGTGCTCTGTAAAGTGGCAAATGAAAAAAATGTGTTGGTGAGATAAGATGAGATTAGTGTGACTACAAGAATACTATAACATCAGCATGTACTTTATAAAAAGGTTCGCAGGGCAAACCCAGTTAACCCTTTACCAAACGCCAATTTTTGATCTATCCCAAAGTGAAAGAGTTTGATGATGATATTTCAAAATGTGATGAAATTGAAAAATAATCTTCTGATAGAGCAGAAAACATTGTGGGAAAAGAAGAAATTGCTCGTCACGAGCAATTTCTTTTTTTCCTTCAATGTTTTCCTGAGTTTGATAATGGGTTAAGAAGGTGCTTGCTCACATATGTGAAGAAGGTTTAAAGTTTAGTTTCAACGACATCAACATTCTTGTTCTGTAAACAAGCTCCTTTAAAACTTTGATGTAGTCAGTCATTGTCATTAGATGCTTTCCTTGTTTGCGTTTTTTACGTTGTCCTCAACAGTATATCAGTCATATTGCAGCGGTAAGGGCACCAATACATGAAATTCGCATTTCCTCACCGATTTTGATGAATATTCTTTTCAGTCCGCTGACTGTTTACCCATGTGAACCCTTAATCCGCCCTTTTGAAGCTCTTTCTTTCGTCGGATTTCTTCGGTAGTTCTCGGTATACATCGGGAGGTGCCGTAACTATTTGCTTTACACCGAATAGTTCCGGCCATGACCGATACCATTAACGACCGATGTAATCTGACAAAAGAATTATTTTCAAAATGACGGGCTTATGGTATCCTACCTTAAATGATCAATGGTGAGCGACGCCATGCGAAAAGGCTAGAACGGAAATGTGTTCGTATCAAAGCATAGATGTTTTCTTTTCTATTTATCGTTTCTGTAATGTATTGCAACACTGAGTACGCAATACAGCATTCAAAGTTAGCAAATGTGTCCAATTATGTTGGTTCCTCTGCAGTTTACGCATGGTCACATACATCCTAAATATGTCGGAGCAGTTAATATGATTATACATTTGACAAATCGACACATACATTCCTAGAGTATGTGTTGTCCAATATCTCGTTTTCCCATTTTGATCAAACGCGACTGAGTGGAACAACGGTCAAGTCAAGATAAGAGTAGCATTTCCCGTGTTGACATTTTAACGTTAAAAAGGATACTAGCCCTCAGAAAACTGCAAAACTGTGTAAAATAAGTAATAAATTATGAAAGAATATGTTGGAACATAAGGAAACATCAAAGGATCATGAAAGTATAACGCCTGCGCATTATCAATAATCTATTTTTGAAGTGCTAATTATTTAGATAAAGTTGGTGCCCACCAATTTAACTTCATTGTTTACATTCGATTTACATCTAAAATAGCGAGAAGCGCTCGGTTTAACGAGTGGTAATCACCTGGTAAGAAAAATCACGTGACATTCATAAAAGATACTGTCATTTATCCAATACCAACAACGTGAACATTCAAAACGGAGAATTTCTCGGGTTTCATTGGTTCCCGACGTTTCTCGGCTGACCTTTTTTTTATCGCTAATTGTAAACAAGCCTTGTAGTATTCACTCTTTTAAAAGCATTAAGTGGACGTGTTTTAGTGTAAATGAGCGAAAGTATGGCTTTAACCATTTTATGTAGGGGATATTAGTGCCGTTTTGTCGACATAGCTCTAATGTATTCCCAATATGAAGGACTCGTTAAACCATTACAAACAATAACGACATTCGAAGAGATTGTTGCAGACGACTCTAGAAAACATTGTGGGTAATGGAGAAATTGCTATAAACGAGCAATTTCTCCTTTTCCACTATGCTTTTTGCCCTATCAGAAGATCATCTTTCAATTTCATCACATTTGAAATGTCGTCTGCAAACTCTTTCAATTTGGGACAGTCGAAGATTTGGCGTTTGGTAAAGGGTTAAGGTAAAGCATTTTAACTGCCTGTATCCGTATGTTAAGTTTGTAATTTTGGTGGACCGGATATGGCTGACTTACAGTAGCTTTTATGAGGGCTGCCGGTTGTCCTTTTCCCCTCATACCATAATGTTAAACCTAAGAATGCTGGAAAAAATTCTAAAAAAATATGTTTATGTGGTCTGCTTTCCAAGACCTTAAATGTCTACTTTAATTTGATGGGGAAAGATACTCTGAATAGCAAACAGGTTAGATCACAGGCCAGCCGTCGATTTACTTGGCAGCTGACCTGGGTCTAACCTGTTTGCATAAGCATGAAGTCGCTTCCAGCACTACAAGGGTAAAGGGGCAGATTATCCAGACAAGGTCGCCGTCTGCTAATATTTTTCTTATTGCCTTTATGGGGCTCGTTTGTGGGTCATAGACCAGATAGGGTCGACCTCCTCACATATGGCGTGTGTTAGACATTATATAAGCATAACTTAGCAACAAATATTGAATTGACAAAGTGAGGACATTGGTCCAGGGGTAGAGCGTCGGCTACGGGTCATGATGGTCGTGGGTTCGAATCCCGCGAGAAGCGGGATTTGCCTTGCGACCTTTCATTCATCCACATTCGGCACGAGAACGGGTTAAGTATATAGAAAGCAGAATCGAGAGTGATCTATCTAAGTTCTAAGAGCTTGTTTTACAATCGATGTGATATAAATAAGTTTAACCTAATCTAATTGACAAAGTATTAGAAAAAGAAACCAACGTTTGACTCCAGTATAAGTAAGCGTTTATCTTAAGGAGGACGCCTTTTTACAACAAGTTCTCAAACCTTATCGGCATTCCTGTTTCAAGCACAGGGGTCTACAATTATCTTGGGTCAATACTATAATATATAAACAAGGGCAAATAACCCCCGAATGGAAAATTCCAACTATCACCCGTACAAAGTTGTCTGATACTCCAACAATCAATAACACATTCACTAAATACTTTCAGATTTCGAAACAATAATGTTGTTGTTTTTCTATCAAATAAACACCCTCACATGACAGTACCTTACTAATTGCGACCACAACAAGGGTTCCTTTTCCAAAGTTGACTCTATTTCTTCAGGTAATTTGTTTAAACCTTTGCAAAACATCAAATGTTTGACTGCCCCATATTGAAAGAGTTTACAGAAGACATTTCAAAATGTGATGAAATTGAAAAAGAATCTTCTAAGAGGGCAGAAAACATTGTTGGAAAAGGAGAAATTGCCCTTTAAGAGAAATTACTCCTTTTCCCACATTTTTTTTCCAAAACGTCTGCAACAAACTGGTCAAATGGCGCTATTTTTTTGTAAATGGTTAGTAGAGGTTCCAGCACTATAAAGGTTGACCATTCCAAACACATTCGCCAGGCCATTTGAGTTTCCAGTAGGTGATCTGGTATTGTTGATGTGCTATCAGACGGCCCTTCTCTGCGTTTTTTTTTTAATCGGTTTTACATCACATCAACATTATTTCAGTTATGAAAATCAATATCCCTCTGAGAATTTGAACCCACGCTCTCTGCGTTGGTGCGTATTACTGTAGTGGTATATATAGATAAACATGGTTGGTAGACTAGTCTCCAAATGATTCTCTCCGACTTGACCATTATCGTCAGCCCATTACCAAACAATAACGACATTTTACCACTGTATTGCAGACGACTCTGGAAAACATTGTGGGAAAAGGAGAAATTGCTCGTGACGAGCAATTTCTCCCTTTTCCACAATGTTTTCTTCTCTATCGGAAGATTGCTCTTCAAGTTAATTTCATTATGAAATGTCGTCTGCAAACTCTTTCGATTGGGGACAATCGGAAGAAGGAAAAGCCTTCCTTAGCGTTGGTTTCTATGGTAACTAAATAAGAAGAAAAAACGTCATGATCATTTTAGTTTCTCGTCAAGCATATCATTTGGAATCTTCATGTAAATTTTCATGAGTTTCTGAAACACGGCCGATATTTACCCTAAGTGAACCTAGCTCTTTGGCGTTTGGTAAAGGTTTAACGCACATATAAGTTTGAAAGGTTCTGATCCATGGATTACGGACCGGTTTTACCTATATCTAACTGTAATATTGTTGATGCGATGTAACCACCAACAAATTCAACCACTTGATAGGGACGTCATTCAACAGGATGAATCATAGCCATTTTCTTGCAGGTTTTAAAGGAGCTTATTCACGATTGAAGATTAACTTAAAAATGCTTTAAAATCCGTTTTACAATTGAGACTATAACATGTTCACATGATGCTGATGAAAGAGTAAATACTATAAGATTTGTTTTGCAATTAGCGATATTACTAGGTCAGTCGAGAAACGTTGGGAACCAATAAAACCAAAGAAATTCTCAATTTTGAAAATTGATGTTGTTCATATTGGATAAATGACAGTAGTTTTATGTGTTTCACTTGATTTTTCTAACCAGGTGATCGCCACTCACCAATCTCAGCTGTCCTTCCTATCAAAATGTTACTCGAATTTAAACAATGAAGTTGAATTGGCACCAAAATTGTAAAATTAACACTTTAAAAAATATATGAAAAAAAAAGTTCAGGCGTTATATTGTCATAATCATGTGGTTGTTCGCTATGTTTCAACATTATCTATCATAATTTATAACTCATATTACCCAATTTTGCAGTTTTTCTGGGCGCTAGTATGCTTTTAGTAATTGTTAGGAAAAACTCATACTTTATGGATAGGCCTTCTCATTAAAACCGTCTCGTAGATCCTTTCTAGTTATTTTTTGTTATAGCAGCGAGAGCAAAGTCTGTGGAAAACGATACTTGATAGGCATTATCGTTAAGAGAATGGTTCAGAGAGATAATTCCTTAACGGAATATCCGTAGGCCTGTTTTCAGTGTTGTGCTCTCGTAAATCCCCAACTCTCGATGCTTTCGGGAAATTTAAAGCTGATCGATTGCTTTTCTGCTGTATCTGCTCTTTTATTTGTTTCGAGAGAGGCAGTTTTCATGAGCTGCTAGACACTGATCCTTTGATGGAAGATGTACTTAATGTTATGACAGTTTCCGCGAATCGTACATGCTAACCAAGGCACTTTGTTTTAGATATTCTGTTTTTAACCTATTACCAAACAGTAACGACTTTTGACTAGTTTGTGGCAGACGACTCTGGAAAACATTGTGGGAAAAGGAGAAATTGCTCTTAACGAGCAATTTCTCTTTTTCCCACAACGTTTTCTGCCCTACCAGAAAATTGTTTTTCAATAGCGTCACGTTTTGGAATGCCGTTTGCAAACTCTTTCAATTTGGGACAGCCAAATGTTTTACGTTTGGTAAAGGGTCAAAGGAAACTTCGTACTTGTATCTGGTAGACGGGATATGCGCGCTCAACTGTTTACCTAAAATTGACACGATACGGATAAAAGCATGCTGCTGTAGGCGTTTCATTTAAATTATTGAAGGAAAATTTAAACAGAAGTCATCTAACAGATCACAACGGCTTCAATGCCATGTAAACATTAACATCTCAGAATGGTTTGGCCCAAACCATTAACTAAAACTTACCTACCTTTATATTGTATTAAACACGACTTATGCAAGTAAAATTATGAAAACGAAAACTTGGAAGAGTCCAAAAAAGAGGATCCTTCTAGAACCTGAGCTGAAAAATTACTTTAACCCTTAACCAAACACCAAATTCTAGACTGTCTAAAATTGAAAGAGTTTGCAGACGACTTTTCAAAATGTGATAAAATTGGAAAATAATCTTCTGAAAGTGCAGAGAACATAGTGGGGAAAGGAGAAATTGCTCATTTCGAGCAATTTCTCCTTTTCCCACAATGATTTCCAAAGTCGTCTGCCACAAAGTGGTCATTTCACGTTATGGTTTGGTAATGGTTTAAGACATTATAAGCAACTATAGCTTTCTACTTCCGCTAAAAAATGAACTCGCCCATTTGTCGTAAATCGGTAAACGAATATACATTATGATGCCTTTTTAAAAAAAAAAAAAAAAAAAAAAAAAAATAGAATGATCAAATTAAAACCGGATCAGCTTTCTTTTATATCGATTCTTTCCAAAGATTCCTCTACGGCGGACAGTGTTAACCCTTTACCAAACACACAATTGTCGATTTCCCAAATTGAAAGAGTTTCCAGACGACATTTCAAAATGTGATGCAATTGAAAGATAATCTTCTAATAGAGCAGAAAACATTGTGGGAAAAGAAAAATTAGCTCGATACAAGCAATTTCTCCTTTTCCCACAATGTTTTCCAGAGCAGTCTACAATAAACTGGTCAAATGTCGTTATTGTTGGGTAATGGGGTAAATAGAACTCTTACTAAAACAGGAAGCACTCCGTGATCAGAGCGACTCATGGACTGATTTCTGAAACCACGATTAATCATTTTGACACCAGCCATTTAACTTATTACATTGAGTGAGAGGGGATGGTGCGAACAAACCTTTACTCGATCACTTTGTGGATTTAATGAATCTGTCGCAGACGACTTTTTGAAATGACTGTTGGAAAATGGAAAACATGGAGATATTTGCTCTAATGAATAATTTCTCATTATTCTTACAGTAAATAATTTGCTGTGAGACAACACGTTTCAAATTATGTTGAGTTTTAATTGTTCTATTCAACAGATGAAAATGTTATAAGATTCCTTAAGCCTTTGTTAGTGTGTTATGCCACAGTTCGCTGGCGCCATATTTAGAATGAATAGACCCCCATCGAATACCAAAAATAAATTCTTAGTGTCACTTTCGGAATTTTGAGTAGTTCGTGTCGAACACGGTGTATTTTGGGTTTCTTTTCTTCTTCTTTTTTTAATGAAACAATTATAAATAATAAGTTGCTATCTTAAGCCTTAAAAGTACAAACAATTTGGCTAAACCTTTGAATTCACAAGCAATCAAAACCCCGCTTGACTATCATTTAGCATGTCATGTTGGTAAGTAGAGAAAAAAGAAAATACATCATAAAGTTTATGATACACAATTGATATTCCCAAATGAATCAAATCTATGTGCTGTGGCAAAAGCTGATTGGGTTTTTAAAACAATGAAACATTAAAGAATAGTATTATAAGAGCAAACAGTTTTGAACGAAAAAGCATTTAAACATGCATATCAGCAGTTAGAAAATGTGCAACATTTAATGTATATTTTATCCATATCTATATATTCAATCTTAAAATTCTAGAAAATAAAACCGTCTTAAGGATTTTTTGATAATATCCATGTGTCTCTAGTAACTTGAAAGGCATGTCAAAAGACCAATTCAAAGAACACGAATGAACAACAATTGATTTTGTTAAATTCTCTCCGCTTTCTAGCAACGTATATTTAGAGTGTTGGCCCATTGTGTAGGCCCTGTACAATACATGTACTCTATTGTCCACTTTAATATATTCGAGTTTCCTTACAAAATAATCTGTTCAAATAGCTTTTCATATCTGCAAGACAAATATACTTTATCCATTGTCTATTTAATTCGAATACTCCATGAGTTCGGATAATCCGATTTGATCATAGATTACTCCTCCCATAATTCCAATAATCCGGCGTTTCCGGTCAGGCTCTACGGGGACATCATTCCCAGAATGCGCTTTCCGTGTATCTATATCCTGGGATAATCCCGGGGTAATCCCTCACTGTCGGAGATCGCGACATATCCGAGCTTTATGGCACGATAATTCAGGCTTGTATAGAGGACCAGACACACCCCTAATGAGATTGGTGGTGGACATGGGATAGCTGTTAACCCCTACCACCATCCCCCCACCACAGAAAGAACTGCTGTGTCGTAAATGATAAATCCATAACTAAACAATAACGACAGTTGACCAGTTTGTTGCAGACCATTTTAAATGAGGAATTTCTCCTTTTCCCACAATGTTTTCTGCCATATCAGACGATTGTTTTTCAATTTCATCACATTTTGAAATGTCGTCGGCAAACTCTATAGTTAATTAAGACCTTCCTGTAACAAGAACAAGATTTTATGAATAAAAACTGGCAAGGTCAACATAACGTGACAAATCCCCTCTTTAGCAGTTTCTCGGAAAGTAACGTGAACTGGATCCGTCTCATTGTTTAACTTTATTTATTTCTCATTCTCATTTTGCTTCCTGGATACATGCATAAAGAGTATCCGTGCGGGTTCTTGGTTTATGAAAAGTCTAAGGGTGTCCCTGCCCTCCTAATCTTTCACAGGAAAAAGCCCACGACCCCGCGGTTCCGGAATCTATGCTCCATTCCAGGTGCCTGTCTAACAAAAGTGCGTCTGTCAATTCTTCTCGTAATTGAAGATAGAAAGTGTCTTACGAAGTATCGTAATCTTTCCCGTAAACGTAATTTTAGTCGCAATCGAAAATATTTCTCGTTTACGATTAACCCATTACCATACACTCACGACATTTGAACAGTTTGTTGCAGAAGATTATTTTTCAATTTCATTATGTTTTGAAATGTCGTCTGCAAACTCTTTCAATTTGGGACAGTCGAAAATTTGGCGTTTGGTTAAGGGTAAATGTTAGTCGGAGTTTGGCCTAGTTAATGCTAGATCTTGGTGTTTTAGGGATTCTTACGAAACGTTACCAGATTGCTCCGAAGTTTACTGTGCTAAAATTACATGCTCCCAAAAAGTAGGCCAACATTTGTAACGAAGCCAAAAAACTGAATATGAAATAGAACGCTATTTCCCAAGAACGAACTGAAAAATCTCATTTATCTGTAAGTAATTGAAAGTCCCGAATTTCTATGTAATCCATAAATCATTCCGGTTAGGGTTTTAAGACAGTAATTGATATTGGATGGAAATAATAATCTTAACCCTTAGAATGCTTGTTTATTTTCTAAAAACAATTTTTTGCGCCGTCTGCCTTTTAAAATATTCAAAATCTGCTTAATTTTGTTGAGGAAAGATACTCAGTGTAGCAGACAGGTTATATCACAGGCCAGCCACCAATTTACTTTGCGGCTGGCCTGGATCCAACCTGTTTGCACAAGCATGAAGTCGGTTCAAGCACGTTAAGGGTAAAACTGGTTCCCTGTCTGAGTGTATAGTCTATAAAGCTAACGTTGTCACGAACAAGGAACCAAGGTCATGGCTAACTGCAAGACTGGTTTTGATAAAATAAATAGGTTAAAATGTAATTCATGAAATAATTATCATTAAAAAGGCATTCACCGAGCCAATTTTCAAATTTTGGCTGATTTTGAATTTATATTTACATAATGAATATCGACGATTTTGTTATTACTTTTTTTTCTTCATATAACCTCCTTCGAATTTATAATTTTCACATTGAAATTAAAATTACATGAATACACGTTGGTTAATAAAAATTCCAATATAGCAAAGATTCTTATAATATGAAACTTGATTTTAAAATAGCATTTGTTCTGTTTAATTGTGTTATCCTGACATTTGAAACGATTTCTCCATTACCCAGGTCCTACTTTAAGTCGACTGGGTTTCTATTGGGTTTTCTTTAACCTGTTACCCTTCAAAACGTTTTCTGAGGCAGAATGTGCACATGGGTAATTCGTAAATAAAAAATATAACTTTAAGTATTTATTTTTCTTCATTTTCTCTTAAAGACTAGTGTGAGAAGCAATCTATGGTATATGCTTTATTTGTCGTTTCCAGAACACACCGGGAGTCGGTGCAATTTATTAACACAGTCTGAACGAAATCGAAGCGCATTTAGCAAACGACAGAACATGTAATCAAGTAATGGCTAAACGCTGGTGATAGTGTGTTTGTCTGGGTTGTCCATATGCTCTCATCAACTACTAAGAAAGGAGAATGGTTTATAGGCATACACAACTCATTTTAGGGTCTCCGTGTCGGCTTAATGAGGTACCGTCTAGCCTGAACGAGATATTCTTTTCTTTTTATTGGTTTTTTTTCTCTTATCTTTTTTACCTATAGAAATATCAGAAATCGAAGAGACGCTTCCAATGATATGTTTCATTAGAATATTGCTTTTCTCGATATTGAAATAAGAGGGAATGTTGTTTTGAACTTACGCAAACTTTTTAGAATAACGTGTTTAGTAAAACAGTACTCAGGTGTATAATTTCGTAGAATAAATACATTATTTCTTCTCCTGGTATGGGGTAAAATACTGCTGGAAAGACTACGCGTATTGATAACAACAAGCATTGAATAGCACTATCGAGATTTAGATGTTCTTCTCATCATTTCGAAATCGAATCAGTTAGGTTCAATGATACCATAAGAGAAAATAGGCAGAATGTGCTCTCAAAACACCGTAGAAAATGAATACCATTTCTTAATTATTTGTCCGAAATATCGCGATCTTAGAAGAACTACATGTATATTACCAAATTTTACCATACATGACCAACACATCGACAATTTGGGATTTTAATGGAAAAGGAATTATTTAGGTAAACTCGAAAGTCCATATATCCAGATTTTAAAAGAACTATATTACCAAATTTTACCATACATGGCCAACGCATCGACACTTTGGGCTTTTAATGAACAGCCGAAAAAGAGTGATTTAGGTAAACTCGGAAGTTTGTTTATTTAGCAAACATCATCAATGATTCATTTAATAGCTATGCTACACAGGTATCGAATATTGTACATGTATGATAATCAATCCAATTAACATTACTTAATCATAATTAGATGTAGTATGTGTGTGTTTATATATATATCGGCAACGACATGTAAATTTAATGCCAATAAACCGTTTAAACTTGAATGAATATATTAAGCACGTTGAAGGTTTTTAAATCACCAAACAATGACTCAATGTGGAAAACCTGAATGTTGCTTTAAGTTGTTGTTGTCTTAGTTTGGAACATTGCATTCCGACCAAACAAAAACAGAATAAAAGGCTGCCCGTTGTCAATCTTGTGGAACATAACAGTGCCAGTAGACAGCAGGGGACCAGTTTACCAGTTGTCTATCTTTTGGAACATAACGAAGCCAGAAGACAGCAGGGAACCGGTTTACCCGTTGTCTATCTTGTGGAACATAACGAAGCCAGTAGACAGCAGGGGACAGTTTTACTCGTTGTATATCTTGTGGAACAAAACGAAGCCAGTAGACAGCAGGGGACCGGTTTATCCGTTGTCTATCTTGTGAAAAATAACGAAGCCAGTAGACAGCAGGGGACCGGTTTATCCGTTGTCTATCTTGTGAAAAATAACGGTGCCAGTAGACAGCAGGGGGCAAGTAAAACCGTTGTATATCTTGTGAAACATAGTGGAGCCAGTAAACAGCAGGGGCCAAGTTTACCCGTTGTCTATCTTGTGGAACAAAACGAAGCCGGTAGACAGCAGGGGACAAATTGAGCCGTTGTCTATCTTGTGAAACATATCGAAGCCAACAGACAGCAGGGGACCAATTGAGCCGTTGTATATCTTGTGGAACACAACGAAGCCAGTAGACAGCAAAGGACCAGTTTATCAGTTGTCTATCTTGTGAAACATAACGGTGCCAGTAGACAGCAGGGGGCCAGTTTACCCGTTGTCTATATGGTTGAACATAACGGTGCCAGAAGACAGCAGGGGGACATGTCTACCCGTTTTCTATCATGTGGAACATAACAAAGCCAGTAGAAAGCATGGGGGCCAGCCTAACTGTTGTCGATCTTGTGGAACATAATAGAACCAGTAGACAGCAGATGAACCATTTACCCGTTGTCAATCTTTTGGAACATAACGGGGCTAGTAGACAGCAGGGGTACCAGTATACTCGATGTCTATATTGTAGAACATAACGAAGCCAGTAGACAACAGGCGGACCAGTTTACCTGTTGTCTATCTTGAAGAGAATAACGGAGTAAGTAGACAGCAGGGGACCAGTTTACCCGTTGTCTAACTTGTGGAACATAACGAAGCCAGTAGACAGTGGGGGGGCCAATTTACCCTATGTATCTTGTGGAACATAACGGTGCCAGAAGACAGCAGGGGACCAGTTTACCCGTTGTCTGATTTATGGAAAATAACGAAGCCAGTAGATAGCAGGGGACTAATTGAGCCGTTGTGTCTTGGGGAACATAACGAAGCCAGTAGACAGCAGGGGACCAGTTTACCAGTTGTCTACCTTGTGGAACGTAACGAAGCAAGTAGACAGCAGGGAATCGATTTATCCTTTGTCTATCTTGTGGAACATAAAGATGTAAGTAGACAGGATGGGACCAGTTTACCCGTTGTCTATCTTGGGGAACATAACGGAGCTAGTAGACAGTAGGGAACCAGTGTATCTTTTGTCTATCTTGTGGAACATAAACGAGCCAGTGACAGCAGGGGACCAGTTTACCCGTTGTCTGTCTTGTGGGACATAACGAAGCCAGTAGACAGCAGGGGACCAGTTTACCAGTTGTCTACCTTGTGGAACATAACGGAGCATGTAGACAGCAGGGAATCAGTTTATCCTTTGTCTATCTTGTGGAACATAAAGATGTAAGTAGACAGCATGGGACCAGTTTACCCGTTGTCTGCCTTGGGGAACATAACGGAGCAAGTAGACAGCAGGGGACCAGTTTATCATTTGTCTATCTTGTGAAATAACGAGTCTGTAAGCAGAGGACCATTTACCAGTTGTCTACCTTGTGGACAATTACGGAGCAAGTAGATCCGTTGTCTGCCTTGGGGAACATAACGGAGCAAGTAGACATCAGGGGACCTGTTTATCATTTGTCTATCTTGTGGAACATTACGGAGCAGGAACACAGCAGGGGACCAGTTTATCCGTTGTCTATCTTGTGGAACGTAACGGAGCAAGTAGACAGCAGGGAATCAGTTTATCCTTTGTCTATCTTGTGGAACATAAAGATGTAAGAAGACAGCAGGGGCCCAGTTTATCAGTTGTGTATCTTGTGGAACAATACGGACCAAGTAGACAGCAAGCGATCAGTTTACCTGTTGTCTTTCATTTGGAACATAACAGAAAAAGTAGACAGTAGGGGACCGGTTTACCTGTTGTCTATCTTTTGGAACATAAGCAAGCCAGTAGAAAGCAGGGTACCAGTTTACCCGTTGTTTATCTTTTGGAACATAACAGAAAAAGTAGACAGTAGGGAACCGGTTTACCTGTTGTCTATCTTTTGGAACATAAACGAGCAAGTAGACAGCAGGGGACTAGTTTATCCGTTGTCTATCTTGTGGAACATTACGGAGCAAGAAGACAGCAGGGGACCAGTTTATGCGTTGTCTATCTTGTGGAACGTAACGGAGCAAGTAGACAGCAGGGAATCAGTTTATCCTTTGTCTATCTTGTGGAACATAAAGATGTTAAAAGACAGCAGGGGCCCAGTTTATCCGTTGTCTATCTTGTGGAACATTACGGACCAAGTAGACAGCACGCGATCAGTTTACCCGTTGTCTTTCATTTGGAACATAACTGAAAAAGTAGACAGTAGGGGACCGGTTTACTTGTTGTCTATCTTTTGGAACATAAGCAAGCCAGTAGAAAGCAGGGTACCAGTTTACCCGCTGTCTGTCTTGTGCAACATAACGAAGACAGTAGACAGCAGGGGTACCAGTGCACCCGTTGTCCATCTTGTGGAACATAACGAAGCAAGTAGACAGCAGGGGACCGGGTTACCCGTTGTCCATTTTGTGGAACATAACGAAGCCAGAAGATAGCAGGGGACCAGTTAACACGTTGTCTATCTTGTGGAACACTACGAAGCTAGTAGACAGCAGGGGACCAGTTTCCCGACAAGGAACCAGTCTATAGTTTTGAATAAAACTGACAGTGTATGGTCCCCGTTTCATTCTTCCTGGAACGTGTTTTGTCATCAGTAAAGCTGTTAAAATTCCGACTCTCCACTGGGGATTGTTTATTTCACGACGTGCGAATAGCGTCATTTAAAACCTCTTGAATTGTGAGTGGGGGAATTCAAACGGTTTTTGTCACGAATATAAACAACGGCGTTTCATTTTCCCGATACATCATTGTAAAACCAAATTGGTGGTGTATCAGTATTTTTGACAATGTGTCGCGCATATTATTTGTGTCATTGTCTCAGCTCGATCTTGCACGATTATACATAAATGTGAACCCCTATCTGGTCCTTGGCTCGAACGAAAAGTGTTTTCAATATGGAATAGTTTAACGTACATCTGTGAAAAATAAGCGGAGAGCATAATCACACGCTCTTTATAGACGTTCGATTGATTATCCTATTTTCAAAAGACTTTCGAAATACTTCTAGAGGGGAACTTTTAACACTTATGGTACCGGAACCGACTTCATGTTCATGCAAACAGGTTAGATCCAGACCAGCCGCCAATTTACTTTCCTTTGATATAACCTGTTTGCTACTTTTGGTATCTTTCCTCAACAAAATTAATCAGATATTTAAGGTACTGAAAAGCAGACGATACAAAAATCTATTTTAAGAAAAATACCCAGCATTCTAAGGATTAAATTAAAAAAGAACGAACCATAGCGTCTGTCAGAATTCCGTTTGACATATTCAAGGCTTTACCTAGACGACAGAAGCCTTTGAAGATTGACATTTAATGTTCCTCTACGATGACTGAACCGGTTTCCTTGGGAAGAAACCGATTTTCTGAAACCTTTTATTTCAAACAAAACTTCGTAACAGAAGGCATTTGAAAAGGTGCGGGGAAGGTTTTAACCCTTAACGAAATGCCAAATTTTCCACTGTCCCAAATTGAAAGAGTTTTCAAACTATATTTCATACAGTGATGAAATTAAAACACGATCTTCTGATTGGGCAGAAAACATTTTGGGAAAAGGAGAAATTGCTCCTTTTCCCCAATGTGTTCCGGATTCGACTGCAACGAACTGGTCAAATAACGTTATTGTTTGGTAAAGTGTTAACTGACCAGGAACCATGTGTCCGTTGCTTAAAATGTCGTTTTGGTGAAATTTGACACACTGAACATTTTGTCTTGAATGTTTCTATGATTTTTCTTTCATGTTTGGTTATGTTTGCAATGGATCTTGTATCAAGTATCTCAGTGCTCCTGAGTTCGAAACCTCACCAACAACACTGATATCGTCGGAGTGTCCTTATGAAAAAACACTCCGAAATTTTAGCCCTGTACTTGTGATACCAATGAAATTCTTAATAAAGATGAAAAATGTTGAAATGGAGTTTAGCCCATAAAAACGTGTTTCTGCATGAGTTTAGACGCCCATGTACAAATATAAACGAGAAAATGTTTTAACCATCCCCACAAATTTCAATCAGTAAAAGCGAACGAGGGGAAATGATATCCCAAACAAAAATGAAATATTGGTTCATAAATTGATTCCCTCGACTGGAAATGAAGGCGAACACGAACTGTTTGGGTATTGGGGGATGATTTATAATGCAATTTGCATCAATATTTTGTTATCTGCTGTAATGCTGAGAACATATGGAGAGTAATTTCTTCGATCGCTACGTATACACGTGTATTAACCAATTACTCACCAGTGTACTATACATCTATTTTATTCTGTTTCGTATAGAAATATCTGTTTATAGATATATATACATCTTAATTCTGTTTCGTATAGGAATATCTGTTTTGAGATATAAATACATCTTAATTCTGTTTCGTATAGGAATACCTGTTTATAGATATTTATACATCTTAATTCTGTTTCGTATAGGAATATCTGTTTTGAGATATAAATACATCTTAATTCTGTTTCGTATAGGACTACCTGTTTATAGATATTTATACATCTTTATTCTGTTTCGTATAGGAATATCTGTTTTGAGATATAAATCTGTATGTAAACATCTTTATTCTATTTCGTTAAGGATATCTGCTTTGAGATGTTTAACAAATAGTTCCATTCAAGTTTTGTTTTCTCCCTGTGAAAACGGGGCCAATCTTTAGCATTGCGGATTCTGGAACGTTCGTTCCGAGTTCGCGATAGAAGGTTTCATTTTTCACTTTTGTTGTTTTTTGGGGGAAGAAAAATATTTCCTAGCCAAGAACCGACATATTACAAAGAAGTCGTGCAATCAAGAACCGTCATAGCGATAGAATCATAGATTTTTTGTTGAAAGTGACGTTGAACCCAAGTATAGGAATTATTATATCAATGATTTGCGACAACAGACTTTTAACAATTTGTATGTTTTTCTTCGTCTCGGTTTCCGTGCAGATTCAGCATTATGTCTAATTTAACGTTAACATTTGACGCAGACTTGCTTCATTGGAAACGTAGTTATACTGGGATTTTGCAAATTTCCAGGTAGAAAAGTGCATTTCGTTAAGAAATGTAGGTACTCTTTGACCCATTACCAAATAATGACGACATTTAACCAGTCTATTGGAGACTTTGAAAAACATTGTGGGGAAAAGTAGAAATTGCTCTTAACAAACATTTTGTCATTTTCCCACAATGTTTTCACCCCTACCAGAAGACTTTTTTAATTTTATCACATTTTGAAATGTCGTCTGCAAACTCTTTCAATTTGGGACAAGTAAAAGTTTGGCGTTTGGGAAAGGGTTATAGAACATAAGACATTGTTGCCACAAAAGCCAAAATGACTGAGCTTTCTCATTTAAGTCTGATTACACCAGTTTGCCTGAATAGTAGCAGTAAAGTAATCTGTTACAAGAAATTACCAAATTATAATGTACATGCCGCTAATAAATGTAGGTTTCTTAGAGAAAGCACACACATGATTGCTGCAATTCAAATCTTAGCTTTTGCTATAACGTCCGAGGACAACGGTTCCTCTGAATAGTTGCAAAAAACGAATGTGTAACGATAATTTCAAAACCAAAAGGTACATGTAGCTAAGAAATGTAAGTCCCATTAGGTAACTCAAGAAGTTATAGCTGGATAAGTATTTCCGTATAAATCTGACGACACCAATTCGGTTGAGCAGTAGCAATTAATGAATCTGTAACAAGATATATCAAAAGAGCAAAGTGCATTCCGACAAGAAATGTTGGTTCCTTTAGATAACAGAAGACAGTTTTGCAGCAAACAAGCAGCGCTTTCCCTGTTAAGTCTGACGACAACGATTCGTCTGAATAATAGCAGCAACAGATTCTATGACAAGAATCTACCAACTAAAAAGACACACGTAGCTGAAAATACATGAACAGAACAGACTTTTATTTAGACTTGTACAAAGTACATCATATACAACATATATAAAGTGCAATTTGATGTTAACGTGACAAACATATACTGATAGTTACAAGAAATACTTATGAAAAGAAAAAAAGAGAATATTTAGTTTGTTATCTTTGTTTTCTTCGGAGGTCAACATATACATTATAATGAGTCAGAATTCAAAAGATCATTCCTTTTTGTAAGATTCTCTTTAATAAACAAACACAGCTTAATTAGTTAATCTTTCTGACAGGGTCTGTTATAGTATACATGTAGTAAATTTATAAAATGAAGGTCTTATGTAATACTTTTTCTTAATATACTTTTGTCTGATGCTTGTATAACATTGACAAATACATATTAAGCGATATACGTCTTCGACGTCAGTAGACGTCAGTAGAATTGCATAATAAACAAGTTCTTTCTTCCCTTGGTAAATACATGTAATAGTGTTTCCTTCAAATAATACAAGATATCCTTGCTGTAAAACCCCAAAAAGGTCAAGGCTCTTTCAATTAAAGATGTATAGTTTATCAAGTAATACAAGTCATCGTTGTTGTAAAAAAGGCAAACAGATTATTTAACCCATTACAAAACAATACCGACATTTGACCAGATGTTGCAGACGACTCTAGAAGACAAGGGGAAATTGCTCTTAACGAGCATTTTTTTCTTTTCCCAACATGTCTTATATCCTATCAGAAGATCGTTTTTCAATTTCCCCACATTCTGAAATGTCGTCTGCAAACTCTTTCAATTTGGGACAATCGAAAATATGGAGTTTGGTATAGGGTTAAATGTACAAGCTATGGTCTTTTGGTATATTGCAGCAACAGCATAACGGGCATTAGCCCGATGTTTGCTCTCTCTTTCAAATGTGACACAGCCGCCCAGAGAGAGTGACAAAGGCTGTATTGGTTTTTTCCAGCCACTAAATAATGAAATCTCCCCGCGTTTTGACAAGTTGATTAGGCGCCTTCACAGAAGCGAAAGGGAAACAGGACAGTGAAGGGGATGTGATCGGATATTTCAATTAGGGACTTCTGTCGGTGCATCGGTCACTTTGTTCGTAGTGTGGATGACCATTGGGGTTATTTACGTGGGGGCCAATAAAATTCGGCTTGGCGTTGAGGTACCGCAGTGTTAGTTTGATTGGTGGCCATTGGTCCATTAGGAACATGGTATCATACATCGCGACTGCATGGCGCGCTATTTACATGTAACCGCCATGAGGGACTGCTGGATTATAATATTGGCTGTTTCAACTGTCGTTGCAAGTGAGTACATATATCTTCTTTTTTATTTCTATATAACAAAGACTATAGTTATGTAATTTTGCTTTTTAACCTGCATATTCGTTCATTACTATTATGGTACAGAATCTAAAAGGAATTGCCCTACTCGAAAAAGTTCAATATGATGATGTACCATCGTATCTGTGTACATGAATTTGGTAAAAACGGTTGTTGTGCATTTGTCGTGCATTGTTTAACCAGTGCGTTGAAATTCCATTGACATTTTACTTCCTATGAAGATCCCCCTGTATAATTCTTCTTTTACATGTTTAAGTTTTGTGTAACAAAATAATTTACTGCTGTTTAATTGTGTGTTGTTTTCATCGATGCTGTACGTTGTGCGATGACACTGTCGAGTATAAACTATATCATTTGGGCATGTCATTAAAGTAACCAAAATCACGAGTAAGATGTCGCATGGAAACTGAGATACTGTCGGAGAGATAAGATAAAATCCTAGTAAAACTTTGACAAAACGTATATGTTGAAGGGTCCTGTGCAATACGAGTTTCGTCTTACTGATGTGTAGTAATTTGGTTTTGCTTTTAGTATCATAAAGCGTTAAACGCACACTTACAGTCTGTCATTCATAAAGAATTTCTTTTATTTTTGTCAATGTTCTCCCTTCTTTTAACAGTCATTTTATGATGTTGCTTATTGCTTCTGCTTAAACACCACCGCAAAGTTATTAATATCTTAATTCATTGTATCCTACTGAAAACAGTCTTTTTTCATTTTGCTGTGCTTCGTACAAGAAAGTAGTCATAATTGAACTCACCATTTTTGTTCTATAAAAATCCGAACCGATACTAAACAGCATAGACATTCACGGGTATAAACTGCCTGGTGACTTTATTATACGACCTTTTTGTCCGAAACTATTCTATCGTTTTACAAAGTTTTAAAAAATATTGACGATATTGTGTTTTGTAGTATTGCAAATATTGTTTCAAACAGAGAAAGTCGTTTGTCGTATCCGTCAACAATCCCGAAAATCCCCCCAGGCAGATAGACAGGATGGAGGAATTGTTTGGTGAATAATTAATCCAATCGTAATAATAACATCGAACAAACAAGGCTGTAGTAACGTTACTGATAGATAATTCTACATGAAAGACCACGAATTAATAGTTAAACAATAAATTTCCTAAACCTCATTCTTAACCCTTTACCAAACGTCTGTCTTTACTTTTTCGACTGTCCCAAATTGAAAGAGTTTGCAGACGACATTTCAAAATGTGATGAATTGAAAAAAGTCTTTTGATAGGAAAGAAAACATTGTAAGAAAATGAGAAATTGCTCATCAAGAGAAATTTCTCCTTTTCTCACAATGTTTTTGAGAGTCGTATATAATAAAGGTGGTTAAATCTCGTTAAGTTTGGTAATGGGTTAAGTATCTTCTTTAATAAGTTCACCCAATCGACTGACTTATCTCGACCGTTTAAACCAAAATGCCTCCTTATGCATATTAAGTAGATGTGGCATTTTACGTTGACAATGATAATACGCATCGCTTGAATGAGGAAAGAGTGACTATGTGGTTTTACAAAGTATATCGTTTGAATGAAAAATAAGTGGCAATTTGGTTACATACAATATATTTCGTTTGAATGAAGAATGAAAGTCCATTTGTTTGTACAATACGCGTCGTTTTATTAAGTGGTAATTTGTTTGTACAATATATTTTGTTTGAATGAGGAATAAGTCGGCATTTGGTCTATCAATATGCATCGTTTGAATGAAAAAATGATCATTTGGTTGTACAATATGCATCGTTTGTATGAATAATAGATAGCCATTTGGTTGCAAAACATGAAACAATATGCAATGGTCGAATGAAAAATAAGGGATAATTTGGTTGTACGATATACAGCGTTTGAATGAAAAATAAGTGATAATTGGGTCGAACAATATGTATCAGTTGAAAGAAGAATAAGTGGATATTTCGTTTTACTGTATACTTCGTTAACACAAATGATAAGTGACCATTTTGATGTACACGTGCATCGTTTGAATGAAGAATAAGTGGTTATTTTGTTGCACAGTATAGTTCTTTTGAATCAAGAATAAGTGGCCGATCTGGTTGTAAAATATGCATCGTTTGAAGGAGAATACGTTTCCACTCGGTTGTACAATATGCATCGTTTGATTAAAACATAAGTGGCTATTTGGTTGTACAATATAGATCGTTTGAACGAAGAATAAGTGGCCATTGGAGTGAAAAGCGGGTTAATTTTCATTCCGAAAGGATGTCTTAAAATTCAATTCGAAAGGACTAGGCAAATTTTCTTCCAGTCTGCAAATTCAATTGGTGTGAACTTAGCCAATTTTCTTCCTGTATTCAAATTTGATTAAGACAATTTTCTTCCTGTATTCAAATTTAATTAAGAAGCACTAAGTAAATCTTCTCACTGCCTTCAAAATCAATTTGCAATGTCTGAACAGAATTTTCAGTGGTATCAAATTAGGTTTGATGGAGGGGAGTTGTGTTCTTCAAGTCTATCAATACAAACGCTTGCTTCTGAGAAATCTTTATGAGTCAATTTACGCAACTACTTCTTGGTTTTAACTTTTATTAGGATAGTATATATGAGGTTTAAGCTGATAAAGTAAGATGATATCTGTCTAAATGGACCTACGTAGCCAAGTTCGAAAAAAATGTTTGAGTTCTCTTCGGTTTGTTGGTTTTATTCTCGGTTTGAGGGGACGTGTGTGTCTTGCTTAAATCTTCACCAAACGCCAACTTTTCGACTGTTCAAAATTGAAAGAGTTTGCAGACGAAATTTCAAAATGTGATGAAATTGAAAAATAATCTTCTGATAGGGTAGAACATATTGTGGGAAAAGAAAAAATTGCTCGTCATAGACAATTTATTCCTTTCTCACAATGTTTTCCAGATTCGTCTGAAACAGAGTGTCAAAATTTCGTTATTGTTTGGTAATGGGTTAAAAGGGAATACACAGACCTTCTTGGCAAATGTTAACCCTGACAGTGGTTCTGGAACAAAACGTCGTCTTCTGGATACGAATGTCGAAGGTTCGATACCTATGAATCACAGGGACAGTTTTGCGACTTTGAATTAATCCACATTCAGCGCATCCAGGAGGCAGAATGTATCGATAATGATCAATGCACTTTTATAAGTTATAATCAATATGGATAATCAATTGAGTGGTAAAAGAACTAAATACGAAATCGTAAATGCTCCTTCCCGGAAAGTGTGATCATCCAAACCAGCTGACAAGACGTTGATCTGATGTGAACAGAGGAAATCAAGCGATCAATACTCGCTCACACTCGAAATGAGTGTGTATATAAGTTCGACATAGCCCGATATAAAACGAGTCTTGCCTAGCAACTCCTTTGTTTCTCCCTAAAGAGGCGATTCTAATGAGTACCAACAACATAGATTTCAGAATTAACATACGTTACACTTCATTCAGTAAGTTGATATCAAATCTTCATTTCCAACTCTATTGAAGAATTGCATCTCATATGACAGCCCGTACTTCCATTTTACGTGGCAAAGTGTTTTTATGGTTTCAATGCATGACACAATGCCATTCTTCTTCATTATATGTGAGCCTTCCTCGAAAGCTCTAGCAATCAGTCTTTATGATATACAGCCGATTCGAGTTTCATGCGAACCCTCTTCACACGGCGTATAGTACTTAGATTTATTCTGTATAGGCGACTCTTTGTCCCTGGATATGGATGTGCAGGAAATGTTGTTCCGGCAACTTGTCAGCAGGAAATATAGTCCATTCTAGTTGAAAGTGTTTCAACTTGGCCAAACTGAATGTAATTTTTCAGCAATGCCTAAGGCTTGTTTGTGTTAAAGTGCTCTATAGCGCTTTGCCACTAGACACGACCCCCTGAAAGGATTCATAACTCGTTGGAGATGTAAAACAAAAATCTGTTGAATTGAAGGCCTTCGAGAAAAGCGAAGACATTTTGCTTCGCCTCCATTGAATCCGCATGTTTAGGGGTTTGCAGGTAGTATCTATTGAAGGCACTATCCTACCCTTTAAACAATACAGGATACAGTCTGTGAAATAGAACCTTGTATAAGTCATAAATAAATGTAAAAATAAAAGCTATAATTTTACTTCAGCTTAACATTTGCTCTGTTTGTGTGATGATGGTGTATCATCACTTTCATACTTTCTTAGTTTTATCATTGATCCAATAAAATGTTCATGTTTCTCATGTGACTGACCAATACAAAGGTAGAGAACGTCTTGCCCAGTGACACTTCATAACGTGCGGTTTAAAACTGTCCATCTTTTCGATAAATAATGTTTTTCTGTTCCATGGCACAATGAACATACCATTATTAGATACAACACTTTTAAGAGCGATATGTCAAAAAGTTCTTCAAAGGAAGCAAATAGTCATTATTCTTTGCATGAATATTTCTGAAAAAAGCCAGAGACATGGGGCCCGTTTTACTAAACAAGTTACGGAAAATGTTTGCGTAAGTCATAATTGATTAACATGGATAATATCTTCAATGAAAGTACAATATTGCAATGTGACACGTCATTGGAAGCGTCTCGGAGAGACGATTCCAATGATGTATTACTTTGCAATATTGCTTTGCCAAATATTGAAATAAAAGGACCTGTTGTTTTAGACTTACGCAAATCTTAAGCGTAAACTGTTTAGTAAAACGGGCCCCTAGTTATTAGAGAAATTGTTCATCATAAAACCGTTCGATGAAGCTGTAACTAGCCGGAATGTAGGACAGAAACGGAGTTAATCGAATTTCTTTTATTGCAACTGCGAAAGCATTTGTTTTATGGCATTTTTGTGACAAAGGCATCAATTGTAAATGGTGTTTAATCTATTCAACTTTTGCTTTCATTGTGTTTTAATTCGATCACTTTATCCATCATGAAGGGAAGTGCCGAGAAGATCAACCTCTCAATTAACATGATCTATCGTCGCGTTATTTGGGGTTGGGAAAAACACATCTCCATACCGATATACCCTTTATAAAACCACATGACCTCGTATTTTTAATGGACTTTCGCAGGGGACTGTTTTTGGGTCCATTTACTTTTCTTCTCGTGTGGTTAAAACCGCTTGCAACATTTATTGTTATATATTAGTGTCGTTGAGACCAAATCCGTATTGCCTTGTAATTGCCCATCGACTGAATTATCGGTCCTTGGTACAGTTTTACTATACATTTTTTGCTAAAGCTTTGCATTAGAACAAAACAATATTTTTCGCTGTTCCAATAATGACATAAGCCATTCAATTAATTAAGTAAGATATAATAAGTAACACATCGTTAGAACTGACTCTCCGAGACGCTTCCAATATTTTGTGACATTGCAATATATCTTTGTTTATGATGTTATCCATGTGAATAAGTTTTCATTTACGCAAATATTTTCCGTAAGTCGTTTATTTATCATTTCCTGGGTTCTTTCTGAATTTGCGGGAGTGATAGAGAGGAAGCTGTTGAATAGGTGCTTGAGTGTGTAAGCCTAAAGTCAGTATTCCGTCTGTGTTTCTTTTTTTTTAAAGACTTTCAAATTATTTGGAATTGGATGTAAGGCTACAATCCTGTAACGTGGCGTTTTATGACAATGTGTATGCGATTGAATTCTAAATGAGCTACTGGCGGCTAATTTGTTTTCTATCCCGTTCAGCGTTCATGTTGTTTTGAGGGTTCTATACATCCATCTCTCAGACATTTTTCATATCTCTGACAGGGTGACAAGTAGCTGTCTGGCAGTATTCATCATCTTCATCTAAAGATCTATTTATGCTGTAAGTCCGTGGGGAATTGACAGTAACCAACACTCCATCGGTCAATAACAAAACTCAAGGTCAAACAAGTCTCGGGTCAGACAAGATCTTATGGATCAATGTAGGTCAAAGTCCGGGTGTTTCATTAATTAAAAAATCTGATTGGTTGAAATTAGGGTTTTTTCTTTTAGTTTTTTCGCACTATTCATACCATCCAACCAAACACAATTTCGTAAAACAATACATATCAAATTATTCAAAAACAAACCAATATAAACTTTAGATCACAGAACTATATTATGTCAAACCTCAGAATTGTACAATTTTGAGGTTTGAAATAGTTCTATGATCTAAAGTTTAATTTTTTTTTTAATGATTTGATATGTATGGTCTCGCTAAAACAACTTAACGAACACTGTAATGAAATGGGATGAATTATTCTTATGAACGATCTTCACTATCCATCCCTGACTAACCAATCTCAATTTCATATATAAAATATGTTAAACATACTTTTCTAATACAGCGTGAATAAATATGATGGAAGTAAAAATGGTTGTTTCGGGAAATAGAATCAATTGCGAATGATATATATATAAATATCGTCTTATTGGTCATTTGCAGCAATGAACAACGCACAATACTTTATTTGTGATATCGTCATTCAGTTGTCGTACGTTTATTCCGTAAACCATCAAAATGCTTGGTAATTTTCTAAAAATAGATTTTTGTGTGTCTGCTTTCCAAAACCTTAAATATCTGCTGAATTTTGATTAGGAAAACATGTAGCAAACAGATCAAAGGCAAGCCGCCAATTTACTTAGCGGCTGGCCTGAATCCAACCAGTTTGCATGAGCATGAAGTCAGTTCCAGCACTATAAGGTTTTAACTGTTGCAGTACAAAATGTGCAAAAACATTTCCCAACACAAGCTTTTGTAGGCATCATGATTTGTGTGCAATGAAAATATAAGTCGGTGTATGACCTGAAAGTAAAGACACATGATTAATGGGCGTGCACGGGCCAATTATTTACATCGATAGCCGATCCAGGCCATGTGGACTATGTTTTATGGTCAAGTTCTTGTTCCGACACATAACTCACTCATCAAAGAACATTTACATATTCTACCGCGCTTGATGTTATTGAGGTCGTCATTATTTCATAAAATGGTGTATAAAAGGCTTTTCGGAGACATCCTTGGGTACCATCGTAAAGTGTGCTATCTCAAACTCATCAAAGTAATTTCCTCTTGCTACGCTGCATCGATCACCGCCACGACAAGATTTTCATTCATCTTTTGGTGACATTTAATTCAGTGTCAAAGCAAGGTTAAAACATTTAAATGATGTTTTGTTGTTTTTATTTTCAATTTTTTTAACCGGATATATAAGTTTATTTAGAAATATTTTCTTATATTGATTTATGACCAGTTGATGTGAATAATCGTTCATTTTCATTACAAATAAAGCAGAAATGGATTATTTTAAGTGTGGCAACCATCTTTAAACGCCATTTTTGTTTCTACGCAGATTGTCATGTGACATTTGTGGTGGCAGTGATCAATTCCCATAAACAGAGATAACCGTGAGGAGTTTGGTTCTATCTAATGAGGAACCCTTGTGATCAGTTACCCGGATGATCCAAGCTGTGACTAGAATGAAATATCTACTTCTGGACCATTCGGACCATTTGGTCTGTTGTTAAGTCACTTGGAATCAATTGACACCCCTCTCTTAACAAGGTTCGAAACCCGATGTCATATATTTGGATTAGAAAGTAGGCCCACGTATTTTCTTTGTAACGCTTAAACAAAACTTTAACCCAGCCCTCGTAGATAGTAAAAACTGATGAGTGGGACGCTTAAATCAACTGAAATCACATTGACGCAATACCATAACCACGTTACACACGAAAACATAAAGCATAATATTTATCATGAAATATAAAACGCCGAGATCAGGAGGAACTTTGGAAATTCTATTGCAATTTTTGGAGCTGTTATTGAATTGCTCTTTCATTTCTATGCTTCATGGCTGACGCCAGTAGATCTACGAAAAGATTTCGGTCGGTTTTCGAATTATTATTCTTTGGTCCTCTTGGTACCGTTTCAATAACCATGTTCCAATATTAGGCACATCGATATTCCACAGTAACACATCAATGGAACCGTCTGTCCGAGACGCTTCCAATGACGTATTGTATGGCAACAGTGTTCTTTCATTGAAGATAATATCCATGTTAATGAGTTTCGACTTTAGAAAATGTTTTTTAAGTCGTTCAGTAAAATAGTACCTGGTCTTCCGGTGAGATTGTTCAGATAAGTTTTTAAGTTGCCTCCGACAGTATTTTCGTCATATCGCAACAATATCATGTTTCTGGTATTTCCTCATCAATACTGCGCAATTTTCCTGACTGTTTTCCAACATGAACGTAACTTACTATTGGTGAGAGACGAATAAATCATTGTTTCTGTTGGCATACTTCATACAACGTTGCTTTTCAGATGGACTAGAAAATGGACTTATCAAAGATATCTATATCGTGCCATTGGTTAATCTATTACGGCACATAATCTTGCTTAATTCTTTCCCAAACGCCATATTTTTGACTGTTCAAAATTGAAAGAGTTTGCAGACGACATTTCAATATGTGATAAAATTGGAAAATAATGTTCAAACGGGACAGAAAACATTGTGGGAAAAGGAGAAATTCTCCTTTTCATACAATGTTTTCTTGAGTTTTCTGCAACAAAGTGGCTAAATGTCGTTATTGTTTGGTAATGGGTTAAACGGACCAGTAGCTGTACATACAAGTAACTAGTGTTATAAATGAAGAAATGACTCTGAGCACCTTCCTCATTGGGCTACAGTGTTTTTCATTAGATACTGTTTTCAAAGTGTTCTATTTCATGCTTTATTCTTGTCGTTAGTATTTGACTCACATACTAAAGGTTAATATTGAGGAAATGTTATTACAAAACAATAACGACATTTGATCAGTTTGTTGCAGAACACTCTGAAAAACATTGTGAGAAAAGGAGAAATTGCTCGTTTAGAGCAGTTTTTCGTTTTCCCACAATGTTTTCTGCCTTATCAAAAGATTCTTTTTCAATTTCATCACATTTTGAAATGTCGTCTGCATACTCTTTCAATTTAGGCCAGCCGAAAATTCAGCGTTTGGTAAAGGGTAAATGGTGTTTTACGACCATGCTTGTCCAGTCACAACTGGACCTTGTCATAAAAAAGAACACCATGGAAACATGTCTTCACAGAAATTCCCCGTTGGTTTATTTTAGTATTGGGTCGATAAAAGGGACATAATGCGATCATCGTCGGTGCTTTACCGTTAAGAGTAGAAACAATCACGATTTAACACTAAAACAATTACGATCTAATACTAAAAACAATCACGATTTGAAAATAAAAACAAATTCAGATGGACCTCTGCCGTATATCAGTATATTAGAGGTTCCGAGAGACTGCGATTGCATTGACTGTCAAAACTTCAATTTTGCATCAGAAACAATCTCATTGGAATAATGTGATGTCATACAGACCACAGCTGTAAATCAGTGAATCAAAGGTTCCAAGAGATTGCGATTGCATTGATTGCCAAAACTTCAATTTTGCATCAGAAACAATCTCATTGGAATAGTGTGATGTCATACGGACCACAGCTGTAAATCAGTGAATCAGAGGTTCCAAGAGATTGCGATTGCATTGATTGCCAAAACTTCAAAGCTGCATCAGAAACAATATCATATGGATACTTTGATGTCAAATGTTCCAATGTTTATAGCTCATATCAACGTCTTATTATAAATCAACGTTTTCGGAACCAGGTACAGCGTAGTTTCCTTGATGAACGCGCCAACTCATTTAGTTCAGTGAGTAATAAATGAATCAAAAGACGAATACAATTTGAGAAATTGCCAATCCGACTTCGTGTTCTTCCTCCAAAAAATTTCATTAAACTGAGATGCATTACATTTGAAAGCAATAGACTGTGCTTACTTCTTGTGCACAGTCTATTGCTTCAACATGCAATGCATCAATAATTTGTAAGATGTCTTTCATAACGTCAAAGAATTGTTATGGATTACATTTTCTATGATGCTAAATACACAGTTTCGAAGACAAGCTGCCAGATTTCCTGTTACAACAATGTCGATTTGACCCATTAGCAAACAATAACGACATATTATCACTTTGTTGCAGACGACTTTAGGAAACATTGTGGGAAAAGAAGAAATTGCTCGTAAAAAGTAATTTGTCCTTTTCCCACAACGTTTTCTACTCTACCAGAAGATTATTTTTCAATAACATCACATTTGGAAATGTCGTCTGCAAATTCTCCCAATTTAGGACAGTCGAACATTTTGCGTTTGGTAAACGGTTAGGCGCTCGAGGTTCTAATTCAGAGCGCAACTTAGCGGTTTTAGAATGTAATTTTACTCACGGAAGCGCACCACAGCATCACGATACGCCTGCGATGCAATGCCTACATACTAATGTTTTGCGAGCTAAGCAGATGATCAGGTTATACATGAACCCATTCTTGATTTCCTGACATGACATGTTACGTAACTTTCCAAATGTAATGCAACCATAACTTGTATGAAGTCCTTCATAACTTCAAATGATTGCTCAAGATTACATTTTTTTTCAATACCAAATACAAAAGTTTGTAAGACAGTACTTCCATCTTAATCAATTAAAAAAACCTGATGTTTGTGTCCAATGTACAAAGCAGAATGTTACTAAGCTGCTTTAAGGTGCCTTTCTTTTCTAAGAAGTCAACCCTGGACCACTTACGATGAAGTAAAACCTCATCAAGCATCCACATAAGATATCGTTACCCAAATGGATTGTTGTACATATATTGCTCTTTAAAGAAACATATGATAAAACAGTGGTGAAGTTATTATGCTACAAACTTGATTTTGCCAATGAATCTGAATGAACTATTGTACTATTTAACTATCATGCTGTATTATTGCTGCTGGTTTATATTGCCACATGGGTATATGACCTTCTGGTGTTAAACTGAATTAACTTGTAAACTTGTACGATGCGATACCAGCATATACATTTAAGGCTAGCTATGTCACCGATCAGCTCAAACCTGGGGCCATGTTTCCGTGACATGGCTGTAATACTCCGATAAACAATGGACAAGAGTCTGCGTTTTAGCTGAGGCCGTTGTGTTTTCCATCGCTACAGGATATTTGTCTTGTCACTTTCTATTTACCGGAGTTCACTATGGGAACGGCCACCGATGAAAGATACATAATTCAGGCTTGGTCTTCGCACGTCGAACAACTCACGGCTGACAGTTTACGTTTTCTTCGGGATAACGCCATTTAAGTCCTGAGATGTTCGTTATTGGAGCACTTCTTGTATATTGGACTTTTAGTAATTTGGACTTCTAGTGTATTGGACTTCTATTTGTAAGAGCACTTCTAGTAAATTGGATAGATAGATGGCTTACGTTTGTTGCATGCGTGTATACGTAAAGTATCTACCCCGTATGCATGCGGTTCCCGGTTCGAGACAGCACATGCTTATACTGAAGATAGAAGACACGAGATATTATATCTTTTATACTGTATACAATTGTGATAGCATTACGGCTTGAAATAAAGCCATTGGGTAGTATTGGTTGGATCTGGACATCATTGTTGTATCACCACTATAATAATAAAACGGTGTTACATCACATATCAAAATAAAAAGTTATATACATCGCAATGAATAAAGCGCTTGACGATGGTTTAGATCATTCTGGGTTTTTTTTACTTGAGACCCTCCTTGCTACGAATCAACCTGCATGAGCTTGGGTTACAACTAACGCTGGTCTCGAACGAGATCTTCTTTTGTCATAGATGTCTCTAAACCCTTTCCCAAACGCCATTTTTCGATTGTCCAAAATTGAAAGAGTTTGCAGACGACATTTCAAAATGCGATGAAAAATAATCTTCTTATAGGGCAGAAAACATAGTTGGAAAAGTAGAAATTGCTGGTTTAGAGCAATTTCTCCTTTCCCCACAACGTTTTACTAAGTCGTCTGCAACAAAGTGGTAAAATGTCGTTATTGTTTGGTAATGGGTAAAGCTGTTTGCAAAGGGTAAAAGAAAAATGGAAGCCCCTTCCGTGACAGGTTCCCGTGTAACATAGTAGAGAGTATTCCGGTCTATAGTGAGGCTATTTCCGGTGTTGGAATTATTCCGCGCATTATTACAGATTGGCCGGTCGTCTTCATTGGAGATATATAATGAAGAAGATTAAGTTTATATACATCCTTGTTTTCAAGATTGAATAACTTTAGGTAAAAATATATATTCTAAGTCATTGTTACAATGAGAAGCGCATAATTACTTGATTTCTTTTGATGTGTATTGTGGTGTTTTTTTTTTCAATATATACATGTTATAACATGCTGCTATGGTGCAGTCACACATACATAGATGTTACACGCAGTCTGATCACTGGCACATTGTGTATTCGAATGCTGTGCACATGCGATTCTGATGTAGCCTAGGCAAATTTGATAATCATTACAACGTTGTACAAATGTTGTATTATAATAATATAATAGGAAAGAATACGATGATTCAATGAAAGGAAAATAAATCTTGCATTCTATCAAAACGAGATCGTGCGTGTATTGAAATACGCAATCTTAACAGGACACAACGAGAACCATTGATTTGTGATGTTGTATAATGCCGAATAAAATGTTACAAATGAGCTCATGTCATCACCAGGACACAACGAGAACCATTGATTTGTGATGTTGTATAATACCGAATAAAATGTTACAAATGAGCTCATGTCATCACCAGGACACAACGAGAACCATTGATTTCTGATGTTGTATAATACCGAATAAAATGTTACAAATGAGCTCATGTCATCACAACCGTTGTGTTGTCCATAACATGCGAATAACGGTTTGGATAAGAGGGGTATCAGTATAACATTCTACAAAACGGTATTGAGCATGATTTGAAGCAGAGGATATTAACAGGACACTGTGATAACTTTTTGCTTAACTTCTCTCTTAAGCTGTAAGCTACCAAATAAAAACTAATTTATTTGCGACCCTTGTAACTTCCAATCAGGGATAAAATGG
Organism: Cerastoderma edule; assembly: GCA_947846245.1. Taxonomy (NCBI): domain Eukaryota; kingdom Metazoa; phylum Mollusca; class Bivalvia; order Cardiida; family Cardiidae; genus Cerastoderma; species Cerastoderma edule. The sequence goes on from OX401406.1 coordinate 20,802,406, forward strand.
GTATATTGTAACCCTACACTTATATCTCAGGTGTATTTCTCTGCTCACGGAAATACCCGAGTAGTTCCGATTGACGCAGACGATGCACCAGTAACGTACAGTTACATCACGTCTGTGTTTTCGCGCGTCCGTCTGCTGCCCTAGTTTACCCACGTGGCCGGGTTTTCGGTCTGGGATGCGGGTAAATTGGATTCCACTATGCCCATGTTTATTCCATCAGCGGACCATTATCCCGAGTTGCGTGTCTACGTAATTCCCCCGGGGTAATGATACGTAATCAATCATTACGGTATACGTCTATACTTATCGGCAGACTTAGATGGGTCTTATGGAGTCGTTCTAGGCAAGGCTAGACTTTACCATCCGCGTATTTTGTTTTCTTTTGTTTTACTGTGCGTCGTATTTTAGTTGTCAACTCCATCTCTTCGAATATGTTGGTTTTATCGTGAATACAGTAGAAAAACTGAGAAACCAGCGAAATCTTCAGGAGACGTTAGAAATTAGAAATTGTGTTTTAGATAAATAGAGCTTCGGCTTAAGCTTTCTAGGTATCAGACCGTCAATTCATAAAGCATTAGGTATAAGAAACCAATGATACATGTCGCAGACGTTGAATTAAGATTTTTTCTGAGAGGTAGCCGATGGTTCTTTCCGACTTAACCAGCCCTTATGGTTTGGGATATTCCATAACGAATACTTGCCGTCCTCTCTGATTTCAGGTTTTGTCATATTTGTTCTTCCTGGTGCGACAGGCGACATACATCTACACATTCCCTTTGAGTTCCAGTTCCGCATTTGCCAGTTCTCAATGCGACACATTCCCTCTGATTTTAGGTTCTGTCATTTTATTTTTCCAATGCGACAGTAGAAATAAATCTACATGTCCTCTCTTATTTCAGGTTCTTCCATTTTCTTTTTCCAATGCGACAGTAGAAATGAATCTACACGTTCCCCCTGAATTAAGGTTCCGCCATTTCATTTTCTTTTTCAAATGCGACAGTTAAATATAAATCTACACGTTCTCTCTGAATTTAGGTTTTGTCATTTTTGTTGTACCCAATCCGACAATAGAAAGAGACCTACATGTTTCTTTTAACTCCAGGGTACCGTTTTACTAAACAGTTACGCTTAAGATTTGCGTAAGTCTAAAACACCATTTTCCTCTTATTTCATTATTGGGCAGAGTAATATTGCAAAGTAACACATCATCGGAATCGTCTCTCCGAGACGCTTCCAATGACGTGTCACATTGCAATATTGTACTTTCATTGAAGATACTATCCATGTTTATCAGTAATGTCTTACGCAAATATTTTTCGTAAGTTGTTTAGTAAAACGGTACCCAGGTTCCGCCACTCTCTTTTCCAATACAACAGTAGAAATAAACCTACACGTCCTTTTTCTTATTTCAGGTTCCGCCATATTATGTTCTAAATACGACAGTGAAATAATAATATACACGCCCTTCTCTTATTTAAGGTTCGCCTTGAATCATGTTCCGACATTTTCTGTTCCCAATAGACAGTGAATACAGAAATAAATATACACATCCTCTCTTATTTCAGGTTTCGCCATTTTTTGTTCCAAATGCGACTGTAGAAGTAAACCTAAGCGTTCCCTTTAATTTCAGTTTCTGCCATATTATGTTCCCAATTCGACAGTAGAAATAGATCTGCATATCCTCTTTCATTTCAGGTTCCGCCATTTTTTGTTCCCAATGCGACAGCGACACCGACCCCCATTGTATGGACAATCCGCCCAGCCCTCAGAACTGTACCTCGTGTGAACGATTCGACACGAAAACAGACGAGTGTTCCGTATACGTACCGCTGGCCTTCTGTCAGACCGAGCGGCGATACATCAACTGTAAGTACCAGGGTACCGTTTTGCTAAACAACTTAAGGAAACTATTTGCGTAAGTCGTAACTAATAAACATGGAAAATATCTTCAATGAAAGAACAATTCTGCAATGTGACGCATCGTTGGAAGCGTCTCGGAGAAATATTGCTTAGACCATTATTGAAATAAGAGGAATTTTTGTTTTAGACTTACTCAAATCTTATGCGTAAACTGTTTAGTAAAACTGTGTCCAAGGTCCTGGGTCCGATGCCCTTGAGCAGCGGGGTCCGCCTCTTGTGAATTTTCATTATACTAAGACTGTATGAGTACTGGTTATGCATCCTGAAATCCTGAACGTAAAGCTGAGAATGATACCTATATATATCACAAGAACATATTTTGCACACGATGTTATATGTTGTTATTCTTTTCTTTCGTTCATTTCACTCTTGACTCTTGGTGTCTTTCTTTGTTATAAATCAGTTTGCATTTTAGATAAAACCAAGCATTATTATTTAGAATTACTAGAACACTATGTGATGAGGGTTTGTCAATTCATTTTACAAAGTTTTTGATGTAACTTCTGGTTTAAAGCACTACAATAATGCAAATACAAAGTAGGATGGTCGTTCCTAAGTTTGCCAAGTTTTAAAATATAACTATTTGTTGATGTTGTTTACTGTACGGTATAATACTTAAATGGCAAGTTGATATGCTTTAACTATTGTATTATGGTATTATGTTGGATATAACGACCCACCAGTCTCCACCCAGGGTTGTGTTCTTCTTTCCGAGTTGAAAAGAAAAGGAAATCTATGAAGATATTCGGTTTGTTCAACGTACAACATTTACACGTATTTGATCCACTAATTTCCCAAGCCCCAAATTGATTAAGTTTCTTGCACATTAAAGGATCTATTTCACAATTTTTGCTGGTAGCTTACACACTTAGATACGGTGATTGACTCATTCTTCGTCACTATACAAATGACCACATCTAATTTCTTAGCATCTGTCTTTTAAAAAAAAAAAGAAAAGTGACTCCATGTTTTTCAGTGCTTCAATTGCAAACTTTAACCCAATTCGATGATCTTGCATGACGGAAATAATGTCAATACATATATACATGTATTGACAAACGTTCGTGAGAGCAACATGTCGATGTTGTCTAAAATACCACTGCCTCCATATGGATAATATAAATTTAGATCAGCGTTTACGACATAAAATGTTTTAACGATTTATTTTATCTGCAACATAATAGTGCTTTATCTCTTTCACGTGATTTTGATTTTCTAGTTTCATGTAATTCTTAAAATCTGTGATGGCATTTCTATTGTAGAAAACATTTTATTCTAAAAATATTTAATCCTAAATTTGTGCTATTGGTAAAGTCCTTCTGAAGGAAAGCATGACATTTACTGTACTGTAAATATCGATGTTTTTTTTTATAAAGGGAAATGATATATGTTGTTAACATTGTTCTTAACCCTTTCCCAAACAACACATTTTCGACTGTCCCAAATTGAAAGAGTTTGCAGACGACATTTCAAACTGTGATAAGCAACTCCTCCTTTTCCCAGAATGTTTTCTCAAGACGTCTGCAATAAAATCGTCAAATGTGATTATTGTGTGTGAAAGGGTTGAATAATTTCTTGAATGCCTTAACGTGTGAGAAAAAAACTGATTAATTTTAAAACGTTAGTCAAACGAAAAGAACATTCACATTTTTAAATGAAAAGAAAGAGTATTCGGGTTAAAATAATCCGCCATTTTGTATCTCCCATTTCCCTTTTCAGCAACGTTAATCCGAATTCGTCGCGACTGTATTCCGGCCATGATGCGTACCACGTGTAAGATCGTGGAGGAATTCGGCGAGGAGATCCGAGCATGCTTCGAGACGTGCCGAACAGACGGGTGTAATATGAACAGCGCCACCTTGCTGCGACCGAACCGTCCTTTCAGCACTTTGATTCTGATTATAGCAACACTGTGTATAGCGAGACCTTTGCTAAGATATCACTCATAGGAGGAGATCCGAGCGTGCTTCGAGACGTGCCGAACAGACGGATGTAATATGAACAGCACCATTTTGCTGCTGCCGAACCGTCCTTTCAGCGCTTTGATTCTGATTATTACTATACTGTATATAGCGAGACTTATATTTAAATATCACTCATAGGAGGAGATCCGAGCTTGCTGAGAGACGTGCCGCACAGACGGGTGTATTATGAACAGTGCCATCGGGCTGTGTCCGCACCGTCCCTTCAGCGCTTTGATTCTGCTTGTTACTCATGATACTGCACAATCTGAACACATCGGGTTTATCAAATGAAAACACCTCTGAAAAAAATAGGGATGACGCCATATTGGTTTCCAGCGGAATGACGTCACTTCACTTTCGTGTTTAAAAATAGATCTTATGTGTGAAATCGAAAAAGTCGTTAGACTTGATTGAGGAAACAACTATACATGTCACAACAACAATTTCGCCATTTGGTATGAGTAACTGATATAAAATGATAAAAAAAGGATGTCCAACACTTCCATACACATTGAACTACTTAACGTACACGCTTTGAAAATGTGTTAATTGGCGGATGCCGATTTATCCGAAAATTTGTAACCCTACACTTATATCCGAGGTGTGTTTCACAGCTCACGGAAATACCCGAGTAGTTCCGATTGGATACTGCAATCTCACACATGCGAGAATGACGTCACTTTACTTTCGTTTTCAAAAATAGATTTTAAATGTGAAATCTAAAAAGTCGTTTAATTTGATTAAGGACAGAACTTTATATGTTATTCCTTATCATTTCGCCATTCTTATGATATACCGGTTAAAAATGATTTGAAAGGATGGTAAACACGTCCATATATATTGAACTACTTAATGTGGACCCTGTGGAAATGTGTTATATGCCGGGGCCGATTTACCCGATAAATTGTAACCCTACGCTTATATGTGTCGAAAGATGAAGTTTCCTCTAGATTATTCCACACCTCTTACTCTACTACAAGAATATGTCTTATTTTTTTCTTTATATAAAGATCACTGTGAGACTTGAGTTACCACTGTGACAAAAGGACAAATGTTTGAAAGGAGCATTTGTTCTTTTCCATACACAATTTCTGCCTCTTGTCACTGAGACAATATTACATGCCTTTTTCGATACAAGCTAACCTTTCTATTTTTTTTTTTTCGTATTTTTCTTTTCAATACCAGTTGACCATTCTTCTATAATATCTTTTTTCAAAATATCAAATTCGTTTCGACTCGCCCTCCCTTGTATAGCTGTATATAATGCGTACTGGATTATACAAATTTTAGTTGTAATACGGGGTTTTGAATGATACTTTAGACAAAAGAACAATACTTGCAAACGCGTGAAGAGAGAAATTATGTGTCGTTGTGTATTATTCGTCTGTTTTGGTTTTTATAGTTTCATACTTACATTTCTGTTTTGATATCGTCTTGTGTAAGTTAGTTTCTTGTTTGGAGTCTCTAATGTGTTAGCATTAAAAACACGTATATCGTGAGTCACATTTCTAGATCTAGTTGTTTCTTATTTTTGCCTGCTTCTCTTTGTTACATATGACAAAAACCACGTTTTTGTTTGTTTGCTTTGCCCCTTTACACTTTGGCATTTCTTACAAACGAATGGTTTAGAAACCATTGCGATGAATGGTTAAAGGAACTTTATTCAGGAAGCGTTGATTTATCCTAGTAAGTTTCTTGAATATGACGTAGATCTCAGAGGCAATGTCGGGCTTTTGGATTAGAATACATGTGAATTCACTGCGATGTAGTTTTGCTTCCAATGACTTTTTTCAGTGCGTATCATATAACGGTACAGCTGTTATGCAAAGTAATAAAAATTTATTTTCGACTTTAGAATTTCCTCACATCTGTTCGAGGGCCTTTAGATAACTCCCATTGATTTCTTTTATACCACAGCGAATTGACAATAATACCGTAAGAAAATGTTACTTTTTTGTATATTGTTTCTTGTCATCTGCTGTTTCTTTGAATTTGGGCGAGTCGAACATTGCCAAAGGAAACCGTTCTGCTAGTTTCCTAGACCCGTTCTCGAAAAGATTAAATGATGTAAACCAGAGACTAATTAACATTTATGGCTTCGGATTGGAGTATGTTCATATTGCTGTCATAATTAATTCCTGTTTATGACTTGTAACACGCCATGAGTTATCAAGCATGTTCCTGAATATCTCCAAATCAAGGTACCGCATACCATTTGCGTAAGTTCAACACAATATTCACTCATATCTCAATATTTGGCAAGGAAATATTGCAAAGTAACACGTCATTGGCCTTGTCTCTCCGAGACGCTTCCAATGACGTGTTACTTTGCAATATTGTACTTTTATTTATGAAATTATCCTCGTGTATATGTGTTGACTTATTCAAGTACTTTTACGAAGTTGTTAAGTAAATAAGTACAAGTAGCTTTTAACAAATTGAGACCTTCCTAATTAATAGTATCAACAGATAGATAGAACTTGTATTTGTCCAGATGAATTACAATAATTCACTGCTAGAACGAGTGTTGCATTTTTCTGTCGTTGGTATAGTTGCTTTCCTTTTAGACTCAATCCTGCTTATGGCTCTTCTAATAAATTATGGGTAATAACGGCCGACTTAGTAATTAATAAGCGAGTCTTTCATAACGAATCGGGAACTCGATAAGGTTTGACATCATCATCATCAGATTAAACGTGTAATTGTTCGATGAATTTGAATGCATGCGTGGGTATATTTAGCGTTAATGGCTTTAGCTGTCATATTTGATCTTTTCTTGTTTAGATCCTGCGAAACACTGAAAGGGTTATCTATGTTTGTTCAGTACATCTTTATAAAGAAATAGGTACGGCAAATGAATTACACACTTATTTTACTTTGTCACACCGTTTTCCCTTTGTCTCTTAAAAGTAAACATGTGTCTTTGTGAAGTCTGGTGCTTCGGGGGAAATAATCTTCTGAATGAGAAGTATGCCTTCTTTTCAAACAACATTTACGACGTCTGCTGTAGATTGCCTAGAACTTGGGTCTTGTAAACGCCAGCCTAGAACTGTGGGATACAGTAAGGGGTTGGCGGTGTCGTCTCGTATAATGACACTTTATTGGACCTTTGTATGAATTATTTATAAAACAATATTACTAACCATACCGCCACACGTTCCTTTATATAGGCGTTTCATCTCTTAACCCTTATAGATACACAAGTTTAGTCATTTACCATTTTGCATGTGATTCCAGCAGACAACTTGATTTTAAATTTAATTTGTTTAATTTTCTACGAAGCATTTTGTATTACACAAAATATGATAAAGTAAACCGCATTTTTGACTGATATTTTGTCTAATCCCAGGAACTTGAATGTAATGTGAACGATATTCATCTCACTGATACTAGAAAAATCGATGTTTGGAAAAGTAGATATTACTCATTTGATCTATTACACCATACATACGAGTAAAACTATATCCATTTTTTTTCCAGTTGAATTCACGTTAAACCAAAGTCGTGAAGAAATATGAAAACGCTTCCTCTTCGACGAAAAAGTATATTTCTTTCAGAAAAGAATACATAAATTATGGTTTGGAAGCAACATAAAACCAAACATCATTCATTTCTCTGCTTTTCATTTCGTCGCCTCTTTTCAAAAGATATTGTGGAGAAATCGATATAATCTCGTCTTAAAATAGAATATTGCAGATTACACCTCAGGGACATAGCCTCATATCATATTTGAAACACAGGGAATTAAAAATCCAATTCTGAATGATCAAACTATCAAAATTGCAATCCAACGTCGGCATTTCATACAATACCCATTAACCCTACAAAACGCCTAATTTTTAACTGTCCAAAATTGAAAGAGTTTGCAGACGGCATTTCAAAATGTGATGAAAATGAATAATAATCTTCCGACAGGCCAGAAGTCATTGTGGGAAAAGGAAAAATTGCAAACTCTTTCAATTTGGGACAGGCGAAAATTTTGCGTTTGGTTAAGGGTTCAAGCAGAAAATGCTGACACCGAGAAAACTTCTTTTTGATAGAATTCCATGTTATTTATGCAGTTTTCCTTTGCCGATGCTTTTGAGTTTGGGGGTGCAATGAACCTGATCAGAGGGAAATGAAATATGTGGGTTGCAATATTGGACAATGTCCCAGTAGAACCAAAGAACATCGAACGCGATTTCTGCAATTTCAATCATTTTCCAAAAAGAAACAATTTATGGCTTTATAGCCTTCCAGGGGTTTAACCCTTATAGTGCTGGAACGGACTTCATGCTTATGCAAACAGGTTAGATCCAGGCTAGCCGCCAAGTAATTTGACGGCTGGTTAGTGATCTAACCTGTTTGCTACTCTGGGTATCTTTCCTTATTAAAAATACGCAGATAGTTAAGGTTTTCGGATTCAAACAACACAAAACTGTATTTTTAGAAAAGTCATCCAGCATTCTAAGGGTTAATAAACTTCTTATGTTCTCTCACAGACGTACTGTCTAGGAACACGGGCTTTTAATGGTTTGTTAAACTTAATTTCAAAAACTGAAGAATTTGTAATCGTTTTAGCCCTTTTCTAATCCAGACATCATTATGCTCTTTTGATAGTGTCAATATTCCAAAACATCATGACAAGAGAATCATTTGCATACTCTTATGTTACGAGAATGTGCTCTGCATTTATCATTCATTAGACATATATATTTTTTTACCGATCTGTATGATCATGTAAGTACTGTATACCTTATTTGAACGACTGCTGCAAACTTCTCAAATGATGGCACAGGATCTCAACATTAGTTTGTGAAGTTATGAAATTGGAGAAATTATTATTGGAATTTCTTTGGGGATGTGCTCCCACGAACTTTTATTGGAAGAAACATGTCGTATTGTTGGAGGTTTTCAATTTTTAATTAGGACAATTGTGCTTTGCGCATGCTCATCCAGGCAACTTATACCCTTACAGTACTGGAACAGACTTCATGCTTATGCAAACAGGTCAGATCACAGGCCAGTCGCCAAGTTAATTAACGACAGGCCTGTGATATAACATGTTTGTTACTCTTGGTATCTTTCCTAATCAGAATTAAGAAGAACAGAAAAGAACAGAAAAAAACTTTATTTTAATCCAAGTATGACATATAACTAATAAGAGTACATAACAAATCATTGCAAGCTTTAAAAAGAAAAACTTAAAACGAAAAGAAGAAATTGAAAAATACGGTATAAGCAGATATTTAAGGTATTTGGAAAGCAAATGACACAAAAATCTATTATTAGAAAATTTTCAGCATTCTAAGGAATGAATGCTCGAACAAACTGCATGTATTGTCCGATTCCGATAGAAACCTTCTAGGGATAGTTCGGTCACTTGTCTTTAAGAAACAGATAACCATTCATGACTTATATGTACGTATAGGAGAGACGACTCCAATGATGTGTTACTCTGCAATATTGCTTGGCCCAGTGTTAAAATAAGAGGAAATGTTGTTTTGAATTTACGCAAATTTCAAGCATACATTGCTTAGTAAAACGGTAATCTGGGGTTGAGTCTAAATACCACAAACGATTGGAGTCACACCTTTCATTCATGGTCCTCTCAGAAATAGGCCGGACGATCCAGACGTAGATCGTCCATTCTACGTGAACGTTCATGCAATGCGCTATTAAAGCTTGGATCATTCAAGTTATATCAGAAAACGCATCAACATAACTCCTTGTTCCATGTTTTCAAGCAGGAAAGTCCTGTTTGGGAGCTGTCAGATAAGACATGTAAACTGCCGTCGCAATATAACTTAAACACGTTGAAATAGACATTAAACCACGTGCAAAAATGGTGTTTAGTGAAATTTATTTTTGAACGCCTTTTTTTCGACTTTTCTAAAGGTTCCTTAGTGCTTTAAAACATTCTTCTTTTAGAAAATGAATCAAAATGCTTAGAAATTAGTGTCAAAAAGAGCTACAATAAAAGACATCAATTTCAGAAAATTGCCTCGTTTTTAAGTCGTTATCTTGGATGTTTGACATTTAGAACATCCGATCGAGGGCTTAATCAAACTTAATTAATTACTACAAAACGTGCAAGCGAAATGAATTGCGTCATAGAAAAAGAGCGATTATACAACACCCGTCTTTCTTTCCTTTTAAAATTTATTTACAGGGCTCAATCTGAACAATGATCTTACATGTGCATTAGGTTATCTTCCTAAGTAAGCTAATTATTTAAAATCAGTATTATCTGTTCGTATGGATAGTATTTACAACTAACTGTTTATTTTTTGTAATAGGCAAATGATTATGTATACCTTTGCAAAAGAAGTTATCGTAGTGAATTGAGTACATAGCGCGTAGCACACGTTCACATACAATTATACCATTTCAATTTACCAATGGGTACTGGGCTCGTCTTTGATGTTAATCGGAACTCTTCGGCAAATCCCGGCCAGACGGATCAGTGTTGCCTTCAACATCACCGAGGGTTCCGTTTGCTTCGATTCGATTTCAACCAATCAGAACTCTTCACCAAATTTCGGGAAGCAGGATCATGTGTTCATGGGGTCCTTACCCATGTATAGCCGCATAAGGCTTATCCAGGTACATGTAGTATGTATGCGCAAGGACCCCAATCTAGATCAGTATGGCCTGTCAACATCACCGAGGGTTCCGTTTGCTTCGATTTCTGCCAATCAGAACTCTTCACCAAATTTCGGCAAGCAGGATCATGTTTCCATGGGGTCCTGACCCATGTATAGCCGCATAAGGCTTATCCAGGTACATTGTATGTAAGCGCAAGGACCCCAAGCTAGATCAGTGTCAACATCATCGAGGGGTTCCGATTGCTACGATTTCAGCATGCTCATAGTCATCAAAATGCTTGTTTCTCTCGAGATTGAATTTAGATGCCGTTATAGCATGAATCTCGTTAAATGTAATTTCCTAATTCCGCGTTGCATGGAAGGAGAATCAGTTCCCCGATTGATTATTCCATTAGCATTATACAATTGCTAACTGCGTTCGAGTCGTTTGAAAGGCTCGTTACAATTTCAATTAGTTTAATGATACAGACCGCGAGTAATTCTGGGAACATCAAATCACCGTCCGAGACATAGAAGAAGGACTTGAGAACCGTTACTCGTTAGTTCAGCTAGTAGCTTGCCCGACTTAGCATACACGGGGCTCGGGTTCGAGATCCAGTTCGGGAAATGTTATTTTCGACCTTCGATGAAGTTGTTCCAACATCTTTTCACGTTTCATAACAGAAGTGTTAGATGTGAAATGCCAGGTACATGGTAGGGTACATTGGTCATAGCTATATAACTCATATGTAGTTGAAACAGAGCCAAATCCTTACTAAACACGTTAAAACATTGTTCAGCTATCAAGTATAATGGCTTTATATTGCCATCATACATGGAGCGAAATTGAGATTTCCCCTATCTATCGACGGTAATGCCTATCAAACACAACACAACAACTTTTCTAAGTAAATTTTATTTAGAAAAAAGACAAATAGATAAGCCACAAGAAGACTTAGGACAAAGGATCAAGGAAACATTTGAACATAGGATGGTTCAATCATAAACTCATACATAAAAGCAAAAACATACGTATCTCCAATTTGACAGTACCCTGATTGACGTCATGATAAAGACGTCTAAAAGTTTCCGTTCTTTCGAGAATTGAACTTTTTATTTTATTATTACGATCGCTTCTAACAAATATACGATTGGTTTATCAAATACATCTGAACTGCAACTGCCAACTCTCGTCTGCAAGATCGCTCAATTTGAAGCGTTGACCGTCTTGTAATTTGTTAAAGTATTATAAAAATGCCCTAGAAGCACCCACACGCATTCAATCCAATAAATAAGTCACATTAACTAAGAAATAAAAGACGATGTAAAATATAAAAACAAAACATCATATGCACATGGAATGTCAAAGAGTTATAAATATAACATATTACTTCGAAAAACTGCAATTACATGTATCTTAAAAACATCTAAGAATAAGAAGAAGTTGCTCGTCATGAGTACTATTCCTTGTTATCACGAAGATTCATATCCTATTCTAAAACAAAAATGTTATAGTTGATAGGTTATAATTTAATTCTGCTTCGTCTTTCAATTTAGACCGGTCGCAGAGTACAATAATGGAAAGGCTAAACCAAACTACACTTGAATAAAACATATGGCACATTGTAGATGGCGTTCACATAAAACCGTCATAGTCCTGGAACCGTCTTCATGCTCATGCAAACACGTTAGATCCCGGCCAGCCGCCAAGTAAATTGGTAAGTGGCCTGTGATCTAACATGTTTGCTACTCTGGGTCTCTTTCTTCAAAATACTAAGCAGATATTTAAGGTCCTGATAAGCAGACGCCACAACAATTTGGTTTTTGAAAATAACCCAGCATTCTTAGGGTTAACCGATGACATACATCATCAACCACCCTCATCTGAGATTCATTTACCCTTTGCCATCTAACTACTGTGGGTACAGGTTCGAGCTACTGATGGCTGAAACACTTTCAATTGTATTTCTATTGTAAATGAGTCAATAAACAATCGCCACTTACAAATAACACCAAACGATCACATATAAGTTACTAGCAAGTGCTTTTTTTAGAATTGTCTATTTTTTATTTATTTATTTTTCTTTTCATTTATTTATTCATTTTTGTAGGAGGGGTAGAGCTGTAAGCTTAATTTTAGAAAAGAAAATTGCGTATAGTATAATCGGTATGGTTATTTAACCTTTTTCGGGGTTTAATCTCTTCATTAAGGGTGTCGATGAAGTATGTCAGTGCATAAACGGCAGCAGAACTTTTTCTTCGTATTTCCAGGAAACATACAAATGCAAAAGACCAGGGTACCGTTTTACTAAACAGTTTACGCTTAAGATTTGCGCAAGTCTAAAACAACAATTCCACTTTTATCCATATTGGGCAAAGCAATATTGCAAAGTAACACATCATTGGAATCGTCTCTCCGAGACGCTTCCAATAACGTGTCACATTGCAATATTGTACTTTCATTGAAGATACTATCCATGTTAATCAATTATGACTTACGCAAACATTTTCCGTAAGTTGTTTAGTAAAACGGGCCCCTGGTTTTGAGTGCGTAGCTATAATGCTGATACGGTATCAAAATAAGGACATGCACACCACAACATAATCATGAAAGGGCGTATCACTTATTAAATATAGATGTATCACAGATTAAAAACAACGTATCACATAATGAGAAAGGTATCATTTTTTTTATATGGGTTTTACATCACATCAACATTATTTCAGTTATGTAGCGATGCCCGACTCTTAATGATGGAGGAAGACCCCATCCTCAACTACCCATAGGGGCTGGTCAAGGTGGGTAGAACCATCGGCATTCCGTAAGTCAGTCGGGAGACTGCCTCTCATGAGAGAAAGGTATGTAAAACGTATCCAAAAGGTATACACATGTATAACATTTCGGGATAGTATACATCACAGGTCGAAAAGTTTCGTACCACAAATTGATAAAAGAATGTATCATAAATAAATTGACAACATGTATCACATGTAAGGAAATAATGCTCATAAAAACTTGTGAAAAACAACAATGAGTAATACAAGTGTTTCCTGCCGCTATAACATAATCTTTTTATTTACAGTTACTGCAGCCGCATGTACTATTTGTAAATTGTATATTCATTAATATGTGTGTAATGGGCCAAAGGCCTTCTTCACTGAATACAAATTGTATTGTATTGTATACCAGAAAATCCAGCAGGATTTGATCCCATCCCAAGCCGTTTCTATAATGATTGTTTTATTAGGGATTTAATAAAGGGTACAGTCACTATTTAGAAGATGTTGTTACTATAAATCAAAAGCCTACGTATTAAACATGAATGCGTCCAATAATCAATTAACAGTCAGTCATTTTTCGTTAATTGCCTAAATATTTATTAAATGGTACGAATTATTATCTTGTATATTATCATCTTTAAAAGCAACACGTATTTACAAGAGTATACCTCTTGGCGACGGAATTTTTTTATGTTATTCTTACAGGGTTTTAAGTCTAGAATAGTAAGACATTAGTCGCGAATAGTGCTACAACAGAGAAACCAGTAAATAAGAAAATGTTTATTGTAATATTTATATACATATAGTACATATATGAACATTTTCTTTAAAAATTTGCTACTGGTTCCTGTGTGCGACAATACTGATAAAGACACAAAACACGGCTCATTGAAATATAAGATAAGGGCGGTGCTGTTCGATTCGGCTGTTCGATTTGGTTGTTCTATTTAACCCTTTCCCAAACAACAAATTTTGGACTGTCCCAAATTGCAAGAGTTTGAAGACGACTTTTCAAAATGTGATGAAATTGGAAAATAATCTTCTGATAGGGCAGAACACATTGTGAGAAAAGGAGATATTGCTCGTTACGAGCAATTTCTCCTTTTCCCACAATGTTTTCTAAAGTCGTCTGCAACAAAGTGGTAAAATGTCGTTATTGTTTGGGAAAGAGTTAACTGTTCGATTTGTCTGTTCGATTTGACTTTCCGATTCTGCTGTTCGATTCGAGGTTTGTTGTAAATCCCATGTGAGTATATGGTACCGACCCGGCCGCCCTGTGTTGTAGGTAATGTACACGAGTTAACTGGCAGCGATTATTCCCAAGATTCCCATGGACAGTCCAAATGTTACGATGCTCACAGCGATAAGAATGTAGAACGGGATCGGCTGGAAAAATAAACAATAGCTGATATGTACATTTACAAATAGACGGAAAACGCGAAAATACTGTCGTTGAAAGACATATTAGGAAAACGGTTCACTTTTCATCAGATTCAACCGTAAATATGTAACATATTTTAGGGAATGCTTAAAACGAAGGGCAAAAAGAAGACCCCCCTTCTAGGGAATTGATCCTGTTGTCATTGGTTTCTAACCAAGCTCACACAGAAAATCTAAAATATCTTTTATATTGACGGTTATCTTTTCCTTACGGGAGAAATGGGTCAAACTGGTGGTACTTACGTGGGATTCCGAGGATTGCGGCTTCGGGTCCATTTCCAGACTATCCGGTGGTCCGCCATTTTGTTTCTCCGGCACGCTGTCATTCAATTGGCCAGCTCCTCCGTTTTCTTCGGCGTGTTTGCCGGGCTGAATATCAACCTTGGAGGCTGCAAACAGTTTCATCATTGTTAGATATTTATTTCATTTACTGCAGCATACTTTAAAACCACAGCCACAAAATTGATATATTTCCCCAAATGAGTATTTCACTCTTCCGTCATGACGTTTTCTACTAAACATCTAAAAGCATGCTTTCTCTTTCTTTATGCCGTTTTGCCGTATGTTGTTGCTCTTGATTTAGACCAGCCATGGATTCATATATAAAAATTAATTAAACACCTGAACATATCGGTTTGTCACAGGCAACAGTTCAAAGGAGGTGATTTGGCCTTGCACTGTTCATCTTAAGTAACACTAGTTAGTTCAATTTTCACATATAAGTAGCTTATCGTCCCACCATGTCCAACAATGCACCACATTGTCCCACAATGCATCACTCTGTCCCACAATACATTACTCTGTCCCACAATACATCACTCTGTCCCACAATGCATCGTTGGGAAATGCAGTTTTCACACTTACCACGGGCCTTGTCCCCTTTCCACTTGAGCACTTCGCAGACGATGGCAGCGGCGATTACAACAACAATCAGTACGACGTTGACGTAGATGGCGCTGTTGGTCAGTTGAGAGCGTTCCAGGATGTATCCCAGTATACAGGCCACCACTGAAAACCGGAAGTACATAGTCTTAAAAGTTTCCTAGTGCGACATATCACCAAAAGTTGATACTCATAATAATTTACTTCAATTGCAATCTTACAAATTTAGCGTAGGGACCCACCCAAAGAGCGAGTTACTTGTCCAAAAGAAATACTTGCTAAGATCCAGAGAACATTGCAAAACAACGCAAAGTATTAAGATCACAAATATTGAGCGCCACCAAAAGAAAAAATTGTCCACGTTTATATGTGGGTTAATATGGTGGTTAACAGTCGGGAAATCAGTCTGTTTTGGACATGCGCGCCCGTCGACTGCGATTTCTCTACCGATTGTAAGACGTAACACCATTATAGAGCATGGGTTATCATATTCCACCTGAACGGAAAGTTGATGGTCAACTCATGTGGGGGTACACAGTGTGGCTTTCAATGGCAAAAGTATATGGAAAAAAGCAAAACTACCTGGGTGCGGCCATCTTGTTAAGACAAAAGATCGTAAACATTGATCACGTGATTGCTCGCCCGTTTGAGAACGAACGTTTTTCATTTGGTTGATATAACAATGTAGTCCTCACCATATAGTACATTACCATGACATGTACATAACCTTTGTGTGAAATAAATAGTTTTTAAATAATGAACATGCCTGTAAATTTGTAAATCATAATAATAGCGACAATGTACAGTTAAACCCATTGCGTTTGACCCGATTCGTGGTTCGTGTTCCAGCGAGAAAACGTCTGTGAGCGACCCGTCGCTGGCTCTTTAGCTCATAATCTCGCGAAATATTCAGCTAGGGAACCATTGAATGTACGCTCAATTGTGCTTTGTCTCTTGAACGCAATTCGGTTCAAATTCAAATACTCACCTGCAAGGATTTGGGTGGATACCCCTAGGAGCCTATGACCCCAGTTAAAAACCCAGCGGTACTTGTGGTCTGGTCCTGGTCGTAAAACCCCGGCAACGGGCTGAAAATGTGTACATACGGTGGTCATCGTCATGCCTTGTATATGATATTTAGAATTTTAACCCATATCAGGAAAAGGCAATATATTTTTTTTATTAGACGTTACAATTAATCTTTGTTTAAATGGGAACATGTTCATTTGGGTTTACAAGCAATGGATATGGCAGCTTTGGAAACTTTGAAAATGAAAGTAAGCTACAGATCGTTTTTGAAATGGAACCTGAGACACTGTCGAAAACTTTGCAAAAGCACAATGCATGCTAACAGCAATCATAACCCTGTGACAGCCTATGAAAACGACATTGTACTTTGAGGCTGAGTCTCGAATACGCAGACAATTGTTTTACTTAACTGCAGCTGGTTTTGAGTTTGAGACGAGCGTAGCCATCTGTTCTTTTTAGACGTTTGATGGAGTTCATGAAACATCATGATTCGAACATCTAAAAAGAACAGATGGCTACGCTCGTCTCAAACTCAAAACCAGTTGCAGTTAAGTAAAACAATTCGTCTCGAATCAGTGATGATTGGCCAATCGTGTCGGTTTGGGAAAACATTCAATAACATAGAAGTAAGATTTTGCTTTTCAGGGACCCGTTTCGCTAAGCTGCGTAGGATTGCGTAAAACATATGCACAAATATTGGACTTACACAAAGCTTTGTGAAACGGGCCCCTATTGAGAAAATATCAGAAGTCTGAATATGCACGCTGATATGAAATATGTCAGAGACGTAGTGGTTAACGACCAGATCAAAGCGTTTACTTACGTTGACGAACGTAAAGATGGTAACTATGATACCGAGGACCGGATGTGCCTTCACGATGGACTCGCTAGATGGCGCCACGATCTGAAAACAAGTTGAAGGTAAGTAACCATGGGGACACATTTGACGTTGCCTTTCACTATTAATCAAACGAATCTTGTTTTAACATGTCTGCTGCAGATGAATTGTGGAATCATTATCGGAAAAACAATAAAAATAATAATATTTTCTCCTTTTGTTTCAAAATATCTTACTTTGTGAAAATAGCATGAGAGGGTGACATTGTAATGTTGCAAAAAACTGTCATACCTGGCCGATGTGATCTAAGAACAAATCCTATGACTATGATTTCAAAACTGATCAGCAGCACACGGAAAGACTTTCTGTATCAATCATTTAGGTAAATTCAAGATAAGGGATTAGAACAATCGGGACATCTTCAGTGTTTATCAATCCAAAGATTTGACAGGTCTGCTGCGAAATACTTTTGAAATCATTGTCGAATAAAGGAGAAATAACTCTTCCGTTGTTCAATAATGATTTTTATCTAACTTCATGTATAAACAATGAGAGAGAGTCAATTCAATATGACTTTAAACTATCTTTTCAATGGGTATCGAAAATAAACAGTATGACAATATGTGTTTTTTTACTTCTTAATTTCAAAACACACTAGCAACATTCCGACAGGTTTCCTTCGTTGATCATTTTGGTAAAGAACAATTCTATTACCACTCAATTTTTACACAAACGGTGTAAACGTGATTTAACCCTCTCCCAAACAATAACGACATTTGACCAGTTTGTTGCAGAAGACTCTAGAAAACATTTTGGAAAAAGGAGAAATTGCTCTAAACGAGCAATTTCTCCTCTTCACGCAATGTTTTTCTGCCCTATCAGAAGATTATTTTTTACAATTTCATCACATTTTGAAATGTCTGCAAACTCTTTCAATTTGGGACAGTCGAAAATTTGGCGTTTGGAAGAGGGTTAAATTAGATTTTCCGTCAATCACGTCAACTTGAATACTTGTCAAGGAACAAACAGAAAGTCCGTTCTCGATGGAACAACTACAGAAGACGATAAGCAGAAGTGCCTTTATTGTGTTTGTTCTTGCCTGTATATGTCTCTGGATAATTTAATGTGCCAATTTTGTTCCCGAGGCGTTAACTGTATCAGAAACGTGGAAGAGTTATACAGTAACCCAAGATATCGTGTTTCAATGGTAATGCAAACGATCCAATATTTTATCGACGTATATAGTTGGATTATTTAGATTTCTATTGATGACGGATCATGTTTGTAAATGTTGAGGTTTTCTTAATAGAATTGTTTCTTTAATGTCCAGCTTAACGCACATGTAAATGCGTAAGTATGAGGAAATTGTTTAATCCTGTCACTAGTGTCATTTTGGGACCGATAACTAGGTGCCGTATAACATTTGTGATATCCGGCACTAGGTCTCGCACCTGTTACGGAGTACTTCCGGGTCGTAGTACCCAAAAGTAGTCCCATTTAGAAATTTTGAGTTTCAACTTCTGGTGCATAGTTTTGCTGGTAAGAGATGAGCTGGTAGAACACTGATGTGTTTCCTGTATAGATTATAGTCCTGCAATGCTCCCAAAGTTTGTTTTGATTGCTTATTGCAGGACTATTTGTTTGGGATGTATGAACACAAATGCCGGTACCTCGGCTAGATTTGACAGCTAGTGCACTGATTTTCGGACGGTACTAATACACTTTGCTGCGTAGAAAAAAAATGAGACGATTGAGGTGTCCATTTTATTACAGTTTCTGAGAGTTGAATGGACAAACTTGATGTTCCTGTATATAGCTAAGCGTAAAAAACACTATTCTTCATTCAGCAGAGCCTTGAAAATAGCTGATTTAACATTGGAGTCAATGGGAATTCAATATCTCAAAAGTAACAGGTGTATGACCTAATCCATGGCAGTCGCATGTCCGTGGAGTCTTTATTTTGACGTAAATAACTGAGAAATCTTCATCAAACTATGAATGAAATCAGCAGATACCATTTTAAACATGGATTTACCTTTCCTCGGGACAAGGTATGTGTCCAAATGGTTTTAATTGAGAATGTAGGATTTTCCTTGTTAAATCGGCTTGTGTATGAGTTTCCGGACAACATCCATTTCTGTTATACCCATTACAATGCATTTCTGAGCGATTTTATTTGTGTTTGAACAAAAAACCTGATGTCACCAATGAGCTAAAACAGTAATTTCTTCCTAGAAAGTGATTTTCTGTCAAAAGTGCTTTATTTTTTAAGTACAGAATAAATAGTATTGTGCAATGGTGAGTAATAATAATTGTCAACTGAGAGGATCATGTGATGCCACTGACTTTCATCCAGCAAATACTGATCTAAGATGCACATCTATGTCATTTCCTTCCCTTTATTAGCTCATATTGTCTGATCTCAGACTAGACTTTCTGCTTTTGAGTGATTTTCCTGTTGTAGCTGAGGCGGAATGTGTCGCTCAAGATTAGCTGTGATTGGATACTTGTCGCTCTAGATCTTTCGACAAGAGCTAAGGCTTTTAAGCGATACTTTTTCTTAACCGAAACAGCATTTTACAGTTTTAAATGTATGTGTTACACTAAAACAATAATTGTAAACTGACCAAGAGAGCTATTCTAAGGTATTTCAAGTGTAACGGATTAAGCCGGCTGGTTTGGTGCAAGAAACCAATTACACGAGTCATGTCAAACTTTTCGAAATCAATTCGATGGACAAATCGGTCTTTCACAAAACCACCAATAGTATATACCGCTATCATGTTCCCCATATCATAATCATCATCATCTCATTATCATTAATTATTATTACTATTATTATTATTCTTATTATTATTATCATTATCATTATAATAATCATTAATTATTGTTGTTGTTGTTATCTTATCATATCCATTGCATGTTGAATGGTGACGGTGAGTTCTATTCATAGGTTACGGTAGTATCAAGCAAGCTGTTTTTACTATCAAATGGAAACATTGGTGGAAAAGAGAAATCAATGATTAATAATGAGCAATTGTTTCTTTTTCCGTGCCATTTTCTAAATATCATGTCTGTCGATGAAGCCTGAATATCGAATGGTCTTCTCGATGGCTGTGTTTCAGAAAAATCATTGTAGATATTGTTTATCTGTCTTTGAATAGGTATAAACTCTTTATATCAACCATTTCAATATAGAATTGCGTGTAACAATCTGTTTTTCCAAAGATATTCCTTGATAAAGCTATAACATATTTCAAGATCCTAATGTAGGCATGAAAATCAGTCATTTGCTTTGTAAAATGAAAATGTTAACAGTCCAAGGTTCAGATTTGGACCAATTTGACTAAAAAAAGGCTTTGGAATGGCTGCTTTTCCTATAATGTTCTTAAAAATATTTTCTTTTTATACTATAAAGGTTTTTAAGTCAATTTTCCAATTGTTTAGTTATTTTTAGCTATTGAAATCACATTTCTAACCCCATAAATAACACATAATGTGTACAAAGCTATGTCGCACACATTTTCCCGTACTTTTTGGAAAAGCCCAGGTATACCCCTTAGATTGCCCCCAAATCATTAAAATTTCTGTCCTTGTAATTGGAAATTTATTAATGAGTCTTAAACAACATAATTATAGCATTTCCTACTAGATTTGATGAAATAATGAAGAAGTATATGACCACTAGCCATATAATACATGCACGTGACGAATCATGACGTCATAAGAACGACATGACGTCATATTTACATCATTCTCTAACTTATTTTTGTCCTTTTTTCTCGTGTTTTATTTTCATCTTTTTTTCTTTTAAAGAATACATAAAGGTAACCGGATAAATAGAATAGATAGTTGGTGTCTTTGAATGGGAAATGTTATCGGGCTCGGCTTCGGATTATTATCCGTTTCGCCTTCGGCTCACCGGATAATATTACTAAGCCTTGCCCGATAACATTTCCGATTCACGACACCAACCATCTATTCTCTATAATGAAACTTGCCAGGACGGAAAAGCTCATCCTGATAATGCTGCTAGGACCGAAAAGGCGATGCTATGTACAGAGAATCATTAAAGGTGCTTGTTCACATACTTTAAGAAATTTGAAAGTTTAATGTTTATTTCTTTAAGGTGCACAACAGGTGTATTCATGTATGAAACCTACGTAAGAATGGTCACTGAAAGCTAAATTAGATAGTTCTTTTAAGTGTGTCGACAGTCAATTAGAATGTATTTTCAATAAAAAGCATGGAATTGCTTTTAAGATCTAGTGATAAAAACAGTAAATACATGTACATGTTCCTAGATAAATTGATGCTGCCGGAATAAATTTTGCTTTAAATAGCTTCTTTTACTTGTATATCAAACAAAGATACAAAAACTCTATTGTTTCAAGGACATTTTATGTTGACTTTCGATATTTCTCTTCTGTGAACAAATACCTTTAAAACATGTATGGCATTACTTACCTGGCTATATCCTTCAAGTTCCACGAAAATCGGTATGAAACCGATAAAGACAAATACTGCGACGGCAATGAAAGATGCTCTGTGAACCTATTAAAGGAAAAGGTCAGACAATTAGGAAAAATTACAAAAGTATAAATCTGCATGAGTCCAATCAGTTTATCCAAAATTTGCAAAACATCAGAAATTAGATGATGTAATAAACAAGTCACAGGTCTTGAGGTAAAGAATTTTCAAAACGCCATTTCAGAGAATTAACTATAGTTTATGTTTGCATATTTGATTTCTTTTCATAAATAAACTATTAAGTTAATGTTGTTGGTTTTTTTCAATGGCACTTTAAGTAATTTCTTAGCATTTCACATACCAATCTCTAGATGAGATATTGCTTTCGATAGAAACCAACATTACGTGAAGTGAGAATAGCGAACGACAACTGTGTATACACTGATATCTGATGTAGTCAATTATCTCCCCTATTCACCACACCAAGTAATTAGACTAGCATTGTAAAATGTTATTTAGACTTAAGTATATACTTTAAGTATTCAACATTCACAATCATAATATCAATGGGGTGCTTGATGTTGTCAAAAAGGCGGTCAAGTGTGCATTTTTCACAATTTTCAATTTTCTGTGATATACTTTAAAATTCTAAAGACAATCATAAAACCAAGTGAAAATCTCTTGTCCAGTCTGTAACCTTGGACAATTGGGAACATCGTCATCAAAAAGATATAATACCCACCCCGTGTGTTAAAGGTCGTAGACTCGAAGCCAAAGCAAGGGCATATCAAAGATTAACAATGATAGCAATGGCTTTCTTCTCCGATTACTACGGTTAAACGGGAAAATATGGCATCGGTGAAAACATAAATATCGAACATTCATTGGAAACTAAGTTAAACCTCAGATAGATTATTGATTAAGAGAAAGGTCGGCATGTTAAACTGCGTAGATGAGTATTAGGGCGTTATGCGTTACAAGTGGTTTGTTTGTTTTCTATCCCTTTATCCTTTCAGTGATAGAGCAAACACGCAGAAGGCGCTGTCAAATACAACCATTATAAGTCATCCAAATAATTCAGGAGAAATTGGTGACAAAACTATAATATGGTAAAGTTGACCAGTTTTATAAATTCTCGTAGTGTCACAATAAGTTCTAAAAAAATGTCAACCCATTACCAAACAATAACGACATTTAACCACTTTGTTGCAGACGACTCTGAAAAAAAATATTGTGGAAAAAGGAGATATTGCTCATAACGAACACTTTTTCCTTTTCCCCCAATGTTTCAGCCCCTTCAGTAGATTATTTCCCAAATTTCATCACATTTTGAAATGTCGTCTGCAAACTCTTTCAATTTGGGACAGTCAAAAATGTGGCGTCTGTTAATGCAGCGAACAGGGTTAAAAGCTTGCTTGCGATGAAAATGTTACGAAGCTAATTTAGACTGCATTTAGCCATAGTTTGAACTAGAACATGCCAAAGATTTGTATGAACTGTGTTCTGTATATAGTCTTTAGATTGAATATGAGGGCTGGAAATTAGCTCTTCAATTAAACATGGATCAATACAAAGCTGTTCTAGTTTACCATCCCGCCCTACTCCCGAAATTGTTTTAATTGAATGTCTCAGCAGATGACAGTGGTATATTTCTGTTAAGAAAGTTTTACAACTTTTTTTAAGCGACTCCATTAAAAGGCGACAGCATAGTGGTGTGTAAGACAACTAAAGCCTTATCATCGATTATAGACATTTAGAAACCCACCGATGAAAGTAATCTTCCACACACTATTTCAGGGTGGTCGCGTGAAACAGGATTGGCTGTGGATCCATAATGCAGTTCGAGTAAAATATCATTTGACTATCTGAGATACCGTCCCTCCTTTTGTAACAGTATCTTGACCCTCTCCATCATTTAGGATTTGGGACGTTCTTCCTATTTCTATTATGACACTCCCTTATGTCACTGCATTCCTACCTGAAACCACACTTTGGACCCGAACAGCGTCTTGTGTGCCAGCATCTCCTTGTTGTATCTGGCAGTGAGGATACCGATTATAGAGCACAGCAGCCAGGCCAACACCATCATGATGCCTACATAGGAAATAAAGTGGATGTGACATGAGAATGGTTGGCGGGAACTACAAATACGTGTGGTGCATTGCCGGAAATCACGTGGTAAGAAAGCACGTCAAAATCTGAACATACATGTCACTCCCTCCAAATGTTTAAGGCTGTTCTTTTTAACCCAAAACACCGAATTTTCGAATGTCCCAAATTGAAAGAGTTTGCTTTGCATACGACATTTCAAAATGTGATGAAATTGGGAAATAATCTTCCGATAGGGGAGAAAACATTGTAGGAAAATGGGAATTTTTCCCACAGTGTTTTCCAGAGTCGTTTGCAACAAATTGGTCAAATGACGTTATTGTTTGGTAATGGGTTAAATAAATCCATTTTGTAAACAGAAATGAACTTGTTTTGTTGAATAAGATTCATGGAGCTGCCCAATTCAACGTTTGTATTTCAAAGAACGTGTAGTTTACTTAGTGTGTCCTTCTTTAGTCGTTTATCTTTTATGTTTTATGAAGGCGAGTGCTGGTCTTGGCTTCAAACATTGCTTGGAGTAAGAGGCAGTTTCGAAACAAATCCCATGAAATATTTAGGCTCGAGGATACCGATAAAGAAATATGACAACCACATACTTTGCAATACCAACATGAAAACATTTTGCGTTACATGGGATAAGTTGGTGGGAACTACATATAAATGTGAACCATTATTGGACATCGCATGCTATGGAATCATACCATAACCCTTAACAAATAGGCACGTTTTCCCAAGTTGGGTAAGGTTTTATACTTTAATTTATCGAGACACATAGTGTAGTGTAAGTGATTATCTTGGGTAACGTGTTAGCATATTGGTAGTGTCGATGCAAATAAATTTTGAGTCTTAACAAATCTGATCACGATCAGATGATTAAAACAGATCACCTTCTAGAGGTTTTCGAAAATACCCAGTGCCTACATACAGAGTTCCAAGAGTTTGATATATAGATAAATAAATACAAACGGAAAATACACTGTTTATTGTCATAAAAAAGTATCAGACATGTTTTCCAACTGATGTTTCTGATATCAAGCGACAGTCCATATAAATGAGTTACTATACTATTGAACCTTAGCATTCAACAATTTACATGTTCTTGTTATGACTATGAAGTGATAGAAGGTGAGGGAACGGAACTCATCGTCATATGCGTGCGGTCAATGGAAGTTACTCTTTGTGAAGCTCATACAATTAGGGGAAGTAACTCACTGTGAAGCGCATATTAGCCTGGAGGTCTGGCCCATGCATACCCGCATTAGCCTAGTTCGCGGTATACGAACGGGCCAGGCTCCAGGCTAAGCGCATATGGTCAGGGGAGGTAACTCCTCGTGAGGCAGATGAGGTCAAGGGAAGCTACTCACCGTGAAGTTTAACAGCAGGACTGTTTAACTTGTACAGGTCGACGATCTCAAACGCGTTAAAATCGACTTCATTCTCGCTCGTCCAGGGGATCACATAATGATGGCCGAGTGATGTGTCTGGAATAAAACAAATAACAATATGATTAAAGTAAGGGTCACCCTTTCCAGCATTTCCAACGTTTGGGATCTTGTTACTGATCAAGAACGAAAGCGACAGCAGAAAACTGTAATTGACATATATTGGTCTAACGGAGTATGAGCAGCTACTTTTTCATAATAAATGTAAATGTAAATTAACATTATGCTTTCAAGAACGATGTCAAGTTATTTCAACATGTCAATAATTAAGAAATAAAATAAAGAATGTGCTCGGTTGGATGGAGATTACATAGCGGCAATACCCTATTATAGTCATTTTATGATGCCAGGCTTATAATTGAGGACGGAGGATCCCAGGTTAACGGCTACCCCAATCGGAACTACTCGGGTATTTCCGTGAGCTGTGAAATACACCTCGGATATAAGTGTAGGGTTACAATTTTTCGGGTAAATCGGCATCCGGCAATTAACACATTTTCTTAGCGTGCACGTTAAGTAGTTCAATGTGTATGGAAGTGTTGGACATCTTTTTGAATCATTTTTTATCAGTAACTCATACCAGATGGCGAAATTGTTGTTGTGACATGTATAGTTGTTTCCTCAATCAAATTTTACGACTTTTAAGATTTCATATTTAAGATCTATTTTGAAAAACGAAGTAAAGTGACGTCATTCCGCAGGGAACCAATATGGCGTCATCCCTATTATTTCATAGGTGTTTTCATTGGATAAACCCGATGTATTCAGATTGCGGCTACCCATTAGCAATCGGAACTTCTCGGGTATTTCCGTGAGCTGTGAAATACACCTCGAATATCAATCGGAACTACTCGGGTATTTCCGTGAGCTGTGAAATACACCTCGGATATAAGTGTAGGGTTAAAAAAATTCGGGTAAATCAGCATCCGGCAATTAACACATTTTCTAAGCGTGCACGTTAAGTAGTTCAATGTGTATGGAAGTGTTTGACATCCTTTTAAATCATTTTTTATCAGTAACTCATACCAAATGGCGGGATTGTTGTTGTGACATGTATAGTTGTTTCCTCAATCGAATTTAACGACTTTTTAGATTTCACATTTAAGACCTATTTTTAAAAACGAAAGTAAAGTGACGTCATTCTTGTGGGAAACAATATGGCGTCATCCCTATTATTTCAGAGGTGGTTTCATTGGATAAACCCGATGTGTTCAGATTGACCCACTAGGTCACGTAGGTCACAGACCCCGTAGAGGTGTATATGCCAAATATATAGACCAATATTATGTCATAGTGATTGGGTTATATTTAATCAATTCCAACTACGGATGAGATTTACCGATTGCGGTTTTAAAAAAATAGTTTTGTTTGTTTAATAACTTCACATTATTGACATTACAGTTATCTAAATAAGCCATATGTCCGTTATAAAGGTCAAAACGTGAAACGTCAATGGATATGGGTCGATCTTTTGTAGGATGTAGGGCATATATTATTTCTCTTAATACTCTCTCATTTTTATCATACATAGTTTGCCTTCGATTCAGAAAGCTCAAAGTCCCTGTGCCGTTTTATTATCACAGCATGTACATGTTTTGATAGATTAGTTTCTATGCGTCGAATAAAATTGAAATCATACGCGATCGACAACTGTAAAATTGGGCATGTCTCCATTGAAATCAAAATCTTGATTGAGATCGTAACTGCCTTTCTTTTTATCAACAACAATGCGAAGGTAGTGAGAAAAGAGGAGAGGTCGTTAGTAGATCCGACGTATCTAAATGCATAAATTAAGCGCTATTGGCTGGGCTCTTGGAGGCGTTCAATGAAATACATGTGGCAAAAGTCTCTCTTTTCTCAAAACTTTACAATATACTATAATTCAGAGTATGAATGGTTGTGTTCATGTGGACATGTCTAATGTGACACGAATACGACATTGTGTTGTGCTTGTACGAAGAAAAACAACAGGGTAATACATGTGTAATTGCTCTTGCGATAAAAAAGAAAATGTTGCTTATTTGTCGTTTAGTGTTGTTGACAACTGTTTTAAGTTTCATAAAAAGTACAGCCCTTTTTGAACTGGATTTGGCTTTTCAAGTCGTGACAGTTTTCAAATTGCCATTGTGTCATAAGTCAGGAACGATTCACCCGAAATTTGTAACCTTGCACTTTTGGTGCTCAGATCACGGAAATACCCGAGGAGTTTACCGAGTAGTTACGATTTGACGGGTCAGGTCAAATGGGTTTGATTAAACCTGTCCATTGCGCGGACCCAAAGGGTCGGCGATTCCATACTTGACTCATGTTTGCTCCGATATCTTGTACACAGGCACAAGTATACCCTCGGTAAATACCCACCTAGTGATCAAACCCTTTTCCCATTATAAACCGACTTTTCCTAAAATGTGTGTTGTATCAAAGGACATTTAAAATCATTGCAACAAAAGGAGAATTTGCTCATGATGAGCAAATTCTCCTTTTGTCACAATGCTTTTGATTAAGGTTTTTAATGGCTTATGTACATTAATGGGGAATTCGACGACCTTTTAGTAATTGGTTTGTGTCCCTCCATGCTGTAAATCAATCGAAAAAGAAAAGAAATGAACGAGTATCATTATAAGTAAAGTCAATTGGTACATATAATCGGATCTTACCATCAAGTGTGCGTTAGAAGACTTTTCCTGACCTGGACTCTGTCTTTCTTTATCGTTATTTTTTTCTTTCAAGTTGTGAATTGAATTTCACAGCAACGGTATACATCGGTTTGGGCCGGAACTATAAGGCTTAATACGAATAGTACCGGCCCTTTCCGATGTACACCGAGTACAGCCGAAGTAATCCGACGAAAGAATAAGTTTCAAAGTGGCGGGTTATGGGTATTCTACCTTATATTCTGATCTGTTGATCATGAGTAATTATTCGAAAAATAAAGGGATAAAATAAGCGCTAAAGCATTATAGTGCGTTATCAAAGATCACAAGAACTTTAATCTTTCTACTAATAAATCTTCTTTATTTGATGACATTCAGTTGATTTTCGGTGATAAAATGTTATCGATCTAGTTTAAGTATTCATCAATATAGTAAAGAGAGGTACTAGAATCAGATAAAAAAAGAGAGAGAAGTTTCAAATAAAAATACGATTATTTACAAACAAGAACTCAAATTCATATTTCGAAATGATAATGTTTTAAAACAGAATTAACCTTTAAAAAGTCGAACGAAGATTGAGATTTCAACATGGAGATTTTCATTCATCATGATCCACAATTGACGTAATGTAAATATCAACTAATGTCACTGGCCTCAACCTTAAATACCTTGTGGGCAGACGTTACGGACCAGCCCGTTCTATTTACTTACACGAAAACTCACTTCACCTATTCCAAGATGTGTGGGACGTCTTGACTAATTCGAATTCAAATTCAAAGCATAAGTAAACGTCAATTATCGGATATTTAGAAAAAAATATATTTGAAAAATTGGATGGGTATCCTAGTGAAATACGCAAGAAACCACGCTGACAAAGCAAACAAAATTACCCAATCTTATTTCTTTTCTTTTCTTTTTTCATTTTGACAGCATTTTTCTTGTATATCTTGCAGCATTTGCGTTAACACCATATCGCTAAGACCATATCAAAATATGTATTTAGGGAGTTGTATTAAAAATGCTGCACAAATAATAATTCGATAAAAAGGGAAATTCGCACAATACAAGGATTGAGGGTAATATGGTAATGGTTTGTTTTGTTCTATACAAATCTTAAGTACACAGTTCCCTCAAAATCGTGAATGACCCTGATTTAGGAGAATCTTCAATAAACGAGCATTTATCGCTTAAGTAGTAATAAGCCATGGAGAATAGGACTTTTAACTTTCTAAGATTATTACTGAACGAGCGTACAACACCATAAAGTGTATTGATAACAGAGTTCTCGATTATCATGAAACTTAAACCTTTACCAAACACTACAATTTTGACTGTCACTAATTGAAAGAGTTTGCAGGCGACATTTCAGAATGTGATGAAATTAGAAAATAATCTTCTGATAGGGCAGAAAACATTGGTTAAAAAGGAGAAATTGCTCGTTAGAAACAATTTCTCGTTTTTCACAATGAATTCCAGCGTCGTCGCCAACAAACTGGTCAGATGTCGTTTTTGTTTTGTAATGCGTTAAAGCTGATTTACCCATTATTTTCTTTCCCAATGCTGAAATCTGATTTATACCAATGCCTGTTTTCACCCCCAATCCCGAACTTAAACGTTCAGTGTTAATGAGTGAATACACCCACATAGGAATCACAATGCTGATCCGATTTAATTCGTTTTTACCCTCGCATTGCCTTTCTTTTAGTGAAAAGCAATACTGAAAAACGCAAAACGTTTCCTTATTTGGAAGTTTGTGATAAATCCGTTATTTGATATTCCAGTCGAGCATCAGAAGCTATTTCGGTATAAGTCCGACTCGGAATATACAGGTGCCGAGTTTGAGACCCGACCACGACAGATTCTCATCACGACATTACAATATACATGTGTTCGTGATGGCGTGATTAATTTGCATCTCAACACCGACCAATATGGGGAATGGTCGTTTCGAAGCAGTGAAAACTTGTTGCCAGACCCTTTTGCCGAGGTTAAAAATATGAATATTTTTCAATGTTGTGTACTGTGTATTATATGCCAAATTGGCAATGAAGTATGTTTATCTACGATTTTGTTATACAGACAAATTTGCTCAATAATCAATGGTTCACATTAGAGATGGGGAGATACCCGTTGTTTAAACAATAAACTTCAAATATGAACAATACTGAATCAATTATTACCAATATTCATTTTAAATAGCCATGCATTATGTATAGGGGAATATACATTATCATACATACGCATTATTCTGGTAAAGTGCCTAACAAAATGAATCCCTATGTGTCTATACGAATCCATGTTTAAGAAAAGGCAGACAGGCAGCAAGATAGAGTTGGACAGAGACGGACAAACAGAGACAGACTGCAAGTGTACACCAGTCACGCTTTGCTAAGAGATGAAGAGGACAATACACGTTGTTGTGTTTCTAACGAAAAGGGCTAACTGTGAATCATAGAGGTACAATTTCTACCTCAAACTTTATATGGACGATATAAAAAACATAAACATACCCTCCGCCTCTCCAATAAGCAACATAATCAGGTAGTCTTTGTTCAGATCGAAGAACTTGTCGCTGTTGGTGCTATCCGAAATAGCACGAGTGAACGAACACGATATCACACCGTTCGTCTGCGAGACCGAGGTCGAGGTCAAACCGAGGTTCGTCTGGTGGAAAAAAATCGACATTTAAATATGCATATATTTATGAATATTTTTCTAATTCATACTGAAATAAAGGATTGCTTATTACTTTATCGAGCGACGAACAACGGTCTCTTTTTAAATTGAAGAAGTAACCGTTGTGAAAAAGTACAGATTGATTGATTGAACACTGTATTCTATCAGGTAAAATCCGAATCCAACATACAGATGTGTACTGCATTACTGCCTCTTATATAGAATACACCATGAGTCTTTATGGATATTACTTCACAGACCAAATGAAGTAGACTCTTTATGAAAAGATACATTCCCCAAATGAAGGAAATGTTGCAGGATCCAATAAAGAACGCATTAACCCTTTACCAAACGTCAATCTTTCAACTGTCCCAAATTGAACGAGTTTGCACACGACATTTCAAAATGTGATGAAATTGGAAAATGATCTTCTTATAGGTCAGAAAAGATTGTGGGAAAATGAGAAATTGCTCGTTAAGAGCAATTCTCCTTTTACCACAATGTTTTCAAGAGTTGTCTGCAACAAACTGGTAAAATATCGTTATTGTTTGGTAATGGATTGAATGGCCGAATATAGATTCAATTTGCTATCCCGTGTAATGCACACAAGAATGTTCCCAAATGCAGATTATATGAAAGACCTCAGTATTCAATACATCGAATGTTTGAAATACAGGCTAAATCACAGATTATAGTATAGAAGTCTTAGACAAGAAAGCATCGATGGTGTTATGATAGTGCACGTTACATGTATCAACAGGGAAAACCTTACAAGCCCGATTACTTAACGCTCTGAATGCCCTAAAACATACTTTAATCACTGATTGCAGACTCTAATAAAGGATGTATTGGGGCCAATATAACGATCGCTCAAGTGGTCCCAATGTAAAACACGTTACATTTACCAGAACACAATACGTTACAGTCCCAAATACCGGCTTTATTGAAGCCCAGAGTACAGACTGTATTGAGGACTCCGATATTGAATGTCGGTCAATATAAAGAACATTTGTTAAAAGAACGATTGAAAGAGTCTTCAGTCGACATTAAGAATAGGATGATATTAGACAATAATCTTCTGATAGAGTAGAAAACATTAAGGGAATAGGAGAAATTGCTCGATACGAGCAATTTCTTCTTTTCTCCTCAATGTTTTCCAAAGTCGTCTGCGACGTAGTGGTAAAATGTCGTTATTGTGTGGTAATGGGTTGATTAAGAATACATACAGGTGTGAGAGTCTCGGTGTCTGTTCCCTCGTTGAAAGCCGAGATCACGGAAGACGTTGCCGGTATGCAGCCGACTACGCTATCGTCCCCCTGCAGACAAACAGAAATCATATCAATGGTATCATGTGTGGTAACTTTATATAAATTACATGCTTTAGTTACAAGTATATTTGTTATATTTCGTTTGAATATGGGGAGGACGACATATTGGTTAAGTATTTATTCATTATCAACTACAATATCGTCCCCCTGTAGACAAATAGAAATCATACCAGTGGTGTCATGCGTGGTAACAATGTGTAAATTACATGCTTTAATTACAAGTATATTTGCTATACTTCGTTTGAATATAGGGAGGACGACATATTGGTTAAGCATTAATTCATTATCAACTACAATATCGTCCCCCTGTAGACAAATAGAGATCATACCAGTGGTGCCATGCGTGGTAACAATGTGTAAATTATATGCTATAGTAACGAGTATATTTGCTATATTTCGTTTGAATATGGGGAGGACGACATATTGGTTAAGCATTAATTCATTGTCAACTACAATATCGTACCCCTGTAGACAAATAGAAATCATACCAGTGGTGTCATGCGTGGTAACTCTATATAAATTACATGCTTTAGTTACAAGTATATTTGCTATACTTCGTTTGAATATAGGGAGGACGACATATTGGTTAAGCATTAATTCATTATCAACTACAATATCGTCCCCCTGTAGACAAATAGAAATCATACCAGTGGTGCCATGCGTGGTAACAATGTGTAAATTATATGCTATAGTAACGAGTATATTTGCTATATTTCGTTTGAATATGGGGAGGACGACATATTGGTTAAGCATTAATTCATTGTCAACTACAATATCGTACCCCTGTAGACAAACAGAAAGCATACCAGTGGTGTCATGCGTGGTAACAATGAGTTAATAATGTGCTTTTGAAAATATAAAAATATTGAACAAATAGCAACAAATGCAAACAAGAAGTTTTCGTTATAAATATATTCAACATCTGGCGAAAATCTGCTTTCATTACAAATATATTAACAATGGGCTAAAAATGTGCTTTCGTTATAAATATATTCAACAATGAGCAAACAGAGCGAGCAATATGCTTTCATTACAAATATATTTACAATGGGCTAAAATGTGCCTAAGTTACAGGTATATGTTTTTTTATCTTTCGTTTAAATACAGGAAAGACGACTTCTGGCTAAGCATTTATTCATTATCTGTATCTCAGAGTAATCTTGGTTACGTGATCTTGCAACAATGTCATGGACACCATCTGGAATTGAACTCGGACGAGCCATTCTGAAGTCACCGACGTTTACCCTAACAAAGTAGTCATTTTCCCTTTATTGATTATAGTTTGCTTGAGACTAATACCAGTCTTAAAAAATTGTATTCGAGAATTACATATAAAGAATAAGAAATAACGATACTTATCGGAGATATTTCTCGGCCATTTTAATTTAGTGGCGTCCTTTGGCTGTCCAATTTCTCAACGTCAAGTGCTTAATGACAACCTAGGAAGTGCGAATATGTTAATCGTGGCCCCTTTATAACCGAAATATTGTTGAAAAAGTATTAAGCTCAATACAGACAAACAACACCCACCATTCGGAGGTCCTCGGAGAACGCAATAGACAGGTACTTGTCTGTGTCTGTCTCCTCGGCCTGTAATGTGAACGCTATACTGGAACCCGACAGCTGCCACGTGACCAGGTAGTTACATCCGCCCGGACAGTTTGGGAAACAGCCCTTCGATACACCGCATGTTGAGTCCCAGCTGATGAGACCCAGTGCACTCTGGAATGAAATGTCGTTACATTGTTTTTAAAACACAATCGTATCTACTCGGCAATCCCCGTAACAAGTCGGTAGATATACCTCGTAGGCAGTACATGAATACACCAGAAATCCTGGGGTAATTCGCCTTATTTCCGGCGGCTAACGCAAAATGCACTCAGGCACTAAATATGTATCTAAATACACACAAATTGGTTATATAACAATTGAATGTTTGTTTTTACCCTTTTCATTAAAGATGACCATATCAACACATCTTTGATTCATATTTTGTCAATCGTATCTATTCGGCAATCCCCGGCTTGTGCCGGCAATTTCCGAGTAGATACGATTGCAAACGGACATGCCCTTCGTTGCTGACCTACTTTCAAAAATGACTCCCCATTGCCTCCGAGGTTATTTTAAGAAATGACCGAGGTGTTCCGAATGTTTAAAACAGTTGAATGGGCTAGAACCTTTAATTTTTCTTTTAGATTTTGTCATTTCGACACAATACAATGGCTTGGAACTACCCGTCATATCTTTTTTTATTCAAACCCATTTGTCAATTCGACACAATTGAAAAGCGTTGAACCATTCATTTTAACCTTTTCTTTCAGATACAGACGTATCTTTGCGGGACCTGGTATTTCCTTTCGTTCGGATAGTTCGGGACACATCCATTCAATACATCGCTATGCTGAGTCCCAGCTTATGAGACACAATGTACGCTTAATTGTTTCAATGTTTCATTGGTTATTTCTATTCATTCCAAAGGCCCTCAACTATTCATTTCTTTTAAATACAGACGTATCTATTCGTGACCAGGTATGCACTGCCGCCAGGAGAGTCGTGTATTGCAAATCATTCGAAACAGGGTGGATGTTATCAAAAAGAAAGTGCAGCTCTTGAATGAAGAATGATAAATACAACAACGGACCATATCCGGCTAAATATATTTGCGAACGGATTTGTGATTAACGCTTTAACAAACTCGCTTTTGTGAGGATTGCTTACATATTCAAACAGGTTTAAATTATTGTATAAGTCAGTAAGTAAATTGTTTATTATAGTGACATGTGTTCAAGTAATATACAGTTGTAACAAAATAATTATAATTACACCCGGCCTCATAGGCCTATAAGTCACTTAATCAAATGTAGATAGTCTATATACAAAGGACAGTCATTTAACTATGGTATATATGAATATAATGGCGTCGAGGACATTGATTGATCCGAAACCCAAGACGTTTATATTTTGATTGGTAAGCATTGATTTTGCATACTCTCTGCAAGCGTGCATGTACCACAATTGAAAGGAGTATGCGGCATCAATAGCCATATTTCAATGAAGCATTGTTGATGGACGAAATACTTAATTGTATCACATGCAAAAATGAAATCGTTATACAGGCTTATTTTGGTTGACATGTGATAATAGCACAACATCTAGAAACCGCTTACAATGGTTTATTTGATTTTCCGCTTCTGTTTCATGTGCGTTAAACGTGAATGCGCAAAAAATATTTTAAAAAATGTTATACGAAACAATCTTTTGTTCTATGATTTAAACAGATATTTAGATGAAGATTAGCTTTAATTCAATAGAGTTGAAGATTGTTAGATCTATGTTTAAAGGATATCGGAATTAAGTCCCAAGTCTTGTTGTCGGACGTTTCTCAAATATTTATCTTTGCATACATTTAGAGGTGCTTAGGTATCAACAAACAAATCGAATATGTTCATTTAGTATAAACTTTTTGAGGAATCGAAGGCTTCTCTATCATTATTCTATGGATATGGAATGTTCGGTGTCATTGTGTCAAAATGAGACATCAACCCCGCATTTCATAGCATCTTAATTTGCCGCATTTTCTCGTTATCTACTCTTTGCCACCTGCAGACGACATTTTTTTTAATTGAAGCAGACGACTTTAGAAAGCTTTGTAAGCATGTAAAAAAACCTTTCAGTTCTGCTTTTGTGATATGTGAATAGATATAAAAAGGCAGTAGGAGAAATTGCTTGTGATTTCTGAGCAATTTCTCCATTAATCAAAATGTCTTTGAAAGTCGTCTGCTGCAGGACGCAGAAATGTGGCGTTATGTAGTGATGTGTTAAAACATTTCGGACTAAAGGACAATTTGTTCATAACAGTGTGTCGAAATGGTTTCTTTCCAATGTTTTAAAGTAAATAAAGGAAATAAAGTTTGGGTGTTTGTTTGTCATGTTATTATAGGCTGCTTGAGGCCTCAATTTGGATGTTCACAATTTCCCATATGGGAGTAATTGGTTGCTAGAATGAGCTTGTCTTACTTTCTACGATGGCAGGACGAATAATCGGCATTTTATTTGGCATTGATACCTGTAAAAAGAACTTCCAAAATCCTGAAAGAACACTTATTATCATACAAGCCGCTGATGCTTTTCGCATGCCCCATGATGAGAAAAATCTACCTCGACCACTCCCCCATTTTACCACCAAAGGTAATGAATGACAGTCGCATTTTCACGCTATTGTGAAAGAAAAAACGTTATACGTACATGGTTTGGGTTTGGTGTTACGTTCACGTAATGTATGGTTTTGATTTACACAGCTTAAATAGATGTTACGTTCACGTAATGTATGGTTTGAGATAACTAACTATTGCGGGTATGCATGTGCCAGGACCCCAGGCTTTTCTTTGTCCAACACGAAAGTGCAGACGGCAGTTGCAAAATTAACACTGAAATCAGAGTGGTTGTCGTAATGCCTTGAAGAAAACATTGTGATAGAAGAAGAAATTGCTCTTCACGAGCAATTTCTTCTTCTATCACAATGCGTTTTGTTTCCGCCATACAGATGTTTTTGTTTTATTTTATCAATAACAAGTTTAATAGACAATAATAGTAATCGAACATAACTTCATTTTCATCTGTTTGCAGAGGTTTAACGTCGTATCAACATTTATTTCATATATATGACTGTCATCATTGTCGTCTGCAACTTCTTTTGATTTAGGCAATCCCATTATTGCAAAGCGAGAGATTGGGACACCACACTATGTCAACATTATTTCCGATAAATTACTATCATAATTGTCGTTTTTTTGGTTTGGACAAATCCATTATTTCAAAACGGGAGATTAGGTTGCCACTCTTCTCGATAAAGTCTTCCCGACAGAAGATCAACCAGTATCGCGAAATATCTACAACGACTAAAAATGTTGTTGATGTGATGTTAAACCTCTGTCGATCGATAGATCGATCTAGCAATAAACTAACCAATCACCATACTTAATAACCAATCCTCCAATACTCCAGTACCTCGTTAAGTTTTACGCAATAAAAATAATTTATTCGTTAAATAGGTAATCGACTAAAGAAAACAATATACATGTATAAATTGTTTCAAATGAATGTATATCATGACAAATAAAGAAATAATAAGTTCTGACCATTATCGTTCTTTTTGAAGCCCGGTGCATTAAAGGGACCTCAAATTAAAAAAAAAAGATAATAATGAAAATGAAAAAGTAAAATAAAACATTTACCTGTACGGTCAAAAGTATCAAAATCTTCCCCAACATAGCTCCAACAAATTTGATAAAAAAGAAATAGAGTGCAGCAGTGTTTTTCGGTGGAATGTCAGACCCACATTAAAGACGGGCAACATAGACCCCGGTATATAAAGGACCGGTGTACCCTTTTATCGAATACGAAAGCGGATCGATGATTTTACATGTCATATTAACCTATAATGCCATTATACCTTTGGTTTATATGCTGCTGAAGAATACAGAAACAATTTCGACAAAGGGATAAATTGCTCAAATTGAGCAATTTATCCTTTTGTCAAAATAGTTTCTGCCTAGTGTTTTATTGAACGTGTATTTTTTTCAAAATTATTTTGTCGTCTGCTCTTGCTTTCAATTTGGGCCAGTCAAAAACTTCCAATATGAAGGAAATTGATTAGAGTTAAACCAGTCCGCTTTGTGCCTTCCTACCCGATATGCCATCACGATTTGAGGTTAAAAATAACTCTTACAAGTACCCAGTCAATAGATTTAAAAACATAGTTATTAGGTAAAGAACCCATTCAGTATTAACCCAATCAATGCATTTCGATTTTGAGAATCCGTTAAGGATGAATTATCAAATCAAAGATTTTGTTGTTGGTTTCTTTATTTGGGGAGGGGCTGAGGAGTGTGTATGACCATACAAGGTCCATCGGAGTCCTGTAAGCGTATGTCCAGGGTTCAACCCTTGTTGCGCACAGTTCCTCACATTTGCTAAACAGACGCCAACCAATGTTTTATGGCCATTTTGTAGTGATGTCCTAAAGAGTTTGTGCAAAATGTGTTCTGTTACACGGGGTCATTTTTGTCGATGAGTGTTGTTTTCAATGCACATCATGCAGAGGAGAAAATAAAACACTGAGACAAATGGGAAGACATGTATGTTCCGGGTCTCACGATGGAATTTTGTTTATTGGGAATCTGAGACGACTGGATTTCATCAAAAAACGAAGAAACATTGATCTTATTCGTTAACAAAATAACATTCTAGCTATTCAACCCTTTACCAAACACCAAATTTTCGACTGTCCCAGATTGGAAGAATTTGCAAACGACATTTCAAAATGTGATAGAAAAGTTAAAATAATCTTCTGATAGGGCAGAAAACATTGTGCGAAAAGGAAAACTTGCTCGTAAAGAGCAATTCTTCTTTTTCCACAATGTTTTAAGGCGTCGTCTGCAACAAACTGGTCAAATGTCGTTATTGTTTGGTAATAGGTTAACTTGGGAAAAACGTCCTTCGTCAAATTGAAAAAAAAAAACATTTGAATTTCGACAATAGCAGGAAGTGGTTTCATTGTTAGACGGAAAAAAGGATGATATTGCTTCTTTGATCAATTGCTACGTTTCTCAAATGGTTTTAAAAACCTGGCTGTCACATAATATAAGTTAAATAAAGTGCCTGGCTAAGACCAGGGGTACATCGTCGGCCTCGGGACACGAGGGTCGTCGGTTCGAATCCCGTGAGAAGCGGGGTCTGTCTTGCGATCTTTCATTAATCCACATTCTCTGCGGGCATTGGCTATGTATACAGGAAGCAGCATTGAGAATAGTTAATCTAAGTTGTAAGAACGTGTTTCACAATCGATGTAAAATAAATAAAGAATAAGATTAACCTAACTAAGAAACTGACTCCTTAAGCCAAATATGTGTCGTTTCTGATGACGAAATGGTGCGTAAAAAACGCGTGATCTCCCAACCTATTTTTAGGTTTCTCTCACAATCACATATTGGATATCGTGATTGGCTAATAAAAGACTTTGAATGTCAAATTCAAAACGATCCTTTATTTGAAACGCTTTTACAAAATTGATTTAACACGACCTCATAAACATTCTCAATACAGGAAGAAGGCATAAAAAAACTCTTTGAAAACAAATAAAAGAGAAAATTCATAAAAACGGCAGCTTCTCCATAAGACATGCTAGCTTTTACCTACACTCCGTACTATAATCTGTGGTTTGCTTTTTTAATGAAAAAGTGTCCCACCTCATTTACCCTTTCCCAAACAATAACGACATTTGACCACTTTGTTGCAGACGGCTTTAGAAAACATTGTGGGAAAAGGAGAAGTTGCTCGTAACGAGCACATTCTCCTTTTCCCACACTGTTTTCTACCCTATCAGAAGATTATTTTTCAATTTCATCACATTATGAAATGTCGCCTGCAAACTCTTTCGATTTGGGACAGTCGAAAATGTGTTGTCTGGGAAAGGGTTAAACACTAATGGGTAAGAGAAGGTCATCAAAAATAGATCAACCACCGTACCCCTAGTACCGGTACAGACGACCTGGGCGCGGACTGACTGCCCTGTCAGACGATTCCTGACTCACGGACCGGGTTACGGGACGACGGTAGATGTATCGGGGATTCCGGTTACTAAAACAAACGAATAGTTTATTCTATTATCGCTACGGCCACTTTAATTTTATTCTAGACCGCTTTGAAGCAGACGAATCATAGATACGTTGTTTTCAAAGAATGAGAAAAAAAATTGAAAAAAAATGATACATTGTTCAAAATTCCATTCAGTAAAACCTGAGGGTCGAAAATCTATAAAAGTTTTTTAAACTATCACATGTATGAATAGCGATAGTGCAAGCAACAATATCTATTTATTTATTTACCTACTTTTTCTGCCATCATCTTGATTTGTTTTTACTTCTAAATTTGTCACGGTCAATTACTCACTATTATTAAATCCTTTTATATCACATTTGGATAGACGGAGAAAGTAATCATTTTTATCAGCTAAACGATCTTAGTAGAACAAGGTATCAAATATTATATATGTGTATTGTGGGTCTTATGGACGCCTCTTTTTCTGATACGATCAGTTTCAGTGGAATTTGCATATTTGTCAAATGCTCTCAGTTCTGGCGGAAATCGCACTTATGTCTAATGCACTCAGTTCTGGTGGAGGAGGCATCTATGTCTAATGCACTCAGTTCTGACGGAAATCGCACATATGTCGAATGCACTCAGTTCTGATAGAGGTTGCATCTATCTCTAATTTTCTCAGTTCTGATGGAAATCGCACATATGTCAGATGCACTCCTTTCTGTGTGAGGTTGCATAAATGTCGAATGCCTCAGATCTGTGTGAGGTTGCATAAATGTCGAATGCACTCAGTTCTGTGTTAGGTTGCATATAGGTCGAATGCACTCAGTTCTGCGTTAGGTTGCATATATGTCGAATGCACTCAGATCTGTGTGAGATTGCATCATGTCGGATGTACTTGGTTTTGTGTGAGGTTGCATATATGTCGAATGCACTCAGTTCTGTGTGAGGTTGCATATATGTCGGATGTACTTAGTTTTGTTTGAGGTTGCATATATGTCAAATGCACTCAGTTCTGTGTGAGGTTGCACTTTGTCAGATGTACTTGGTTTTGTGTGAGGTTGCATATATGTCAAATGCACTCAGTTCTGTGTGAGGTTGCACTTTGTCAGATGTACTTAGTTTTGTGTGAGGTTGTATATATGTCGAATGCACTCAGTTCTGTGTTAGGTTGCATATATGTCGGATGTACTTAGTTTTGTGTGATGTTATATATATGTCGAATGCACTCAGTTCTATGTGAGGTTGCACTTTGTCAAATGTACTTAGTTTTGTGTGAGGTTGTATATATGTCGAATCCACTCAGTTCTGTGTTAGGTTGCATATATGTCGGATGTACTTAGTTTTGTGTGAGGTTGCATATATGTCAAATGCACTCAGTTCTGTGTGAGGTTGCATATATGTCGGATGAACTTAGTTTTGTGTGAGGTTGTTTATATGTCGAATGCACGGAAGCTGTAAATGTTTTATTAAAAGAGATTGAATGCCATTGATATAACGATTGTACAATCCCCAGTATGAGCATTTTATTCTTTTGCAAGACTGGTTTATAAAGTGTCCTACAGTGTGATGTTGTCAAAGTGAGGTATTATGTAGCATGGCGTTAATTCAGAAACGACCTCTGTTAATTTTGGTCACTAATGGTAACCATTGCTTATAAGCCATTCAAATAGGATCTGTTTTGATTAATGACATCGTTCATATCAGAACTATGTTAACCCTTAGGATGCTGGTGTGGTTTTTTTCCTAAAAATAGATTCTTTTGTCGTCTGCTTTCCAAAACTTTGGATCTATGCTTAATTTTGATGGAGAAAGATACTCAGAGTAGCAGACAGGTTAGATCACACACAGCTTGGATCAAATCTATTTGCATAAGCTTGAAGACGGTTCTAGCACTATAAGGGCTAAGTAGTGAAATCAAGTGCACCTTTTTGCTTTTGCGAATCCCCACGAAAAATGTGCAATACTTTTCATATGCCATAGACATCTACCCTTCATGAACATAATCGTAGTAAAATCGTCATGAATCCGGATGTACGCATTCAAAACCTTAGAAGTGCAGTCAGCCATGATATTATTGTTTATTGTCCATAAAGGC
The DNA here is from genome assembly GCA_947846245.1 of Cerastoderma edule. Lineage (NCBI taxonomy): Eukaryota > Metazoa > Mollusca > Bivalvia > Cardiida > Cardiidae > Cerastoderma > Cerastoderma edule. Next base: position 20,844,202 of record OX401406.1, read on the forward strand.
CTTTTTCATTCATTTTAAAGCGATTTTAACATACCATTGGCATATTAATGCTTGTAATACTATACCAAAATACCAGTAAAAGAGTTAATTACAAACAGTTAGTATACCAATCGTGACTGGCCTTCACCTTGATCACATTGTCGTTTGTTTCGGATTTTTTTTTCTATCACTTTTGATTATGTACTGTTATGATTGAAACCCCAGTAACCGTGGTAACATCATTATTCTTTTAAATTCATTTTTCTTTCCTATTGTCCGTTTATTTGTTATCATTGTTCAACACACGGTGTGGTTTCCAACCAAGGACCTTTGACATATATACGAGGCAAACAAACACCTTCATCCTTGTGCACCTGTCTTTTCTTGCACTTTACTTGTTCGACGTTCAACGCATTTGTTGAGAAGGTTTTATTCTCCAACTGAGCAATTTATCCATTTAGCCCAATAGTTTCTGCAAGAACCAAATATCATAAGATATTTATTTTGCTTTCTGTTTTGTCGTCTGCTAATTGTTTCGATTTGGATTTGATTAGAATTACCAAATTTAGGAATTAATTTAATAAACACTAACATACCATTACATAGACAGAGTTACACCTGTACTTTACCAATTGTTCTTTACGCCCTTTACAGACATATCCCTAAAATCATTCAGATAAAGAGCGTGTTTCCTCTTCAAGCAAAATGTTTTCTCCTACAGAATATTTTTCCGTGTTTGGAATGTTCGCGATCGTCTGCCCAATATGAGATGATATATGCGCGTTGTTATGTTAAGGGTCAATTATCAATATTATAGTTTTGCGTACAATCGTGACTGACCTTCACATTGATCACGTTCAAATCCACCCTTCGCGGGTTCTATATTTAGACTTGTGGAAATGCTTCAGCAGACGATCTTTACAGATCATGAAATATCATTTTCACTTGAGAAGTTGGTTTATTTTGAAAACGTCTAATCCTATTTGATTAATGAGTTAATGATTAATTATGAACCACATCTTATATATAATTACGTTCAACTCAATTGGAAACATATCGGAAAATAAAATAATGTATTGAAATAATGCTTTCGATTATTTTATTTTATGTTCAGAGGACATTTGGCGTGTTGACACCGGTTAAAATTTGGAATCGAAACGTAACGACAAACACACACAATAGATGCTTGATTCGTTTCACATATAGGGATACATTATAGGCCTACCTCGGGCAGAAAGATTATATACGAATGGCTGACGGTGATTTTGGCAAAGTTCTAGAAATGCACGGAATTACTCGTCTGGAATCCCAACAAACCGGTATCATTTTGGCGTGGGAAGACGGGAAGACCCAAAAGTTAAAAAAGAATAGTATGAGTATGATCTTCCCAGTGTGGTCTAGTCTAAATCTGTGAGTATTCGGACGTAGGTCTAATGTTGTGATAAACATTGGTCGTTAAAGAAATAAATAAGAATCCAAATGTGTTGACATGGCAAGTGGTGTCCGCTCAAAATCCAGAATGGTTTTCATGACAATCAGAATATGTTTCATTAGTCATGGAAAATACTGCCTAATGTGAATCAAGATTGGTCGGAGATGAAATCTTGGCCAATTTCAAGCATTAAGTTTTAAGCCAATGCGTATTTGGTTGTGTCAGACTCAAAGGAGATAAGTCTTTTCCTCATGGTGTCAAAGACTTTTTGGGGGCCAATTTATTTTCGTCCTGAGTCACTTTTCTGTCTATGTTGGATTTTCTCGTTTCGGCTGATAAACGGTCAAGAGATGTTCGCAGGACTTCGTAAGGCGAGAAACGCTTTTTTTATTCTCAAGATGAAAAAAGTCTTCGAAAAACGGATTTTTTCTTATTTTCGTTTCGCTGCGATGAAAAAAGGTACATATTGAAAAATAAGATTGAAAAAATATGTCTGTCCATCGTTATCCCAGTGACACTGCAGTTTGTGGGTTATGAGGGAACAGCGACCCCTGTATTTGAGTTGAAGAAAATCTGAGCCAGTTATAGTTGATGGGTTTTATACAGTTACGTCCCTTGTTAAAATTGCCACCATTTGTGTACTCAGGTCACAAGTCATTTACTCATTGAAAATATCTCTATTAAAAGTTGACAGGAATACTTCTCATTCTTGCACTTAGCTTTTGTGGTTTAATTGTATCACTGCTAAAAATAAACATCTCCTGTGATTTAATACAAACGCACAGGACACTCCATGTCCTGGGTTAAAGTTCGCGGAAGGATACAACCAGGATCTACCCCTAACCTTCCACAACGTTTAGATTCCATTTTCATGCCAAGTCAAAGGTGTTTGACAACGTAAACAGACATTCCAAGACGATGCGGACATGTGACAGCTTTTCTAGAACAAATATGCCGTAATTGTGCAACGAATTTCACAAATAGAGTGGTAAATACTTACTGGATTTGTCAAATTAACTTGAGTTTTTGTTTATGCGTCATAGTCATACTTTCGATTTCTAATAAAAAAAAGTCCAGTCATGGCTTCGGTTTACAGTTTGAACGTCCCACTGTCAAAACGTCCCATTGTTAGAACGTCCCAGTATTTGTCAAAACGTCCCAATATTTTGTCAAAACGTCCAAGACATTAAAAATATTTGTCAAAACGTCCCAAAATATAACAAAACAAAACCCCACTGCATTGTACAGAAACCGAGAAAGAGACACATCTTTGGAAAAACAAACTGGGATGAAATCAAAGCAGAACTACACAATACCTACCAGGTCATTGCAGACCTATATAACAACACTGAACAAGTTCTCTGGAATACACTGAAAGACCACATCTTGACACTACTCGAAAAACATGGACCATCTAAAACATTCAAACAACGCCACTCTGTCCCTTGGATGACCCGCAACTTGAAAAAAATGATACGCAGGAAACATTGTATTTATAAACAAGCCAGGAAGACCAAGAGATGGAATAACTACAGAGCTTACCAGAGGGAATGTAAACAGGCTTTCAGAAAAACGGAATGGGATTTCACAAACAAAACAATATAGAAAATGGACTTGCAAACAACAACACAAAACCTTTTTGGCGCTATGTAAAGTCGAAAAAACAAGAAAACATCAGTGTCTCCCCATTAAAATTAAATGGAAAACTACACAATGATAGCCAAGAAAAAGCACCAAGTATAGCTCTCATCTTCCAAAGATCACTAGACACAGGAACACTACCAGTCGACTGGACCAGCGCAAATGTCTCACCCATATTTAAGAAAGGAGATCGCCACCTTGCAGAAAGTTACAGACCTGTATCCCTCACTTGTGTATTATCTAAACTACTAGAACATATATGCCGACACCTACTCTCACATCTTGAAGAAAACAATGTCCTCACCAACCTGAATCATGGCTTCCGCTCTGGCTATTCATGCGAAACACAGCTAGCAGTCACATTAGACCACCTCTTCAAGAATTTTGACAAAAACATCCAGACAGACATCATTATATTAGACTTCTCAAAAGCTTTTGACACTGTACCGCATGACAAACTATTACATAAACTTGAAAACTATGGAATCCGTGGAGACCTGAAGAACTGGATCAAATCATTTCTGTGTTCACGCAACATGAAGGTTGTGGTAGATGGAGAGTCATCCAAGGAAGCAGCTGTAGGTTCGGGCGTCCCGCAGGGAACTGTCTTAGGACCACTCCTATTCCTATGCCATATAAATGACCTTCCAGAGTCAGTTTCATCACATGTACGCCTATTTGCTGACGACTGCCTACTTTACAGACCAATTGAATCCATACAAGACCAACTCTCCCTCCAACAAGACCTAAAAAAGCTTGAAAAGTGGGCAACTACTTGGGGAATGAAATTTAAGACAAAGAAGTGCTATTTACTTTCTTGTGTTAAAAACAACGCTCCATACTTCTACACCTTGAACGACCAGATACTACAGTCATTTACAAAAAATCCCTTCCTAGGACTAACCATATCAGAAGATCTTAAATGGAGTTCTCACATAAGCAACATATGCAGAAAAGCTAGTTCAACTTTAGGTCTTCTACGCAGAAACCTACGCCATTGTTCATTCTCCTGCAGAAAAAATGCCTACATCTCACTGGTACGCTCCACCCTTGAATACGGCGCCATAATCTGGGACCCTTGCCTCAAGTCAGACATAAACAGGCTGGAACGTATCCAACGCCGTGCAGCTCGCTTCATATGTTGTGACTATAGATCTAGGAAAACAGGAGCAGTCACAAATATGCTAAAAGACCTAGACCTTCAAACACTCCATCAAAGAAGGAAGGAGATCAGATTGGCGTTCCTGTTCAAGGTGGTGGAGGGGCTGGTGCCGGACATACCTGCCTCTGACTACTTAGTGCCTGCCAGACATAAGAAACGCATAAGGGCCACAAACCTTGGGGACTATATTAGTGCAAACACTGTGACAAATTACCAGACAAATAACTCCAAGTGCTTTAACATAATAAGATGTAATACTGACACTTATAGACATTCATTCTTTCCAAGAACAATTACTGAGTGGAACCAACTGGATGAGAGCATTGTGAGCATTGTGACTAAAACATCAGTGAAAACCTTCAGATCAGATCTCAACTGTGAATAAGTGTTGAACATGCGCATTCCATTTTCCGTCGTTTAACTGCCAGTATTGGTTGATACGACGTACCTATACAGATACAGAAATATAGATATGAATTGATATGTTAACTCATTTTCTTTGTTCAAATAATGTATCTGTATAGTATTGATATCAAGTGAATTGTAAACATGTGTAAACATGTGTAAATAAAAGATCGTAATTGGAAATTGTTTTATTTCTATGTTAATCTCTTTCTAACCACTTTCTAACTTACACTGGGATGTTGTATTTGGACGTTTTGACAATTTTTTCTACCCCTACTGGGACGTTTTGACAAATACTAGGACGTTCTAACAATGGGACGTTTTGACAGTGGGACGTTCTAACTGTAAACCCTGGCTTCATTAAACAGCGTTATTCTTTCACGTTGTACGTTTTTGCAGTCATTATGATTAGAATGAGAAGCAGCTTTCATAATATATATCAAACGTTCAAACTTAAAGGTTTTGAAGCTTTATACTCTTGTGTTGTTAGTTATTATAGGCTCAGGAAATGACCCCCAAAACAAACATATCCTCAAAGGCTCAAAGTTGAGACACTTATGTATACAAGCCATCATTGAAAGGCAATATACTGCAAAGCCCTAGCTTTGTACAGGATATCTCATGGAAGGTCGTAATTTAACCATAAAATGTTGAAAGCACAAATGCATTCAAATTGGGTTTTAAAGGCGCATTAAATGAGAAGAGAACAAATAAATTACTGAAAAAATATATGGAGTTCTTTTATTATGCTCATAAAAGTCATGAGAATTAATTTACAAATGTATTGAGTCCATATTAAATAAACTCTTTTTACATGAGTTATTTTGTGCTTGAAATATAGATGTCTCCAATTCAATCATGCTAATCAACAACCTGTTTGTTTACATATTCAAAATAACAAATTCTGATTGGTCGGCTCAAACATTTGTGTATCAACTGTCAAGGTCAGGGGTGAAGTATCACACAATCTAAATTATCAAACTGGTTAATCTGGCTTATTTCTTGTTTGCTTTCACATCTAAGTTGTGTTGATGGTTGTTTTTTGGTAATAACTCTTTGAATCTGACCAAAGGTTTACCAAATAATATAGTTTGATGTATCATAAATCTCCTTTTATGTGCGTTTAATACAGTACAGTGAAGAATTGTTTTTCACAAACTTTGCTGTAGATTTGTATAAATAGAGACCTCAATCAAGTATTAACAAAACAGTGTTAAGAGGAAAGTAAACGAAGGCATAGCTCTTGTTGTCTTGGCCACTGAGCACACATTGTTTATTTTCAGGTTCCAGGTGACCAACAATGTCTCTGTTTAAAAGTATAGTTGACGGGTTTAGTACCGTTGGGAACTTGGTGAATGCCAACCTCAGTCCATACACAGTACAGCTTGTTAAAGTGGAGAGTTATCATGGGTATGTACACCCTTGATTACCTTTTTTACCCCTTACTCCAAATTTGCACACTTCACATCATCTGCTGTACAGTCCACACTGTGTACAGCTTGTTAAAGTGGTTATAGATTTACAATGGGTATTGCAACCGCTTGATGACCTTTGCATGTCTACCACTTTGTCCATAATGCCTCCTGGGGAGTACAGTAGAGCCTCGTTTATCCGGACACTTTCGTTTCCAGGAGTTATGTTCGTATTAACGAATAATCCGGAATAAACAGTCGGCGAGTTTCCAATGAAATGTTTACCTATACACTGTTTTTCATAATAATTACTATGAAGTAAAAAGAAAATAGTTGAAAATGGTTGCCAGACATTTTCTCCTGATCGCTGTCAATGCAGCGAGTTAACACCTTTTACAAACTCAACTTTCTGCATGCGACGATAATTACAATTGGGTTAGTCCAGTTAACGAACTAAATGACCGATTTACAAACAATCAACACCTATCATTACACTACACTTGGTGGCATTTTATGATCAAGCTTTCTCGCTAATTTGCCAAAGGTGTGAATGTTGGATTACCATATCGTCAATTAAAGTAGGTAACTGCAAAAAAAATCATTATGCTGGTTTCCGGATTAGTCAAGCACATATATATACTATTAGAAGTTAGGCTTGGTTCCCGACTTTCAATGTCTGGAGCCGGAACGCGGATTTTCCGGATTAAACAGTGGAATCATTGAAGGTAAGGACCATTCCCTACAAATTCTGTCCGGATGGTGAAAAATCCGAATTAACGATGTTCGGACTATCGAGGCTCGACTGTAATTCATTCAATTGTCACAATTTTTTCTATTCAATATCATAAAAAAACATATTTAAGTGGTTATGGTTGCAGTTTTAGAACTCAAGACCTATGGTATCTCTGGTTTCGTGCAAGTGCCCTTTGGCAAGACACTTTGGAGTCCTAGACTAGTTATGGTTGATCCTGAAAAGCTGTAACAGTTACATAACTGAAATGTGTTTAATCTGTACAAAAAAAAAATTTCTTGAAGAATTTTTTCAGCTGTTGCTTTCCATTTGGATGAGTCGTAAATTCATTCATTGTGTTTTGTGACTGATCAAATTTTAAAGATGATGTTATCTCTGGCCTCTCTGGCCTAGTGGTTAGAGTACAGAACTTTAAATAACATGGCCTGTCTCGTGTGGGTTTGAATTCTGGAGACAGCATTTCGATTTTTCTGAGAGGTAGATTAAACGAATAAAGAAAATGCAAGGTGTGAGGAATCCAGGGCAAACAGGCAAATATATCCTGAATTTCCTAAAAATTATACCTAGATTTGATTGGGAAAGTGTCCTTTTACCGGACCCCAACAAAGAAGGAAAAAAAATGCAGTCATAAATTGATAAAACAAATTGCTTTTAATCAGTGACAGTTCTATTGAAGAAAGAACTTATTTAAGATATCATGAATATGTCCTTGTAAAAGCTTGTACTTGACTGATTACCTTTTAAAATTCATCCTCTAAGAATGCAAGGATTCATGGAGAATAGGTATTTTCACCCATCAATACAATTATATAGAATTATAAGCCACCTGTAAGGTTCTGTGAGGGGTCCTGTGTGGCCCAGTGGTTGAGGTGGCAGAACCTGAGTTTGAGCGCCACTGACACCTCTGGTTTCATGGAAGTGTCCTATGACAAGTCACTTCAGAACCCTAACCTAGTACTGGTGGATCCAGGATAGTTGCAACATGACTGAAAAATTGCTGACACAGTGTTTAACACCATGCAAATTGAATTGAATTGAGGTTCTGGCAACCCCTTATTTTCTGTATTGGTTGGTGTGTGTGTGTGTGTGTGTTTGAGTTTATTTCAATTTTATCTTTTTGTCATATGCTGGTGATCTAACACGTCTTATGAATTGATTACAGTATTTGTGCCTCACAGAAGGGAAAGTTTGTGATTTTATATAAGAAGCCTGGCTGTTATGACTGCGTGTTTGCCAATACATCTGCTTCACCAAAGAATTTCAGGTAGGGAACATTTTATTTAACCTCTATCTTAACCCTTTAAGGTATAGAGATAAGGCTTATCAGTGACACTATAGGTATAAACCATCCGATTATCGAAGACCATTAACGCGTACATAATTAGTCACCCTGGGTACCTTTTTGCACAGGATTATCTCCGATAATTGTTATTGATTGGGGTACTGTTAATCAAACCCAAATTAATGCATTTTACATTCATCTAATAGATTTTCTCAAAAAATAAGACGACGAGAACAAAATTTCCTTTAAGTTGATGTTTTTTTCTTTATTTAGTGATACATTCATATCAGGAGTAAGTTGTAGAAAATTAAACAAACAATGAAAATGTATATTACGGTGTGAATTATACAAAATCAAAAGTAATAATATGACTTATGTGTTCTCCCTGAGAGATCCCTAATTTGTTTTTCTGTTTTGTCATCAATTGCAGGGAATTTTGTTGCCGAAAAATACTATTCATGACTCGAAATACATACTTTGTCTTTGCATATTTCTCAACAAAGCTGAATCGTTTTACTTCAATTCCCATTCAACCGTTTCCAAAATGAAGAAAAGAATATTTTTCAACGCAATATTGCTTTGAAAAGAAGTTAAACCTGGTCCTTCTAATAAATGTAAAACAGTAAAAATCAACTCATTTTGGCAACAAAACATGCTAATATTTCTGTAAAATACGTGTCCATGGGTGATGAATTTACCAAAAGCTCGTAGTTGTAGTCAAAGTCGGAGGAATGATCTAATTTGCTTGTCCGTGAATTGGTAATATTTATCAACATTTCATCATCTTCAGGCTTAAAAAAACCCGATCAAATTACTGCTCTGAATCTACATTGATGTCTGACTTGCGATCGGAAACACCAAATTGGCTAAATATTTTAAAAAGGCCGTCTTTATAACGTCAATTATTTGACGGCTCGATTTTCAATCGCCTTTAAACTTTGAACAATAGCTCCGTGTCATAAACATCCTTTACAGGTCGCGTGCCGTATGCTCTCGTTTTAATTTGATAGTATTTTTAGAAATGTGTTAAGTTACTAAAGAATTGCATGAAATCCTTATCGAGTCTTTACAAATTGGCAGTGTTTTGATCTTTTATGACCGGAAGACTTCTCATTAATTGGATTGGTAATTTGGATTCCCTTTATCTCAATTTGATAGCGTTATTTCCATAAGCGTGTCGTGAGACCATTATCAAAGGATTCTCTCTAGAGCAAAAGTTTAAACTTTGACCCTATAATTTTATCATCGGAAATGAAAGAAGACATATTTATTTAAGAGGAAAATAAACTTTGGAGAAAATGACGTGTGTGCAAAGATGTGTTATTAAGAGCTAAAGTTGAATCAATTTTTCAGCTGTCAAAAAGCGTTCTATGGGGTAATCGATAGAACGTCAAAATAGGTCTTATACGGTAATAGGTATAACGGCGAAAAGGGTTTTATACGGTAATTGATAAGGTGGCGAACGGCGCTATATACCGTAAAGGGTTAAAGGGACGTTGTCATTGATTGTGTTGTGCTAGTAACAAATGTCAAAAGGTTGATTTATACATGAAATAAAAGATAATTGTCAACAAAATGAAAGGAGATGAGAAGTGTATCAATAATTTAGTTTTCTGTAACTCATAGATCTGTGATGTTGATTTATTGATAGAAGACATTTTATTTTGAAATGATTTGAATCTCAATCTGTGAGTCTTAAGATAGCCCTTTTAATTAATCAAGGTTGATAAAGAATTAATGGCAAACATCAAGATGAATGTTGGCCATAAAAGTGAACGTATCGATTCCTGTATCAGGATGAAGGTTGAATATCAGTTCAGTGTGCCACAGTGCTAAATCTTAAATATATTGTTAACTTGGCATCATAAACAAAATGAGTTTGAAAATAGTAGAAATTAATTCAAATTGCCAGTATCTGCAGACAATTGCAAGTCCCTCAAGTAGAGCAATTGTTGTCATGCATAAGAATCTGATTTTGATGATAAGGGATGTAATGAAGTGTCAAATATAAAAATAGAGATTGGATGCTAAACCCTTTACCAAAAGCCAAATTTTTGACTGTCCCAAAATGAAAGAGTTTGCTGGCGACATTTCAGAATGTGATGAAATTGAAATATAATCTTCTGATATGGTAGAAAACATTGTGGGAAGAGGAGAAATTGCTCATGAAGAGCAATTTCTCCTTTTCCCACAATGTTTTCCAATGTAGCTGCAACAAACTGGTCAAATGTCGCTATCGTTTGGTAGTGGGTTAACACAACTAATGGCTTTACATGGAATGCAAGTAGGAGAACTCAGTCTGTTTTGCATTGTCATTTAAAATCCTCTTACACATATTGTTTATAGCTCAGTTAATGAATGAATGAATGATGTTTTAAGGCGCATCGACAGCTAAGGTCATTTAGCACGAGCTCAGTAAATACAAGGTAAACAATAAATTTATGACCATTATCATATTATGTTTTAGCTTATTTAGACTGACTAAAGATGGGGAGGCGTTGTCCCTCTACAAGGCACTGAATGCAATACTAACAGTGTTGGGCGGTTCTACAAGCTCCCTGTACTCCGAGGAAAAGGTTCAGGCGGTGTGTAACGCCGTGAGGGAACACACCACGTGGAACTGTGCACATGTTGCCGCCCATACGGGCCTGTTTGAGGCATTTAGAATCAAGGAAGTGCTTAAGTAAGTGGAAAAATTACTAACTCTTAAAACGCTGGGTAATTTTCTAAAAATAGAGTGGTGTGTGGTCTGCTTTCCAAAACCTTAAATATCTGACTAATCTTGATGAGGAAAGATACTCAGAGTAGCAAACAGGAAAGATCACAGGCCAGCTGTCAATTCTTGGCGGCTGGCCTGGATCTAACCTGTTTACAAAAGCATGAAGTTGGTTCAAGTACTATTAGGGTTAATTACATGTTCTAAATCAAGCTCAGAAGCTCATGCTCATTACAAAAATATCTATACAGTGATCCCACTTAAAGATATTTTCTCTGTTTTAGTTTATTTCTATTAGGCATCTTTAAACCCTTTTTTTGTTAATGTGCATAGCATAAAGACATGACATTTGAATATTGTGTTAAAACCAATGTGACAAGAGTTAACATTCAATTTTTCCTCTTTTCTTTTCAATCATCAAATCTTTTATTATTTCTTTCTTAACCCATTACCAAACAATAACAACACTTAACCACTTTGTTGCAGACGACTCTGGAAAGCATTGTGGGGAAAGGAGAGTTTGCTCATAATGAGCAATTTCTCCTTTTCCAACAATGTTTTCTTCCCTATCAAAAGATTATTTTTCAATTTCATCACATTTTGAAATGTGGTCTGCAAACCCTTTGAATTTAGGACAGTCGAAAATATGGCGTTTTGTAAAGGGTTTATGTTTTTCCCACAGCTTAATTAGTACCCCATGCAGCGTATCCGGGGTTTCGCCCTTGATGGCTGGTGTGATGGGTGGGCAGAAGCACTGTATACATGAGATGTTGCTGGTCAAAGCTAGGGTGGACATGGCCGATCAGCGAGGCTGGACTGTCTATCATTACGCTGTCAAGTATCTTCCAGATGTCATCGATGTGAGTTTCATAGTGCTTTACACTCAGTGTTTCAAAAGTCAAGGGGAAGTGTGTGGCCCAGGGGTAAAGATGGTTGTCTGAGAACTCGGGGGTCCTGGGTTCTAGACCCATTAACCCCTCTGGTTTTGTTGGAGATTCCTTTGGCAAGTCACTTCGGAGCCCTAGTCTAGTATTGGTGGATCCAGGAAACCCGCTTCATAACTGAAAAATTGTTGAAACAACATTAAACACCATATTAACAAATCATTTGTTTGACTAGAGCCTTCCACAGGGATTTAAACAATGAAGATTCAATGCAAGACAATAGTAAGTCCTTCATAAATGTGAAGCGCTTACTATAGTCTAGGATTGAAACCTCATCATCCTGCATGCAATGTTTCAAAAATAATTATTATATGTTTCTATTAATTATCTTTCCCCTTTTGTTCATGAGAGTCTATGACAGATAGGGATGTTTTACATCAAGGGTTTAATGCAGGACTGTAGTTTATCCTTCGCAAACATGAAGCACTTACTATAGTCTGGCATTGTGTTGTTATGCTTGATGTGTTTCAAAAATATGTTGTTGTAAATTACCTTTCCCTAGCTGAAGATGAGAGTTTACGACAGATAGGGAAGGGATATTTAACATTGAGGGTTCAACGGAGGACTTTAGATTGTCCTTCACAAACATAAGGCACTTCATTTAGTCTTGCATTGCAGTGTTTCAAAAACATGTTGCTGTTCCCAATTTTGGATTTGGGCTTGATGTGAGCAATGGAGATAGGATATTCTACATGAAATATTTAAAAGTCTAAGGGTAAGCCCTACCATACAGATGGGACCCCCTTGGTCTTGTGGTAAAATATTGAAGTTGAATGCACAAAGCCCATCTGTGTTGTTTCAAATCAAGGTAGCACTGACTTCAAGTTTAACAAGAGGTTGTCTCCCTACTGACAAAGGAAGTAAGCAAAAAGTAAAAACAATTCTTGAATTACAATAGTTTCACACAAAGAAATGGATTATAATTTTGACTCTTGTAAACATTGTTGGAAAAGGAGAAATTGCTCTTAACAAGCAATTTCTCCTTTTTCCACAACATTTTCTTCCCTATCAGAAGATTGTTTTTCAATTTCATCACATTTTGCAATGACGTTTGCAAATTCTTTCAATTTTGGACAGTCGAAAACTTAATGTTTAGTAAAGCGTTAAGGAATTGTGTGAGCAGGGCTTTTTTGCATTATAAAACAGGAGCCAATAAGATGCACCTTCCTTCAGCAATTTCATTGACACAATTTCTCAAAATTAGCAGACATTGGCCTCTTCCCAACTCAAGGAAAAAAGCCCCTGCATGAGGCATTTTAAAACATAGCTGATAACTTTTATTCCTTGAATGTTAAAGCGATTGCAAAGTTATCAATATTTGTGTTCTATTTCAGTTTCTAGTTGACCATGACAAAGACAAGACCTTTGATTGGATGGACAATAAAGGCATGACCCCTTTATATATGGCGTGCTTAGAGAAGCCTGAGCAAAATGTCACAACACCCAAGGAGAAACATGAATCTGTGGAAATGTTGATTGTTGCTGGCGCAGACCCCAGTATTAGCAAGGCAGACTGCTTACCCATTCATATTGCTGTTAAGCTAGGTGAAATGAAGTAAGTCTTCATGTTTACTGACTCATGAAAAGTCTTGTTGAAATACATTCATAGATAATAGTTGGCAATTCAATTGTTATATTTTTGTTGACCTTACTACAGAAATTTTAAAAAGACTTGTTCCCTCATGTTAAATTTTATGTCGAAAATTGAATATATCAACAGATGCAAATTAATGCATATAAAAAAGAAAATTTCTTATGTGGTATTGGCTTATTAAATACCAGATATAAACCATTATGACAAATGAATAAATTCCTTAAAATCTTATGCTAAAGTTGTGAAGGTGTGTCAGTATGAAGTCAATTAGAAGCAATACGTAAAAAGAATCCTATAAATAAATAAAAAGTTCTGGCAACATGAGTGATATTAAGATTTAAGATTACTACACAAGAATGAAAATATATTCATGTTCTAGTGTTTCTGATAGCAAATTCTTCATTTTCCACACATTTTCAAATGCTGCATGAATGCTAAGAGTCATCTGCATTCCGATAATATAAGCATAGTCCAATATCATTTTTGACGTATACACATTCATTTGGATGCAGTCACTTTCGATAGGCTTTACTCTGTTTTTCTTGAACACATTCCAGATGTATAGAACTAATCTTACTTAAGTGTGCTGACCAAAAGAATGCTGTGGACAAGAAATTTGGTGGGACGCCCCTACACTGGGCCCATACTAGAGAGGTATATGTATTTTCTTTTGTATAGTGTTTAATCCTGTATCAACAATTTATCAGTTATGTTACAGCTTTCCTGGATCCACAATTACTAGGTTAGGGCTCTAAAGTGACATGGCAAAGTTCACTCCCACAAAACCTGAGGTGTCAGTGGGGCTCAAATCTGGGAACCCTCCCCCAGGGGATATAAACAGGGTTGGAAATCTGTCTATAATCTAGTCATATGTTACTTTAAAAATCTATGATATCATTTTATCAGTCGAAGACAATTTATTTTAAAAAGTTGAAGTCCCAATCTGTAAAATAGTCCTTCTATAATGAAACAGCTTGGACAAATATACTTAACAATTTTAAACTATTGTGTATCTAAGTAATATCTACATTCCTTCCCTTAGGTGACAAATAGGCTTTCAAAGACTTCGGTGTTTTCTGGCACTACCTTACATTCACTTAGCCCTTTACCAAACGCCAAATTTTCGACCACCCCAAATTGAAAGAGTTTGCAGAAGACATTTCAAAGTGTTAGGAAATTGAAAAACAATCTTCTAATTTAGCAGAAAACATTGTGGGAACAGGAAAAAATTGCTCGTTAAGAGCAATTTCTCCTTTTCCCACAATGTTTTCCAGAGTTGTCTGCAACAAACTGGTCAAATATTGTTATTGTTTGGTCAACAGGTTAAAGTGTATTCAGTACTTTTGACTTTTTCAGGTGGCAGAATTGCTGTGTCAGCTTGAATGTGATGTCAACGCAGTGAGTTATACAAAACACACTCCTCTACAGATAATGCTGGAAAAGAAGCGGTTTGATTGTATGATGGAGCTGTTGTGTTATGGAGCTAATTGTAACATTGGTGACACCAATGGGAACACACCTTTACACTGGGCTGTTCAGGTGAGTGTGTTGTGTGTATTGAGAGAAAAGAATAAAGGTGTTAGCAATAGAAATGCACTTTTTCAAGGGTATCTGTCATCATTCTGAATTTTCTTTTCTTTCAATTAAGGAAATGTGTCAAATTCAGCTTTTTACTTGAATATGTTTCAGAGGTATATGATAAATGCTAGTAAGCGCTTGATAAGTGCTTGTAATTTGATAAAAAATTGGACATAATAAACTATTTTTCACATGCAAATTTTATTTCAAGTCTTAATTGAAATGTTTATATCAATTTGTGGCATACTCTTTCTTAATGGAATAATTCATTGTGGTACTTCAAATTTATTCAGATTTTAGATTGCCCTGAGTCATTATACCATGAATGTTGATTTTGAATGATTTCTCTTACAAAAAAAGAGATGAACCAGTGCCATACCTTGATGAATGGTCAAAATTTTGAATTCCCATATTAAGAGAGAAAAAAATGTTCAGATTTACTATATTTACTCTGGCTATGCTTCCAGTTTCATTGCATAAAATTTTGGACTTGACAGTGTTCTAAATACTCATTTACAATGATATATTTGAGTATCAAATAGGCATTTAAGTAAACTTTAGTTGCAAGGAAATCTTGAACTTTATTCAGAGATGGGACCAATTACAAAGTAACTATATGGTAATAAATTGTTTACTAATATCTGTGTATTATCTCACAGCAAGGTGACATAGACTTGATTCAGACATTTGTAGTGTTTGATGCATTGTTTACTTATATCTGTGTACTATCTCACAGCAAGATGACATAGACTTGATTCAGACATTTGTAGTGTTTGGTGCATTGTTTACTAATATCAGTGTACTATCTCACAGCAAGGTGACATAGACTTGATTCAGACATTTGTAGTGTTTGATGCGTTGTTTACTTATATCTGTGTACTATCTCACAGCAAGGTGACATAGACTTGATTCAGAAATTTGTAGTTTTTGGTGCATTGTTTACTTATATCTGTGTACTATCTCACAGCAAGGTGACATAGACTTGATTCAAACATTTGTAGTGTTTGGTGTGTTGTTTACTTATATCTGTGTACTATCTCACAGCAAGGTGACATATACTTCATTCAGACATTTGTAGTGTTTGGTGTGTTGTTTACTAATATCTGTGTATTATCTCACAGCAAGATGACATAGACTTGATTAAGATATTTGTAGTGTTTGGTGCGTTGTTTACTTATATCTGTGTACTATCTCACAGCAAGGTGACAAAGACTTGATTCAAACATTTGTATTGTATTGTGTATTGTTTACTTATATCTGTGTAATATCTCACAGCAAGGTGACATAGACTTGATTCAGACATTTGTAGTGTTTGGTGTGTTGTTTACTTATATCTGTGTACTATCTCACAGCAAGGTGACATAGAATTCATTCAGACATTTGTAGTGTTTGGTGTGTTGTTTACTAATGTCTGTGTACTATCTCACAGCAAGGTGACATAGACTTGATTCAGACATTTGTAGTGTTTGGTGTGTTGTTTACTTATATCTGTGTACTATCTCACAGCAAGGTGACATAGACTTGATTCAGATATTTGTAGTGTTTGGTGCGTTGTTTACTTATATCTGTGTACCATCTCACAGCAAGGTGACATAGACTTGATTCAGACATTTGTAGTGTTTAATGTGTTGTTTACTTATATCTGTGTATTATCTCACAGCAAGGTGACATAGACTTGATTCAGACATTTGTAGTGTTTGGTGCATTGATTATTATATCTGTGTACTATCTCACAGCAAGGTGACATAGACTTGATTCAGACATTTGTAGTGTTTGGTGCGTTGTTTACTTATATCTGTGTATTATCTCACAGCAAGGTGACATAGACTTGATTCAGACATTTGTAGTGTTTGCATTGATTACTAATATCAGTGTACTATCTCACAGCAAGATGACATAGACTTGATTCAGACATTTGTAGTGTTTGGTTTGTCATTTACTAATATCAGTGTACTATCTCACAGCAAGATGACATAGACTTGATTCAGACATTTGTAGTGTTTGGTTTGTCATTTACTAATATCAGTGTACTATCTCACAGCAAGATGACATAGACTTGATTCAGACATTTGTAGTGTTTGGTTTGTCATTTACTAATATCAGTGTACTATCTCACAGCAAGATGACATAGACTTGATTCAGACATTTGTAGTGTTTGGTTTGTCATTTACTAATATCAGTGTACTATCTCACAGCAAGATGACATAGACTTGATTCAGACATTTGTAGTGTTTGGTTTGTCATTTACTAATATCAGTGTACTATCTCACAGCAAGATGACATAGACTTGATTCAGACATTTGTAGTGTTTGGTTTGTCATTTACTAATATCAGTGTACTATCTCACAGCAAGATGACATAGACTTGATTCAGACATTTGTAGTGTTTGGTTTGTCATTTACTAATATCAGTGTACTATCTCACAGCAAGATGACATAGACTTGATTCAGACATTTGTAGTGTTTGGTGCGTTGTTTACTTATATCTGTGTACTATCTCACAGCAAGATGATATAGACTTGATCCAGACATTTGTAGTGTTTGGTGCAGACGTCAACTTGAAGAATAGGGATCAACATTCTGCCAGACATCAAGTCGCCGTATCTAAGGGTAAAAACAAGTAAGCTGCTTTTTATTATAGTCATCCTAGACAAATGCTCCAATTTATGAACAAAGAATGCAGTCTTCCAATGGTTGAACATGCTAGCAATGAAACTGAAGGCATGTCTACCTCTCTCATGATGCAATTGATTTAACCCTTTCCCAAACAATAACAGCATTTGACCAATTTGTTGCAGATGACTTTAGAAAACATTGTTGGAAAAGGAGAAATTGCTTGTAACAAGCAATTTTTTCCCTTTTGAAACAACGTCTGCCAACTCTTTTCATTTGGGACAGTGGAAAATTTGTTGTTTGGGAAAGGGTTAAACATAACACAGTACCCTCAATGCAGCATTTATTCCCTAGTCTCAATGTTATTTTAAGATTTTGTCCTGCTAATTGAATATAAAATGCTCTCCAAGACATTTTTAATGAGTTTCAATTGCATAATATTTGTTAATGATAATTGAGAAACAGTGTAATAATGAAATGTATCTTGTCACAACCAAAGCCATTTTTGTCAAAGAGATATGTTAAGTATTGTGCATCATGAGTACTGCCATATATTATCTTTCTTAAAGCCATGGAAAGGAAAAGAAACCCTTATTATTGTTTGATTTGATACTGTTTAGCATTTCACAAAGATGTTCATAGGCAAAAAGTCTATATAAACATGAGTTATATGTACATGTATATATATTTTCTCAGGGAGATAATTCTGTTCATGCTGAATATGTCCGGAGCGAGACGATGTTCGAAGACTGTTAAAGGGTGCATGGCCGGATGTTCGTCAGAGGGAAAACACAATGGGAAGCCAGACGAAAAGTTCAAACCCTTCCTTACCTTGGATAAGATGGGTACAAATCTTAATATGAAAGTCCACTTTATGAGTGAAATCAGAATACTATAATCATCATGTCAAAACTAGATAGTTGATTTTAGTTGTCTTAAATCCATTTCCCAATTTGGGAATGCAGATCTGTGACTCACCCTCAAGTAAAGCCCTATCTGGCCTTAAGAGAGGGCTTAAATCAGCTTCATTGGATTACAAATTTTGACTTGTTTCAAAAAGATTCCTTAAACCTGCAGTGTGAGGATGTTCACTTCTATTTCATGATTGACTTAAACTATTGTTGTTGTTATTCTTTGCATTCTTTACAAGGTAATTATGATCAGTATACAGTGAACCCTCGTTTATCCGGACACCGATTATTCGGATGTCTCGCAATCCGAACAAAATTGTAAGGGAACGGAATTATTGGACCAGTTTATTGCAGACGACTTTTGAAAACATTGTGGGTAAAGGAGAAATTGCTCGTGACGAGCAATTTCTCCTTTTCCCACAATGTTTTCTGCCATATCAGAAGATTATCTTTGAATTTCATCACGTTTTGATGTCTTCTGCAAACTCTTTCAATTTGGGACGGTCGACAATTTGGCGTTTGCTAAAGGGTTGTAAGTATATACCGCTCATACAGACCGCTTATGTCTTAATGTGAATAAGAACATGCTCTGCTTCATTAGTCCGGATTATTCGGTAAACCGGACATTTTGTTGGGAACGGACGTGTCCGGATAAACGAGGGTTCACTGTATTACATCCATATAGAATTTGTTGGAGAGTGACCTCAATGTAAATGTTGATGTTATAAATTCATTTAAAAGTTAACGGAAATAAAAATCAGCTGTGTGATAGTTTTTGATAGCTTGAAATTTTAGATTTCAATAACTTGGCACTTGGCATTCTCACTGAAGACTGATATTTCTGCCCACAGTTGTCAAATAATATTTGTCTTATTGTTTTTCCACTTTGAATATTCCATCCTTTTGAGATGCCTCTATACAACGACACCGCTACAAAAGTCACATCCTGAACGACCTTAAGCCATTTTCAAAGCAACAGCAGACAACAATTATATAAAGCATGATCAATATTCATCCCATTTGCAATATTGGGTAGATGCAATGACGACAACAGGAGAAATTGATAAGCCGGAACAAATCTCCTATTGTCGCAATGGCTTTTTAAAACTTTTCCTTCCATGTTATAATTCAGATATGATTTGTTTGTTTATATTTCCCTGACCTCAGCTTTCTATTTTTTCAGCTCTGTTTGATGACATGCTGTGTACTGTAGTAAGTTGCTCTTCCAATGTAAACACAGGGAAAGGAGACTCCCTTCTAGAAATGACAGACGGACCTTCAAGTATAGGAGATAGGGTAATATTTACAGGAAGTTTATTTTATTTGGAAAAAACAACATTGCAAAGATTGTATGGTTTATAGATTATTCAATATATGTTCATCTGCATCATCATAATGTGCTTTAAATGACCATAGATGTTGATGCTCAATAAACCTTTCCCAAACGCCATATTTACGACTATCCCAAATTGAAAGAGTTTGCAGACGACATTTCATACAGTGATGAAATGGAAACACAATCGTCTGATAGGGCAGATATGGTTTAATCCTGATGGTTGCACATTTAGAATTTGAATTCTAACACTTTTTACTCACATATTTAGGCATTTGTAGCACAAAACTTAAATCATCCTGGCTCAAAGAGAAATTACTTGTGACAATGTGATGTCATTTCCTCCCAACTTATTGATACGTTGTTCTAATTCATACAACTTCCAAAGTCGTCAGGATGAAAGATTTACATTTAATAATTACAAATATTTTAATAGAACTAATGTTTTAATAGAAATATATGTGGGTGACAGTGGTGAGTGGTAGAGCCTTGGCTTCTTGTTCAAAGAGTCCCAGGTTTGAATCCCCATTAAGCGAGGTGAAGATTGCTGGGACTAACCCACAAATCAGCGCGAGTACTGGTGTAGTATCAAGAAAGCAGTCATCGAGAGTGTATTTAATAAGCTTCAAGCTTCCACTACAATTGATGTAAAATAAATAAGTTTAAATCAGAACTAATAGAAATAATGTTTTGACAACATGTTTTGTTTTGTCATTATTTTTTTTTATGATTCCTTATTAAAAAAGAAGCTTCTTTAAATCCTATAACATCTCTGAAGTGTTTTCACACCTAGCCACCTGGGTACCATTTTACTAAACAGTTTACACTTAAGATTTGCGTAATTCTATAACAACAATTCCTCTTATTTCAATATTGGACGAAGCAATATTGCAAAGTGACACATCATTGGAATCGTCTCTCCGAGACGCTTCCAATGAAGTGCCACATTGCAACATTGTGTTGAAGATACTATCCATGTTTATCAATTATGACTTACGCAAACATTTTACGTAAGTTGTTTCGTAAAACGGTACCCAGGTCAACATTAAGATTGCCTTTTTTCAGGTGTTATGCCTGGATGGGGGTGGGATCAGAGGACTGATTCTCATCCAGGTACTGGCTGCCATTGAAGATGAGGCTGGGGTACCGATCCAGGATCTGTTTGAGTGGATTGGGGGAACCAGCACTGGGGGAATACTAGCCCTGGGTATTGGAATAGGTATTTTAACTGATTTTTATATAATCAAACAAAGGGCAGAATGAACTTATAATGCCTGTCCTGGTTATTTGGAAAGGTGATTTTGATCAAATGGTTTTCATGTTAAGCCATTATGAAACAATAAGGACATTTGAGATGTTTGTTGCAGACTACTCTGGAAAACACTGTGGGAGAAGGAGAAATTGCTTGTGATGAGCAGTTTCTCCTATTCCCACAATGTTCTCTGCCCTAGAAGAAGATTGCTGTTTAAATTCATCACATTTTGAAATGTCGTCTGCAAACTCTTTCAATTATGGACAGTTGAAAATTTGGTGTTTAGTTAAGGGTTAAACCAAATAATAACAGAAATTTAAAGATTATTCCAGCCCCTCTCCACATGGGTTCAAATCCTGGTGACAGCATTTGGAATTTCATGATTTTCTCCTGACTGGCTGACTTATGGAATGCCGATGGTTCTACCTGGCTGGGTCAGCTCTTATGGGTGGTTAAGTATTAAGACTTCCTTCAGCATAAAGAGTCTTGCATCATAATATAACTGAAATAATGTTGACCAGATGTAAAACCAATATGAATATGGATATATTATTCCAGAAAACATTAGTTCTAATACATTCTTTACCTTTACAGTGACTTCATGCGCATGCAAACAGGTTGGATCCAGACCAGCGGCCAAGTTCATATCTGTCTTGCCTGTGATCTAACCTGTTTGCTTCTCTGAGTATCTTTCCTCATCAAAACTAAGCAGATATTTAAGGTTTTATGAGAGCAGACGAAATAAATATCTATGTTAAGAAAAATACCCAGCATTTTAAGTATTAACACAATGATCATGGCATTCAGTGCATCACTGTTTAAACCAAGCATATCTCCAGCAGTGCTGCATAACGTCCTCTTCAAGTCACTGGCTGCCTTTTCATGTTTACTCATTTGTTCAATGAAGACGGTCAATTATGTCATGCGTCACAAAACTTCAATTTATGTCAGTTAGAACACGATTCCCAAGCTGGGGTCTTGAACATTGGACTCTCAATTTTCAAGTCTTTCTTTTGTCGACTACCCTTTACCAGCTCTATCAATTTTTGACTGCAAAAGCAATAGTTCTTGCGATAGGATTAAATGAAAAAGTACATCACTAGTTGCTTCCAATCTTATTTATAGGTAAAACCCTGCCATATTTGAAGGGCCTGTACTTTAGACTGAAAGATGAGGTGTTTAAAGGACCAAGACCTTATGATTCTATCCCCTTTGAAACACTGCTGAAAAGGGAGTTTGGTGAGGAAAGAGTCATGACCGACATTAAACATCCCAAGTAAGAATGAAAAATATCTTCTAACCCTTGACCAAACACCAAGTTTTTCGACTCTCCCAAATTGAAAGAGTTTGCAGATGACATTTCAAAATGTGATGTAATTGAAAGAAATAATCTTCTGATAGGGCAGAAAACAATTTAAGAATCTAAGAGCAATTTCTCCTTTTTCCACAATGTTTTCCAGAGTAGTCTGCAACAAACTGGTCAAATATCGCTATTGTTTGGTAATGGGTTAAAACCTCTCTACTCATAACAGATAAGATTATTCCTTGTACTATTATGATAAATTATAATGATATCATCACCATGAATTATAATGATATCATCACCATAAATTATAATGATATCATCAGCATGAATTATAATGATATCATCAGCATGAATTATAATGATATCATCAGCATGAATTATAATGATATCATCACCATAAATTATAATGATATCATCAGCATGAATTATAATGATATCATCAGCATGAATTATAATGATATCATCAGCATGAATTATAATGATATCATCAGCATGAATTATAATGATATCATCACCATAAATTATAATGATATCATCAGCATGAATTATAATGATATCATCAGCATGAATTATGATGATATCATAGCAAATGTAAATTAGCCCCTTGCTCCATAAAACCTTATTTTCCTAGTGAAAGCATTAGAAACTACTGCATGGATAAAAGTTTTCCGTATTATGACGGAATTCCGTATTTCCGATGTTCGTCAGGGCCGTTTTTCCAAATCACATAAATTCGAGAAGAAAATTGTGGGGGGGGTGTAATTCTGCAAAATTTCACCATGACACATTCCTGATGTCTAAGGACCGGCAGGTCAAATTGTTGTTGTTATCTTCACTAAACGGAGTAAATAAACAACGTCATCCCATTGGTTAAGAAAACAATGATGATTGCTGAATCAATCGAATTAATTTTGACAACCAATGGGATTACGTTATTTATTTACTCCGATTAGAAAAAGTAATGGCCGACTCCAAACGTCAAACAGTGAATATTAATTGTTAATATCGCAAACGTAAATTGTGTGTCCGATGCCCGATGTTGTAACCGCATCATATCGAAAGAGAATGGACATATCTTTCGAAGGTATGTGGCTTTTGGATATTTTCGGGGAGGAATTAGTGAAAATTTGCTAAAAACTACCGGTTTCGTGCATCCGTCCGTGGACGTCAGGAATGTCATGGTGAAATTTTACGCAGAATTTTGTGAACCTCTTTGCTGTTTCTGATTGCATTGACGGATTTTGATAAAACAAAAAGTGTTTTTGAAAAGAAAAATCATTCCTAGACACGATTCAGTAGAGATTTTTGAGATCCTGTCAATTTTAAGTGACTTTTGGGTGATTAGTAACTTTCTCATCTTACAGTTACTGATTGTGAAAATAAACTGACATTGTGTAGATCAACTTTCTACTTTTCTAACTTTTAAACCTTTGATTTGTAGTGTTGTCATCTATTTCACCTTCAAAATGTAGAGAATAATATCAGTGTTTAAGTATATTTAAAGGCCTCAGATTGCACTCCAATATCCTAAAATCCAGGAGCTTCCGGGGGCCTCTGGCCCCCTGGACCCCCAGCCAGGGCGTTGCCCTGTACCCACCGGAGGCCCTGCGGCCACCAGGCCCCCAGCTTGAAATTTCAGTATTTTCACTTTTCTGAACTTTTACCCATGCTACTGCAACATTATGATAACTTGCCCCTAGTACGCAGGTTTTTCATTTTGTCACAATTATTTCTTTATCAATATCACAAAGGAAATCTTTTTATTTTTTGCTGCCTGCTGTTGCTTTCAATTTGGACAAGTCACAGCAAATTCCAATTTTGGGGGGGATGTGTTCAGCCGATTACAAGAGTGAGGTTGTTAGTGATGTCTGCCGCTAATCATTTTGGAGATGGAATGACCTTCACTGGGTATTCTTTCTGTATGCAACTTAAGAATAGAGGTATTTTGTGGGAATATCCTTTGGCCAAACTCTAAAGAGCCTAAGCCCAGTACATAAAAATCCAGGGGGATGTGTTCTACCAAAGACCCAAGGAAAAAGTTTATTCCTGTCTCCTGCTGTTTATCTGGTATATAGAAGGCCTTTACTCACTTAAGGACGTTCGCGGTAGTTTTTTATGCGCATCTTTCTGCGCAGTATGATTTCACTCGGCTCATTTTACCGTCGCGCCGTTTATGTCAAAGTTACGAAAGGCGCGTTACAAATCACTAAACAAACATTAAAGAATCAACACAAAAAAAAGGAAAATGTTTACGATTGCCTGGAATGAGAAAAGACGGCATCGGTTCAATATCTGCATGATGTCACCGAAACTCAGCGTTAAACCGTCAAATACACGAAGTAGAAATGTTGAACTATTTCGGATGCAGACATCTCGGACAAAATAAAAACGTCTCCTTTGCGATCGGACGTCCGGATAAAATGACAAATTGTGCAAAACCATTGGAACAGTTTGCGATTTTAATTTCTGGAGGTGTATGTCTGTCATGTTTAAAACTGACTATCCCATGAAATCGAGCTAAGTAGATCCGTGTGTTGGTTGCACTTCTGACAATGTCAACACTGCGCTGCCCACCATTTGTTCCAAACAACGGGCCGGCTCTAAAGATCTGATGGCTTATTGTTACAACGACTACGCAGTGAAATCGCCACCGAGCATGTATATGAATGGAGCTCCTAATGTATGATGTAAAATAGAAAGAAACCAAAACAAGGTCAGGGTAAGAAATTAGTTTGATATTCACTCTAAGTTAACTAACTATATGTAATTTTTTATGTCAGAGATGGAATTCATACTAGCTTGTTGCTTAAACACCTATATATACTATATCACTATACATACACTTAATCTGATTAGTCTCAATAGAAATGCTGTCTCAGAAAACAATTGAAAACATTGTGACAAAACAAGATTTTTACAGATGAGTACTTTTTCCTTATGCTAGAATGCAATTAGTAGACTATATTGATCCCTTTGTTAACACATATAAAAAAAATCTGCATGACTTTTTTTATGAAATTCCACTAAGACAAAGTCATGTGTTGTTTATTCATATTTTCACATCAAAAGGTCTCATTTTAATTTAAATACTTGTTTTATCTATTTGAGCATAGTAAGGATTTCACCTGGATTTCACTTACATAGTGCCATCAGGCAATCAGTGTAATTCTCCAGTCTGAGTACAACTGCACATTATACTTTCCAAGTCATTGACTGCTTTTCCACAATATGATATTCAGGCCTAATCATATTTAACCATTGTAGAGAGATGAATCAATAATGTTTAATTGAGATGACTTTATTATACAAATGCCTGAAAGGATAGGCACCAGCCAGATTTCAAACTTGCAGCCTCTGTATTTTTAGTCAAGCATGCTACTGACTGAGTCAATTTAATATTTTTAATGACTATCTTAAACAAAAAATATACCAATGTAACTGTCTTCTAAATTATACATTCATTTTGATTTCAGGCATACTGTTTGTATGGTAGGGCATGGTCATAACAAAACCCTAAAAGTACTGCTGCTGAACTACCTTGTGAAAGAACAGACATATGAGACAACATCATTCTGTACTCCAGGTAATTATCACTTTCTTCAGAAAACTATTTGTAAATATATATTTATTCTTTATGAAGGAGACCAGAAGCAAGTATCCTAAAAAATGTATCAGATATCTTCTGCAATGCAAAATTATTTATGTATTCACTTATATTATAATGACTCAACAACATCCCATATGATATGGGATTGCTACCTTCTAGCTGTTATATAACTGAAAAATTGCTGCCACAGTGTTTATCATTATACAAAAACTAGGGTCTGAGAAGACAAACAATGTAAGAAAGATACCTACTAGGTTATTAGACTGGTGAATTTGTCAATATAGATGTTATACAAACACCATGATAAAGATTGTCCATGGTTAAGATATATATAACTTATATAAATCTTACATATTTATCCATTTTGCTTGCATAATTTCATAACTTGACACTAGATGATATAGTTGTTTTTTGCATGCAATTGTTTCAGTTTGTAACCATCTATTCCTGTGCTATTATAAAACATTTCTTTTATTTTTTTCTATTTCTCAGCTATAAAGAAACTGCAGTAGATTCTGTATTGTCAGAAGTTCAGTGGCAGAAAATTGGGTACAGAGACATGCCAGGGACATCAATGTGTGTGTTTTTAAAAATGTTATGCCACATGTCTGTGATGTGTTTATAACTGATTTCCTAACATTACCATGTGTATACTTCTGGAAATGGTGTATCATTCAAGACAAGTGAAGACAACTGACACTAAATCAGTGGCTGTAGACTCTAGAATAAAACAGCATTTGCAATGCAGGTTCATAGTTTTTAATCATTGGGTTTTGTATTGGGATTTGAATTTGTTAATGTCTGTTTATTGTTTCCAATATACCTAAAGATGAATCTACATACCTTTTCATTTGACAATATTTCTATTAAATTACTTTTAATTTCTTAATCTGCAATACTCAAATGGATTCCTAGATTAAACATTAGTTACCAAAACAATATGGTTTTGATTTTGAATCAAAATTCTAGTTCTCTGCTATTTTTAATCAATATATGTAAAAGCAAAGAAGGACTGTGTTTTAGTTCATTTTGACAAAAACACTTTGGAGCTACAGGAACAAATGTTTAAGAAATATATCCTTTCTCTAACCTTTCTCATACAAGCAATTTGTGACAGGTCCAAATGAAAGCTGCAGTTCTATGAATAGACAACAAAAAGATCTTGCAAAATATGCTTTACTTTATGATTAAGGGTAGAAAGTATTGTGGAAAAAGGACTTTGCAGTAGATATGTTTATGTTTTTATTGTCTCAAATTGTAAATGTTAGAAAAATGGTTATGTATGGAAACTGAGGCCAGATGAAAATGTTTGCAATGATTTCGCTTTCATTGTTATGTATGGTCTTAAATGCTCTTTTATCTGAAACTTAATATACTTCTACAAAGATATTTTTCCATTCTCTTTATAAGAAAGGGTGTAACATAAAATTGTTTAGATGATATGAGCAGAAGAATATTCTTTTGTTGAGAAAATAATTTTCTTATATTTGATAGGACTTACAGATGAGAAATCTTTTTTCATCTTAAAAGATCTAAATAGACTTTCATGTTTTGGTTGTTTAAAGTTGATGTTGTGCTTATATTGTTGAAATATTAAATTGGATAGACTGTTGGACATTATGACCTTGAAGTACATTATGGAAATGCACGATCAAATACATTTCATTATATCATTTTGCATAAAAAGCTGTCTTTTTTCCCCCAAAATTTAAGTTTTCCTTATCTCTAAAACTATGATGTGACTGTCCTTCACTTTTAAAACACCAATCAATCATTATATACTGAAATGATGTCAGTTTGAAAAAGAAATCTGATTTGCATTTTTTTTTACTATATAAGGGCTCTGGTAAAGTTTATCTCTCTCACTTTAAAAACAGTCAACTTTCTCAGGACGTCATTTGTATTCTTTGATGTTTTTGTAATGTTATATACAAACAATGATAAACGAAAACCTATCTTGTCAGTCAAAATCCATGATTATTAACATTGTATCATACCTTACCTGTCACTTATCCTTATTCCAAGTGAAATACTGTTATCCATAGCATCTTTTAAGGGGAATAAAGAAATAATTAGCACCATGACCTTTGTTTTTTATTTTCTTATTAAGTTCCCTATATATTTTTCTCAATTATATGTGAAAATGAGAAAATTCTGATATCAAGTTTTTATATAATGATGTCCAGAAATAGCCTTTTTGTCATGTATGGGCTAAGGTTGAATTACTCCACCCACTTTCATACATGAGATATTTTTTCCCAAAATAGATTTATTCCCTTTCATATTTTGAAATTTTGTACAAAAGCATTGTATGATAGAGTAGAAAATGAATGTTTTGTCGAATGAAACCCCATGACTTTGGTGATTTGGCCATTTCTTATCCACTAAAAAAATAGAAATAATTTAGCCTAAAACCCTATCAACCTCAGGGTATTTAGGAGGAAATAAAACGGAAAGTAGCACCGTTACCTATGTTTTTTTATTTGATTATTCATAATCATACATATTTTTCTCAAACATATGTGAAAATAAGAAAATTCTGATGTCAAGTTTTAATATATTTTCCCCTAAATAGCCTTTTTGTCATGTATGGGCTCGGGTAGAATTACCCCACCCACTTTCACACATGTCAATTTCTTTCTCAAAAAACAGTTTTTCCAGTTATTATTTTGATATTTCATACAAAAGCATTGTATAATAGAGTAGAAAAGATCAGTTAATCATAACCAAACCCTATGACTATGATGATTTGACCATTTCTTATCCAATAAAAGAATAAAAATAATTAAGCCTAAAACCCTATAACCCCTGTACCTTTAGGTGGAAATAAAAAAAAAAATAGCACCGTGACCTATGTTTTTTATTTGATTTTTCATGATCATATAGGTTAATCTACAACATATACAAAAATTAGAAAAATCTGATGTCAAACAAAAACTATAGCGATTGTCCTTAATATTCTTTCTTTATGCAGCTTCTTAAGATTAAAGAGTTTCCTTTGGCAAGACTCCTAAGTCCTATCATGATGCTAGTGAATCCAGGAAAGCCGTAATGTAACTGAGCAATTGTGGAAACCAATATAGATGACCAAAGATGAGAGTCATTAGCAAATATTCTCTCAGTTTCATGTTTCTATTTTACTAGGGTTATGGTTACTGGCGTCCTAGCTGATAGGTTTCCAGCAGAACTCCATTTGTTTCGTACATACCAACCGACCCTGGACAAGCCAGCAGAACATAAAGGAAGCTTCGAGGCCATAAAGCCTCCAAATGGTAACACTATATACACCCATATAATCTTATTAAAGGTTATCAAAGTACATGACATGCACGAAATGACTTAGCCTGGCTGCTGTGCATTAAAACTCCTTTCATTCAGTTGTACACTAGGACAGGTCTTCCCCTCAAGTGAAATGAAGCCTTGATACATGAATGGTGTCTGTATTTAGATCCTGGAAATTAAAGAGAGATAAAGGGATGGAGAGGAGATGGGTGGAGGGTTAGACCATCGGCCTCTGAACATAAGGGTTTGAATCCTGTGAGAAGGGGGGTTCACTTTGTGATCTTTCATTAGTCCTCATTCTGTGCGAATAATGGTTATGTTTCCAGAAAGCATAATTGAGAGTGATGTTTATCAGTTGAGAGAACTGGCTTCAAAATACATGTAGAGGTAAAATAAACGAGTTTGAATTAAAAAAAGGATTTTTAGATTATAAGATATTATTAATAAACACTAAATGTGGCAGAGTGCAATTATTCTGTCCTCTCATGAAAATGCTTATTATTTTATTTTAAAGGTCTCTCAGCATATTGATTATCTTATACTTGAAAATTTTAAGTTTATGTGTATGATTTTTGGTGATAGATTATCTAATGGGAAAAGTGATCATTATTTTTAGATGATCTTAAGAATCATTTTTTCAGTATATTTATATTTTTTAAACAGAACAGCTGATGTGGAAAAGTGCAAGAAGTACGGGTGCAGCTCCAACTTATTTCCGAACATTCGGACAGTTTATGGACGGGGGTGTCATGGCAAACAATCCAACACTAGATGTGCTTACGGAGATTCACGAATATAACATGGGCCTCAAGTTCAGGGTAATTGTTTATCTATTAACTCTTATAGGGCTGGAAGCGACTTCATGCTTTTGCAAACAGGTTAGATCCAGGCCAGCCGCCAAGTAAATTGGCAGCTGGCCTGTGATCTAACCTGTTTGCTACTCTGAGTGTCTTTCCTAATCAGAATTAAGCAGATATTTAAGGTTTTAGAAAGCAGATGACACAAAAATATGTTCTTAAAAAGTTACCCAGCATTCTAAGGGTTCAACTCCGTTCATTTTTGGCACTGTGAATGAATATTTTTTGACACTTTTACATTCAGTAATCCTTTCCCTGGTGATAATGACTTTTGCAGTTATTCATTTTTTATGACAGATTTTGAAAATAAGATTTATCCTGTCACTAGTGCCATTTCGGGACAGATAACTAGGTGCCGTATAACATTTGTGATATCCGGCACTAACCATATAATACATGCACGCGACTAATCATGACGTCATAAGAACGATATGACGTCATGTTTACATCATTCTCTACTTATTTTTTCCGTTTTTCTCGTGTTTTATTTACATTTTGTTTGTTTGAAAGAATAGATAAAGGTAACAGGATAAATAGAATAGATGGTTGGTGTCTTTGAATAGGAAAAGTTATCGGGCTCGGCATCGGAATATTATCCGTTTCGCCTTCGGCTCACCGGATAATATTCCTAAGCCTTGCCCGATAACATTTCCGATTCACGACATCAACCATCTATTCTCTATATATTCTTTCATAAGGAGAATTTGCTTGTGATGAATGCAATCTTTTTGTCCCAACATTGTTGAACTTTGTAATATTAAACATCCTTTTGTGTGTTTGATGAAAGAGATGATCATTCAACAATATTGAATTAAAAAAATGGTAATTAATTAAGAGTACAAGAGACAATGATCTTGTCAAGTAGCATGGAAATGTTAAATAAAAAGTTAAAAAAACTCAGATTGATGAAATTAGGACCAATTAATTTGATGATTGGAATCATAAGCCCTTTTCTATGATTTTACTGACTTTTTCTTCAGACCAAAGTTGTAAAGTCGTCCTCGATTCATTTGGAAAATAGGTCTCAGTCTGTAGATATCATGCCTGATACAACGGTATTGTATGGGTTTAAGTACATATATGCATGCTTTTTAGATAGTGGGAAGCATCTCAGCAAACTTTATAAGTGTTGTAATTATTATTTGGTTTTGATTTTGTAAGCATTGGTATTGTACATACCTCATCAACAGCTTGAATCATATAATGAAATAAGGAATTTAGAGGTAATAATCACTTAATGATAGTAACATCGTAACTTCATTGTTCTTCCTATAGCGAGTGTTCAACATCTCTCTTAGAATGCTTTTAAAGGACTATCTCACTAATTGGGATTTTAACTTTTTAAAGAAAATTATCTTGTTCCACTGAAATGACAACAAAGATTTTTAAAGTAACATTAGACTAGATTATTGACAGCTTTCTGACCCTGCCAATTAATAACTTTACTGAAAAGATAGATAACATTTACAAATGTATATTGCAAACTTGTAACGGGTTTATTCATAAACAACAATCAAAATTTTGTCTAAGAGTTGGCTTTTCAGATACTATCTTCACATCGATTGGTGTTCCTTTTGTCACAATTTTTTTACTCAAATTTTGAAAACTAAGGTTACTTTATATAATCAGTGGTAATCTGAAGATGCATTTAATATAGGGTATCAAATTTATTGTGATAGATATTGTTGCATTTACCTTTAATAATTGCTTACTGTATGCTATTTCTGTTATTTGATGTATGTATTTTTTATGAGAATATTTTAACTAATTGAAAAGATCTTCACTACAATAAATCCTAATGCGTGTTAAATGACTTAAGCACTTATAGCGCTGGAACCAACTTTATGCTTATGCAAACAGGTTAGATCCATGCCAGCCAACAAGTAAATTGAAGACTGGCCTGTGATCTACCTTGTTTGCTACTCTGAGTATCTTTCCCAATCAAAATTAAGCAGATGCTTAAAGATTTGGAAAGCAGACAACACAAAAATATTTTTTTAGAAAATTACCCAGCATTCTAAGGGTTAGATGTTTATACACCATAATTCACCATTCATTCCTTACAACAAATTTTTTTTCTTTCTGTAACAATTTTTCCCCCTCAAAATATCATCTATTGACACATATCATTACTGGATACATGATGAAATTTCAAGGAAATGTTTTTATCTAATGAGTAAGTGTTTATGGAAGTATTGCTTATTTAGCTTTAAATGTACCAACCCAAACTGTGTTATACACATGTAATTCCTTCCCCCAATTGGTTGCTTATGGTTTGGCGTCCTATACTTCTCCTATCCCAGAGTTCATAGGCAAGTAGGGTAGCCATAGTAACCTGTGAAGCATGGGCCGCATGTTTTATTCCTGGAGCAGCCAACTTTTGTTGCAGTCTTCAATAAAGAATGAAAAAAAGTCAGCTTCCTCTCATTTTACCCTGTAAGCATAATGAATCATTTTGAGTTAGAAAAGAAAATTGTGAACGAAGTTTCTACTCAATTTTACAAAGAAAATGAAGATTTTGCTACTCGATAGTAGATGTCAACGGTTTCTTTGAATTTGGACCTATTACAACATTTTATATGCGGTCATTTGTAACCTTGAGTGTATGGGAGAAGTTTGGTTGAGGAAGAATCATGAAGCATTCATAAGTGCACTGATTACCATCAAACATGAAGAGGTCCTAATGAACAGATTATAACGTTTTCCTCGGGGTCTTCATTGGTCTGTATGAAAAAAATCAATAAATTAGAAAAAACTTGGAAACAAAACTCCTCCCCTTTTCAGTCCTTACAAAACTCCTCCCATTTTCTGTCATAACAAAACTCCTCCCCTTTTCTTTCCGGGTGGTTTGTTCTGATAATTTGACAAATTATTCATGTTGCTTTTCAGAATTTGTCGTCTATAGTGTAAATGAATTTTTTTTTTTGTTAGGTTCTTATCTTTATGGAACAAACATATCTCTATTACCTTTAATGAAATTTGAAACTTGTCTTAAGTGATACAATTAGCAGTCACAAGGTGTATGAGTATAAATATCTCACAATACCAGATGATGACAAAAGTAGAGAATTTTACTCTCTTGATATTTATTGGCTGTAGATTCTTTGATAAAAGGAACAAAATCTCTTAACAGTTGTTACATTGATTAACCCATTACTAAACAATAAAGACATTTGACCAGTTTGTTGCAGACAACTCAGGAAAACATTGTATGAAAAGGAGAAATTGCTTTAAACGAGCAATTTCTCCTTTTCCCACAATGTTTCCTACCCTATCTGAAGATTATTTTCGAATTTCATCACATTTTGAAATCTCGTCTGCAAACTCTTTCAATTTGGGACAGTAAAAAAAATGGCATTTTGTAAAGGGTTAAGAGATCAAGCCTTGCAAACAAAACATCATTAGTTTGCCATTTTTTACCGCTCTCGTCTGCTGTTGTTTTCAATTTGGACCAGTCGTGAAAGTCTATATGACAGAAATATTCAAACCAAAATTAGCAAAACTAAACTATATGACAGAAATATTCAAACCAAAATTAGCATAACTAAACTTTCTTCAATTATAGAGTGAGCCTGAATCTATCCAACCCCTTGGCTGCGTGGTATCTATTGGGTGTGGTAGAAATCCTGTTGTGGCCCGAGAACACATCGATGTATTCAAACCCAGTGGCATAATGGAGGCTCATAAAGTCATAAAGGGAACAACGGCTCTCGTTTCTCTTCTGATTGATCAGGTGCAGTATCAAGTTCTAAGCTCTTTTAAATTTTTTGTTTATTTGAATATCACAACCTAAACAGTCGAACACTTTTTGCACCAGCAAGTGGCAAATTACTAAACGACTTGAGGAAAATATTGGCACTTGTCAAAACTGATAAACAGCGATGTTATCATAAACAAAGTAAAAAAAAATTGCGTGACCTGTCATTTGTGGGGTCCTTGGAAGATGACTCCAGTGATGTGTAACTGCATTGTATTTCTAGTCTTATTACAAATTAATTAAGAGGAAATGCAGCGAAAGGGTTATCATTCTCATCTGTGAACAATTTTTTATTGTGCTCTCTACAAAATATAGAGCAAATATTGCCTGCTGCTGCATTCAAATGGTATCATAGGAAGTTCAGACTTTAGAAGCTGGGGCCCGTTTTACTAAACAGTTTACGCTTAAGATTTGCGCAAGTCTAAAACAACAAGTCCTTTTATTTCAATATTTGGCAAAGCAATATTGCAAAGTAACACATCATTGGAATCGTCTCTCCGAGACGCTTCCAATGACGTGTCACATTGCAATATTGTACTTTCATTGAAGATATTATCCTTGTCAATCAATTATGACTTACGCAAACATTTTCCGTAACTTGTTTAGTAAAACGGGCCCCCGGTCAGGATGGTCAATGCTTCATTACATGCATTTATTTATTATCTAAATTGTACAAAATCATTTACGGAGAATAATTTGTGAGACTATGATTGATGTCTCCTGTTGTTTTCTATTAGACCTGCTATCTGAATATTATTTAAGGAAAAAAGAGTAAGATATCAGGCAATATAGGGAATTATTTGATGAATATCTTTTCATGTCATGTTTCAGGCGTCAGTTGCCGAGGGTCGACCAGTGGATCGGGCTCGCGCATGGTGCAGCATGATTAACGTCCCTTACTACCGCTTCAGTCCACAACTCTCGGAGAACATTTCTCTAGACATGAGCGACAATAAAACGTTGATCAACATGATGTGGGAGACACAGTGTTACCTTGTTACAAATAAACATCGCATTGCGCAGGTCGCCCAGTTGCTGAAGGCTGGCTGCGGGGAACGATCTAGGAGACCTTCAAAATTACTGAAACAGGAAACAACTAGTTTAAATGACCTCGACCTTCATGCAACTTAACCTTGTTTGCCTTTCCCTGTGGAAGGTGGTCCATTTAGTTTACCTTTTTCTTCATATATATACATCTTTATGTGCCTTGCTCTGATGATTTATCTATATGAAACCATATTAATGAATTTGGACAATGCTTATAATGAGTGATTTTCTCTGTCACAATTATTTCAACTCACTTTTGTTACAGATTTATGGCTATATAATTGTCTTCTGCTGTTACTTTCAATTTCAACCTGCAAGAAAGTATTGTATATAAAAAAGGTTGGTCTTGTTTACCTAGTTTGACTGGGTTGTCCTTTTACCTATACCTTAGTCCAAATTGAAAGCAACAGCAGATGACGGTCAGGAAATATGGAAAATTAGTTTCTTCTTTTAAAAAAAACACAAATTGATGAAAAGAAGAAATTGCTTATTTTGAGAATTTTCTTCTTTGCGTAATTGATTATGAAGTCTTAAGTTACATTAATGTTAAAACCTGTTTATATATAAGAAAAGTGGTAGGAAGGTTTAAATGGGGGCCAAATCTTATTAAAAGTAAGTATGTTTTATTTTGTTTATATGGAGAAAAGGGGTTGAAATGTTTCAACTGGGGCCAAATTTAATGGATATTCTACCAAATTCATTGAAGAATTACTATTTATTTTTAAATGTGCTAAAAGACGTGGCTTAAGGAGAAAGTTCATTTATTTCAAATTAAAGATGATTTTTATAAGGATTTGACCTATTCTGAGTAATTTATATATAACCAAAAATAGTCATAGAATGAAATTCAAATTTAAAATCATTGTAGCGTATAGAACAAGTATTAAACAATTTCAAATATTTGATGCAAAGACTAAGATTTCTTTAAGAATGCAAAATATGTGATTTCCTGATCCCTGTATATGATAAAATCTGACATCAGATTGTCACTTATGGGTATTAACCCTTTACCAAACAATAAAGTCATGTGTTGCAGACAACTCTGGAAAACATTGTGGGAAAAGGAGAAATTGCTCTAAACAATTATTTTTCAATTTCACCACATTTTGAAATGTCGTCTGCAAACTCTTTCAATTTAGACTGTTGGAAATTTGACGTTTGGTAAAGGGTTTAACTTTTTTCGAACAATCCTTTCCTCTTACTATTGTTTTTTTTTTGTCTTAAGATGTTGAATTCTAGATGGACTCTCAAATAATTGTCAAAACACTTTATGTCTTCCAAGACCTTCAGACTAAGATAGTCACAGACTTTCAGATGTTTTTTGTTTGTTAGGTTGTTATTCCTTTCCCTTTTACAGATAGTTTTGACTCTTTTCAAGTGGCATTGTCACCATTATAGATGTCCAGTTGTTCCAATTCTCAAATTCTCTATTTTTATCCCTCAATGCATCCAGTTCTAACTCGCCCGACTTCCAAATGGGTTTTACATATAATTTTGGTATTGAACTCTTTACCTATTGCAGATGGTTTTAATCCTAATAGTGCTGGAACCAACTTCGTGCTTATGCTAACAGGTTAGATCCAGGCCAGCCGCCAAGTTAATTAGTGGCTGGCCTGTGATGTAAACCTGTTTGCTACTCTGAGTATCTTTCCTCATCAAAATTAAGCAAATATTTAAGGTTTTGGAAAGCAGACAATACACAAATTTGTTTTTAGAAAATTACCCAGCATTCTAAGGGGTAGCTCTATCTATGATTCATGGTCACAGTTTCTTACAATAAGCTTTTCATTGCAGTTGAAACCAAAATAGAATTGCAAGGTCTAACATTGTTTAAAATCATTGTTGTGAAAAGGAGAAATTGCTCTGAAAAATTGCTCATAATATTTATTGTGGTATGCAGCAAACATGTCAACTTTGATACTTTGTGTGGTGAATCTGTTCATGATCAGCTTATTTCACTTTTTGTCACAATGATTTTATAGAATTAGAATAATGCTTGATTTCATTTATATTTTTTGTCTTTTTGCTGATTTTTTTTCAAGTTCACCTGTTGTGGTTAATTTGCGATAGGAAAAGATTGGTTACAACTAAAAGCTGACACGGGTATATCTGTATTCATGCGCTGTGATCTATACAGTGATGCCTCGAAAGTCCGTTCCCACCATTATTTCCGGATTACCGAATCATCCGGACTAATGAAGCAGAACCTGTTCTTATACACATTAAGTCATAAACGGTCTGTATGCACGTGTATAATTATAACCCTTTAGCAAACGCCAAATTGTCGACCATCCCAAATTGAAAGAGTTTGCAGAGGAAATTTCAAAAACAGATGAAATTCAAAAATAATCTTTTGATATGGCAGAAAACATTGTAGTGGGAAAAGGAGAAATTGCTCGTCACGAGCAATTTCTCCTTTACCCACAATGTTTTCAAAAGTCGTCTGCAACAAACTGGTCAAATAATTCTGTTCCCTTACAATTTCGTTCGGATTGCGAGACATCCGGATAATCGGGGTCCAGATAAACAAGGCTTCACTGTATATGCTTACTTTTCATTCCTTTCTCTGCTTTTTTGCTTGCTTTGTTTTGCGATTTTCATTTCTTTCTACAAGTATTTCAGTTTACAGTTTTGGTCTGCATTAGTATGGCAGAAACTACTATTTATTTGTATTCACTCCTTTATAAGAGATATTGTGACTTGTCTGATTTGAAAGCAAAAGCAGACCAGAACTATCAATTAAGAAAATTATTGCTTTCTATAAAAACTTGATATGAAACTGATGCAAAATGAGAGTTTGTTCATTGCCCAACAACTTTCTCATTTTTGCTTTATGTATTTTTGTTTGTATGCCAATTACTGCATTAAAGTTAAATGAAATTATCCAAGGGAGAAGGTTTCAATGTAAAATAATTAATTAGTTATATTTCTTTTGTTATGTCAAACAACATTATGTTTTATTAAACAATTGTTTGGTGCTATGCCATAGTATTTATGACTTGTATAGTTAACATACTATGTATGGTGTATTGTTATTTTAGTTTCTAGGGATGAGGAATGGTTAGGTTAGCTGCTATTTTATGTTTAAGCTTATCATTATGTCTCATATACTCATTTTACTCTGAACAATCTCTGTCTTGCTTTTGATGCCACAGTGACAAAAGAAGTAAAGAATACTCGTGAAAGGTGAATTTATTTCCACTGTCATTAACAATTCCCTGTTGAAAGCACACACAACTATGATGTGAGCATCATAAAATCAAACTTAAATCTGCTGATGATGTCGAGGGTTCAGTGCAATACTATAGTAAGTGCTTCATAAACATGAAGCACTTACTATAGTATTACACTGAACCCATAAACATGAAGCACTTACTATAGTATTGCACTGAACCCTTGATGTGCTGACAAGATGATGGTTTGTAAGGTAATAAGCCAAACTCAGTCACAGGTATGAAATTTTAAAATTTAGAACTGACAAAGATAAGTAGGTGCAATGGCTATTTTCATTTTTCTTTTTGCTTTATATACACTGTATTTGCTTTTTTTTTATATTCATTACAATCTCTTTAAGGATTTCGAGTGCATATTTTGATCAAACTGTTCCCTTTTGTTTTATAACATTATGTAACTCATCCAAATGAAAGCTATATCAGATGACAACTACAAAATCTGAAAAATGCTGATTTTTGTTATGACATTGTGTAGAGATTTTCTCCTAGAAACCATTGTGACTATACGAACAGTCTTTTTGCTTGAAATGCATTTGATAAAACCGATATATATTTTATATATATATGAAGATAAGGTTGAAAATGATGCACTTTTATAGCATCAAACCAACACCTTCAACGGAGGTGTTGACAGAAAAAGTTGTTGCTAATAGCAGACGCAATAATCATATTGTAATTAACCAATAATTCATAACTACCAAGTATTCTGTCATTTAGTTTTACAATTATTCTCATCTTTCTATTGTATTCTGTGATTCTTTTTCATCACAAAATCACATTTTTCTCATTTTTATGTCTGTACTGCCATGTTTATGCATTTTTATGTTGCATTCATGTTTGACAACAAACTATGTTCAGTTTATATTTCAATGAACTATTTGAAACTTGAAACTTGTATCGAAAAATCTAATTTTCTTGGATCAAAATCAACGGAACAAAAACAAGGGACCTGGGGCCCGTTTCACAAAGCAACGTACGCAAGAAATTGTCGCAAGTTTTTGCGTACGCCAGGATTTGACTGGAAAGACCGTTTCACTAAACAACGTAACTTTACGTTTTGCGTAAATATCAGCGTAAATCTACGCAAGCTCGATAGGTCACGTAAGTTGTTAAATTTGCGCAAGTGTCGTGGCTGCCGACCCCAAAAAGTCGAATTTGTGGGACCGAAACTGAAATATTTTGAGTTGGAGCTGTTGCCAGGCTATTTCAGAGATTTTGAAGCGGTGAAATGTTACAAATCATCGATCGGGAGAGTTTAAATGTCAAAAGAACGTCTCATTGTCGAAAAACGGGTTATTGCCAAAGTAAGGGATGGTTTCAACACGACTCTGACATCAAGGTATGTTTACCTTTTGTATATAAATAAATTGTGGCGTTTGTGGTTGTTCATGAAATAAAGGATGCTTTCATCCTTTGTTATGATTATTAATTGTTCGTAGACATTCAGTTGTGTCCCTTGTGTCTTCAATAATGCAGTTTGTGTAGGAGCGAAAAGTGACATTGTGTTTTGAACTCTTTTTATGTGGCTCAAATGTCGATCTATATATACTATTTTTGGTATGGTAAGCATGTTTTTGTTGTTAAGATTTATATTTTCGATCCATTAATTATAGGCTACCACTCTTATCTACATGAATGTAGTTGACAATTGATAAAACTTGATTCGAACCCAGTGATGTACGTACCACTATGTAAATTCATCAGTGTGTATTGAAGGCTGAGGATTGTTGATTTCTGATCATTTGTGTCCCGTTTACAACTTCTAGTTATATGATAAATAATTCATTCGCTTTAAAGTAAGTTTGGATTGACTTAATGCCTAAACTATGTAGATGATGGGGCTTTGAAGACAGTGTTTTCTTGGAAAAAATAAAAACAATTGATGAAATATTGCATTAGTATATCTTTTTCTTTCAGACAAGTGGCAGATTTGTTTGATAAGTTCCAGTTGATATGGTATGGATTTTACACATAAGAGTGGAGTACCAACAGTAAAACACATCAGGTAAATTATCTTATTCAATAACAAATACAGTTACCACTCATCATGTTTCAAGCAATGCTTAAATTCATCTTTGACAGTATTGTTGTTATGACCTCTCTGTCATGTGCTTATTATACAGGGACCAGTTACATAGCTTACATCTATTTTCAATGATAGCAATGAAAATCATTTTTCCATACACATTGATTTCATATTCCGACATGATTTTATCTATTACTATGTAGGTTATTGTGTAGTGAACTCTGAGTATTCTAAGGAAATAAGTATGTCAAAGAAACATAAGCATATGCTCAAACTGCTCAATTCTACCAACATACCAACTATGGTAGAATTTCAACCATTCAAAGAAAAATTAAGAAGAAAAATATCTACATCAAATTTCTTTGATAATTCCCTTGTTTCTAGTCATTGATAGCTAATAATCTCAAGGATGATTTGCACATAATGAGCATAGTGTCCTAACTGACCTTTCATTACAAGTGTTTAATGTATGGATTATTGATGCTGGACTCAGGAGATATCAATTGTCTCTTCAATAAAGGCCTTAATCCTGTTTGCTGCATATCACAGGCAAACAGCTGAAGTACATACAAACTAGATGGCATGGTAATAACCTATTAACTTTCCATTTGTTATATTTTAGATAATTTCATCAAATGGATGGGGGACTACTATCAGTGAACAGAGAAGATACCACATCAAAGCAAAGATACTGCATGAAGAGGAATAACTATTACTTCGTCTTGTGTTTTTTATAATCACTGTTTGACTTCATTGCAAGAGTTTCATGTTAATTATACAATCAACACATTATTCTAAGAGATTAGCAAAGAATAATAACTTTCAGTTATAAATAAACATATGATGAAACTGATTAAGTGTTTCAAACATTTTAACATGAATTGTCAAATATTTTCATATAGCACACTTTTTTGGGAGTTGATGCTTTTGATTTTAATTCTTTTACAACATTTGAATTGGGAGATAATCTAAAATACTTCCAAGTTGCAAGACTTTCAAAATAAAGGGTTATTATAGCTCAGTAATTTCTAGATTTACCTAAATATTGTCAATTTTTTACTAAATTACAGCTTTGTAGTAGATTGTCTGTAAATATGCCTTTTTACTATATGAATCTAGCAAATGATATATTTATTAATTCTCATTAACAAAGCTTTTTAAGAACATTTTTCTTATGAACACATGTTTCCTTTTCAATATTAGCATTACCTCTGCAATTTAAACTATTTCGTCTTTCATTGATTAAGAAAAGATTAACAAGTCATACGTAAGACCAATAATCAAAATCAAAGTTAAATATAGTGGTATATGCAGCATAAAGGGAATGTTAACCTACAATTGAATAAAACATATTCTTTTATTTGATGTTTT
This sequence comes from Cerastoderma edule, assembly GCA_947846245.1. Classification (NCBI taxonomy): domain Eukaryota; kingdom Metazoa; phylum Mollusca; class Bivalvia; order Cardiida; family Cardiidae; genus Cerastoderma; species Cerastoderma edule. The sequence goes on from OX401406.1 coordinate 20,885,692, forward strand.
TGTCATCTTTTTCATTTTTATTATCTCTTGGTAAAGAGCTGTAGTTAATGTTTTTATTATATAATCAATGTTATCTATGAAGCGACAAGATACCCCAGTGTTATATGTTTATGAAGTTACTATATTCTGCCCACCAACAACATGAACCAGCCTGTTGTAAGAGGTGTTTTCTTATGAGTGGACCCTGGTGTATCCCCCAAAACCCTAACTTCCCTAAGTCTTCATTCATATACTAATGTGTCTGCCTACTGTGTGGAGGTTGTGTATTCAAATCCAGGCCGACCCTTCCCAAGGTCTAAAGAAGTTTAGCACAGTAGTCTTGTTTATTGGGAAACACCAGACTGAGAGCTCCATGTAGATAATACACCGTGCTTATTTGGCTCCAGGGAGTTTTGAAATGAGAAGTGTTGAGGAATTTCTCATAACGCCGTAAACAGTATCAAAACATTGCATTTTAAACTTGTCCTTGTATGGAAAATAGTTTGCCGATGACATTTCAAAATGTGATGAAATTAAAAAATAATATTGATAGGGCAGAAAACATTGTTGGAAAAGTAGAAGTTGCTGGCTAAGAGCATTTCTCCTTTTCCTATAACGTTTTCCAGAGTCGTATGTAACAAACTGGTCAAATGTCGTTGTTGTTTGGTAATGGGTTAAAAGTGAGGCATAATTATGCGAAGCTAGTCATATTTTAAGAACCAAACAGATCCATCAGATGAGAAATTTTAGACAGACTCATACATACATGTAGTGGCATTATCATAAAACTGCCGCGTAAATATATCAAGATTCATTGGATGAAGTTGTTATGTTGTGTGTCACGGCGCATCAACAGGCCTAGTTATATGTGTAAAATCGGGTTATATCAACCGAAGTATCAACATTTCTTCGTAAATAGAGTGTGAAGATGCATCTCCACAGAATTTTCGAGTTTCCGTAACTTGGCCGATCTGCGGTTCCTCGTGTTAATGATTATCCGTTTGAAGCTTGAAACGAAATATCGAAACAAAAGCCAATAAATCAAATGGTTTCAAATTTCTTATTTCCACGTTGTCAGTCATTTCATAGATTTAATCAACATTTTGATTGAAGGAGGGTGTATTCGGATTATGCAGTATTATGGTATTGCGCTGTAAAATGTCAATAGAACATCGTTAAAACCACATTGAAAAATAGCCACGATGCCGACTTGAAAGTCACTACCAATTCGATGATTTTAACTTAAAGGATACAGTAACATTCGACACAACTATTTGTTCTTTTTAGAAGTTACGCGCTTGTGTTTTTCCCTGGTATAACAACGGACTCCCGCTAATTACTCGCTTATCAATAGCGGCCGAATATTGTTCAAACTTGTTTATGTGAAGCTTAAACATCATTGTTGTTGACAATTCTCTTTCTTTCCTCTTCACTTGTAAATGAAAGCCCAACAACAATTGAAAAGGAATTATCATAACAGGTGGCATCGTAAGGTTTCGGTAATCGGGATTGTCGATTCGGTAATATTGCTAAATAACGTTACGTTCCGGTAACGTATATTGCTTAATTTCATACGTACGCAAATCGCAGAAATGGTTAACTTACGTTGATGTTAGTGAAACACTTTACGCAAGAACGTAAGTTTTGCGTAACTCCTATACTTGCGCAAATAATTTGCGTAAAGTTACGCAGCTTAGTGAAACGGGCCCCTGTTCTTTGCTAGCAATGACATTTATTATTATTGTTATTACTATTATTATTATTATTATTATAAGTGTTATTTAATTTTGATTATTATTGAAATTATTTACATGCCTTCCTGGAAAGAAATAACGTTTTGAGTTTGCATATAGTATCTAGATTGATTGTGATTAGCAAGGGTAAGATAGACGTATGTATAACTGATTGTGGGAATTTAAGCCGGATTATACCATGTCTTATCTTCTGTGCATGTTAACATTTTTTGTTAATATCTTACTTTAAATATATTACCAATAAAACTTCAAATCATTGATTGGATTATTTGTTGTTTAAGTGTACCAGTATATAGCATTGGTAAGTTGCAATGAAGTCATGAATATAAGAGTAGTTAGAGTTGTATACTTGAAGTTTATAACCTTCATGAGGGGTGATGTGGGTGAGGGAATGCAAATGGTTTTACCTGGTTTAACCAGGCGTCAATGGCCATTAAGTGGTCTTCCACCACCAATGAAAGGGGAATACATGTACATCATTACATGGCTGAAAACTGTTGATGCATTGTAAGTAGCCAGCCAACAAAACAAATAGACAAACAACACTGACTTACTGCTGGAGCAACTCACGTATGCTCCATATGAGATCTGTAAAAGGTGTCTTGCCCAAGGGCACTCAATAATTAATGATTGGCAGCAATAAGATACCGTACTACCCCACCCCGAATCCCGATCGTTACACACAGGCGTCAAGTGGAGGACTGTGGTCCATGGGTAGGATATCGATCTCAGAACACGAGATTTCTGTGTTCGAATCCAGTGAGCAGAGTGATCTGTCTTGCGACCTTACATTTATCCGCATTCGGGGTATTGTAATGATCCAGGAAGCAGAATTGAGAGTGGTTTATCCGAGTTGTATGAACTTGTTTCATAAATAATGAAAAATAAAAAAGTTTAACTTGAAATACCATGGCATATTTTTTGGAGCTTGCATGAGAAAAGAGCTTCTTCGTCAGAAAGTAGTATACCGGAGCAAAACTGATATAAGATATGTCCCAAATGAGGCGTCATAAAGGGTAAGAGCATTGATAATAAAAGTGCTTGATTTGGCGTGCTGATAAGCTTTTGCTCGACATTGCTGTAACCGCATGTCTGCATAAATAACATGTGCATTTATATTAAGATGCAGAGGGAGACAAGTTGTTTCGTATTTGATCAATAATTCTATCTGGATTGTCTACCTTTAAATTTAGTTAAAACCGAAGACCTGATAATGTTTATTAGGTCTTTGTTAAAACCTATTGATATATGTGCATAAATTGTGAAACGAGTTCATACGACTTATCAATCACCCTTGATTCTGCTTCGAGGATACATAACCAGTAATCAATCGTATCTACTCGGCAATCCCCGTAACAAGTCGGTAGATATAGTTATTTTAAGAAATGGCCGAGGTGTTCCGAATGAACCAGTTATCACATAGCCTGGGGTCCTGGCCCGTTCGTATACCGCGAACTAGGGCCAGGTGTCAGAGAAAGTTTACCGAACACAATAGTGTTCGGTTATGCCGAGGTATTCCGAATGAAACAACATCGACTGCGCATGCGCGTCGATTAAAAGTCTGCAAGCTTATTCATGAGAAAATGTACATATTTAGACACCCTACTTAGCGTTGGATCCTTTTGAGATGAAGTCGTGACTCCGGTTTTTATTGTATTTTATAGCATTGTGTTTTGTAATCGAACTCAAATGCAGTACACCGCGCAAATCAACCAAACAGGATTGTGTTTGTGACACAAGTATTGAAAAGTCAAGCTCTTTGCGTCGTGTTTTACCATATATCTGGAGTAGATCAAAGTAAACTTTATGGTGGAATTTCTGTAATAGATCGTGTCGTGTGCTTAAATTTGTTATAGAAAAGTACTTAATATTGACAAGATAGTTACAGAATTTAGGAAGGCGTGTTAATCTTTCAAAGTTAGAGTAAAACGTTGTTTTAAAAGACGAGATATGACAACACAAGAATATATCTGGAAATCGTTTGATAAGCAATATATGTTAGAATAGTATTAATTCTGATATCAAATTCCTGAGATCTAAATATGTCCAAATCAGTTTATTCTTAGTTCATGCGTCCCCCTCTTCTTGATGACTTCGTCAACTACAACTAGGTTCTTATATTTAATCAGACTTTCAAACGACGCTAAATAAGCTTATAGCGACAATGTTTAATACTAATTATAATTGATTTTGTAGGCTTCATATGATTTTGTCAAAACGAAAAATAAAGGTGTTTAATTTGTTGAGAAGCTTGGTTTTTGATTATTATTGGAAAAGAAAAATCAAGTTCTTCTTTCCTTGTGACTGCATAAAGGGAATAAATACATGCAGTTTCGTTGATATACCAAAACGCTTGTCGGTGGGATTCTTATCTTTATTGCCTGTTAATTGAATTCGTGATTGTTTAACCAGAGATAAGTGAAACCCTTTACCCTAACCTTTTGTGTGTCGTTGAATTTGATTAAAAAGAAGATGGTATGGGAAAGGTAGAAGAAAATCACAATTGTTCTCATCTTTATGATGTTTTTCTTTCTTCAAAGTGGCCTATTAACACTTCACAAGCCTCAAATTTAAGCATCGAAGGACATAAGATGATATGTTATATTGATTGGTGAAGCTATATGTTTCCAATTTGTTTCCATTCAATTTGTTTTGTGTGTGATTTAAAACTCATTTGAATATATATAAACATTATTTTTGGTAGAATTCATTCAGAGAGAACTACTGAAGTAAAAGGTTTGATTCTTTTACAAAAGATAATAATTAAATCTGATATTTTGAATCCCAATAGTTAAATCCAACAAAATCCATTTAAGTGCAATTAATTTATAAAAATGGAGTATTGTATCAGAGACATAGATAACAGATAACAGAGACATAGATATCTATGTCTCTGATTGTATGAAAATTGTAAAAGGTAAAGGCTACCATGGATAAGGGATGGAAAAGGATAAAAAATGATAAGGGTAAAAAAGGGTAAATGCACAATTCAAACGCCATCTTTTCATAATAGACGTGTGGCAATCCGTAAGCCAATCAGAAGCGACAATTCATTCTCTGACACCTGGCCCTAATGCGGGTTAGCATGGGCCAGGACCCCAGGCTAGTTATCACACCGAATTTGGATTGTCACGAGCCGCAACGTACCACTGTCCTTCTCCCTTATTCATGTGTATTGATCCATTACAAAACAATAACTACAACATTGACCCGTTTGTTGCCGACGACTCTGGAAAACATTGTGGGAAAAGGAGAACTTGCTATTAACGAGCAATTTCTCTTTTTCCCAAAATATTTTCAGCCCTATAAAAAGATTACTTTTCAATTTCATCACATTTTCAAATGTCGACTGCAGATTCTTTTGTATTTGGGACTGCCAAAATTTGGCGTATTGCAAAGGGTTAATACGCCGAATAGGATGTTCAAAAGCAGCAAAAATGGACCAAATCCCACCTCTACCAAAGTACCAATGTCCTCATCAAGTCTATGAAGACGCGGTTTTTAGCATATGATAAGAGGACTTTGCTTATAAACAGAAAAATACAATGTACATGTATGTCCCTTCTCTTTTTAAATAAATGTTTCTTTACTAATGATTAATATTTTCCAATTAACCATTTCTCCACGGTAATCTTATTTAGTCGCATCTGCTTACGAATATTTTAGAAAATATTGTGATAAAAAGATAAAGTTTCTCTTCCAGCAATAATTTGAATAATTATAGGAGTTCCCATTTGTTACTAAATTTTGAACTTGGCACAGTGCCATCTAAGTAATCCTACATGACGACTTAATGTTGAAAGAAGTTTTGATAATTCAATATATCGTTCAATAGCAAACACTTCGTAGAAAAGATCGCGACGCTATTTCATTCAATGTACTTTCAGTTTGTTAAGTAGGTCTTTATCTAAGCTAAATCCAAATATGCACTGTGTAGAACCAAGTGCGGGTGTTCTTAAAGTGCATCGAATGAAGACGTTTTTATTTCTTGTATCAAAATTTGTTAATTTGGGTTAACTGTTTCCCTGTTGTTATTGCTTAACCCATTACCAAACAATAACGACATTTGACCACTCTGTTGCAGACGAATCTAGAAAACATTGCGAGAAAAGGAGAAATTGCTCGTAATGAACAATTTTTTCCTTTTCCCACAATGTTTTCTGCACTATCAGAAGATATTTTTCCAATTTCATCACATTTTGTAATGTCGTCTCGCAAACTCTTTCAATTTGGGACAGTCGAAAAGTTGGTGGTTGGTTAAGGGTTAACAAACCACTTTATAGAAATGTGTCATTCTCGAAGGAACATGCCCTTTTTCCAACAAATTTGTAATGAGGTAAATGCGTATAATTTCTAAGTTACACCAAGCTAAACTAAACATAATCATGCAAGAGTTATTCAACTTTTAACATTGACACTTAGGCGAATGGCTGCCTATACGCGAGTACGCGGCTGAATCCACATGATTCTGACAAAAACAAAGAAGATAATCAGGATTTTTTAAAGTCACAAATATCTACTTTATAATATAAACCCTTGATGCCTTAATGTATTCTCTTTGATTGTGATATCTCCTAGAATGCAACAGATTGCACCATTAGTTTCAAAACTTTCCGATCGTGCACTTTCTTTGTGTGATTATCATGCACTCGTGCAGTTTGCTTATCATGTAATTTCCTTTTTGATTATCACATACAATACTGTCTTTGTTTTCTTATCAAGTATTTTCTTTATTTGTTTGTAACGTACTTTCTTTTGTCAATTATGATGTGTTCTAGTGTGAACAAATATAGCAAATAAAAGTGTATCAAGACCGGAAGGGCCATAGTTGAAACGATTCATGCTATTCCGGATCACTAACAGATAAATCATCATTTTTTTCTTGTATTAGCCCATTTGTTGTCGAAGTCAAAGTATGAGGTTAACGAAAATTTAGATCTTCCTCTGTCGATTTATAGTTTAAACTTTATACCAAGTAGTGATCCAAGGACTACGACTAGTTAACCCTTTACCAAACGCCAAATTATCGACTGCCCACAATTGAAAGAGTTTGCAGAAGACATTTCAAGGTGGGATGAAATTGGAAAATAATCTTCTAATAGAGCAGAAAAACCTTGTGGGAAAAGGAAAAATTACTCGTTACGAGCAATTTCTTCTTTTCCCACAATGTTTTCTAAAGTCGTCTGCAACAAAGTGGTAAAATGTCGTTATTGTTTGGTAAAGGGTGAACAAGTTTGTGCAAACAAGTTCAGAGGTTTTTAAGCATAATATATTTTACAAGCCATTTCTAACTTGTTTACGTAGACATTGATATGCAGCGAAACCGTGTGGATTCCCCAAAGGTGGTTTATTTCATTCATGCAATTGTTCTCAATTATGTGGCTGAATAAAGATTAGCCCATTACCAAACGCCAACTTTTCAACTGTTCCAAATTGAAAGAGTTTACAGACGACATCTCAAAATGTGATGAAATTAGGAAGGTATCTTCTGATAGGGCAGAACACGTTGTGGGAAAAGGAAGAATTGCTCGTCACGAGCAATTTCTCATTTTCCCACCATTTCTTTTACAATAGCTGCCTGCAAGAGAGTGATTAGTTGCCGTTTTTGTTCTGTAATGGGTCAAACCAACCTACTAATAATTATAAAAATTTGAAAAAAGTATCTCTGTCGATGTTTTAATGATGAAACCATTTTCGATGTTATTGTAGGAGTCTGGACTATGGTGCTGAAGCTTGAAAAGGGCTCAGGCATGGTAGTGACGGTCTTAGAACTTGGGGTCCAGAGTTCGAGCCCCTAGGTTCATGGGATTGTCTTTTGGCAAGACAATTCAGAGCCCAAGCTTGGCGAATCCAGGAGAGTCGTATCATTACAAAAAATCGTTGATATAGCGTTAAACCCCATACGAACAAAGGAAACTGTGGGGGACAGTGGTCCAGGGGTAGAGCGTCGGCTTCTGGGCACGAGGGTCGTGGGTTCGAATCCCGTGAAAAGCAGGATCTGCCTTGCAAACTTTAATCCACATTCGGTGCGAGTACTGGTTATGTATTCAGGAAGCAGAATCAATAGTGAATAATCTAAGTTGTAAGAACTTGTTTCACAATCGACGTAAAATAAATAAGTTTAAACTAACAAAGGAAACATGACCCCTCTCTCGTGTTATTCTTTTTTTGACTAATTGTTGATTTTGCCGAGCAAAGACTGGTCGTACCCACGAGTTGTTGACAAGACAGAAATGCCACCCTCGCAATTTTACGACCTTGAACAGGTGTTTATCTTATCTGGCTTAAACATGCACACAACATTCGTCAAAGCATTGTCGAAATGCGGTTCTGGTCTTGATAATAGTTTCATTGTAAATAAGATGAGTAGTCACAAAGGAATTTTGACAGGGATGTTATGACTCATTTTAATTGGAAGCAACAGAGGACACAAAAAGGATAAAAAAAAATCCCAGGCGCGCACCTAGCAATTTCTCACAAGCAATTTCTCCTCTTGCCACACTGCTTTATGAACTCGTCTGCTACAAGACGCAAAAATGTTGCGTAAGGTAGTAATGTGTTAATCACATCTAGATGTCACTAGGTATAGTACAGTTATATTCTGTTTCCGATTTTAACATTCTTCAAAGCACAAAGAAAGGGTAAACCCTTATAGTGCTGGAACCGACTTCATGTTTATGCAAACAGATAAGATCCATGCCAGCCGCCAAGTAAATTGGCGGCGGGCCTGTGATCTAACCTGTTTGCTACTCTGAGTGTCTTTCATCGTCAAAATTAAGCAGATATATAAGGATGTGGACCAAACGACACATAGAAATGTATTTCAGAAAATATCCATCATTCTAAGGGTTTACAATTTATATGTTCCTTATTATCACACTGGATACCTACCATTGCAAATTGTTTTGATGGGTATGATCAGATTGGAAGCTTATTATTGCAAAATGTTTTGAATTATATTGACTTAATGAGGAAAACTGTATACATTTTAAATCAATGTAGAATTTTGTAATTGAGTAGAAACCAGTGTGACAAAACTAAATCATTCATCGAGAGCAATTAATCTTTTAATAAAGAAATTTATAAAGACGTTTGCATATGATTATTGCAAACTGTTCAAAGGTTAATATTAAACAAGGGTATTGATGATGAAGGGTTTACAGATATATTTGACAAGCTTTAAAATATTTGGTCAAAGCGATTAAAACCCCTTTACCAAACGCCAAACTTTCGACTGTCCCTAATTAAAAGACGTTGCAGGCAACATTTCAAAATGTGACGAAATTGGAAACTAATTTTCTGATAGGGCAGAAAACATTGTAGGAAATGTTAAGAGCAGTTTCTCCTTTTCCCGCAATGTGTTCTATAGTCGTCTGCACCAGCCTCGTCAAATATCGTTATTTTTGTAAATGGTTCTATAACAGATATATTTAACTGGGATATGAATGTGGAAGGGTTTACAAAATATCTGTGGCATGCTTAAAAAATTGGCACCTCTTTATATTCTTTGTAAACTCGATTTGCAAAATAGAAATACGATAGTTTTGTGAAATATGAAACGTTTTCAATACAAATGTCGTATCCGGGAAAATCTAACTTTAAAATTTCATCGACTTTTTAAGACATTTTCAACCAATAACTGGAAAACATTGTGGAAAAATGAGAAATTGCTCATATTGAGCAATTTCTCCTTTTCCCACAATGTTTCCTGCCCTATCAAAAGATTATTTTCAATTTTCATCACATTTTGAAATATCATGTGCAAGCGCTTTCAATTAGGACAGTCAAAAATTTAACGTTTGGTAAAGGGTTAAGGATTTGGTTGATGAAATGGGCGCCTGCAGTTATTGTTGGTAACTGAACATGCGTTTAATGTATCAGTCCCCGTGATAGTTTCAGACAACGTAACACAGTCAGAAAATAAAGAGAATATTGTTCGGTATTGGTTAACCCATCACCAAACAATAACGACATTTGACCAGTTTGGTGCAGACGACTCTTGAAAACATTGTGGGAAAAGGAGAAATTGCTCATATCAAGCAATTTCACCTTTTCCCACAATATTTCCTGCCCGATTAGATGATTAGTTTTCAATTTCATCACATTTTGATGGGGTACAGACAATTCCCCACTAGGACAATAACCCACAGGACAATTACCCACTGGACAATTACCCACCGGACAATACCCCACATTTGTGTCAAATAGGACAATTCCCCACTGGTAAAATGAAATGGTCATAAAACTTTTTTTTTCAAGAATCTGAATTAAAGAAGTATTAAAAGATATTTTCAAACCATTATCTTCAATTTACACATGAACGTTTATTTATATTACAATAGCCAAACAAATAACACATGGTTGAAAAAAGGTCAAAAGATTGGTCCATTCACAAATCTTTTTGTAATGAGAATGAGGACAATTCCCCATTTTTAACAAATTTTAGTAATAAAATATATCTTTTGATATGTTCATGAATCTTTACTATTGAGGCAATAAATTAAAACTAATCAAAAATCAGTGATCATGGATTTAAGCATATTATTTGTGCATAATCTAAATGTAGAAAAGAATGAATTGCAATTCAATTATCCTTTCAATAATTATCAATCCATTTATTGATTTAGGCAATTGAAAACAGATTTATTGATAAATTTATATTTTGGTAAGCCTTATAATTTTGGATTTGGATTGAATAAACGATTGCTTTGCTCCACACCTTTGAACATCCTTTAGCTACACCTTGCTAACAAGGTCTTAAATTGATATTTGATATATCAATAACGTACATGTTTTTAAGTCTGTGTTGGATTTTCACATATTAATTATTCATTTCTTATTCTTTTAAAATTGTTTTATCACCCCTATGCTTCCTTATATTCTATTCCATTAGACCCCACAGTCCATCTAATTGAAATATGTAAGCATTTAAAAATCAATATCATAAAAAAATACAAAGAGTCTTTTAAAAAGAATCTTCAATATATGCTAAGTAAAGTATTTCATATTAGGTTAAATTTTTTAATCAACAGTCCAATAAATTGGTTATTGATATTAACTTGACTTTTGCAATACTACTGATAATAAATTGTTACATGCATTCTGTACAATTCTTTCATCAGTATATATTTTTGCAGACAAAAAAGGAACAAGGCTTCAGATCTCTATTTTGATAATTTTCCAATCTTATTTTCATTGTTAATTATTACAGATAACGTAAATAACGCAAATCTATGTTATAAATAAAAATACATAATTTGTTTGAATATATGTTTTATATCAAATAGATGGTAATTGTCCCAGTGGGCAATTGTCCTAGTGGGCAATCGTCCTAGTGGGGAATTGTCCTAGTGGGGAATCGTCCTAGTGGGGAATTGTCCTACACCCCATTTTGATATGTCGTCTGCAAACTCTTTCAATTTGGGACAGTCAGTAATTTGGCGTTTGGTAAAGGGTTAAGGGGAACAAGATATGTGTATAGCTAAAATGATTTCCGTAATATGACTGATATACTGTTGAGATAACCGATAAATCCCTCCTGTCAATCAAATCAAATTTTGATGTGATCTTACAAGATTATCGTCTGCCAAGCCGCTATATGACAGACGACCAGCGTTGCATTAATTTGTTAAGGGTTTTGCAAAGTATATAATTGTTCTACAAACTTTACTCGAGACTAAATTCACTTCGCGAGACCTTTCGGGTGTTTCCGTATCGGCCATTCGTTCTACGGAAACACATGTTGCTACAACTGCTATTCAATGAATAACGTACTAATCTTTATCAAACGACGATATCCGAATAAAGGGTCATTACATGTGGATTATCCCAAGTCATCTCAAGTTCAGTTTGTTAACAATATAACTATGGCCTGGAACGTGCATGCAAAAACGTACTCCACTCCTGTCATCATTCATATTTATAAGATCCAAGGTTATCTAGCAGATATAATAAGCGCGGAGGTATATGTTGAAGGCAGTTTGTTTACATTGTGTAGAAGGGCACATGTTTTAAGTAAAAAGTACTGGAATCGACAACCTGTTTATGCAAACAGGTTGGATCCAGGCCAGCTGGCAAGTAAAGTGGCGATTGGCCTGTGATCTCACAACATGTTTGCTACTCTTTCCCTATCAAAATGAGCAGGTAATTAAGGTTTTGGAGAGCAGGCGACACAACATTCTTTTTTCAAAAGTGACCCAGAATTCTTAGGGTTAAAATGGACCGGATGATAAAACAGGACCCAACACATTTCCTTCATAACACTCCAGGAGTATGGGGAAGTTTAATTTGTATGGTGTTTAACACCCTGTCAAACATTTTTGAGTTGCTTGACAGCTTCCCGGGATCCACCAGAGCTATGAAATGACTCTGGAGTGTCTTGTCAAATAACACTCCGATGAACCCAGTGGCATGGTTTGATCCCTTGACCCCGAGTAACAAGTCCGTCACCTTAAAAACCGAGCCATCCAACACACCGTATGAAGGAAGACATTGTGTCTTCAGACGATAGCAATGGCAGCGTATTAGTGACATTTTGAAAAGACGAAATAGCCTTAACAAAGTTGGTAAACCAACAAGTCCACCACCTTAAAGACCGAGCCATCCAACACACCGTCAATAAGGGAAGGCATTGTGTCTTTAAACCCTTCAGACGGTTAACCCTTCAGTTGTCATAGTAACTAAGTTGGTAAGACAACAAGTTCACCACCTTAAACACCTTAAACATCCAAGATACTGGGCGCGAAATGGCAATGTGTCTTTACACTATAGCAATGTTAGCGCATGGATGACCTTTTAAAAGGACGAAGTTGTAATAGTAACTAAGTTGGTAAGGTAACAAGTCACCCACCTTAAACACCGGGCCATCCATGATACTGGGCGCGAGAAGGCATTGTGTCTTCACACGATAGCAAGGTCAGAGTATGGATGACCTTTTGTAAGGAAGGAGTTGTCATAGTAACTAAGTTGGTAAGGTAACAAGTCACCCACATTAAACACTGAGCCATCCAAGATACCGGGCGCACATGCATTGTGTCTTCAGACGATAGCAAGGTTAGCTAATGGATTGTCTTTTGAAATAACAAAGTAGCCATAGTGACCAAGTCGTCAAGGCAATAAGCTCACCACAACCTTAAACACTGAACCATCCAAGATACCGGGCGGGGAATGCATTGTGTCTTCAGACAATAGCAAGGGCAAGAATATGGATGACTTTTTGTAAGGACGAATAGCAATAGTAACTAAGTTTGTAATGTAACAAGTTTACCACCACCTTACACACTGAGCCATCCAAGATACCGGGGAACAAGTAACGATTCAGGTATCTCAGGTATCATGTTTGCTCACGATTCAGGTATCATGTTTGCTCATATTACTGTGTCAATGTAATATCCATTTGCTAGCGATTGGTTGCTTTCCGACATAAAATGCTTTCATATTACAAGATGTGTTGCACATGTTTTGTTAATCGAACAAGGGTAAAAGGATGAACAGAAGATTTATAAAGCCTTGGTTCCATCTCTTAACCCTTTAACAAACGAAAAAATTTCAACTGTCCTAAACTGAAAGAGTTTGCAGACGACATTTCAAAATGTGATGAAATTGAAAAATGATCTTCTGAAAACCTTGTGGTCCAGAGTCGTCTGCAACAAAGTGATTAAATGTAGTCATTGTTTGGTAATGGGTTAACAACCATACATGTACTTAAAGGACTTGCTCCACAAACTCAATAGAGGCCTGTGTTTAGTTTCAGATTTTTCTCACTGTTAAAATAAAACGAGAGTTTTGGGGTGAAAATTAATCAACCATCAACCATATATTAGATTATTAGTTTATTTTCATCTTTTTTTGTTTTTTTTATAAGTCTTAACATATTTTCTGATGAATATAAATTTACAAATATATTTGCACTCATATGGAAAAAAATGCATGTAAAATGCATATGATAACAGCTGCAAAATTATCACTTATCATATTGAAAGTATATGTACAACAAAAATTACGAAACTCCTCCATAGGTGTAAGGGTTTCAGAAATGTACAAAACCAATGTAACAAGCGAAAAACGCTAGGATCAAAATTCTCTGATCCAACAATGATTTATTATTATTTTGTCAAAAACATTCTGCAACCATTGATATCATATTGACTAGTTACAATGTTCTTTAAGAGCAATTCCTCCTTTAGTGGTACATTCAAAATGTCGCCTGCTGTTTCTCTCCATTTCAGTCAGTCCCAAACGCTAATATAAGGGAAAAGGTTTATCCATCTGAATACCATTTTAACTTAACAACATAGGAAAATATTTGTGTAAGTCAAAACTGATACAGTCAAACTTGTGTTAAGAGGCCAGCCTATGGGACAGAGTAAATTGGCTGTTTAAGACAGGTTGGCTGCTTAACACAAATTGATTTACACTATAAATCTAACAATGGAACTTTCTGTAGTGTCTGTTTAAGGCAGGTTGGCTGCTTAAAAGGGTGGCTGTTTAACCCAAGTTAGACTGCATACATATAAAGCATCATAAGCAAAAGTACAATATTGTAAAGAGAAACATAGGCTGGCCTCTTAACACAGGTTTGACTGTATTGTAAAGTGAAACATAGGCTGGCCTCTTAACACAGGTTTGACTGTATTGTAAAGTGAAACATAGGCTGGCCTCTTAACGCAGGTTTGACTGTATTGTAAAGTGAAACATCATTGGAAGCGTCCCAGAGAGACGATTCCAATGATGTATCACTTTACAATATTGTTTTCCTCAATATTGAAATATGAGAGATTGGTGTTTTGAACTTATGCAAATTCTTTAAGTAAAATGTTTAGCAGGTACCCTGATGATCAATGATTATGTTGAGTATGGTTTGTATCTGGTTAAAATACTTTCCTATTGAAGAGAACTCATAACACAACATAAAAACTTTTTTTTTATGGGTTTTACATCACATAAACATTATTTCAGTTATGTAGCGATGTCCAACTCTTAATGAGGGAGGAAGATCCCATACTCAACTGCCCATAAGGGCTGGTCAAGGCGGGTCGAACCATCGACATTCCGTAAGTCAGTCGGGAAACTGCCTCTCCTGAATGAAAAGGTTAAATTATGAAAAAAATGCCATGAAAAGATGAATTTCTACAACGCCATGAAAAGATGAATTTATACAACACCATGAAAAGATGAATTTATACAACACCATGAAAAGATGAATTACATTGCCTTGAATAATTTACATGATGAAAAGGCAGATATGTACATGGTATCAGGGAATATAAATAACATTTTCCCCTATGTTCAAAAGAAAAAGTCAAACAGAGATCATCAAAACAGGCAAATGAAGAAATTAAATTCACTAAAAAAGAAAATCTCCATAATTGATATAGCAGCATCGAAATCATGAACTAAAAAGAGGTTACCCACATCATAAGCAAACTCTTCATTTCACATCATGTTTTGGAAGGTTGCCTGCTCAAGAGATCTATAAAAGTTCTTTCAAGGGTTCAACGCAAGACTATAGTAAATGCATCACAAACATGAAGCACTTACTATAATATTGCATTGAACCCTTGCTTTGTACTTGAGAACGGGGTTATTTATAGTACCAGATAACAAACACTCTATACATATATTTACAACGAAATAAATTATCCAATGTCTTAATTATGCAATATTTCATTGCAATAATCCTTATGTAATACTACATTCCCTTTAATTTGATTTGCCAATTGATTTTAAAAAGTACAGTATTTGGTTAATAATATAATATTATAGTTATATTCATCAGTTACTTTTTATTATATTGCACAGCCTGTCATTCATGAAGACTAGTACTCAGTTGTCAATTATCTTTATTAAATGACATATAGGCCTAACATGGTCGCATGCTCTATTATCGTATATTTACTTTACTGTTTGCACTTAACACATTACCAAACAATAACGACATTTAACCACTTTGTTGCAGACAATTCCAGAAAGCATTGTGGGAAAAAAGAAATTCCTCTGAAAGAGCAATTTCTCCTTTTGCAACAATTTTTTCTTCCCTATCAGCAGATTATTTTTCAATTACATCACGTTTTGAAATGTTGTCTGCAAACCCTTTCAATTTGGGACAGTCGACAAATTGGGGTTTGGTAAAGGGTAAACACATGTCACTATAATAAAATATTCCTTCATTTGTTCCTTTAGTGACCTGAGTAAATGGTACAGAATTACTACATGGAAAGCAGTTTCATTAAGAAATGGTGGAACATATTAACCGGTAGTAAGTTGCTACAATTAAATTAAAAAATTGTTGAAAATGGCCAAAAGCCACAAACTTAGCAGTATACTTGTAGAGAGAATCACCTGACAATAACACATGATTATGATTATGGAACTTACAAATTCTCTTTAGATAAAGAGGGGGTAATTGATTGATAAAATAAAGCAATTACACATTTACAGTCAAACTTGTGTTAAGAGGCCAGCCTATGGGACAGAGTAAATTGGCTGTTTAAGACAGGTTGGCTGCTTAACACAAATTGATGTACACTATTAATTTAACAATGGGACTTTCTGTAGTGGTTGTTTAAGGCAGGTTGGCTGCTTAAAAAGGGTGGTTGCTTAACACATGTTAGACTGTATTTGGATTGTGTAAAAAAAAAAAGGGGGGGTTCCGTTGTAGGTGCTGTAATACAGTTAATCTTGTTTTAAACCTTTCCCAAACAACAAATTATCGACTGTCCCAAATTAAAAGAGTTTGCAGACGACATTTCAAAATATGATGAAATTGAATTTATTCTTCAGATAGAGCAGAAAACCTTGTGGGAAAAGGAGAAATTGCTCGTTACAAGCAATTTCTCCTTCCCACAATGTTTTCTAAAGTCGTCTGCCACAAAGTGGTCAAATGTTGTTATTGTTTGGGAAAGGGTTAAATACACCTCATTTTCATCTATTGTCACTACATTTTGTCTACCAAAAAATATACCTGTATCACAAAGTAAACATTACTTCCAAGAGAACGGGCCTCATAAATTGCCTACAACAGATGTTAATTTGAATAAGTCACGGTGAAGATTCAATTTGAGGGAACAAGTTAAATCACATTCATGCAGCTACTCATGAGAGCTCTTCAAAATCTGTTTTCATGGAAAGACATTCAGTTTCGAGTAAACAGTCAAGGTATATTTCCATGTACTATTTTCTGTTTCGTTTCCCTTTTATCAATACTCAAGGTATATTTCCATGTACTATTTTCTGTTTCGTTTCCCTTTTATCAATACTCCTTTCACTTTGATCTACATACGAGTGCACATTGTCCTTAACCCTTTCCCAAACAACATTTGACCACTTTGTTGCAGACGACTTTAGAAAACATTGAGGGAAAAGGAGAAATTGCTCGTAACGAGCAATTTCTCCTTTTCCCACAATGTTTTCTGGCCTATCAGAAGATCATTTTGAAATTTCATCACATTTTGAAATGTCCTCTGCAAACTCTTTCAATTCGGAACAGTCGAAAACTTGGTGTTTGGGGAAGGGTTAATCAAACACAGCCTTAATCCTTTACTCAACAATACCTCCCTACCATTGCCACATATCCAGGTGAACTCTTCAGAAAACACTGTGACAAGTGGATTAATTGCTCATAATGTGCGATTTATCCTTTTGTCACAATGATTTTTCCCAATATCTTAAAAATATCTTCTTGTTATTTTTGTGATATGCTGTTGCTAAAAATTTTGGCAAGTCCCAAATTCATGTATGGGGGGAAAACGTTATACTTATGCTCAATATACACTTATCTAAATGTACATCAAACCTTAACATTGCAATTATTTCTTTGGTTGCAATCTTTTTAAAAAATAAAAATGATTAAAAAAAAATATATATATTGTATATCAATATGTTCCACCATGTGGAGTTGTGAGACTGGTCTGAATTGAAAGCAACAGCAGACAACAGTTATGATGCATCTAAAAATAAAACATTTTTTGTAAACATTGCATGGAAACTACTCTGACAAATGGAGAAATTGCTCTTCAAGAGTAATTTCTCCATTTTTCATAGTAGTTTCCTAGGTCCTTATTGAATGTATGTATGTCCATCATAAAATTTTATGAAATAAGAGGGTAAAATCGTCCAACTACTTCTGTTTTCAGTTATAAACACACATGCATGTGTAACCAAGGAGAGTAAAACATGCAGTCAGAGCGGGTCTCAAACCCGCAACCTCCGCAAACCGTGTGAATGCTCTACCGACTGAGTTATTCAGCCCACTTACACATCTAACTTAACCTTCTAAATCATGACCCTCTACTACATATTCCCCTACACAATTGAAATTCATCTGGAATTGCCTGGGAACAGCCTTCATTTGGATTTGAATTATCAAAAAAGCAATTTAATGAACAATTCTGAAATATTCTAAAAAACAAACTTGTCTACACTTGTTATTGGATTTCTAGATAGTCCTGTCACCACTTTGTTTAATGCATGAATCCCGTTGTTGCAACGTCTGTACGAATGAATGACACCAAATCAGCAACAAATAACTGTCTAATCACAATTTGCTTTGAATTCTTTTAGGGCCTTTCATAACTGAGACATCTGAAGGCTGGTGAAATGCTGAAAAATATAAAAAAAAAAAAAAAAATCAAAATATGAACAGCTTTTTAGAAATTACTTATCTCTCTCTTCCTATTTTTCCTTTTAAATCATTTTCATATCTTATATCATCAACAGAGTTAAGCATCTTCTCTCTATTTTTTTTTAAATATTTTTTATAATCATAATCACCAAGAGAAGCATTAACATCATCATCATAATCATTATGTTTATTATGTTCATCTTCTATATGTGTATGTTATTGTAATTGTTACTGCTTATATACATTATATCTGACATTTAGAATTGTAAATATGTTCATTTTTGTATGTAACTAGAAACTTTGTCAAGTTTACGTCACTGAATAAAAGATTTATATGTATATCTATCTATCTATCTATTATAATTATAATCATCATCATCATCATCATCATCATCATTATATATGTTTATCATCATTATGATTATTATCGTGGTAAATAGTCCCACGCCCCTTTACTTGTATGTATGACACGGAGATGAAAAGAATTCTTGTACCTAAATTCATGATTAACCAATTTTGTTATTTTTATGGAATTTTATAACTTTTTCAAATTTAGAGCAAAAACTGACATGGTTAACACGATGAAGATCAACTGTGTGTATGTGTGTGTGATTTCGCAGAAATGACTTTTATCAGGAAAAAAGGTGGTGAAAAGGGGAGATACATAAACAATTCCTTCTTCATTACAACCATTACAACATACAATCACAAAGTAAATGCCATTTTTATTTTACCTAATTTTATCTGAGTTTGCTTTTGATATGGGCTGTTGGATAATTCCTTATGAGGGAATAGATTTTGGAAAGACATTTGTCTCTGGTCTCTGACCAATAAATCAATAATCAATGACACAGTTTTGTGCTTGAAAGAGTCTTTCCTTTGCTTAATAAAAACAAACTGTAAACACAAAAAACACTTTTACGTAATTACGAAACATTGTGATAAATATTTTTTTACCCTACAAAGAATTGTTGATATTTTTGAATTACTGATATTTTTGAATTGTTGATATTTTTGAATTGCTGATGGTTATGAATATTCGAAGATGGCAAGATATTTAACCAAACTTCATCATTGAATAAGGTCTTTTATTTATCTTCTATATATTCAAAACTGTACATAATCTTGATCCAAACAACTTATCATTATATAGACCTAAGTTTAGGTGTACTAAATTCTACACTATCCCAGATAACAAATTTGGCAAATACAAATGAAAAACCATTTGACAATAACTTAACCCTTAACCAAACGCCATATTTATTACTGTCCCAAATTAGAAGAGATTGCAGATGACATTTCAAACTGTGATGAAATTGATAAATTATCTTCTGATAGAGCAGAAAACAGTGTTCTTCTATTGTCTTAACCTTTTACCAAACAATAACAACATTCAACCACTTTGTTGCAGACAACTCTGGTAAACATTGTGGGAAAAGGAAAAGATGCTCTAAACAAGCAATTTCTCCTTTTCTTGCAATGTTTTCCATCCAATCAGAAGATTATTTTCTAATTTCATCACATTTTGAAATGTCGTCTGCAAGTTCTTTCCATTTTGGACTGTCGAAAACATGGAATTTGGTAAAGGGTTAATGTTTTTTTGAGCTGTGTGAATTTGCTAAATTAAAGTGAGTAAATTACATGAGGGTTTGGATCTTTGTCTTAATAATGATAAAACCATGACTGTTTGAAATTAAGACTTTGCAAATGACAGTTAAAAGAATGATAAATAAGAGGTAATCTCTCAGATAAGATATGAAATATAACAATATAAAACTGCATGTATACAACTGCGAATTGCATTTATTCTAGATAAAGTTGTTTACAAACAGATAGCCCTCTACCAAATGCCAAATTTTCTACTGTCCCAAATTCAAAGAATTTGCAGACAACATTTCAAAATGTGATGAAATTGAAAAATAATCTTGTGATAAGGCAGAAGTTATTGTGGGAAAAGAAGAAATTGCTCGTTAGGAACAATTTCTCCATTTCCTGCAAGGTTTTCCAGGGTTGTCTGCAACAAACTGGTCAAATGTTGTTATTGTTTGGTGATGGAATAAAGCACACTCTGTGACCTAGTGATTAGAGAACTGTACTACAAATCCTCAAGTCCTCTCTTCAGAGGGTACAGTGGTTCGTGTATAGATCATTTACAGTGAGAGTTGTATGTTCAATCCACACCATATGGCGCTCTACCTTGCATATCATGCATTAATCCACAGTTTGCTTAGCCCTTACAGTCCTAGAACCGACTTCATGATTATGCAAACAGGTTAGATCACAGGCCAACTGCCAAGTGAATTGGCAGCTGACCTGTGATCTAATCTGTTTGCTACCTTTTTGCGTACCTTTCCTCAACAAAATTAAGCAGATATTGCAACTTTTGAAAAGCATACAACACAAAATATATTTTTAGAAAACTAACTAGCATTCTAAGGGTTTAGCAAGTGGTAATGTATTGAGGAAGCAAAATTAAGATTGTCAATCGAAGATTTGTGAACTCGTTTCATAATCAAAAAGAAATAAATAAGTTTCAACCCTTATCACTGTTGAGATCTACTTGTTTACAACGGAAGTTGTATCAGCTTGTTTTTTAAGTGCATACTCTATGATACCTTACTTTGCTAAATCTGATGCAGAAGACATTTGAAACCATTGTGAGAAATGAGCCATTCGTCATTCTGGTTTAATGGATGCTAGCCAAAATCACATAGGATATGTTTATGTTTTTTTTTTCAAGATCATTTTTGCCATTTGCAAATGCAAACTTAATCATGAAAAAAATCAATATACATTTCCTATGTGATTTTGACTATAGGAACCAATTGGTTTTATCCAACATCACAAAGCAAATGCCATTTTCCATACTTTGAGATAAATTTTAAGCTTGTAATTGGGATCAGTCACAAAAACCGTATAAGGGTTTGCTGCACAATAGAAACGGAAACAGTTAATGTATACTTACATAATCATGCATTAAGGTGGTCTCCGTTTCAACGATCACGCTGGGCCCATCAAGGACAGACTCTGTTGAATCTAAAAAAAGATAAAAATGATAACCGATTTATTTCACAAATATCAATGTACTACTCAATCTAAAATACAAGTGACAAAGATAATAAGAAACCTCTTTTGCAAAAGGAGAAATTGTTTTTTTAACTTTGCAGGAAAAGATTCGGGTTTTCACAATCTTGTCTAAAGGGTGCAAAATTGTTAACCCATTACCAAACAGTAACGAAATTAGACCAGTTTGTTGCTGACAACTCTGGAAAACATTGTGAGAAAAAGAGAAATTGCACGTAGCGAGCAATTTCTCCTTTACCCACAATGTTTTCTGGCCTATCAGAAGATTATTTTTCAATTTCATCACGTCTTGAAATGTCGTCTGCAAACTCTATCAATTTGGAACAGTCAAAAGCTTGGCATTTGGTAGAGGGTTAAATAAGATTATTATGTTTGTGTAAAACCTCTTACCTAAATAAATGTCTGGTGCATCATGAATGTCTGTTGTGGGGTCAATAAAGGACTTCCAAAACAGGTGGTTTGGGTCTTCGCTCATCATCTAAAAAAAGGGGAATTACGGTGAAATAGAAGGACTAAGTATCTCTTACGGCGGTTGTATAAATATGCATTGAGTTCGTGAGAAAATGATATCTCACTAGATCGAAAGTCATGCTAGATGCAAATTGTTCTCACGCAATGAGAAGCAAATACAAGTCCTGGGAAAGATGCTACACCGTACTGTCTTTTTGTAACCAAGGCGAGAAAATCACACAGACAGACAGGGACTCAAACCTAGCACCTCCACAAATGGTGTGAATGGTTTACCTACAGAGGGATTCCTTAGAACAGCATTTGTTTGGAGAGCGAATCTGGATTTTCTATCACAGTAGCTATCGTGGGTGGTATACGTTTGGTGCCTATGTAACCAAGGTGAGAAAAACATGCTGCAAGACTGGGACACAAATCATGGGATGCTTCACTGACTGAGCAATCAGGCCTGCTTACACATTCAACTCTACCTTATGAATTGAAACCCCTACTCCATTTTATCGAAACAAGATAACTTATTTAAAAAATTTAAACATCCCAGTATGTAAGATAGCCCTATCAACAATTTCCCAAACAATAACGAAATTTGACCACTTTGTTGCAGACGACTTTAGAAAACATTGTGGGAAAAGGAGAAATTAATTGCTCGCTTGGAGCAATTTTTCCTTTTCCCACAATGGTTTCTGCCCTATCAGAAGATTATATTAAAATTTCATCAAATTATAAAATGTCGTCTGCATACTCTTTCAATTTGGGACAGTTGAAAAATTGGCGTTTGGTAAAGGGTTACAATGTCTATGATGTGATGGGTAGAATACAGTCTTGGCACTTACATCTGAAATTGTCTCCACTATGTCTTCATCCGATGGGCTGTCATTACTGCCATCTGTAATCAACAATGCAAGGTAGATTAATCAATTAGGAACTAATTGATATTTTGATTGATTGATAGACTGATTGATTGATTTTTATCTTATGATCAACCTAAAATGCCTCTTTAGTACAGGGTGTCTTAAAGTCTTGTAACTAATGCATAATTTGTACATGATATATTTGCATAACACTTATTTAATCGACCACCCTAAAAATCCGGACACAAAAGTAAAGATGTGTCCTAAGTAAATCAAAAAATATAATAATGGGATTTAATTTCAGTCTGATTTTAATCAAAGTGGAATATTGCAAACAAATAGTGTTTATCCATTTCAAATTAAGTTGATCAAGTGTTGAACACAATATCATTACCCTTTAAAATTGGACATTTAAAAATATAACTAATTAAATAATCTGACACAAAAATTATTTATTATATAATTCTGTCCAAAAGTAAAGGGTAATAACGGTAATTTTTTTTTTTGTTTAACTAAATTTGAAAATCAAATGGGTAAGTATCATTCATTTATTTGTCCATTAACACTTTCCCAAACAATAACAACATTTGACAACTTTGTTGCAGACGACTTTAGAAAACATTGTGGGAAAAGGAGAAATTGCTCATAAAGAGCAATTTGTCCTTTTCCCACAAGGTTTTCTGCTCTACCTGAAGAATATTTTCCAATTTCATCACATTTTGAAATGTTGTCTGCAAACTTTTTCAATTTGGAACAGTCCAATATTTGTTGTTTGGGAAAGGGTTAAAGCTTTGTTGGCATTCATGACATGCTTAAAACAAAGAACAATTTCTTTTCAATTTGCACATTATGTTTATTTTCTTGGAAAAAATGCAAATTACTCCAGGCATGTAATATAATTATGATGTTGAGTGCACTGCTATGTTCTAAGGCAACATAGAATACCTACCATCATCATTGTCATGGTTTGCTTGAGGTGAGTGTGTCTCTGGAAGTCGCGGCGCGGGCACTGTAAATCCTGTGTCAAACTGTTTGGCTGAAATAAAACAGAAAGTATATATCAGAGAGACTTCCCATATCAACAAATTAAAGCATTTCATTCATTGAACTGATTCCATATACAGCATAAAAAAAATGTAAATTGAAAATTCCTATTTTTTCTAGTTTTAACCTTGTCTGTTATCTAATCCTCAATCCTGAAAATGAATTGCTTATCTGAATTTGAGAAACATCACTTAACAAAGTTATCTCTTTTTTCAAGACCCTATTTTTTATTCTAAAAACGACAAACATGAACCTACATATTGAACATCTGTGGAAACTTTGTCCTGTATTTTCCTAAATTTTCTTTTCAAAAAAAAAAGTCTGCAGCAATCAAACAAATTCAGGAGTTCTTAAGGTGGATGATTGCGAAAACAAAACAGTTAATACTACTTACAAAAAGGCGGACAAATTTTATCAAACTTTGGCAGAGGAGATAGTTCTTTTTGACTGTCTTGTTCGCTGGCATCCCAGTCCATCGGTCCGGGGCTTGATCCTCCTGATCCGGCCTGTAACACAGATCAGACGGGATTACAAATTGTACAACATCTATTGGTAGATGGTTAGAATTTAAAAAATAGACAGACACTATTAACCCTTTCCCAAACAATAACAACATTTTACAAGCTTGTTTAAGACGACTCTGGAAAACATTGTTGGAAAAGGAGAAATTGCTTTAAAAGAACAATTTCTCCTTTTCCCACAATGTTTTCTACCCTATCAGAAAATTATTTTCCAATTCATCGTATTTTGAAATGTCATCTGCAAACTTTTCAATTTGGGAGAGTGGAAATTTTGGTGTTTGGTAAAGGGTTAAACATATATTATTAAAAATTGCAAAATCATTATTGTTTGGTAATGGGTTAAGTAAGAAGTCAGCATTTTCCTTTACAAATGTTTTCTAGGGCAGTAAGGACCAACCGAAACCCTGATACGAGATAATTACAGCTTTGATCATCCGATTTATTATCTAATCCTACAACTTCGGTAGTCTCACCATCCTACGCAAACCTGCCAAAACTTTTATTTGTAACCTGAGCTATCAACCTACAATACTTGTATCATGAGAAACCAATTCTACCCCAATACTCTTTACATTCTAACCTACATACCCACATATGTTTGTAAAAGTTTTCCTCACCTCAGATCCTTCACTATCAAGATGGTCCCTTCGTGAAACTACTTTTTTGGGTCGTGATCGGGTTCCGAGAGCCCTGTAATGCGGTTTGTATTCATCCTCAGATTCCTCTGTGTCGTTTTCATCTGTGTTTACTGTGGCTGTGAATAAAATAATAAATAAACTAGGCGAACCTGAGAAATATTCATTTGGATTTCTATCAAACGATTCTCTTTCGACAATATTATCAAACAATGTATCCAAAGTCTAAAAGTTGCAGAAGCTCGTAACAAAACTGAAACAGCTTAACCCATTACAGAATAATTACCACATTTTACCATTTTGTTGTAGACAACTCTTGAAAACACTGTGGGAAAAGGAGAGAGTTCTCAAGAAGAGCACTTTCTCCATTTCCCACAATGTTTTCTACCCAATCAGAAGATTACTTTACAATTTCATCACATTTTGAAATGTTGTCTACAAACTCTATGAGCTATTTCTCCTTTTCCTACAATGTTTTCCAAAGTCGTCTGCAACAAACTGATCAAATGTTGTCATTGTTTGGTAATAGGTTAAGATTGGTTAAATTGGTGCATGGTTTTATGCAAGATAAAGTTATCACAGGAAATAATCCCGGAAGTGTAAATAAACACTTCTCCTCTTTCGATTAACTTGCAAATGATGGCAGGCAAACAAATAATGGTACAGTCAAATTTAAATCTAATATAAAAATATCATGTAGTATTAGGTTGTTTGCATTAGTTAAATCGTTCCAACATAGTAGAATCTTGTTTTTCCCCCATAATAGTTCAAAATACACCAGCACAAAAGGCCTTGTTAATTATCAATATGTGGAAAAGGTTTAAACCTGAGTTTGCATGCACTTCAAAATACTTTTGAGCTTGATTGACACTTAAAAAGTAGTGTCCTTTTTTAAGGACAACCATGTAGATCTACTTCCCAATACTAATGTGATACATATACTTTGATGTTAATTTTGCAACTTATTCTGTGCGCTCTAAAACATATATGGCTGACATTTCTTATAAGACATAATTTCATCACAATTTTCATCAACTGATGCTAATGATCGCAATGGTCAAATGTTGAAGATCTTAATATGTTTGACGAGCACTCCCAAATTCCCCTTTAACCCTTTCCCAAACAATAACAACATTTGACCACTACGTCGCAGATGATTTTATAAAACATTGAGGGAAAAGAAGAAATTCGCTCGTGACGAGCAATTTTTCCTTTTCCCACAATGTTTTTTGGCCTATCAGAAGAACTTTCTTTTCCAATTTCATCATATTTTGAAATGTCGTCTGCAAACTCTTTCAATTTGGGACAGTTGAATATCTGTTGTTTGGGAAACGGTTTAAGTGCAATGTTTAAACGAATTTTGATCATCTTAGCAATGGTTAATGTTTTTATCGGACAGGGTCTTGTTAGTCATGACCTAGTTTTCCAATTACAGGGAATGATAACAAGGAATCTTTATAATATTAGTTAGAAACCATAGTGACGAAATGAGAAGGAGTAATTAATCATTTTGTCAAAGTCATTTCTGAACTATACAGCATATAAAATGTTAAGCACTTGGGGCCCTTTTTACTAAACAACAAAAATGTTTGCGTAAGTCATAATTGATTAACATGGATAATATCTTTAATGAAAGTACAATATTGCAATGTGACACGTCATTGGAAGCGTCTCGGAGAGACGATTCCAATGATGTGTTACTTTGCAATATTGCTTTGCCAAATATTGAAATAAAAGGACTTGTTGTTTTAGACTTACACAAATCTTAAGCGTAAACTGTTAAGTAAAACGGGCCCTTGGGGGTTTATGCTAGCCATAAAACTAAACATTCTAAATCCCTTACAAAGGTTTTTGAAAAACAATGATTAAACAGTATAAGAGGAGCGCTTCTTTAACACATTGAATAATTTTAAGACGTCAGAGAGATATGACGATGAGAAAAGGAGAAACTGCTCATGCTAGGCGTTTTCTCATCTATTGTCAGGTTTCTTAATTTTACTGCTGTAGGTGCTATAAATGTGCGTACATGTAGATCTATATGTAAATTAATATGGTTCAACAATATCGTGTACACATGTTAACTTATCATTACAGGAGCCAGTAA
The DNA here is from genome assembly GCA_947846245.1 of Cerastoderma edule. Lineage (NCBI taxonomy): Eukaryota > Metazoa > Mollusca > Bivalvia > Cardiida > Cardiidae > Cerastoderma > Cerastoderma edule. The sequence goes on from OX401406.1 coordinate 20,912,753, forward strand.
AAGCTTTCTGAATCACATGGACCAAGTATTAAGATACATTGTATTTGCTCAGACAATAATTTTTCACATACTGTGTGAAAGTAAATGCTAAAAGATTGACTTTATATGATTAACCAGTGTTGTTAGTCAAATAAAGCATAAATCTGATACTAGAATGAGTTTCAACATGGAGGATTATGGGTATTTTACCGTAATTACCGTAATCATGTAAGCAAAACCTACAAAGAAATTAAATGTATCCTTACGTTTTTGTTGACATTTTTTCACTTTTTTCTCCTCCAAGAATTTGTAGACCTTAAAGGCATTGTTCCCTTTCCTGACTCCCAGGTTACGATCCTCATCGACGTCCTGTAGACTGTTTAATGCACAGCGGAAGTTTGCCTTCCATTTCTTGGGATCTGGTTTGTCACCAGTATAATACTTGCCTACAAAAAACAAGCATATCATCATCTTTTCATTCATAATTATCCATCTGGGTAACCTTTTAAAATAGGACTTACTTTAACCCTTTCCCAAACAATAACAGCATTTGACCACTTTGTTGCAGACAACTTTAGACACAATTGTGGGAAAAAGAGAAACTGCTCGTGACCAGCAATTTTTCGTTTTCCCACAATGTTTTCTCCCCTATCAGAAGATTATTTTTCAATTTCATCTCATTATGAAATGTTTTGCAAACTCTTTCAATTTGGGACAGTCGAAAATTTGTTGTTTGCAAAAGGGTAAAGCTTTCAAATGATTTATGGAAAATATTTGCATAAAATCAAAAGATATATGAATGTTATTTTGAACTAAAGCACATTTTTATAACGTGACACATAATTTGGGGTGTCTTAAAAAAGGAGCCCAATGAGTTGTTACTTTGTAACTTTGCTTTTCTGAGGTAATTTTTATTTTGAACTTCCAGCATTTTTTAGAACAAGGCATAATGATGTTAAAATGATTCCCTGAACTCCAGGAATCAAGAGATGAAACTGGATGAAGAATGAATTGTTTTCAATTAAAAAGAATTTTTTATCATTTTCTGATGACATTTAACCATATATGAATTAAAGTGTTTTAATATAAAATCATGTTACCTTATCTTATGTCATAACTGTGAACCCTATGATCTCAAAAATTGAAACATTTGAAATGAAAACTGTTAACATATAAGGAACAGAAAAATTTGCTCTTCAGAACAGAAACTTAACTTTGAAAGTGAAATCAAGTGAAAACGATTGATTAGCACAAAGGCTTGGGGCTTGAAACAATCTTCGATAATATAGTGCATATATTGGGATATCATGAAGATTGTTTCAAGCACCTGTGGATTAACATAAAAAACGCAAATGCTAACGCCTAAAACTAGCGGCTATGAAACTAGTAAATCAAGAAACAGACAACGTTAACTTTTGTAGATGGAAACTGTAAACTGTTTATTGGAAGGAGTTTACGTTGTGAACGGAAACTGTGAACGTCTGAAATCGACACTGCTAACGTTGTAAACAGAAACGTCGGAAAAAAGAGGTATTTACTTTCGAAACTAAAACGTATGACGTCACACATCATGACGTTGGTTAGAAGAAACGACCATTAGACGAAACGACCGTCATCCAATGTTAACGTAGACTAGGAACCAGTCTATCCCGTGTAATATAGCGGAGCTTGTAGACGGCGGGGACCAGTTTAATGTTAACGTTGTCCTGTAGTGTCAGAAAATGTCAACGCTGCAGTGAAATCAACGTACTTCCGTTACGATTACTCACCGGTGTGTCTTGCCCACAACTCGAAAAGCGTGGCGTCGGATTCAGGATCGAACGTCTGACCTGCAGCATGCTTCCAGGCCACTCTGAACGTCTGGTCACGTCTATTGATCCAGACGAGCTGGTCACATGACTTTCTGTCTAGAAGATCAAGCAGCCACGGGCGCATGCGCTGGCGCTCAAGCGGTCGTATGGGTTTCCGGTCAATTGCACGCAGGCGCTTCGATTTTGGTCCCCTTGATTTTGATCTGCCTTTGGTTACCATTGTCTTCGTTTGAAACTGTAAAAAATAGAGCAAAAGGTAATTTGAGGTAAATCAAATGTCCCCTCGTTTTTAACTTTTAAAGATTCAAAGCATATACAGCAGAACATGTGATAACCAATTAGAGACTAAATGATAAAATTGCACATGGCGAACACTATTCGGCCTCTTGCTCGAATTCATCAAGAAAATGAGTTTAACTTCATGGTATTTTTTTCTACAGTTTGTTGTTTCTATTATCAGGACAGACCGCAAAATCCAATGTTTAGTAATTGTTTCGACAGTGTGAATGATGTGTACAAAACATGCACGCAACTGCTATCAAGTAACGCAATCTTTCGTCTGCACATGAAGATAACATTCATTCGGACAAACGCAACTTTTCGCGGGAGACGGACTCTCTCTATGTCATTCTGCCGACGATTCTAAGTGTCTTGATAAAGGGTATGGAGGCGTGTACAACCCACTTCAGCGTCGAGTCGGTGTGTCTTGACCACAGGCACGCTGATAAATCATTGTACCAAATGAAAGTGCAAAGCTCACAGGAGTGATATCCACTGTAACTGGAATGCTTGCAATTCCATTGACCTAATAACCACAGATAAGCAACTCCCCATAGGTAAAGAGCGAAGACCCTTATCGTCTCAAGGAGGATGAGATTTCGGGAGATTGTGTGAGAGTTACGTATCGTAATATGTTTATAAGGTCTTTGACAATTCCAAACAAAAACAAAACAAACAAAAAGCTTGATGTTAACTTATGAATATGCATACTGTCCATGCAAGAATAATTCATTAAACTATCCAGTAGTGTCGACTCCTCCCCTTTCTCGATAGTTTCATGAGTTATTTGAATAGCCTTTATATGAAACATGCCATTTTATCTAATCTAATTCTATCTGATTGCTGTAAAACAGTGAACACGGGCAGTCTCTGTAAATGTGATGACCAATCGCCAGCCTGGGGTCCTGGCCCATGCATACCCGCATTACCTAATGCGGGTATGCATGGGCCAGGCCCCAGGCTAGAGAAACAGATGATTGGACTTTGCCATGGCTCACGTCCTCTCCTCGCCTCGCCCGATATGCCAAGTGCGGGGTATACGCGAAGGGCCAGGCCCCAGGCTAACCAATCTCTACTAGAGGACAGTTGCCGCTTCGGCCAACATGTGTGAGGAATAAACGACATTCCTTTGGGGGAGATGCTAACTCGGATGATCAAAGCTGTACCTGTATAATGAAATATCTACGTCTGGATCAATCGGACTAGGGAGGTGCCTGCAAACAAGGATCGAATCTTCGATAAATGTCATTACGACAGAGACCATTATTTTCTATTGGAAAGCCTCTAAAGACATAGGCCTAGAAGCCAGGTCCTCCCATGGATTTTTTAATTGTTGCAACCACTTTTGAATGTTTGATCTTTTTGAGCTTACTTTGAGAAAGTGGAGCCAAACGTTGAGCAAATTTTACACACAGGGAGAAAAATCATAATAGACCTTTATTAACACTATATATAGTGTATATATAGTGTTAATAAAGGTCTATTATGATTTTTCTCCCTGTGATTTTACAAGGAAGGTTGGTTTATAGTAAGCCGGAAATGGATAGAAAGAAGCTTTTTGTTCATTATAATTCTTTAAACCTACAACAGCCCATTGCTGTATTTTACTCATAAACTACAATTCAATTCTTAAAGTTTTTGGACATTCCCATGTACTAATTATATATCTTTATAAAAGAAATAATTCATTGTCAGTATTGAGTTGATATCACACTGTACAACACCTGAAGCGACTCTACTCTGGAAAACAACGTTGGAAAAAGAGAAACTGCTCTTAACTAGAAATTTCTCCTTTTCCTACAATGTTTTATGCCCTATTGGAAGATTATTTTCGAATTTCATCACATTTTGGAATGTCGTCTGCAAACTCTTTCAATTTGGGACAGTCGAAAATTTGGTGTTTGGTAAAAGGTTTAGTAGTTGCTTGGACGTGAAACTTAACCAAAGTAAGCCACCGAAGATCATACCGGAGCAAGCAATATAGTTTGTTCTTCGAATAGCTTATCTAAAAGGGAAATGTTGGTTTTTAAAGTGTTTTGCCGTTACTGCTTCTACCAAAAACAAACAATACCGACATTTTTCCGTTTTCATTGCAGACGACGCTGGAAAAAATGTGGGAAAAGCAGTAATTGCTCTTAACGAAAGCCGCAATATCACTATAATGATATTTTGGTTGAAAACGGTATTAAAACAAAATCGAACAAAAACAGTTTTACAATATCACCCTTGAAGTATAACCAGAGCGATATATTAATGCGATTTATAAATGTGATATATAAATGCGATATTGCATATAAATATAATAGATTTATATCGCGCTAGTGAACGGACTATGGTCTTCTTTTATCTCGGGCAGCATTTGTCGATCGAAATACAATAAAAAGGGCGGGTGGGGGTATTTCGTGGAAAAGGGAATACTTATTTATAAATTCAACAGAAAACAGAACGCGGCCGACTCGATCGATAATCTATAATCAATATTCTAATGTCCCATATAACACTTGTACAGGTTTGTAAATTGAGTTGTGGCGGGTAGTTTAACCCTTATAGTGCTGGAACCGACTTCATGCTTATGCAAACAGGTTAGATCCAGGCCAGCCGCCAACTAAATTGGTGGCTGGCCTGTGATCTAATCTGTTTGCTACTCTGAGTATATTTCTTCATCAAAATTAAGCAGATATTTAAGGTTTTGGAAAGCAGACGGCACTAAAAATCACTTTTTAGAAAATTACCCAGCATTTTAAGGGTTAAACCACCCACAACAATAGACAGCTAGGCTTAATTCAATCCCTTTTTTCTCGTAAGTAAGAACGGGTTTCAACACACTTGCTACACCAGACTCGACCAGTGTCTTCTTTTGCTACAACAGGTTAATCCCCAATTACAATGTATATTCGTTTGATGTTTATAAAGTTGTTGCCTTGTGGTGCTTTCATTTCATATTCAATTTTCATTATGAAATATCAAACTAAAATAGTGCACCTTCTTTCAACTGTAAAATATCCAGCCTATTTGTGCGTCAGAGACGACACTGAAAAGACCCGAGTTCTATCGTTCTCTATGTAAACATAAAAGAATAATAGCTTTAAGAATAGAGAATACCATTGAGCGAGGTGAGAGCAGAGTAATGCATTGGGAATGCTTGTGTATAACATATTGCATAATCTTTTATTCCAAATCGGTTACACTTTAGAGCAATAGCCATATAATTCAATTACAGTGAACCCTCGTTTATCCGAACATGTCCGTTCTCAACAAAATGTCCGGTTTACCGAATGATCCGGACTAATGAAGCAGAGCATGTTCTTATACACATTAAGACATAAACGGTCTGTAGGCACGTGTATACTTATAACCCTTTAGCAAACGCCAAATTGTCGGCCGTCCCAAATTGAAAGAGTTTGCAGAAGACATATCAAAACGTGATGAACTTCAAAGATAATCTTCTGATATGGCAGAAAACATCGTGGGAAAAGGAGAAATTGCTCGTCACGAGCAATTTATCCTTTACCCACAATGTTTTCAAAAGTCGTCTGCAACAAACTGGTCCAATAATTCCGTTCCCTTACAATTTCGTTCGGATTGCGAGACATCCGGATAATCGGGGTCCGGATAAACGAGGGTTCACTGTTTTACATATAAGAACATGACTGAGGGGCAAAAATGTTAGAAAGTTAACTTTTAACTATTGCTTCATTTTCATAAGACGTTATCTTCTTTTAGTTTAAACTTATTTATTTTACATCGATTGTGACGGAAGCTTGAAGCTTATTAAAGTCACTCTCGATGACTGCTTACTGGATACTGCACCAGTACTCGCGCCGGTTTGTGGGCAATTCTCACCTAGCCTAACGGGGATTCGAACCCGGGACCCTCGCTACAAGAGGCCGACGCTCTACCACTGCACCACATTCGCCCACTGTCTTCTTTTAAAAAAGTAATTACTAGTTCTCTTTACTCTGCTTATCTGCCGAGTATATATTTTCAGCCATATTATTCAACATGATAGGTGAGTTTGAAGACATATGATTAATTATGTTTTTGTATATACGAATCCTATTTACAAAGAGAATTCGTAGTTAATTTTGTCCGAATGCACCAAACTGTGGACTCTGTGTTCTTTCAATTCTGTCTGCAGACGACACTAAGAACGCATGGAAACCCAGGGTCCATAGTACTGACCCTAAGATAACTATGGACCCCTGTGATGGAAACTGCAGAAATACAAACTCTGCATAGGAATACTTCCCTTTGTTACATTACAGTACAGCTACCAACCAAAATGAAAAGGGAGATCACTGCGAAGGAGAATGGCAGAAATAGTATAGAAAGCGAGTCGTTTTTGTAAAAAGAACTATGAGACATATCGCTTAATATCTACACAATGTATCCATATGTCGTCTGTTGAAAGTTATTGAAAATAGACTTATAAATGTACATGTACATCAAGAAATTGATTGGCTTAAACCTTTGTTTAGGGTAGGGCATACAAGGGTGTTGGTCGATCTATATCTACCACCCTAACGCGAAAAGTCTCCGTAACACAAAATGATTCCTCAAGTCGTCTTCAGCAAGTTTGTTAAAAAAGAATATACATGTACATCAAGGACTGGATAAGCTTTAACCTTTGGGTAGGGTAGGACGTATAATGTGTTGAAAACTTCCTGACGTGGAATTGTCTCCGTTGGTAGATATGTTTCAGCAAGTCGTCTGCCCAAGTTTATTTAAATGAATAAAAAGGTACACCAATGAATCAAGGATTTGATCAACTTTAACCTCTGTTTAGGGTAGTACGTATAACGTGTCGAATACTTCCTGACTTTGAACGTCTCGGTAAGGCGCAATGATTCATCAAGTCGTCTGTTCAAGTTTATCAAAATGAATAAAAAATGTACACCAATGAACCAATGATTTGATTAACTTTAACCTTTGTCTAGGGTAGGACGTATAAAGGTAAATAATGTGACAACACTTCCTGGCGTGAAATGTCTCCGTTAGAAGCAAATGATTTGTCGCATTCGCCTGCTGCAGGAATATGTACGTCTTGGTTAACTTGACCCTATTTGTGGGATACAGGAAGTTATAGGTCACGGAAACACCCGAGTACATACGGTTGAGGATGTTATTGATCGGACACGTAAATATTCATGTCCTATGCGTCCTTTATCCAGACAACCGGTAACCTACAATGTACTTTCTTCAATCCGTTCACTCATATCAGATTTGGTATTGGTCCAAATTGAGAGGATAAGCAGGCGACAGTATTTTATTTTATATATTTCTATGTGAAATCTTTTCACACAATCCTTTCGGATGAATTATATAGCGGTTGAGCTTGGCCGAGTAAATAAAACGGATTTATATCATTAACCCTTTCCCAAACGCCAACTGTTCGACTGTCCCAAATTGAAAGAGTTTGCAGACGACATTTAAAAATGCGTTAAAATTGGAAAATAATCTGATAGGGTAGAGAACATTGTGTAAAAAGGATAAATTGCTCGTCATGAGCAATTTCTCCTTTTCGCCCTATGTTTTACGAGTCGTCTGGAACAAAGTGGTTAAATGTCGTTACTGTTCGGTAATGGGTTAAAGCCGTATACAATCACTCTGTTTAGGGAGTAAAAATGTCGTTTTCAAACCGGCAAACGTATAAGATTTCTTCTCTCATCCCATCAACTGTTCTTTTTAACAAAAGGAAACATACAGATTTTGTCATATCATTTGTCGTCTGCTAACCTTTCCAAATTGACATACGGATTTCAGTGCCAAGAGTTGCCAATATCATTGTTTTATGTCACACGTGACTAGCGCAATATCAAAGAACTCACAAAAGACATGCCACGTCTTTGTGACTTTAAGACTATTTATAGCGAGCCTCCAAACACTGCTGTTTCATACATATCTCTTTGGCACATAAAGATTACACGAAATTATACAGCTCAGAAATTCATTGGCATTCGTTAATTTGGAATGAGATTGCAAAGTATAATTCAAGTGCAAATTGACGTTCAACTGGTGGCAAAAGTCGTGTGCATCTTATCAACGAAAAAAACAACATTCAGGGGGAACAAAGAACGAATCAGTCTGGTAGATACAATATGAACACATCGGGTTTATCCAATGAATACACATTGAAACTGGCATGACAAAAAAAAGAAGAAGGAACGGATTCAATATCTAAAGCATTATGTCAGTTATTTGAACAACAAACAATCGCCAAACCCATGAGACCATCGCTACAAAAAAAGTTAAGTGCTTGTAGGTCTGCCAGGCATTTTCTATTTTCTCTTCATACTTTTTTGCACGATGCTGTTATAACAGTATGTCTGTGTTACAAGTGATATGAACGTATGTACGTAGTATGACTATATATGAATGGACTGATGGGTAAACCCAGGTTTGTTTGAGTAAGTGTACAAAACGACGGGGTTTTTCCGGGCGCCATTTTGCATTCTTCAAGATAAAAACAAAGTCAGTCTTGCTAAAGACAACTCTTATATCAAAAGTGTTGTAGCGTTTATTACGAAGTTATTCTAAATTCCCTCCAAATTGACGGGTGTACATAGACATTGAGCTGGTGTGCCTGTCTAAATGGTTCACCAAATAACAAAGAACGAACTTGGTCCATATCAGGTTTCCAAAGTAGTGTAAACGTGTAAGTATGTGTAAACCTGAAACCCATGTTAATGAATGTAATAGGATTTTTGTAAAAGTCTATTAATCTTTTCGCTGTTTTCAACAAGTCTCCGGCAGACGACTCAAAAGCCTACACTACAAAGTTACACGAATTATCATACTTTGTAAACTTATGCTCATGTATATGTTTATGTTGTAAAAGCGATGATCTTTAAGTGTTCAAGCCATGATATAAACTTCCTCTTTGCTCTTGTTTAACTTTTTTGATTTGATCATAAATAAAAGTTTTTATCTTAAAAGAATAAAACAGCTGCTTTACACACGTATTAACCCAATGCCAAACAGTAACTACATTGACCAGTTTGTTGCAGACGACCCTGGAGAACATTGTGGGATAAGGAGAAATTGCTCCTAACTACCAATTCCTCTTTTTCCCGCAATGTTGTCTGTCCTATCAGAAGATTTTTTTTCAATTTCATCACATTTAGAAATGTCGTCTGCAAACTCTCACAATTTGGGACAGACGAAAAATTGGCGTTTGGAGCAATGTAGGCCTACAAATGTACATTGTCAATTAAAACTATTAACCCTCTGCTCTATAATACTCCACATTTATGCATATGCTGCAGACGTCATGACAAGCCTGTGTGACAAAAGGGGAGGCCTATGATACTCTTAATGGGATCCAAAAAGCAACTGTGAAATGGGAGAAATCGCTCGAAACGAACAACGTTCACCCTTTTTTTGCAATTGTTTCTGACCAATTCTTACAAAGAAAACTACATACATATCAGAATCCAACTAGTATTGCAAAAGTATTGTATAGCTGTTGCTGCTGATGCATATTTAGACCGATCGTTAGAAACACACAATAGGGTGGATTAATGCCAGGAACAATTGTCTCAAACAAACCTGTTTCAATAGAGAAAATGATTTATACCTATAATTGAATCGTTTATGAATTAAGCCTTACGATTGACTAGGTTTCATACTATACCGATAACGTCATAAACTATGTCGAGTACTTTGATCTTTATATGCATTATCCAATTACCAACCTATAATATCATGGTATAGTGTATATCTAATCATAGGACTGACTTTTATGCAGCCGGATCATATTCAGAAAACATTGCAACAATGACAAGGACAATTCCGATGAACCAGCAATTCATCCTTTACCAAACGCCAAATTTTCAACTGTCCCAAATTGAAAGAGTTTGCAGAAGACATTTAAAACGTGATGAAGTGTAGAATAATCTTCTGATAGGACAGAAAACATTGTGGGAAAATGAGAAATTACTTTTAAAGAGCAATTTCTCCTCTTCCCAAAATGTTTTCTAAAGTCGTCTGCAACTGGTCAAATATCGTTATTGTTTGGTAATGTGTTAATTCACGTGACATATAGGACTATTTCGCTTCACTATTTCAAAAAAGCTTACAACTTGCAATACCATCGCGGTCTGACACCACATTTCAAACACTTATCTGTTTCTGCCAAATTCAAAAGTCCCGCTTGCTGTTGTACCCCAAGCAATAGTTTGGAACCAGTTCTGTCGTATAATCGCTTGCTAAATTTGGTGATGTGCCCGAAACCAATTCGATTCTTATTATGTAGTTGCTATCAAGTGCTGCCTTTTCATATTCTCTTTCTTATAGACAAGTACATTTGATATTGTTAAATGTGCCAAGTTCCTTATGTGGAACGAATGCAATAAACTACATATCATTAAACTAAGTAAAGTTTCGCGATAGATATATAAGTTAACCATTGCACGGGTACTTCCTTAATTGGTTGATTGGGTGGGTGTCTTAATAGAAGATACACGTGCTATAAGTGTTTGTTTTTTCCCCGAGTACTCTAATACAATCATCCACATACCCTCCCTGGATATTTTTAGAAACATTTAACGACTTATGAGTTCCCAAATTATAAGACTCTGGAAAATGATGTAAGTAGCCTACCGTGGGTAAAGATTTAGTGTAGGGTGTATTTCCTTATTAGATGCTCTCATTTCCGATTCAAGAGAAAAACAGACTTACCTCAAGTTAAAAATCACAAATTAGATAAACTATTCACGTGCACTTTGTTTGAGCTTTATATGCGTGTTCTTTGACAGGACGATTGGTTGTAAATGATTATAAACCCTTGCAAGCCCCGCTGAAAATTGATAGCAAGTCATGTGACTTTCAAGAAAAATCCAAGTTGATTTTCCGCGAATTCTAAAAATAGCACATCTGTCTATTTTCATTTTCCCAATTCGACTATTTTAAGACATTACAAATATGAAGGTGGTAGCTGGCCCACAAACTAGTTTGCTCTCTATATAAGCAAAATCAAGAATTTGAGCATCAAAACTCATCATAAAGCGCAAAAAGTCAACGAAACTGACAGTAACGTTCACCCGTTCGTCCGTCCAAGCATGTGTTAATCGATGATTGTGAATAGCGAGTTGCCTCCCATTTTCCATAAAGTATGTTTGGCCTTGGCCTATTTCACACATTATTCAGCCATTTTCCGAAATTAGGAGGTCACGCTCGACGAGTTGGGTTTTCCCAGTCTGTCTGAGTAGTCGGAATTCCTGACAGAATTGCCACCGAGGTAAGAAAAAACCCTCGTTTTGTCAAGGAAAAACCGCTCTTTAAACCCGTTACTCAATTTACATCAATTAGCTAGAGAAAATTAAGAAACCACGCGATGAGTGATATTCTCCAAATGACAAATTTAACCTTTTGATAAGAATGTCGACATAAAACCATGGGGAAAATGTCCGTGTTTCGATCTGTCCATCTGTCCATTCATCCGTCCGTCCGTCCATCTATCCGTCCGTCCGTCCGTCCATCTATCCGTCCGTCCGTCCGTCCATCTATCCGTCCGTCCGTCCGTCCGCCCGCATGCCCGCCCGCCAGCTTTTTAAATTTTCAAAATTGAGGGATACACATTTCATCAAACAGGCCTTTATCTCTTCCGAATTCAAGAAACAATGACCAGTATTGTCATTGTGTTTCATGCAATATTTGTTTTCTGTATCTTCATATCCTTGTCTAAACTGTGTTGGTGTATCGTTTGAGCATGGAGTTAACAAAAAGAAATAGGCCTACCATTTGATTTTGTCATCTACGTGTCTCACAAATATGAAGCCATCTTCAACACTTTGTACTGCATTTAACACAATCATGTTCTTATATTACATTGTTACGCAATTCATGATCCGACTATCAATGAATTATCAATAAAAATGAAAGGGTGAATTATCCTTGAAACCTAATCTGAGTGTTTATCAAAAATTGTAAATATTGTGCAAACAGAGAATTGTCACACGACTTCATGGTGACCAAACTATGTTCCTGCTTCAAACCTGTTATCTGACAGTACAATTGTTGAATATATGACGTGCTCCGATAAGTCTAAAGGCCAAAACTTTGCAGTATGTCATGCTAGTCCTTTGTTTGACCCGTTACCAATAACAACCACTTTGTTGCAGACAACTCTGGAAAACATTGTGGGAAAAGGAGAAATTGCTCGTCACGAGCAATTTCTCCTTTTCCCACAATGGTTTCTACCCTATCAGATGATTATCTTACAATTTCATCGCATTTTGACATGTGAAATGTCACGAGCATCTTCTTTTCCCGTGCAATGTTTTCAAGAGTCATCAGGAATAAACTGATGAAAAGGTCGTTATTTTTTGGTAAAGGGTTATGGGTTGAGAGTCAGCCTCTTATCACGAGAGTCAGTAGTACATACACTTTGCGACTTCATTTATCCACATTCGGCGAGAATGTGTGTTATGTTTTCCGGAGGTAGAATCAAAAGTGATTGATATAAATTGTAAGAACTTGTAAGAACTTGCCTCTAAACGATATCTAAAAAAGCGTGAGTCAAGCCACCACCCCTTACCTCTCTAAAGGTCAGTTGCAGAGTATGTTGATACCAAAGGAAAGTACAAAGAAAAGGTAAAAAAAACACACGTAATTGTTAAGATTCCTGAACAATAAGGTAAGTAGATGCAGTCATTGATTTACAATGAAAAGTTAAACAGTTTAAAGATAAATGCACATGTCATTCAGTCTTAAATGTCATTTTAATTCAGATCAATGAATAATGTAATTTAACACTTTGGAGATGTATACACATGTCATTCAGTCTTGAAATGTCATTTTAATTCACTAAACAATTCAATTATTCAAGTCATAAACAACTATTTTTACCACTTAAGACATGCTTTGATGTACATATGGTATAGAATTACTAGGATAGTCACTACATAGCTATGTTGGCCCAAGTGTCGATCTGTCAGTCGGGTGTGGCCATATGTTTGTTCTTAACCATTGGAGTGCTCCAACCGACTTCATGCTTATGCGAACAGGTCAAGCTCACAGGCAAGCCGCCAAGTACTTTGAATATCTTTTCAAAACGAAATTAAGCAGATATTTAAGGGTTGTGAGTGCAGACGACCCAGAAAACAACCCAGCATTCCACGAGTTAAGCATTCCTTGGATTACATTGTTCATTGTGTAATGTATAAAGTGATTTATAAATAATTATAAGAAATGAATTATTAGAAATAAATGCATGAATGACGAAAGAATTCCAACACACCTTTAATATGTGCAGTGATCGCCATGACCTATATGAAACACTGTTTATACGAACTGACATACAGTCTAACTTGTGTTAAGCATCCAACCTTTTAAGCAACCAACCTGCATTAAACAACCACTACAGAAAGTTCAATTGTTAGATTTATTCACTTGGCGGCTGGCCTGGATATAATCTGTTTGCATGAGCATTAAGTCGGTTCCAGCACTGACTAAGGAGCAATATAGATAGTAAACATAAAACGCCATGTATGATCGGGACCATTACAGAACAGGATTATTAACGAATCTGAATCCTCGCTTAAATCATTATCATACAATAACGGCATTTGTTTTGTTTGTTGCAGTCAACTCTGGGAAACATTGTGAGAAAAAGATAAATTGCTCTTAACGATGCTCTTACAATTTTTTTCTGGCCTTTCATTACATTTTGAATTGTCGTCTGCAAACACTTTCAATTTAGGACAGCCGATAATTTGGCGTTGTGTAAAGGGTTAATATCTTTCTTCGTGTTGACTCAATTTGGCGTATTTACACAAGTAAGAGAAAAAAACACGCATTCTGACAAAAACGACAAACTGCTCGTGAGGAGAGATCTCTCATTTTGCCATAATTATTTGCTGCTGGCAGCCAGATTGAAAATGGAGTATTTCATGTTATTTAATCATCGTCGGTTGCTTTTTTCTATTCTAAAAAAAAAAAAGGCAAATCCCCCTTTAGTGATGTCGGAAGCTGCTTGGATGAAAAGAAAAGAAAGTACGTAATGTACATTGGCCTGGTTCAGAATAGTTCTGTACTTTACTAGAAACCCAATCCATTTTCCAGAAACAGATGCACTTTTATCCTGCTTCTCAGTGCACACTTAACCCTTATAATTCTGAATTCTAGTTAATTTTCTAAAAATAGATTGTGTGTCGTCTGCTTTAGAAAACTTTAAATATAAGCTTAATTTTGATAAGGAAAGATACTCAGAGTAGCAAACAGATAAGCTTACAGGTCACTCGTCAATTTACTCGGCGGCTGGCCTGGATCTAACCTGTTTGCATAAGCACGAAGTCGGTTCCAGCACTAAAAGGGTTAAGGTTTCACTACACACGCCATCAAAAGAATCAATATAAGAAAGAAAATAACACTGCCACTTCGAAACCAAAGTAATGTCACGTATATATTATTTTCACAATATATGAACAAGGTAGAGTCAAAATAAGGTTTAAGCTCGACATCGGTGCTAGAAAGGCTATATGGGCCGCGTCACGCGAAAAGGTGCACTCGGACATAAATAAAAACCGCTGACTCAGCTCTTTCTTAGCGCTATTATTCCAGCATCTAGTCACGACAGTTATCATTTGTTTTTATCTAAAGGTAGAACTTGATGTCCTCTAAGATGGCAAACAGTGTAACCCCAGACCAGCCGCCACGTCAGTGACGTGGCGGCTGGTCTGGGGCTACACTGTCTGCTATGTCCGAGTGGCCCTTTTCCCGTGACGTGGCCCATATGTTTATCTTAACCTGCTTCCCCTAAAAGAGAATATTTGACCGGTCAAAATCTAAAGAAATGTAGCCAGCGATGCAAATGACAATAACAAACAAATCGTATTCATGATATAGGATAGAAACCATGGCGGAATGAATAAACTACTTAAGCATTACCTCCTTTTATCAAGTATATGTATGTTTACTGTAGTAAATGCGCCCTTTTGAGGTATTGAGGCATTATGGACCTGACCCCATTTTTACCAGGCTTACACGCAAACTTGTTCCTAAATAACTCAACAAACCACCAAGATATTATTTCATTCATCAAAATCAAGAAGCACTATCTCTTGGACACCATTGTATTGAAGGGATTGAAGGGACCAGTTAAACTACAAACGCAAACCCTTAGATTTTCGATCACGAACAGGGAACCATGCGACAAGTATGGATAGGTGCGCTGCCCGCTGCGTTATGACTAGAAAATTGTTGATGACGAATAAAACCCAAACTCGCAAATATCAAACGTTGATGGTTTAATCTTTCTGCTTCGGCTCATTTGAACAGTGTTATACGCGAAACAAACACCTAGAATGCTTAAACTATACACGATCCTCTTATCTGTGGTCACGATGTTTTTTATCCCTTTACCAAACGCCAAGTGTTCGACTGTCTCAAATTGAAAGAGGTTGCAGACGACATTTCTAAATGTGATGAAATTGAAAAATAATCACCTGATAGGGCAGAAAACATTGTGGGAAAAGGAGAAATTGCTCGTTAAGAGCAATTTCCCCTTTTCTTACAATGTTTTCCAGAGTCGTCTGTAACAAACTGGTGAAATGTCGTTATTGTTTGGTAAAATGTTAAAGTATGCATATTATGAAATAAGTCAATGACTGATCGGATGTAAGGCGATAGAAATCTCGAGCTTGTTTTTTATTGTTTCTTTATTTTTTAAAGACGCTTTCAACATGTTTAGTTATACGTGTATCTGGACGACATTTGGTCTTAATATGATTCCTGGATAAAGAACTGGCAGATGGATAATCTACAGGTTTAAAGTACAATTCCAATAATCCATCATTTTGAAACTCATTCTTTCGTAAGATTACTAAGATCGTTCTCGAAATACATTGGTCGCATTAAACGGAATAGTTTCAGCCCCAACCGGAGAACGACCGAAAAAAAATGAGACTTAACTTTACCAAACGACACTTTCACAAATTGGAAGAAATTTAATATTGTGATGTAATTGGAAAATAAGCTTCTGACAGGGCAAAATGAAATTGTCACGAGCATTTTAAAATGTGGTTTTTATTTGCTAATGGGTTAGAATGACGAATTATTGGGATTCTGCATTAAAGACATCATTATCGATACCAAGTTTCACAAGGAAAATTGTAATCCATCTATAACATTATAGAATACGAAGGAACTCGTTTGAGGAGGAATTGTTGTGAATTCAACTAACAACATTTCTCCAGATAACAACCTGAGAAAAAAAGCAACTTAAAAAAGAAACCTTTTCTACGAGTTACTCGAAAATAAAAGAAATGTTGAGAAAAAACCTACATACAATTAAATCTCAACATTACATTTAACCCTTTACCAAACGACACATTTTCGACTGTCCCAAAGTGAAAGAGTTTACAGACGGCTTTTTCAAAATATGATAAAATTGGGGAACAAAATCTCTTGATAAGGCAGAAAATATTGTGGGAAAAGAAAATTTGAAAGAAAAATTGCTCGTTACGAACAAATTGGTTAAATGTCGTTACTGTTTGGTAATGGGTTAAACCCTGATTGGCAACATAACAAATACTACGAGGTGTATTTCGTAGAAAGGGTTCGAATATCGGTGGAATACAGCGTTGGCAGTATTTCGTGACTCAGGTTTACGGAAAACGATTTGTAAAGCTGGGCTTTGTTGAGAAGCCTATTCGTAGTATTTGGGATCCCAGTTGATTATTTGACGGGGTTCCCATAAATTGAGTAAAATATTGAAAATCCACGTCTATGAAGTTTATCCTTGTCTACAATGCACCACCTGTTACGTACGGTGGCACAGGGGTGACATGTCAGGGTCTATTTCTCCTTAATCCGAGTTGGTACGTCGAAATAACGAGATAATTAAGTCGTTATTTCGAGTGAGAAAGTCAAAATAACGAGATAATTGAGTCGTTATTTCGAGTTAGAAAGTCGAAATAACGAGATATTTAGGGCGTTATTTCGAGTTAGTAAGTCGAAAAAGCGAAAGAATAACGTCGTAATAACGAATACGTTGACCAATCAGACGATTTGTTGTCTTTCATATTACAATTACAGAATATCAAAGACAACAAACAATCTAATTGGTCAACTTATTCGTTAAATCGAGATAATTAAGTCGTTAATTCGAGTTTCGAGTTAGTAAGTCGAAATAACGACTTAATTATCTCGTTATTTCGAAATTTCGACTTATTAACTCGGAAAAACGAATATGAAATCCGCATACATATCACCTCTCTGCCACCATATTTACGCCTATTAAAAACAAAGGATTTCCGCTCGCAGCGTGGTAAAAGTAGGTCTGTCAGGGTAGCGTTTAACGGAACGACTTTGGGTGATATTGAATAGGTAAAGCCCAAGAAGACCCTTAAGATCTTCTATTTCAACACCTACTATACCAAGCTCAGCGTATGCAACTTTTCCAAGAGCCCAGGGTACCGTTTTACTAAACAACTTACGGAAAATGTTTGCGTAAGTCATAATTGATTAACATGGATAATATCTTCAATGAAAGTACAATATTGCAATGTGACACGTCATTGGAAGCGTCTCGGAGAGACGATTCCAATGATGTGTTACTTTGCAATATTGCTTTGCCAAATATTGAAATAAAAGGACTTATTGTTTTAGACTTACGCAAATCTTAAATCAGAAGGTTCCATCCTCTCAGCACATACCTGTTATTGTTTGGGTTTAATACACTAACCCTACAGGACAATTTTTTTTCCGTCTTCAAACCGACTTACTCTTCTTTTTTTTCCTCTTCCCCTCTTCCACCATTCAAATATCTTGCCAGCGGGTTTTCTTATACACTATATTCAAATAGCCTTACCAACACCTTCGAATTACGTATTTCCTTCTTCTGTACAACTATACTTATGTATCATCTGAAGTACTAATGAAGACCTATTTTTATGGATGTCTTCCAGAAGGTAAAAGGTAATGGCCACATCTTATGCTATGAGAACTTATGGCGAGACTCCTTTGTCATAATTTACATTTGAATATGCAATTCACTTTTAAAAAGAACAATGGCAATAAACTATGTTTAAAGTAAAGTATGTAGTTAAACAAAAGACCAATATTGCAATATGGAGAGACGCTGCCAATGACGTTTTACATTGCAAAATGCCTTTTCTCGATTTCAAAATAAGAGGGGATGTTGTTTTGAATTTATATAGGTTTTTAGCATAAGCTCTTTAGTAAAAAGATACCTTTGACTGAAGTTCCAATTTTGGATCGAACGATCCTTCCGTCGCAGGTTCAAATCCCTGTACCGCTTGTTTTTGGTTAACTCAAGAGAATCTAGCTGCTGGTGTACTAAACAATTTCCCTGATCGAACTTGTAGAGGCAAAATCGATTAGCACGATGTCTCAACCTATTCTATCGCTAATGATAAAAAAAAATTATATGCAGCATTTGACAATGGCTCAAAGAAGCTATGCCATATAAAGAGTGACTCGCCTTTTCTCCCTTTTTTGCATTACGTTAACAGTAGTTCAGCTTTATTGCAATGTCCTGCTCTAAGTTTAAAGGTTCTTGTTCACAAAAGTTTGGAAACTTGGAAGTTTATAATTAATTTCTTTAAAACTGTAAACTATCTAAACTGTTATATGATGCGCACTTAAGAATGGCCATTGGAAGCAAAAATTGTTCATTTTTCTATTTTCTAAAGCTTGTATGCAATGAATGAACCTTTACAACGTAATTTCGTGTTCAAATAGACTGAGTGTCTTCTGCTTTCCAAAACCGTAATATCTGTTTAATTTTGATGAGGAATGATAATAAGAGTAGCAAACAGGTTAGATCACAGGCCAACCGCCAATTGGCCTGGATCTAACCCGTTTGCATAAGCATGAAGTCGGTTCCAGTACATTAAGCGTTAATATGTAATTTAATACAAAAGTGAGACATTAACGCAAAATTGAATGTGTTTTTCTTTTGTGTGTGTTATCAAACTAATCTCCAGCCAATTGACAAAGTGCGTGTGCACAATAGTTACATATGCGCACAATAGTTATACCTTGCTGACAAACACTGGATAAGTTGTGCGACTGCACTATTGACCTGTTTAAATTTCCTGTTGACATTGCACATGTTAACCCTATCCCAAACAGTAACGACATTTGACCACTTTGTTGCAGACGACTCTGGAAAACATTGTGAGAAAATGAGAAATTGCTCGCTAAGAACAATTTCTCCTTTTCCCATAAGGTTTTCTGTCCTATCAGCAGATTAGTTTTCAATTTCATCACATTTCGAAATGTCGTCTGCAAACTCTTTTCATTTGAACAGTTGAAAATTTGATGTTTGGGAAAGGGCTAAGCGATTTGTTTTTTGAGCCATCTGTTTCCGAATATTCGGTTATTCGTTCCTATCCCTGAAACATTTTCACAGATGGTTGTGGCGCTCTTTTCTCAATACGGCTTTCTTGCCTTTTCAGTTGGTGTTCGTTTATTTACAATTACTGCAAAGTATGAAATGTATAACCAATGCACTGGCTGCATTCCCACATGAACATACTTTGAGGAGTGCTAATAGATGAAGACATTGTGTCGCATTCATTTCATTTATAATGGTAGATTACCCCTAATCCGCCGTTTTGAAACACATTCTTTCATCGGTTGACTTAGGAAGTTTTCGGTATACATCGGTATATATCGGTCTGTTTCAGAATAATTCCTATTAAACCGAATAGTTCTGACCAAATCCCCATGCAGAGTTATTGTACCTTCACGGATAAATGTGGGAGAGAAGCGGGAACCAATTTACTCGGATAGAGATTGGTTCTGAACACGACCGACGTATACCGAGAACAACCGAAGTAATCCGACGAATGAATGAGTTTCAAAATGGCGGATCATGTGTAATCTCCCTATGCGTTGGAAATGGTACTGGTTAACCAAGAGACCATCGTTTTTGGACTAGGGTGCGTCAGAACCTTAGTCCATTAAATTTACATACCACTTTTTGAGAGACGGTACTTTATCGATACACAAACAGCGGTCTGACCCCAATTACTCATTAAACATGCGCCTTCACAGTGCGGACTAATACCTTCTTCGAACTAGGAATGTTGTCCGGATTTACTCGCTTTGTTTTGCTCTATATTATTATAACTGTTGCCTCATGGGAAATCGTAAAATGTCCAGATGCTCGAAAAATAGAGTATCATTCAGTCTCTGTTCACAGGAATAATAATTATACTAGTAATGGTGGTAAAAGGAGCAGCTGAGATGCTGAGGAGCATCCTTGAGATGTTGCCCAAAGAGATGTTGAAATGTATCCTCAATCATCTTGCTTTAAAACAAACCTTTGTCCTTCAGCGTTATCAGCGCTTTGATTCAATTTGTGGACGCTACCGAGAGAGCTATTGATACCTAGGTCTGCTGGCTTGAATAACTTGATCATGATATGTAAGAAAGATATTGAATATCGTTTAACTCGGATCGTCCTAGCAAACTCCGCGCAGAAATACATCCCTTTAATTAACATTACAGTTCAGTACCTAACCAAAATGAAAAGGGAGATCACTGCGAAGGAGAATGTCGTCCTAGCTGTAATTTGTTTATAAATTGAATGAAAAAAGTCTAAGTCTGGATCCAATCGGAACTACTCGGGTATTTCCGTCATTTGATAAACCCGATGTATTCAGATTGCGTCTGGATCATTCGAACTCAATATCGTTGGGTAAATAGACAAGCGTTGAAATCGGTTTCGGTTCTATAAATAGAAACTTGTGGTCGTTATTATCGTATGGGAAATTTTGCACGTAGGCGTATTTTACCACGCTTAGCCCTTTTGAATTCTTCTTACAGCCAGTTAACCATTTTATCAAACACCCAATTTTCGACCGTCCCAAATTGAAAGAGTAAGCAGACGGCATTTCAAAATGAGATGAAATTGGAAAGTAATCTGCTGATTGGACATAAAACATTGTGGGGAAAAAGGAAAAATTGCTCGTCACGAGCAATTTTTCCTTTTCCAATAAAGTTTTCCAGACTCGTCTGCAACAAAGTGGTCAAATGTCGCTATTGTTTTGTAATGATGACAAGGCACGGACTTCGATAACAATGATTTTACTCGGCCAACGCAGACGGAGCCCCAGTCACAGGCATCGCAAATAGAGACAGGAAATCTCTCCTTTTGCCACTATGCTTTTTGACGGTCGTCTTCTGAAAGACGCAAAAATGTTGCATTAGGTGGTAATGTGCTAACTTGTTATATGCATTATGGTGTCATATGTGCTTGGAACTGACTGATGACTTTAGTGAACAAATAGGCCCACTTATAACTTACACGTTACAATATACACAACGTGACATTGCAATCACATGTATGGCCTTAAATATCTAAATGGGTCATCCACCATTAAAGGGCTCAGCTATTGACATTGGAATTTGTGATAACACTGTCAATATAATATACCAATTCATCCCTTAGAGTGCTGGAACCGACTTCATGCTTGTGCAAACAGGTTGGATCCAGGCCAGCCGCTAAGTAAATTGGCGGCTGACCTGTGATCTAACCTATTTACTACTCTGAGTATCTTTCCTCATCAAAATTAAGCAGATATTTAAGGTTTTGGAAAGCAGACGACACTAAAATCTATTTTTAGAAAATCATCCAGCATTATAAGGGTTTATTGTTTTCGTTTGATCATTGGAGTAGGCTACAACGAAATTAGTCCAGATAACTGGTCTCGAAGGCTATTGCTATTTTGACTGACGCCTTCGAAGCACGATAAATGTCCAAATGACGAAAAAAGCTTCGTTCACGGATCATTATTGAGACTACAACGAAATGTACATGGAGTGACTATCACTTTACATTGAAGGCCCTTAGAAATACACATCGCGTGACATGTCCACTGAAACTCGTTTCTACAGGAAGAGTCGATTATTTGACTAACATCCTTATGTCGATACCTGAAGTTCAATCCACTTTAACCATGAGCATGTCCTTCTTCTTGTAACGACAGTTCGATGCAAGACTACAGCAACTCCTTCTCACACGTCTGTAACATGGCATTGATGCTTCGATATTTGCTACTCAACGTAAGATATGTGCTTTATAGTAATCATCTTACAAACAAACAAGCACCTTAAGTTTATTCCAGAGACAATGCTACTTTTCTGCACGTGTACTTTATCCCAAAATGGCTTAGCCAGAGACTTTGAAATACAGCGGTCTTGGATTCAAAAACGTTTTTGCATTAGTTTGAATTCGGTTCCAGCACTTTATACAAGGGTTAACATTTAACTATGTCTATTTATCTTTGCGTCAATCTAATCAATGTATTCATTCCCTCATGCTGGGTTCATATCAGGAATAGGGTAGATTAGGATTTTTTTTTTCGTAAGAGGTACGCCTCTTCTCCTGGCTAGTTTAACCCATAACCAAACAATAGCGACATTTGACCAGTTGGTTGTAGGCGAATCTTGAAAACATTAGGGAAAAGGAGAAGTTGCCCTTAACGAGCAGTCTCTCCCTTTCCCACAATGTTTTCTGCCCTATCCGAAGTTAATTTTTCAATTTCATCTCATTTCAAAATGTCGTCTGCAAACTTTTCGAATTTGGAACAGTCTAACATTTGGCGTTTGGTAAATGGTTAAAGGAATACCAACGGTACTTCCCGGCTTGGTCAGCCCTTATGGATAAACAAGATTGGAGTAGTCTTCTATCCATTAAGTCTCTATAATAAACCGTGAACGAAGCGTTTTTTTCAACAATTGGACATTAACAGTGCTTCGCGTCAGCAAAACCTAATTAATATTTATACGGTCTTTGGCGTCAGTCAATTAAGCATTATAGCCTTCGAGACCAGAAATCTTAACTACTATCCAATTATAAGCCATGTATTGCAATATAACTGAAAAACTGATGATTCGATGTTAATACCCTCAATAAGGTACAAAGGACAAATACTTTGTTTAAATGGACCTGTATATAAGGCTTCTGGAAACAGTTTCAATAAAATAGTTCTTATGTTACAATGATTTATAGTTTACTTTTAATCACAAACACATCATAATATGTATCATAAGTGTTTGTGATAAACGGTCGCCAGTTGATTGTCTCTTGCCTTTGACCAACCCTTTCAAAAGTATTATAACATTCCTTCATAAAAACGTGCCTTTGATACCCACGTAGCGGAAAAGTCAAAAATAATTGTGACAAACGGAAGACATTGCTCGGATAGAGCAATTTCTTTCTTTTGTCACAATGGTTTCTAACCCCACCTCCCAATTGCCAACTCCACCCCGAAACTACAAAGTGAATATGATGTTGATCTAGAGTGAATTTTCA
This sequence comes from Cerastoderma edule, assembly GCA_947846245.1. Lineage (NCBI taxonomy): Eukaryota > Metazoa > Mollusca > Bivalvia > Cardiida > Cardiidae > Cerastoderma > Cerastoderma edule. The sequence continues at coordinate 20,936,111 of OX401406.1, forward strand.
ATATGAGGTAAAGCGAATAGTTTTATATATGTAATCGGTAAATCAGCCCAATGTCAACTTTATACGGCGTAAACATTTCGCGATATCTCAATTTCGGTTTGTATTTCGCTTCCTGGTCTTTTCCGACTGTGTATTCACTCATACAAAGATGTGATTGAATTGAAAAGTAATCTTCATAACGAGTAGAAAACGTTGCTGGAGAAGGAGAAGATGCTCGTTAAGAGCATTTTCTCCTTTTCCAACAGTGTTTTCCAGAGTCGACTGCAACAAACTGGTAAAATGTCGTTATTGTTTTGTAATGGGTTAATCGTTAACATGTTGGTTGCAATTCAGATTTTGAGAGTTTAGGGTTCAAAACCTGAACATCAATGCTTAAAGTTAATCCTTCATAACTGCTTGCGTAGAAAGTGCCTGCAGTTGAGAATATTAGAAGCCACTTTAAAATAGAAAATTGTTTACGGACAAATCCTTCTTTGTCAACTTGAATAAGCTAGTTGTCTAATGCAGGTAAATGTGGGGCGGTTTATGTTGTGAAAAGGATTTAAACAATGGTTGATTAAAAAGAACCATCGTGATAAATTCATAATTGGGTTTATTTACAGTATGAAATTAAAACGTTCAGAAACAAATTGATCAATATGAAGTCGCCTTTTGTTATTTGCAGCATGAATCAGCAGGATTCAAATAAACAGGGTTTTTTTTCAGTTTTTTAATTGATTCATGAAATCATAGGTCAATCGTGTTCGGAATGAGCAATTTCCTTTCAATAAGCAGACTTGTATTTTCATACGTGTATTTTAAACATACCAACAACAGCAATGTTGAAAATGGAAGACCCAAATGAGAGACATATTGTTCAGGGGAAATAATACCGAAAGCAAATGTTAATAATACTAGTAGAGTTACTTCCCTTGTACAAGTCCATGTCACCTGCAATAGAAGTCACTATAATAGTTGGAGCATCTATCCATGTTATTGACCTCATAGGGTTTTTTCCCAACATAAAAGTGGCTCTTCATTAGTGAAAACGAAATATTTGCATCTCACAGTTTGAAAGAATATTGATTACGCCTTTTTCCCGAACCTGAAACTTTTATCAATATAAGATTTATCCGAAAACGGGATCTCTCGATCAGATGAACTGTATTGATCGAAAAATAAATTTCTGTTCGTATGCACATTAAGGTAGAATATCTATAATCTGCCGTTTTGGAACTCGTTCTTTCGTCGGATCTCCTCGTTTGTTCTCGGAATACATCGGTCAGACCGATGTATACCAAGAACGTTTGAAGTAAAAAGATGAAAGAAATACATTCAAAATGGCAGATTATGGGTAATCTGCCTTAACGTAAGATATCCCGATCCTTAAATCCATAAAACCTTATACTTTGACACCTCTGCTATAGAAGACACGTTTCAGAACCAGTGTTACTCAAGGCATGACTGCTCCTATGGAGCAATTCATCCTTAGTCATGGCGGTTTCTTTCCAATACCATGGCATGTATCTATTCATTTAACCCTTCTTTTCCTTTTTGTCGTCTACTGTTGCTTAACATAAACAGGCGGGGGTCGCGTGACAAACGTATACGAACGTATGACTTCGACTGCGATTTCTCTGCCGAGTGTTTGACGTAACGGACAAGTCACAGGCTACTGTGAATTGGCGTTAAACCCACTATAAAAAGTCACAGGAAATGGGAACAGGTGGATATATGGATTATACGATCGGTACACAAACAACTGAGTTTCTATTTTTTTTTATTATATCAAGCAGCATTAATGTACCCTTCTTATATATCGAGTAAAAGCTTTGTGTACATGCAAACTCTTACAATCACCATTCATCCTACGTTTTACATTTTGTATTTCTATAATCTTAACTGTCGTCATATATATTCATTTGATAAATGTATACTGTTCTACAAACGTATCTGTTTTCATTACAAAAAAAGGCAATCATTTACGCGTATTTCTGTTATTATCATCTTACTATAACATATCAAAGATAGAATTATTTACTGAAGTTACAAAGGTTCGTGAAACTAATGTATCTGTCAATTTATAAGTCTTTTCGCCAAATTATCTCTCGGTATTTCAGAAGATTTGAAGAAAAACATGGATTTTTTTTATCATCAATTTCTTTTTTTTCCATAGTAATTTACAAGCACATTTAACTTTTTTTTTTCGTGTTTAGGAGTCTTTTTAATGTCGTCTTATCAAAATTACTCAGCATTGAACGATAAACAAACATTGACTCTTCCATCATTCTTTCACTCTTACAAAAATTAAAACAAAGTGAGCCAAAGTGCAATAAACCAGTTTTACTGAACTGTACAGGCCATCGGAAATCTCAACCCATCATTTATCGGGATTCATAATCGAAAATTATTTAGAAAGATCTTCATTGAAATCGCATTTGTGTAAATACATGTACTTACATATTGACATTTTCACAAAAGTATAGCCTCAACATAAGTTAGACAAGCTTCGAAATTACTTCTTTGCTCTTATAATAATACTTTTCCGTTTTGAGCCATCAGTTATATTGGTCAATGAATTTGTTCATTAAGGGATTATCAATGTTTTCGTTTTGCAAAATCTTGGACGAATAATCGCACTGTAAGTTCGCAGGAGTGTCCGACATGCATTCGGGTACCAATGCAAACTTCGTTAGCGAGTGTATGTCCAAAAAACTGCTAAACGATTACATCGGTACTATCTTAACGAGAAAGAGATTCCGACGCTCAGAATTCATTCAGAAAAGATTGATGGCAGCACAGTCTGGCTTGCCTTTACATTCCCCACAATTTCCGACACCGCCAGCGTTCTTCATGTAGTTTGCCATAGGGTTGTAAGCCATTCCGTCCTGGTTCATCATCAACCAATCAGAGCCGTTTGCTGGTCTTCCAGTTATATAGACGCCTGCGAACCGCTGGTCAAGCGCTAACAGGCTCTCATTCGGAGCCTGGTTCCACTCCATCTCACTTCCGGATCCTTTCGTCAACCATTTATCGAGCTCTCCGGCTATGTCCGTAAAATACCGACTCATGTCGACAATGTACGGAGTTTGGGGTATCAGCATCCATGCGGCTCCAGGCTTCTGGGGGAACTGGGAGAGACATAAGTGGTTAGAGTGACCGCTTATTCCAAAAGAGACACGCTTGCATATATGCAGCAGGAGGTTCTTTTTTTGGTATTATTTGTGTGTTCATTTTATTATGTCTAACCAATAATTGTAAATATTAAAAGCAACCATCAGCATACTTATAGTCTCCGGCTTACTTTGATTACTGCATAATTGATCAAACCAACTTAGCCAAGCTTGCATAAACAGTTATATTCAAAGGTCTGGAGCTTACTCTATCATTTAGACTAATAGAAAATCTAAATCGTAAGCTGGTCTTGCTTTCTACGTTTCAATTTTAAACTCCTACTTTAAGACACACAAAAATGAAAAGGAATAAAAAATAAGAGTAATAGAATAAAGAAAAACGTGTCGGCTGACTAATACATTCAATTTGAATAATCCTATGCTTCGCTTGTCAAAAATAGGGAAATAGAAATTTATCTTCAAAGTTGCTTCTTCACTTTTCGATGTTTTCCTTCATTTACAAATGAAAACTTATATTATAGATGTCCACTATATAATCGGCTTTGGCAGAGGAGCCTATTTAACACAGACAACATAGAGTTTAATAGTAGGTAGAGCGTCGTCTGCATGTATGGACGGTTGAAGATTCGTTTTCCGCGCCGGGTCGCACCAAAGACAAAAAACGCAGTGACTCTAATGGTTTCCCTCTATGACTTTCTGGGTATAGTGTATAATGCAAAACGTGGATAGTATGACGAATCAAAATTCGAATAGTCCTGTGCTTCGCTTGTCAAAAAATAGGGAAATGAGAATTCATCTTCAAAGTTGCTTCTTCACTTTTCGATGTTTTTCTTCATTTACAAATGAAAACTTATATCATAGATGTCCATTATATAATCAGATCAAAAAAATTGGCTTTGGCAGGGTTGGCAAAAACAATTGTCCTTATTTCCCAGCTTGTCTAAGAGCCTTAACCCAGACAAGTTAATTTTCATTGTAATTAACTAAACAACCATTATACGGACAAGTGCATGAACGGATTCAGCATTTACAGACAAGCAAATTAAAAATCAGATTTAGCCACCCTTGTTTTGGTCAAACGATCACTATGATATAACCGAGAAAGGAGTAAAGACGGAGTCGCCTTGTCTAACCCTTTACCAAACGCACAATTTTCAGCTGTCCCAAATTGAAAGAGTTTCCGAACGACATTTCAAAATGGGATGATATTGAAAAATCATGCTCTGATAGGCTAGAAAAGACATGTGAAAATGAAAAATTGCTCTTTTAAACGAACGCGAAGAATGACTAAGTGATTTCAAAGTTTGCTGTCAAACCACTAGGCCATGGAGACCCCTCCCCCTCGCCACCAGTAGTCACAATATTCCACCTTCCCACAATGTCTTCCAGAATCGTCTTCAACAAACTGGTAAAATGTCGCTATTGCTTGGTAAAGGGCTGTACAAAGAAAATGGGCTGTACAAAGAAAATGTTTAACTCTTACCTTGAATTTGATATCAGGCATCAGCCATTTATCTGCGTCATCGATGCTGGATTGCTTGGCGGCTCCTTTCTTAGACGTGACTTGGCTGTTCATGTTCGTGAATGGGCTATTTCCTACAAAAGCGATCCTATTGTTAGAAAAAAAGAATGAGTTTTTTTATATAGAGAAAAGCACAATCAAGAGAGGTCTCAAGAAGGTTGGAATCAGTTACTTATCCATGGATAAAACAATAAAAGTATTTCTAGGGATCTAGACAAAACTATCCCAAACATGTTGGAACCAGCAATTTATCCATTTTAAAGATGCCAGGCTGATTAGTAGCTTTTTCATAAAAAAAAGTTTTCTCCGCTGTTCAATTTTTTTCGCAAATAGGTGATTTCATAAAACAACTTAAAACATCACGCTTAAAAAGAAGAAAATGTACAAGGTTTTGTTCCTTTGAAATGAATACTTTCCGTTCTTTCTTATCTAGCTCTATCAATAAAAAGCATTTCCTGGTTATTGTATCATTTTCATAGTCAGCCGCTGTAGATGTTGATACGTAAACGTTGTTTTTGACCATGATAATGATGCTTGTTCTTGTGTCCTATCATACTGATAACGATGCTGATGGTATTGATCAATTAATGATTTTCCTTATTATATAGTGTGTTCGAAAAACGGTATCAAATATTTACTTACGTATGTTCTGTTGCTCAACGGTTTGCGGGTATTTCCTCGCTTATGTTCCCCTCTCCAGCGACTTCTTTAACTTAATGATCCACCAAGCCTGTGAGTTGTGTCGATTTTTAAGATATTATATAAGTCACGTGATCGTGCGCTCCAAGAGGTTACCCAAATCCAAGTCGCTCACCTTTTAGCATAAAAATCGGGTAGAGCAATGTTTGACATGCCTGACTATATAAAAACTCTTAACCATTTGGATGCATTGATTTGTTATGTTTTAACATCGTGTCGTTAGTATTTTTGGATATTTTGCGATACCAAGCTCATAATCGATGAAGAAACCATCCATGCCTTACGGCGTTTTTATAAGGGTTGGATCAAAGTAAGTAAACTCGTCCAGAGGGGTCTATAGTTATCCTGGGGTCAGTACTATGTACACAATACTGACCACAGGATAACTATAGACCCCTGTGGACTTGCCGGTATACCGTTAGTCCACCGAGACTCGTCTAGCTGATGGACAGCCTAATGCCAACAAACTTGATTTCGGACACTATAGTTATTTTTGGGAATACATTAAGGTATGTCAGCAGCAAATACGACATCATTCTTTACTGCCTAATCATGTATGCAATATATATATATTATTTGATAGTTATTTGATGATCCATGTCAAATTACATGTACAAAACCTTCACTAACGACCTTTTGAAAAGGATACATAAAAGCATTATCCTTTCCACATTGTAATTAAACTAGCAATCTGAAAAATTGTTCGTCACCTTTTTGAAAAGTATCATGTAACAAAAACGTTCATCTGAATAGCTTTGAAAAAATGATGTTTCTTTGCATGACCACTTTCTTCGAAAAACCCTAATCTGACACATCTGTGCCCAGAGATTTTCGAAAACGCTGCGAGCAAAGGGTAAAATGTTCTAAATGAAAATGTACTTAACTTTTTTGTCGCAATGTTTTCATACCAAAACCAGTGAAAAGGTGTTTTATTTCATAATATTTTATCGCTTGCTATTTCTTTTAATTTGGAAAAGTCTCAAAGTCCCATTAGGATGTAATTGGCTTATCCTTTCGTCATCTATATTCTTACACACGAATAAAAGCACATCAGTCTGATAAGACAAGTCTTGGGTTCGAACCGTTACGATGAAAGGATCTGTCGTGTGACTTTTGATTCAATGTGAATACATGTTATTGCAAAGTATTAATAGACTAATCGGCAGTATTACACGCTAGTAGTTATAACTGGTTTCATTCTCAATGTAAAATCATCAAACTCGTGGTCCGGGTGAGCTGTATATTTTATATCAAGCTTACGTAAAAGGTACCGACTGTTTCATAACAAAAACGACATCGCTAACATAGTGCCATAAATGCGAACTATCTAACTTTTTGAATAAAGTTATAACGCTGTTTTCAAGCGTGATTCGTTTTATATTGGTATGGCAAGTTGTTTGTTGGTGCCCCATTGGTTAACCGCCAGAAGGTCAATCTGGCTATCAACTTAAGCATCGCCAAAGGAGACCATAACATGAGCTATTTAGCCTTTTGGGGAAAGCGGGGATTATCCAACGTCTATAATGAGCATCTGCATCGAGATCCGTATTTCTAGTACTCTCGCTTTTCATGCTTCCTCTTATAATATAATTGTGTAAGGACAGCGGTCCAAGGGTAGAGCGTCGGCCTCCGGACACGAGAGTCGTGGGTTCACATTCCGTGAGTAGCAGTTCCCGCCTTGCAACTTTTCATTAAGAAACCTTTGGTGCGAGTATTGGTTATGAAAGCAGAATCGTAAGTGATTAATCTAAGTTGTAAGAACGTGTTTAACAACCGATGTAAAATACGATATATCATTACACAACATTCCAATACTAGGATAGAAAATAAACTTTTGTCCAACACGACATCATAATGAAATAAGAGGCTACGATCTGGAAGAGAAATCTTTCACAGCGTTAAGATGCGGGATTTCAGAATGCCGATCCGTGAAGAGTTGTAAACAGGTTTCTGTGCATAGACAGCCGACTACAAACTCTTAAAAGCAAATTTATAAACTTCTTATATCAAGAATATTCTTATATCTTAAAGATAACATTTTGTATATATCATTTAAGTTGTATTTATTTTACATGTGTGTGCATCCGGCTATATCTAAATGATATAGTTTGCCTTTTTATTGAATGAGTCCATTTTATTTCCCGGCTCATAATCGATAGGACAAAGTTCATGTTTAATTATTAAGGTAGAAAACCCATAATCCGCCATTTTGGAACTTAGTCTTTTGTCGGATTACCTCGACCGTTCTCGATTTTCATCGGTCTTGGTCGGAACTATTCGCATAAGCTTCGGCAAAGCCCGATGTATGCCGAGAACGACCGAAGTATACTGACGAAAGAATGAGTTTCTAAATGGAAGAGTATGGGTACTCTACCTTAATATTGCGTGGATCAAACGGGGTAGTATGTTGAGCATTTGCTCCTTTTTTGTCCTGGACCAGCTATTTGTGGAACGCATTCGATAGGAGTATTTATTATATTTTTTTATTGTCAAGTAATGCATGTTTACGAGCAGTACGTTACGAAATTATTTACCATCTGTCACGAGGAAAGTAGCGTGAAATAAGTCACTTAATTCTAAAGGACTAATTTAACTAATGTAATCCTTTTAAACATTTTAACAATCGATTGAACGTGAACAAATAGAATCAGGTGACGCTAATAACAATTAGCAAAATGCGAGAACTTTGCATAATTGTCTGTTAAATAGATTGACATACTGAAAACGTTCTTATTTAGTAACACTAATTCCGTCCTCTTCAAACGCGTTTAACCCGTTACCAAACACCAATTTTCGACTGTGCCAAATTGAGAAAGTTTGCAGACGACATTTCAAAATGTGATGAAATTGAAAAATATTCTTCTGGTAGGGCAGATAAGGAGAAAATTCTGGTTAAGAGCAATTTTTCATTTTCCCATAATGCTTGCTAGAGTCATCTGCAACAAACTGGCCAAATGTCATTATTGTTTGTTAAAGGGTTAGATACAATGGGGAAATTTTTAATCTGTACGACTAATATCCCCTAGAAAGATTTTCAGTTAGATAAGAGCCGGTAATCCGACAGACTTGGGATCGCTGGTTCTGCTAGGGTGCTTACCTCAACCCTTATAATCTGTTCAACACATTCTTTATCACTTATGTGCCGGACGTCAACTTGTTGGTTGGTTGTATAGGGGTTCATCGATCGGTTGGTTGGTTGAATTGCTGTTTAAGGCCGTTTTCAACAATGTTTCAGTTGTATTGGGTCGATGAGAGGCACTCTTATAGATGCGCTTGAGGTTCCCTCGCCAGTTTGTAATGATATTATATTCCCACTGACAACTGCTTGCTGACATGGACATGAAATATGTAATCTAATGAAATCAGAACGGAAATAGTAATTGTGCCAATCTTGTTCCTTTCAAATTGGGAATAGTCTTTATTTATCGTCGAACTAAACAGTTTCTGCTTTACAAACAATTGATCAAAAACATCGTCTAGAGATGCACACATTTGTGATATACAAAGAGGCACCTGGGTACCGTTTTACTAAACAGTTTATGTTTAAGATTTGCGTAAGTCTAAAACGACAATTCCTCTTATTTCAATATTGGGCGAAGCAATATTGCAAAGTAACACATCATTCGAATCGTCTCTCCGAGACGCTTCCAATGACGTGTTACATTGCAATATTGTGCTTTCATTGAAGATACTATACATGTGTATCAGTTATTACTTACGTAAATATTTTCCTGAAGTTGTTTAGTCAAACGGTACCCTGGTTATGGGAAAACCAACACTGTGATCAACTATTTGTGTTATAACAAAAAGCCTTTATGGCTACAATTACATGCACAATAATTCTGCACCATACGATGTATTTTCATGTTGCCAAATAATGGTTCTATGATCTTATGAATCTGTTACAACGACTTACAATATGTTGGGTGGGAAATGTAATAAAGATATGTTACAGGTATGTGCAAGTAATCGTTATCCAACTAAAGACATTTTTCGTGATTGAATACTATTGTTACAACATAAATCACCTAGCTTCATAATAGAAATCGAGCTCGAAAAAAAGGTTTTGCACTCTCTCCGCCTTTGATAACTAAAATCATGACCGAGAAAAAGTAAATGTCAACTGATAAAAATAAATCATTCAAATTTTGTATCAACATGAGGGTTCGGGCACAAACCCCAGCTTGATGGGGTCCTACCGTTTTGGCGTTTGACAAAGCCAATGTAATTTTGTTTAGTTTAAACTTATTATCATTTTTACATCGATTGTGAATCAAGTTCTTGCAACTTAGATTCATCACTCTCGGTTCTGCTTCCTGGATCATAACCAGTACTCACACCGAGTATGGATTAATGAAAAGTCGCAATTCGTATAACATCACTACTTAGGTTGTCTTTAAGTGTAAAATCATTTATGTACTTGGTGAAACTGCACTACAAAGAAAATATAAGGGCAGCTTTTTATGAAACATCTTATGCTTAAAGCTATGCATAAGAGCAAAACATCATCCTCTCTTTGATCAATGTTGAACAAAAGCAATATTGCAAAGTAACGTCATTGGAGCCGTCAATGCCTTCAATTACGCGTCACATTACACTATTGTATTTTTGTTTAAGGTAATAGCCATGCATATCGGTTTTGACTTACTGAAGTCATTTGGTCAAACGTTACTCAGAAGCATGATCAGCTTCAAAGACCACTTAAAATTAAAGGTTCTTATTCACAAATGTTAGGAAATTCGGAAGTTAAAAAATCATTTCATTAAAACTGCACTACAACTATACTGTTATATACTACGCACTGAAGAATAGTCACTGGAGACAAATAAAGATGCTTATCATATCTAGTTAGTGGACTAACATGTCTTTTAATCCAAGAACATGAAGAACGTGACATAGGTTTAAGACCCATCGTATACAAACTGTACATATAAAGGTAAAATGAGCTTCCTGAATTAATCATGCTTTAAACTCGATTTGTATATCAAACAGCAATACAACAACTGTATTTTGTTTCTATAACATTTTAGTTTGAATTTCAAATTTTCTCTACTGTGAAGAAACACCTTTGAATAAATGATAAAAGTGTTTTAAAAGCGTAAAACACCAGTCAAATCCATCAACCATTTATCCAACGAATGATATAAATGGAAGGTGTAGTTTTCTCGCAACGGATGACTTGGGTTTAATCACACTCGATTTTTCAAATATTTCGTAAATGCTTTTAGAACACACAAGACGCTCATGTGAGCAAGCTATAAATCAGAACCCTTATTTCTAACACACAAATAAGACGTATTTGGTGTTTCGCAATGTGTTATAAGATGAATAAAGACTCTCTTCTTCAAAATTCTCTTCTGTGTAAACCCATCGGTTTTAACCTTAATGAAATTGTGCCGTTTTCTTCAAGTCTTCGTTTAAACTTATTTATTTTTTCGTCGTTTTTGACGGAAGCCTAAAGCGTATTACATTCACTCTCGATGACTGCTTCCTAGACATTAAACCAGGACTCGCGCCGATTCGATTGATGGTCCCGGGAATTTTCACCTCGCCTAACGGGGATCCAACACGGGATCTTCGGTACAAGAGGCCGACGCTCTACTTCTGCATCACTCGTCAAGTCTTAAAGTGACATATAGTCAGCCATCAAGGATAAGTATGAAAGAATTTCGAATCAACGTCATACTAAATACATGTTACAAAACGACAAACGCTGGAGAGGTCAAATAAAACAACCCACAGAATTCAGCCGACAAGTCACAAAGCTGATAGATAAGAGAGATCAAACATGACGGAATTCATGCGGAAAACGAGAAATGAATCATGCGAGTAAATTCCCACTTCTCACAATATTTTCAAGCAGGGCTGTCGCAATCAATCGTCCGTTTGGCCCAGTTTGCCAAAAAGCCGTTACGTACAAGTGAATTTTAACTGAAATATACTATAAAACCATTAAATGGATGAGTGCAGAAAAGAACTTTTGCATTGAAGGAAAAGTATGTTAAAATTAAATTTCGCCACCGGTGCTTTCAACCTTTGTCAACTTTTTGTCAAAATAAACCATTGCTTGGATGTTTAGTCAGCATCGGTTTATCACCATAACCCTTTACCAAACACCAAATTTTCGACTGTCCCAAATTGAAAGAGTTTGCAGCCAACATTTCAAAATGTGACGAATTTGAATGGCAATCATCTGCTAGGGCAGAAAACATTGTGGGAAAAGGAGAAATTGCTTGTTAATAGCAACTTCTCTTTTCCCACAATATTTTCCACAGACGTCTGCAACAAACTGGTAAAATGTCGCTATTGTTTGGTAATGGGTTAATATTTATCACCAACGGGTGATATCCGGGCAGTCTGCGCACCTATCCATGGTGGTTGGAACAAAATTATTTCAGAGCCTTTTAATTATTTCTTATACAATCATAACTGAACAATGTTGAGACACAAATAAACCATTGCATGGATTTTTCAACTTCTATACACATAACATCACTTCGAATTCCGAAAAGACTAGTATCTGTGAGAAACATATGGTGGGAAAAACAGATCCAGTAGGAGCTGTAGTTTAAAAAAATCTGTATCAGTGTGGCTTTCTTTTTTGGACTGGGAAATTATCACCACCTGTTGTTTTCAAGTTTGACCTAAGACAAAATACATATATGTTTGTTGGATATCCAATTTGCTGAGCTGTATTATCAATGTTTTAGCAAACTGTGAGTATATACAAATATACTTGGATGAATGTGTTAGAAGAAAAACAAAAAAAGTGTACGCTGCATTTTGTAATATTTATCAACATTTTAATAACAACTAAAACATATTCTAAAGAATAAATGATTCCGCATATACAATTTATAACAAGTAAATAATCTTTAAGTCATTAAAAGAAACATGCAGAAATAAAATGTTAAAAGTGACCAAAGAACCACTATACATTCTTACAGTATGTACAGGTGGGATTATCCAAACAACACTTATTTCAATTGAACATTTTGTCCTCTTCTCTAACCAAGTCATTTCATGTTCAAATGACCTCTGCTTCAATACGGTTCATTAGAATCGTCATGAAAGTCTCTCATTTCTTAAAGACATATTTCAATATTAACCTTACTGAACATAACAAATCATTCACAGTGATAGTTTAGCTATCTTTTTATGAAGAGTTTTCATGATCAAGTTTATCATATATCCAATTTCTGAAAGAGCATCTCTAAAATCTTTTGCAAACAAGTTTTAAAAAAATTACAAGAATAAAAGCTAGATAAAATACTTCGTGATCATCTTCATGTTATTTCACTTAACCCAAATGATGTATGTACTGCATTTAACCATTTAATGGGTACCTACAAAGCAATGCTTACAAAAATGGTTTACCATATACATGTACAGCATAAAGAGCCCTGGACCTATGAATGACACAATTTTCATTAAAGGTATCAAAAGCTTTTTTGTTAGTATGATGTTAAATGCTGTGTCAACAATACTTTTTTAGTTATGTAACAGCTTTCCTGGGATCCACCAGCACTAGGCTAGGGCTCTGAAGTGACTTATCAAAAGCTCTTGTGTTGTCATTGGACAATTAATTAATCTTATTGCCATTTTGGATGTCAGTGTCCTGTAAACATAAACTTGATGAGTCATGACAGATTTATCATGTGTGCAAACAGCACCCATAAAAAAAGTTATAATGATGTATAATAAATATCATATTACAATAAAATCGTACAACATCAATAACTTTTCACATGATCAAACACATTACAGTAATGACATGTCGGCAAATACCGAGGTTTCAGTGCAACACTATAAAGTAAATGCTTCATGTTTATGAAGCACTTACTATAGTCTTGCACTGAACCCTCGATACATTGTACAATAGTGAATATTACTTTTTTACTATATACAATTTTCATTTTCCAAGATCAATTGAATCGTAAAAAATGCCTCATATAGAGGGTTCTGTGAAAGACCATAGTAAGTCATTCACACCAGTAATGGACAAACAGTAGTCTTCCACCTAATCCTTGATTTATTGTCATGATTATTGTCTAATCTATAAGGCCCTTGCCCATTAAAAATTCAGTATAATGCACGTCTTTCACAGTGTAGAAATTTGTGAAAAATAAGAATCAATTAAGAAAACATAAAAACAAGACATCAGTTAAGTCACAAAATAGTGGATCATTTCCACATCATATGCAAGTTGAATCATGTGACAAGCTTTTAAACTGAATAATGTACATTTAATGTACATTGGCAACTAAGGTCATTCAGTATACATTCATTGCCACGCACTTGTCTGTAGAAATAGAAAGAAAGAACAGTGAGAAATCATAATGATATCAACTTTTCTTTTTGTGTATTCAGTTTCCCAGAATTTCAGTCCCAAGTTAGTTAAAAAAGATGAATCTAGTAAAGGGTTGATGTAAAAGTAATAAAACCCCATTTCAAAAAAAAGCAGCACTTTCACTGAAATAAATATCTGTTAAGTAAACTTATGTACAATAATGGTTCATACTCAGATACAAGCAAAATCACATTTTATCCATTACCTTAGATCTAACCAATTTTTAAAAGCTAGTTTGGTTTCATATGATTTAACATTGCAATCAAGAATTTTTCATTTAGGTCAATATGCCTGGATCATTTATAATGAATAAGACCCTATTTTCTCAACTGAAAATCACATTTATATCAATGTTCTGCTTTGACCCCTTGAGTATGGTTGGTTACTTCCTCATAAATATCGAAAGTTGTCCAATCATCACTCTTACTTGTGGTATCTCACTTGAAATGGGTCTTGTGATTTCCAATCAAATGTCCTAACCATTGGAGACAGGAGGCCCCCTTGGTAAAAATGGAAGTTCCAGTGTCTGTTCAAACTTTATGTTTATAAGGAGTAGAACAGATATTTAGCGAAAAACATTAATGCACATAATTTCTGTTATACATGTATGTCTATAAATAGAATAAACCAATTAAACTTGGATCAATTATTGCAGTGATAGAAATAACAAGTGTAAACATAGACATAGAATCAGTTATATCAAAATGTGAATGTTTTGGAAATCCATCACCTTAATCAATGGCTGTTGTAAAATGGCAACCCTAGATTTAAGGCAAAGTGTAAAATCCCTTACCATCTAAGTATTAGCAGTCCAGCTGATAATTTGAAACCCTTGCTTCCAAGGAAGACTTGCCTTTATAAAGAAAACGAGTCACATAACCATATGAGTCAAAATTCTTTTTAGCGAATTATGTTGTGATACAATCTCTATCATTTCCTGCAGTAATCATACAACAATTTTACAGTCGTTTCCCAGAAATTGAATTATATAGTAATTGAAGAGTCGTTTCCCCGAAAGTAATATATGTAGTGGAAAACTAATATCATATAGTAGATTAGATCTTTTATATTATGTTACAGTTATAAAGATCACAAAATAGTCTACTGATGAGGAAGTGCGATAAACCAAATATGTGCACATTTAAAACATGATTAGAACAAACATCACCACACAAACAAACATTTAACCTATTAATGACGCCTATTTATCCCGGAGATGTAGGCCTATATACATCTAAAGTATATCAAGACATTTGAAAGCAAGAAAAAAACTTTAATTTCAATAACCTTTCATATATAGGTCATTTTAAAAAATAAAACTCGTTATAATTTAATTTCCATTTATAGCATGGATAGAATTACTATATAAATACTTTCGGAGAAACAACTCCTCGATTGCTATATAAATTAACTTCGGGAAAAGGACTTTTCGGGGAAATGGCCGTCACCCTTTTTACGATATTGCTTTGCAATCATCTGCACTAAGTTTTTCACGTGTCTCAATGATTCATCATGATTGATAAAGAAAATAATAAAATAAAACAGAACAGTCAAGTAATAAAGAAGTCGACAAACTGTCAAATGTTATAAATCTATCTCTTCAATATCATCCTTGTGTTGTGGAAAAGAAGAGAAAGAACCAGCGGACCATAATGCCGAGTCATCCCGCTTAGTGAACAATATCTCAGAATTACCTCCCTTTGAGAACAATTTTTCAGTAGTAAAGGAGGACTCTTTGCTTGGGGCGGGCTTCAGCAGCCAGTTGTGTAAACCACCATCTAGCAGTCGCTTGAATGGCGACTCCACAACTTCACTTCTTGGTGAATCAGAATCAGATATAAGCCACATGGATGCATCTGTATTTGCCTTTAAAAAATTAGCCATTGGGTTTACAGGGCATTCAAAGGAACGACAACTCGATTTCAGCCAAGAAACTGAGTCGGCATTCCTATGGAATTTGTCCATGATTGGACAAGTAGAAGTGGCTGTAGACATGTTGTCTGACAGGCCCCCTTTCAATAACCATTTATTGTAAGCCTTTTGTGGGGTGGAGAAATTTGACTGGCTAGATCTACAGCTGGATGCAGGGGATCCAGACCGAGACCTGGTGGAAGCACGCAGCAACCAGGGGTTATCAACTCTCGAGGAATGGAACTCCAGTGTCGAAGGTACAACTGGCTTGAGTGGTTTAGTGTTACCATCTCCTTCATCGTTGACATGCTTTCTGTTTAGGCCACTGATCAACCATTTATCCAATTCAGAGGTAATATTTTTAAAATATCTGCTCATATCAACGCCTTCTTCTCCAGTCCAGCTTGTGGGAGTGTTCGATTTATACAGCCATTGATCAGCTGAACCGTCCTCCATCTGTAATAGATCACCTGTGTGTGAATTTCTTGCAATTCCAATTTCATTGAATTAATCTAATCTTCCAATGCACCTGGGTAATGTTTTACTAAACATTTATGCTTAGAATTTGTGTAAGTTCAAAACACAATTCCCTCTTATATCCAAATTGAGAAAAGCAATATTGCAAGGTTCAACCATACTCGATGTTCAAGACACAGTAAGATGTTTAAAATAAGAAAAGTTGCAGTAATCATGGACAGATTTCTTGTACAAAACAAAGCTGTGATACATGAAAAGAGAAAAGGTTAAAAGACTAGAAAAGACTTGGTAAGCATCCATTGGCTAAAATGTCTTATGAAATGGTAGGATAACTGAAATAATGTTGATTTGTGGAATTAAAACCCTCAATAATTATATAATTGAATGAAATGTTGTAGCTACCTGTGAACTCTCTGCTTGAATGTCTTTTCTATACAACCACATGTCTGTATCTTGTTCATCTGGGTCTGGAAATAGCTCCAGCTCGCTAGATAGAGTTCTTGTCTCTACAATAGATACCAGCTCAAGGTCGAAATGTATATAAAAATGTATATAAAAACAAGAATAAGTTATAACTTTGGAAAACTGTACCTGAAAGGGTATTGCAGTCAAAAGACATATCAAATGATCATACAGAAAACAGTCTTAACCGTTTACCAAACAACAAATTTTCAACTGTCCCATTTTATCGCAGAAAATATTGAGGGTTAAAAATGATCAGAAAGTTATTGTGGTGAACCATTGCCCATAACAATTTAATTAGTATTTTCCATTGTTTAAGACATTGAACCTGATTTTGTCTTAAACCAAATTCTTTAATTCATAACTTTGTAGATCATTGTCAGATTTACTACTTAATTGAAAGGTTTTGTATCATGTATCTTAAGATTTGCAAATGACAACTGTAATCCAACAAGAAAATATTAAGTTGTATTTATGCTTATAACATGTTAAATGATTAAGAAAATGCAGAGAAAAGTAATCATAATTGAAATTTCTTCAATTTGCAATAATATTTTCCTCTCAGAAAAAAAATCAAATGCCGTTTCAGTATATAAGAAAGTCTAGAAATTTCAAATTGGGATGTTATGAACTCGTATTCTGGTACAGGATTGAACATGTAGATAACATAGATTACAGCATTTATGAGTTAAAATTTAATCCATTCTGACATTTACAATTATGTGACTTGCATAATATTCAAATCTGTGTCATCTGCATTTAGAACATAGAAATATTCACTTAGAGGTAAATATAAATACCTGCATCATCTTCAATAAATTCATA
The DNA here is from genome assembly GCA_947846245.1 of Cerastoderma edule. NCBI lineage: Eukaryota > Metazoa > Mollusca > Bivalvia > Cardiida > Cardiidae > Cerastoderma > Cerastoderma edule. The sequence goes on from OX401406.1 coordinate 20,953,470, forward strand.
GTCATCCTCTTCTTCCATTGGGCACTGTTTAATCTTGTGGAGCCATGTCTGTATACTGGCATCAGTAGAAAGGTCATCAATTGGTGTATTAGAGTCCTTATTCACACATACTGGGGAAATCAGCCAATCAGACAGCTTGTTAGAAAGTTTGGGGAATGAGAAGGAACATTTGGAGTCAGCACTATCAGCTTCTATTGTCTTGGTACCAGGCAGCAACCAATCTTCCATGCGTGGGGAAAGCTTTGGAGTAACGGAGGGTACCTAAAATAGACATGCATAATACATGTATATACAGTTTGTATGTAAAACCAGATTTTAAGGCAAACTTTTCTACTCAAAATATTCTTCAAAAGTGTTTCTAAAAGAATTCATTTAAAAAATATTTCTTTCTAGAGCTTACTTTCCATTGGATTATCATTTTTCAGACACTTTTAAAACTATTTCTTCTGTACATTAGTATACTTGTATCAAACGACCAGCAATTAACTACCCATGAAACCATGGTGCTTAACAGGATATTATATGCCTTTTTTGTCTATCATCAACTTTGGCATCTAAAATTCCTTTATGATGGAAATACTCTACTTATACATGAAGATTAGTATCCCTGGGAAAGCTGAGTGTAACATTGTGTGCAAATCTTTCTACCAATTACATAAAATTCAAGTTAATCCTTATAATTTTGGAACAGGCTTCATGCTTATTGGCAGCTGGACTGTGATCTAACCTGTTTGATACTCTGAGTGTCTTTCTTCATCACTATTAAGCAGATATCTAAGGTTATAGAAAGCAGACGACAAAAAATATATTTTTAGAAAATATTCCAGCAAACTTAGGTTTAAATTGTGATAAATTGTAAATATACAACTCTAGTTACTCACAGGAGGCTGGGCCAATTTAGTTCTGTTCAGTTCCTCAACAGTTTTATAGAGGATGTGATGTTCTGCATCATTATAGTCCTCAAAGTGCCGTGGTAGACTGGGCGCCTGATGGTCTGGGTCCATGAAAGGAGACTGGATCCCTGTCACGCTGTTGGCGTCAATACGTCCGTAGTTCATAATGGCCTCCCGTAAAACACCAGGGTCAGACTTAAACGACACATGTGGAGTTTCTTCTGGCTGTAAGTCTCCCAAGTGTAGCCTACAAATAAATAGACCAATGTTGTGGACATTTTCTTATTAGAGTTAGGGATTTATTTGCGTTTATGTTTTTAAAAAAAGAAAAGAAAATGAGACAATTAAAGCAGGTGGTAACATTGTCACATCAGAAGACAACAAACATCTAAGGAAGTTTGTAAAAACTAAAAAGTACTATTGGGATTTATGCTGTTATCACACTATAATTTATCTCAGAGTAAAGGATTATGTCTGGTTATGCTTTTGATTTCAACATGTAAATGAAATTCTAAAAGATAAAAGCATGTGTGTCAAAAAAAACACCATTCTCCATGAACAGGTTCTTTATCTGTCCCATTGAACTATTTGATCTTCTATAGGCATGTTCATGAGGTATGTATTAACTTCAAAATAATGACTTTTTCCCTTCTTTGCATAACTAACAATTTTTTAGAGGTCTTCAAGATATATCTTAAAAGGGACAAAGCTTACCCTTTAAATTGGATACTGTGAATTGTCCTAACAGTAATTGAACAGATGACAGTATTGAAGAATCAACAATCCCATATTCTGATTGATAGGGAGTAGAAACAATAGTGTCTTGAGGTGAAATGACACCCCATCAGCAATTCTTACCTTTTTGTCACAATTGTTTCTTTCATGACCTATGCTCCAGGTTATTGGCAAACATCATAATTCAAGGGTTCAGTGCAAGACTATAGTAAGTGCTTCATAAACATGAAGCACTTACCATAGTCTTGCACTTAACCAACGATATGATGGGACAGATTAGAAGGTAAATCTTTTTCTATCTTCATATCAGATATTTTATCATCTTTCAGATATTTTATCATCTAACTGTCAACAGAAGGTCAGGTCACGACATCATCTTGATAAAGTACAGAGTCTATAATTGTATCTGTGAACTGACCTTGACCTAACTATCCAAAGGGAGAAATAAAAATAACATGACCCCTCAGGGCATTATCAAAATCCCCTTCTTCTTGACCGGTCATTCAAATATAACTAAAAGTACATTTTAGGCAGTATAGAGAGGTTTTGATTTGTTTTCAAAAGCAACAATCATATCTCTCATTCCTTATTGCTCAAACCAAGTACAAATGTCTATAATCCATCGAAATACCTTTCAATTGATTTAACTATTCATATGGGATTTACATCACATCAACATAATTTCAGTCATATTCCTATGCCAAACTCTAAATGATGGAGGAAGACCACATACTCAATTGCACATAAGGGATGGTCAAATGGGGTTTAACCATCTCCAATCCATATGTCAGTTGGAATACTGCAGCCCATAAAATTTAAATGCCATCACCAGGGTTTGAACCCATGCAGAGAAGGGCTATGTGATGTCAAGTTTGGTACTCTAGCCACTAGGTCACAGAGGCCCCTACATACCTCTCAATGTTTCGGGCTGCATCCTCACTCCCATCCGGGTACTTCATGGTACTCTGTAGTACCCCCAGTGTCTTGTTTAGTCGGACTGACTGCTGTTGAAGTACCTCCTCTTTCACACCCGAGATTGTGTCCAGTTGGTTCAACAGCCAGACTTCGCGGTTACGCAGGGCTTCCAGCTGACGACTGATGTTACACTGGATTCGTGACTTTGCCTTTTAAAAACATAGAGATAATTTGGGGGTAACAGTTTTTGCACTTAAACTTTTCAAGGAAAAGGAAGCATCATTAGATTGAGTTTTTATATATGCATTTTATATCGCATCAACATTGTTTCAGGTATGTTGAATCAGGGGTGGCGAAATCTGTCTATGATTCACTTGTCTGTAAATGCCAAATCTGTTTCTGTACTTGTCCGTATAATGGCTATATAGTAAATTCCGGTAAGCATTCACTTGTCCGTTTAGGCTTTTGGACAAGCTGGGCAATACGGACAGTCAGGGTTCTCTCTGGCTAAAATTTTCTTTGCGCCAACACTTGCGCCAAATTGAAAAAGTTGGAGCCAAATTTAAAAAATTGGAGCCAAATTCAATAAGTTGGAGCCAAAATAGTCTTCTGTAGAAGGGGAAATCCTTCATCAGGGTCACCTACAGTTCTAAAGAGGTTCTCAAGTGTTCGTTTGTTCTATCTATTTCTACGTGCTGTTTTCATTAGGTTCTATGGATTAAATCCTCTCTCACACTCAACATTTGAAACAGGAAATAGCAGAAACATGACTTTCACCTTGGCGTCATATTATAACCAACTATTTCCTGTCCTCCAGACCTCCTTGTAAGATGTTTATTCTATTTTTAGTGGGAGGCATATTCAACGACTGAGGAGATCAGAATTAAGTGTCACTTAAAGTCGCAGATTTTATATACCAAAACTTCGGTGCATAAAAGAGTTTCATTTATTTGTCAACCAACACAACCAACTTCGTCGATGTTTGATGTCAATTTCTTTAAAAGGAGCGCAAGGGCAAACATTTTGATTGAAAATCAATTTAAGTAATCAAAGTCATAATTTCCATATAATTGAAGTTGTAAAGGCTGGCGAATGACTAAATGGTGTACACAAGAAAGTGTCACCTTCAACAAACTTGACAATTAACAGATAATGAACTGAACAAGTATGAAAACAGGATTATACCGTATCGCAAAATGGCATTTGATAAACAAGCTGGCTCCGGAGTTCTAATTCAAAGTACTGCGATTACGGGAACCATCGATACATGGTTCTCGGCTTTACAGTAAAAACCAATCGATATTGACTTGAGATTGGCAACCATGGGGTAAACAAACATCAAATTCTCGCGGAAAATAGTCGGCGCCAGACACTTTCGCCAAATTTGTTTTTCTTGCGACAATTTCTTAATTTTGTCGCCAATGGCGCCATTTGCGAAGGCCAGCGTGAACCCTGCGGACAGTTGATTTTGCCACCCCTGTGTTGCAATGCCCAACTCGTGATGATGGAGGAAAACCATAACTGCCAACAAGAGTTGTTAAAGCCAGGAAGAACCACCGGCTCTCTAAAAGTCGGCAGGATAAATTTCTATTAAATGCAAATTGATTGATATTATCTAAACTTTAAAAACTCTCAACATAGATCAATGATCACAAAAAGCAAACATAGTTTTGAAATTCAATAGAGAAATTAGCAGGACAGGGAAAAAATGCGACAGTATTCTGATACATTCCCTCATTACCTAGATCTTCCTATTAACTAACAAATAAATACCTCCACCTGATTAAACCTTTACCAATCACCAAATTTTCGACTGTCCCAAATTGAAAGAGGTTGCAGAGGACATTTCAAAATGTGATGAAATTGAAAATTGATCAATTAATCTTCTGATAGGGTAGAAAACATTGTTGGAAAAGGAGAAATTGCTCTTAACGAGCAATTTTTCCTTTTCCAACAATGTTTTCCACAGTTGCCTGCAACATACTGGTCAAATATCGCTAGTGTGTGGTAATGGGTTAAACTTTACAATCAAGAAAGACTCACCTCTGCAGTGTTGCGGCCCAGCTGTTTCTTTGCTGTCCCAATCCTCTGTAAGGCTTTCTCGAGCTCCTCTAGCCTACTTTGCATCCGCCTACGATCATCACCCATCTTTAGTAAAGCGCTCATTTTACAACCTAGAACACAGAGATTAATTGAATTCAAGCCTAAGGATAAATCTTATTCATGTCTAATCAATGAATAAACCATTACAGCTTATAAGGTAATTGCTTATCATGAGCAATTACTAAATTCATTGCAACAGTCTCTTACATACCAGGTGCTTAAAAACAAAAAATGATTAAGATGATTTTTGAACAGCAAACTCCATTGCCCCTTTTAAATTCATAATTGATAATAAGCTAAAAAGTACACAAACAAAAAACATTATCATAAAAAAATGCTCTAAGCAATCTATTCTTTTGTAATATCCTGTTAGATCTAAAAGTTAAAGTATCAAGTTACTGTATGATGAATGAAGATTCCAAAACAAGATATGGTAAAACCAAATGACCAAAAGAAAACCAAATAATCAAGTGCAAAATATCAAAATAAAGCATAAAATCAAAAATGATTATTAACTTGTCAACAGTTTTATTACACATACAAAAACCTATTCAATTCCGTCTTTTGAAAAATAATCTTTTATTTCTTTTGCTATCACATTTCGACGTATGTGCTCTTTTACTTACAAGCCTACTGAACAGGAGATGTTTTGTTACCTAAATTTGCTACATCAGTATATTCATCAAGTGTTTGTTAATAAAATGATCTATCTCACACCTTGCAAAACGAGACTTACAAGAAAGACTGTCTCCATAAATATATGACAGGTAAGCAGGGTTCTCTCTGGCTAAAATTTTCTTTGCGCCAACACTTGCGCCAAATTGAAAAAGTTGGAGCCAAATTAAAGAAATTGGAGCCAAATTCAATAAGTTGGAGCCAAAAATAGTCTTTTGTAGAAGGGGAAATCCTTCATCAGGGTGACCTACGGTTCTAAAGAGCTAGGTTCTCAAGTGTTTGTTTGTTCTATCTATTTCTATGTGCTGTTTTCATTAGGTTCTATGGATTAAATCCTCTCTCACATTCAACATTTGAAACAGGACATAGCAGACACATGACTTTCACCTTGGCGTCATATTATAACCAACTATTTCCTGTCTTCCAGGACTCCTTGTCAGATGTTTATTTGATTTTTAGTGGGAGGCATATTGAACGATTTATAGTCACTCTTGTGTTGGATCAGAATTAAGTGTCACTTAAAATTGCGGATTTTATATACCAAAACTTCGGTGCATAAAAGAGTTTAATTTATTTGTCAATCAACACAACTGACTTCGTTGATGTTTGATGTCAACTTCTTTGAAAGGAGCGTGAGGGCAAACATTTTGATTGAAAAGCAATTAAAGTAATCAAAGTCATAATTTCCATATAATTGAAGTTGTAAAGGCTGTCACATGACTAAATGGTGTACACAAGAAAGTGTCACCTTCAACAAACTTGCCAATCAACAGATAATGAACAGAACAAGTGTGAAAACAGGAAATCGCATTTGATAAACAAGCTGGTTCCCGAGTTCTAATTCAAAGTACTCCGATTACGGGAACCATCGATACATGGTTCTCGGCTCTACAGTAAAAACAAATCGATATTGACTCGAGATCGGCAACCATGCGGTAAACAGACATCAAATTCTCGCGGAAAAAAGTCGGCGCCAGGCACTTTCGCCAAATTTGTTTTTCTTGCGCCAATTTCTTGATTTTGTCGCCAATGGCGCCATTTGCGAAGGCCAGCGTGAACCCTGGGTAAGTGATTAGTCACAACCAGTAAGTGTATTTATATTATCATCTCCTGACATAATGATCATCAATGTGAAAGGACAAAGAGCTACAGATATGACAAATTACAGTCTTCTACAAACAGATTTTTCAAATACTATACAGTGAATCCTGTTTTGTACGTACTCATTAGAATCGTCAAGACAAAACAAGTTAAATGAGTACCAACAATAAAGGGTGTAAGATGGATTAGGTTAAAGAAATATTAATTTATCTAGATCTATGTACAGTAATTCAAGGGTTCAATGCAAGACTATATTAAGTGCTTCACAATCATGAAGCACTTACTATAGTATTACATTCAACCATCGATTATATACATGTGAATCCTGGTCATAAATCTAGCACAACACTAAAGTAGGTCAGGGGTTTAGTGCAATACAAAAGTAAGTGTTTCACATTTGTAAAGGACTTATAACAGTTCTGCACTAAGCCATTGAGATGCTTCACATTTTCGAAAGGGACATACTGAAGCCATAAACTTAGCCCTCTATATATTTCTATCCTCAAAATCACTTTTCAATTGAAAAACTATGCTGTTGGTACCAATTCAGGTGGTAAAATCAATTGTCTGCATTGCCCTGCTTGTCAAAAGTCCTTCAGACAAGTGAATTTTACTGAAATTTACTTTATGACCATTATTAAATGCAGATCAAGATTTTACATTTGCAGATAAGTTGATCAAAATCATATTTCCCCAACCTACAATAAGACTTTTTTCACCACAAGTACTATTTTATTTGTATGGTGTTAAAAGCCTTAAACAATTAAACAGTTACGTAATTGTTACAGCTTTCCTGGATCCACCAGTTCGGGGCTAGGGCTCTGAAGTGACTTGGCAAAAGTCAATCCCACAAAACCAGGGGTGTTGGTGGGGCTCGAACCCGGGAAGCCTGAGTTCTAAGTCTGCCACCTTAACCACTGTGCCATGCAGTACTAACAACACAGATTTTAGAGAGGAAATAACTTAATCATTACAAAGAAACAAAAGAGCCAGTTCGTTCTCTCTGTTATGATCTTTCTTAAATCTGTACCAAATAAATATTTTGAAATGTAAACTAATATCTTTTGATAACCTATTTCTGTGATCTTGCTTACAAACAGCATGTATCTTACTTCAGTATCAGCTCACTTAATTTGAACATTGTAATAACCTTTTCCCTTATGTGGAGTTTTGGGCCGATTTGATTTATAACTACATGCATGGGTTTGCAACAGCAATAAAGAAATATTAAATGTTTATGAAAATCAAGGAGATAGCTTGTTTGAAAAAATAGAAAACGCTCATTAAATAATCATGAGTTATTTCTACTCTTGTCAGGGTAGTTACTTCTCAAGACTCTAGCTGGAGATATCACAAACAATTTGGCTTTCTCAACTGTAGAAGTAGTAGATGTATCTAGTCTATACATAAAACCCTATTACCATCACAATATAGAAGTCATCTGGAAAGATATTTTGAGCAATAACATATGCACTCAAAGTTCATTTGATCCCAAAGAAAAAGGGACAAGTGCAGCAGTTGACTTAGAAAGCAGCTGTGGTAAATCCATATCCCTCTCAGGATTTGAACCCACGCGGAGATGGGCCATGTGATTTCAAGTTCTGTACTCTAACCACTAGGCCATGGAGGCCCCAGCTGTGGTAAAAGAAGATTCATCAGAGCTGTTTGTTTCCAATGAGCATACACATAGAAATTTTCATCTATTTTTACAGCGAATAACCTATTAAGTTGTCTGCTGTTCCTTTCAAATTGTGCCTGTCTCAGAATCATTTTGGCTATCATAACGAGGAGAAACAGGATATATTTGTGGTTTAAAAACTAACATAAACAAGTAATTATAGGAAAATCGTCCATAAAGGGCCTTTTTTGTTGGACGCGGCGTCACAGTGTAGAAATTTCCATCCATTGACGTCATTCTTTCTATCACGTACACCACGTTTTACTTCTCTTTGTTGGGAATTGATTTCTTCAATTAAACAAAGACTTCTTCTTTCTAAAGTTTCGATTTATCATTCAACTTAAAGTTTCTATTTCATTAAAGGGCTTGTTAACGTCGTGAGAATGCCGGTATTTTCTCAATACCGACTTGTTATTCAGTTTATTGACCCCAATTTTATCATAAAATCGTGTGGTCGAAGTTCGTCAGAAAAATTATATCGGTCCTGGTCATTAACCAAAGAAAACTTCGATCTGCCTCAAATAAATAAACGACTTACCTTAACACATATACACAAGTTACAAAAGGTCTAGATATCACTCGCCAAAAGGTTGAAAAATATTTTTCTCGATGTCAAGTAGGACAAAGCTACAAAGAGTTGACCGTGAAAATTACCGGTTGGCTCTCTGCTTTGGATAAAAATGTAATATGGAGTATCGTAAGGCAGGGAACCATTTGCTATTTATTTTTGCCGATATCTGTCGGTAAGTTCCGTATGAGAAACCCGAACGATTTCATTGGCTCGTTGGAGTGGCGATGATATTTACGGAAACGTCGCGTGTAAGGTTAACAGGTGATCTGTCAGTTTGTTGAATAACATGAACTTGAAATTGACCTGATTTCTCAGCCTAAACAAGGGTGAAATGAAATTTCGCTGTGTAACCGGGCAGTATAGAGGTCACATGTGTGGAGATTTCAATATTGACCAGGTGAACTTAATCAGGGCTTTCCTTAATCATAAAGCGCACAAACCTTTCTCCTAGTTTAAAATAATTTATCAAAAATAAACCATTTAAAAAGATCTAGAGCTAGCTTGCCGTTAGCTTAAAAGACAGAGACATAATATTAATAATACAGGTCCATGTCTCTAGCATAGACTAGATATTGTTTTTGCCTGATAAAAAACATAGTGAACTGAACTACCTCCTTTTTCAACAATTATTCATGTTATTGAAACCCGTTATACGACATAACATAGGGCCCAAAGACGTATATCTAGAATGGCATTGGCGTAGCTTCCTTTAGGCACGTGCCTTCACTTTTATTGCAGGAAGCAAAAATATCAATATAAAAAACACAACAAAAATGGCCTTTATTTCCTGCTTAAACAAATTATATATGTTTGCTCTCAAAAACATGCCACAACGCACCTGGGCGATTTCAGACTGCATTTTTTTTTCACGGGAGAGCGTATGCCCCCGGACCCCCTTGAATGACGTACCTACACATATTCAGTTCAGTCTAGCTACGCCCCTGTGAGCTACCCTGGTCCGTTACCATGTCTACCTGTCCCTATCCCAGTTATGTCCTGACCGTTTCCAAGCCACCTGCATTGATAAATGAGGACGATTTTGGGAGAGACAAACAATTCTTGTCGTAGTATCGGCTTCGTTCCACCGTTAATGAGTCGACATATATTTAACAAGTCGAGGGTCTCAAACTGAGAACCGATTAACATATTTAGAACTAGGATTCATTTCTGGTTGCCAGTCTTTGCAAGGACTAAAGCCATCTAACAGTATGTGACACTCAGATTGACAACGTCGAGTTCCCAACTGATTCACATGGTTTGTTTTGCTGATCGCCACGCCGGTGTCAACAACCGTCGCTGATAAGCAGCTAACTATGGTCACGAGGTAGGACAAGGTCAACATCTTCACTGGTTGACTTCAGTTGTCAGCTGACCGACTGTTAGTCCGGATTTCTGGTCTCGAAGGCTATTTGCTATATTGACTGACCCTAACGTGATAACTGTCCAAATGTGGAAAGAAAACCTTCGTTCACAGTTCATTATTAAGACCATCCGACTGTCTAATTTGGCAAATATGCTAATTTTATTAAGTGAAGCAGCGGTGGCAAAATGAATTGTCTGTATTGCCCAGCTTGTCCAAAAGCCTAAACGGACAAGTTCTGTTAAAACTGATATTTTCTCTATGCCTATAAAATAAGCATTATACGGACATGTGCAAAAAAAGATATGGAATTTACGGACAAGTCAATCAAAAGCAGACATCACCATCCCTGTGAATGGATAAACTGATTGATATACATTTTTGCCCAATTATAGTTAGCATGCACCAAACATGTCGCTTCATGTATAGGCCTACAAAATAAGACCATGTAGTACAGTAAAGAATCAGACATGCGTGTGCTTTGCACACCGAGTGACAATCTCTGTTTAGATTGCCTATTGTCATTCATGTTCATATGCTCTTGTATTTTGCATCGTTCACCCTCACTCGAACATGGACTCGTTTCTACACACAGGATGTTCGTTACAACTTGACCATGTAATGGTCTCTGTCGCAGAGCCCAGCCCCATTGATCTATACTGGGGAAGTGTTGACTGTTCAAAGATTCAGACGAAAGTTGAAAGTCCTTGATCTTTACTTAGTGACTACAGTAAGAGAACTTCCCTAGGAGTAATATATATAGAACAAACACCTAATAAGCATCCTTACTACATGGTAGTCTCAATAATGATCCGTGAACGAAGCCTTTTCAACCTTTGGACACTTATCGTGCTTCGCGTCATAAGTCAATATAGCAATATTTTAGCCGCTCGAGACCAGAAATCTGGACTACCATACTGGCCTACAATCATCACATTGTGTCAGTAATAGTTCAACTATATAAATAAGCAAATGCTTCAAACCAAGCCAGTGTAAAACAATAAGTTTCTCTAACCAAAGACCTAATAAACAGTTTCTTGGGTCTTTGCTCTCACTAATTCTTTCCTAGAACAGTGATAGACTGGAACAAATACGACGATAGTGTTGTGTGCGCTGATAGTACACACAGCTTCCATAGCGCCATTAGACAATGTGGTTAGTCAACATCAGCTAGATCGTTAGCTCTCTATCTCCTTTCGTGCATATGCCGAAAGGACCTGAGACGTAGGCCTACTTATCCTAGAACCAGAAAAGTAGGCCTAATGGATGTTGGTCCAAAGCTAAACTGTCCATGGGGGATTGATTTAGATGAAAGACACACTTTTGTCTGGTATGAACCCGCATACAATGAGGCTTGACTCGTTAAAGGGACATTTGGGCCATTTGCATTGGATAAGACATGTTTCATTTGTATGGCTTTCTTTTCTAGTCTAGTTTAACAATGTAAAAGTTTCATAAAAAGGATATTGACAAAATCGAGAAAGTCCAACGTCTTGGTGCACGTTTTATCTTGAACAATTACAAATCCAAAGAAGAAGGAAGTGTCTCAAGTATGCTCACCACCCTAAAACTGAGCTCTCTACAAGATCGGCGCTTGGTGATGCTCTACAAGATTGCAGCGGGTATGGTGCCGGCAGTGGACCCAGCTGAATACCTGACATCTAAACAACAACGCAGAATCTTGAAAGTTAAAATTTACTCAGACTTTACATCGTCAAACATTTTGGATCGACATATTTCGAATAATTCTCGCGCATTCAAAATTCCTAGTGCTCTAACAAACCAGTATAAAAACTCCTTCTTCGTAGAAACACTGGTGTCGTGGAACCATCTAGAAGACAGTGTTGTGCGCATGCAGACAGTTGAGGACACGCCCTCCAAGACCACTTCTAAAGTCTCCCCCCCCCCGTAGAAATATACCAGAAGTGGTCCTTCTACGTAAACGAACAGATACAGATAAAAAAAAAAAACGTTATAACTTGTGTTGGTCACAAGCAAATTATAGAATTTTCTTATATTACATTGATTTTTCATAGAAATAAAATAACTTCTGCGAAAAATAAAAAGACGATCGTTAGAGAAAAATAGAAAGTCTGTTTCCGCTGAGGATTGAACTCAGGACCTTCCGCGTGTTAAGCGGATGTGATAACCACTACACCACGGAAACAGCTGTCATGTGGGAGAAAGAAATAATACTTAAACATAAGACTTACGATTTGGGAGTTCGAGTTGCGTTCGGTTTGTTCTATTGTTTTCTTATAAAAAATCGTAAATTATGGCACCCTTGTATTTTTTTTTGTTATAATCATGTTATTTCATGTCAGTCGTTTTCAGTTCATTGAAAAATTAAGCAATATTAAAAACAAACCAAAAACAAAACAAGACGTATTAACTTGCTATATATTCGGATAGAAGAGAGAGCGAAGAAGGGACCAGTACACGGTATTCTGTCGGTTTTGATGTGTAAAGTCAACGCTCGTTTCATCTGTAAGCAACAAAATAATTTTTATTTGACTAATAATCGATAAAATTACTGTTTATTAGGGCTTTGCATTGGTGTAAACCAAATGTAGACATACATTGTTGCTTCATTCTAAAAGTAAAATCTAAGTTTAGTTCACCTGCTGAAAAACGATAGAGACGCACACAAGTCGCAGGACCTAACTTTGCCCTTACTGGCATTTTTTCAAAAGCATTCATCATCATTTATAATGAATGAACTTCAAATTGCTGCTAATAGCCTTGACAAGTTGGCCTGACAAATGGTGTACACAATTTATGATAAATGCATTGAAATATTTCAGTATTTGGTTAATACTTTTGTTGAAGATCTAGAAGTGATGTGGCATGTTTACTGCATTTTGTCTCTGCTGCACCCTGACACACCAACCATCAACCGCATAATGCTGACAACAAGTGGCAAATATCTAGTAACTATTGTATTGTAACGTTTGTTGAACGTTTATGCAAATTAGGGACCTAATGCATTGTTTGAGAGAACATGCTGGTATAAATATAGACAACACAACCACTCAGTGAACAACAGTGTTTTCATTGATCGGATTTGTTTGTGTCTTTGAGAGGTTCATTTGCTCTGTTCGTTACTGGTAGTCATCCAGGGAACATGTACAATAACACTCAAGACTGAGTTCTGTACATAAATGGAAAAACAAAATAAAACAAAACAAAAAAAACATGGTACTTACTCATGGCAGAGACATATATATACAGTCTAACTTGTGTTAAGCAGCCAACCTGCCTTAAACAGCCACTACAGAAAGTCCCATTGTTAGATTTATAGTGTAAATCAATTTGTGTTAAGCAGCCAACCTGTCTTAAACAGCCAATTTACTTTGTCCCATAGGCTGACCTCTTAACACAAGTTTGACTGTATAATTATCTATGACTTTGCTCATGGGAAGTAAGGTTAAAGATTGAAGTATAACATATAACCTCTTTAGCAGCGGTGACATCAACAACATGTTTATTTATGCAAATCTAAGTGGGGAGTTATATATACAATTGATGTGAAATGTTTTTGCAGTTAAGTACACCATTATTGTAAACTGAGTCAATCAAAGCTTTCTTAAGCTATAATAAGTCATTCAAATTAAAGATCACATGTTGCTGAAAACATTCATGTGATCAATACAAAGTGTATTTGGACTTAAAAAGTGCTGCAGATTGGTATTAATATGTTTTAGTGCTAATTAGTCTTAAATTGAAGCACTTTAAATATTTTGGTACTGCTTGGATGGTAAATAATAAGAAATAATAGCACTGATTCATCAAGTGCTGTGATTAATGTTACGATCAACTGTGCAATATGAATTTCAAATATACTAGCCTTCTAGTTGTAGTATTGTAGGCCAAATTAACCCTACCAAGTTAACCCCGCCCGAAATAGCCCAAAGCAAAGATAGCCCACATATAACTTTAAACCCCCCTGGGTACTCTTAACCAATTACCAAACAATACTGACATTTGTCCAGTCTGTTGCAGACAACTCTGGAAAACTTTGTGAATGAGCAATTTCTCCTTTTCCCACAATGTTTTCTGCCCTATCAGAAGATTATTTTTCGATTTCATCACATTATGAAATTTCTACTGCACACTCTTTCAATTCGGGACAGTTGAAAATTCTGTGATTGGTAAAGGGTTAGGTATACAATAGTTCCTGGAGCACTTTATAGTATACTTTAGAGTACCCGGGAAATTTTAAAATAGTTCCCACCTTGACAACAACCTATTAAGAGCACATAATTGTCTTTTTTATGGGTTAAACTGGAACTCCACAGACTATGAGTTAGACACAATCAGTGTCAACTTTCTTCTTTTTTCTTTATAGGATGGAAATCATTTCACCAACCAACTTCTTAACCAAGACCCGGACAGCATTACATTCCAGGAAAAGAAAGACCACTAAGATCGCAAACAAGAATACATGAAGTATTCACTTGGCTAAAAGCCAATGCGCTAAAACTGAAGCATTATTAAGATTGAAGTCCTGTTACCTATCATTGTAAGATGGAAGCTTCCAATTCAAGAGAAATGGGGCACATGATGGAGCATTTGATAGACATAGAAAAAGTTGCTGAAGAGATCCTAACAGATAGACAGCAAATGATTGATCTGGACAAGAAAAGACAGCAATCAAGACAAGCTATCAGGTACTGTTTTACTATTTGTTTGAAAAGAAAAAAACTAGATAATTGTTGTATACTGCATTTTATTCTTCACATAGAATCCTATTCGCTGACATGAAGACAGATAGTTTCTTCTTTGTTTTACAAACTTAATACTTCTTATATTGGATATTTGGAAAAGTTGAGTGGAAATAAAATCTTCTAAATCAGTAGGTAGTCTGAAACACCTAAACAGCTAAACTTTTGAGGTCACAACTTAAAAATTCCCTTTTTGACCTTTCTTATTCTACTGTTAAATGCAATCTTTCATTGAAAATATATTCCTTTGACTAATTTTCAAAACAGGCATCTTGTAAAGTCTTTGCAGCAGATAGAATTCGAAAATATTGTGCTAAAAATAAAGTCGATCAATATTTGGTGATGATAAGTACTATAATCTTGTTCTTCAAAATATGGATCTTTGGGATGGAACACGGATAGTGTTGAACTTTGGAAATGTTTCATGAATAATTTTATCCTGTCACTAGTGTCATCTTGGGACCGATAACTAGGTGCCTTATAACATTTGTGATATCCGGCTCTAACCATATAACACATGCACATGACGAATCATGACGTCATATAAACAACATGATGTCATGTTTACACTTTTCTCTAATTATTTTTTCATTTTTTCTCGTATTTGATTTACATCTTGTTTGTTTGAAAGAATACATAATGGTAACAGGATAAATAGAATAGATGGTTGGTGTCTTTGAATGGGAAAAGTTATCGGGCTCATCTTCGAATTATTATCCGTATGCCTTCGGCTCACTGGATAATATTCCTAAGCCTTGCCCATTAACATTTCCGATTCACGACACCAACCGTCTATTCTCTATAAATGATTTAAATGACACATTTCAGAGTAATTACCAAGGATAAGAAGTCCAAGAAGCAGTGGGTATGTTTTGGGAATATGTTTCTGAAGTTACCTACAGACAAGGCCAGGAAGACTCTCGAAAAAGGTAAATCTGATTGTAGTGAATTTATATCAACCTGCTTGTTTCAGTCATAATAGTTACCATGCAATATGGTAGAAACATATTTCGTCCATATTTTTTGTTTTTGCTATAGCATTAATAGTCACTGGGTGGCTTGGTGGTTAACCATTTCCCAAAAAATAACAACTTTTGACCACTTTGTTGCAGATGACGTCAGAAAACATTGAGGGAAAAGGAGAAATTGCTCTTAACGAGCAATTTTTCCTTTTCCCACAATGTTTTCTGTTCTATCAGAAGATTTCATCACATTTTGAAGTGTCGTCTGCAAACTCTTTCATTTTGGGATAGTCAAAAATTTGTCGTTTAGGAAAGGGTTAAGGTGTAGGACTTGTGACAAGAGGGTCCCAGGTTCAATCCCACAAGAGGCACTGAGATTATTCACGGGAGTGTCCTTAGACAAGACACTGCAGAGCCAGGCCTAGTACTGGTGAAGTCCTAGAAAGCTGTAAAATAGCTAAAATACTGTTGACAAGGTGTAAAACCCAATTTTAGATAAATGTATCAACCATTGCCATTAATTTGTAAACTGCCTGAGACAGCCTTACCAATCAATTAACATTGTGGTTTAATTGAAGTTTATTTTTAATTGGTATTAGATTAAGCAAAAAAAGAAATCATGAAAGGTAGAAGGACAATCTGCTTGTTTAGAGAATCTATAATTCTCCAAATTATATGAAGCCTTTTTTTATCAGGAGTATTTCAAATTCACATATTTCACTATTTTCATTCTTTGTTGCTTCCAATAGTGCTGAGTTTTTATTTTGCCTATATGCTAGTGCATATAATCCCCCTTTAAATGTGACTGCAGCAGAAGGCAAAATATTACCTCTGTGAGGAATAAAACATTTCTTGTAACAATGGTTTTCACAAAATGGTTGAAAATGATGGTTAGCTTTTCATGTTTCATGATTGTTAGCTGTTTGTTCTATCAATTTAAAACATTCACTCTAACTGACACGAGGAAATGAGTATATTTCTTTTTTTTTTGTTCTTGAAAGGAAGTTATCAACCCATTCCCCTATAGCACCCTGTGACTGGACAAAAATGGACGCAAATTCAAAATCAGTAATCACAAAGAGTGTTTCTATGTAACACTTAGAAGAACCATTGTAACAAAATGTAAAATTACCCTTTACAAGCAATTTCCTTCTTTGTGATAGTGGTTGTTAAAGAATTTTCTGTAAGTGAGTCATTTTTAACTTAGAAAGCCAAGGGTAAATACTCATACCGAAATAAGCATAATCTGTCACATATTCTTCCTTTTATTGTCAATCAAATTTTAAAATGATATTTTTGTTTTCAGATTTTGACAAGCTGGATGAGGAAATCAGCGAGATCAGTCAGGGTCTAAAGCCCAAGGTCAACAAACTGCGTGACCTTGAGGATAAAGATGACATTAGGGGCTACAACCTCACCCCGCTCAGTAAAGAGGAACTGAAAGTGATTGAAACAATGTGAGAGTGTACCTTTAACTTCAAATTGACTCACTATCAACCATTTTTCCCTTGATGGGAATTTGTGACTTGTCCAAATTTGAAAGAAAGAGCAGACGACAGGAAATAAGAAGAACAAAACTTCGTTTGAAATATGCGGTAGAAACTATCGTGATAAAAGGATGAATTGCTCATTATGAGCAATTCGTCCTTTTTTCACAATGGTTTCAGAAGACTTGTGTTGCAGATAAGGCAAAGTGAGGTATTATTGGGTAAGGGGTTCAATGTACCTGCAACAGGTGGACGAGAAAGAATCAAAAGTTTATATTACAACTGTTGCGTGCATCCCTGAGTAGACAGCAGGTGGGTAAAGTATCTAACACCAGTTCTCCAAACTTCTCTGTTTGGTAGCTCTATGTTGCCATGGCAGCAGGGACAGTAACTGTGGTCTTGGGAATTAGGGTCAGTTCAATTGGTGGGTTCAATCCCTTTGAGAAGCGGGTTGTGGCTTACTTCTTTTCTTTTTTCATCATTCCATATTTGGCATGAGTACTCTGTATGTATCCAGGAAGCAGAATCAATTAATTTTATTTGATTGAATTTGATTTGTAAGAAACCATTTCACCATCAATGTAAATAAATATGTTCAAACTAAAGCAGATTTTCTTTGAGTCATCCTTTACACAGCTAGATGAGTTCTTTCTTCTCCCAATCCCCTTTGTACTGCATATAGCCATTCACATGATAGTATTGATGCTAGAGGTGCCATTGAAAACATGACTTAACCATATAAGTTGTATGGTCAAATTGATAGTTGTCAGAAAATTTAAGAAACCACTTAGACAGAAAGGAGGAATTGTATACTATGAGAAATGTTCTTTTTAGTCGTAATGGTTTCTAATTAGTTCCTTTTTTGCTTATTTGACTTTTCCAGAGACTTTATTTATTTTCTTAAATGTTTCATTGTTTTGAATCTATCAATTAATATGAAATATTACAGAAAGTATTATAAATGGGTTAAACTATCATTAGTTCACATTTCAACAAAATTCATTCATCACTCATTAAGCTATATTGATTGGATAGGAGTTGAATTAGCGATGTCAACAGTAAGCAAAAGACTTAAATGTTTTCATCAGGTCCTTAGAGTATCTGTCCTTGTCAACTCTTATAATTAGAAATTGTATATTAAATGATAAATCCTAAGAGCAAACTAATAAATAATTAACAAAGTAAAGACAAGACTATCTATTTTGAATAATGTTTTATTTTCTTTAGATCTCCATGTAAATATTTAAACTAAACTAAACAGTTTGGCATGTATAATATCAAGGAATGAAAAAGCATAAGTGTATGATTTGGTATGAAAGACGAAACTAAACAAAAACAAATAAAAACTTAACTTTACTTATAATGACTACACCTCTCTAAGAGATCTCCCAAATGTGTGAACCAGTCTAAATGTTGCATTACCTCACAATATTTCTATATTAAACCCATTTCAAAAACACCGGAGAGCAGATGATATTTCAGATGTATCGAAAGTACTTTTTCTCTTGTGGTAGTGAGATGAAGACTTTTTGACGAAAGAAGAAATTTCCTGTTTCATATGATTTGTTCTTTATCATTTACTTCAAGTGTAACTTAATCCATATTTCTAGAGATGAAAGAGATAATCATGTACCAAACAGTTTATTAAATTAACTGTCCAAGAAAAGGTAGAAACTCAAAAAAAAAAAAAAAATCTTTTAAAACAATTGATTCAAAATAAACCGGCAAAGGTTCTGTAAATTCCTAGAACAGGTAAGGAAATGGTCAAGATGAGTAACTGATACATGTATTTTGGAAATGAAATCAACTCTGTTTGAAAATTTCAAACTGCTTTTTTATAAATCACATCAAATATATACAAGCTAATTAGCATGATAACTTGCAGTAAAAGACCAAAAGAAACTCATTAGACCCATATAGTGCTGGAACCATCCTCATGCTTAATATGCAAACAGATTAGACCCAGGCAGCTGCCAAATAAATTGGCGGCTGGCCTGTGATCTAATCTGTTTGCTACTCTGGGAATCTTTCTTCATCAAAATTAAGCACATATTTAAGGTTTTGGAAAGCAGATGATACAAAAATCTATAGTTAAACAAATTACCCAGCATTCAAAGGGTAAAAAAGATGATATTTGAAAAACTGCACTTTTTGAGCATTTTCTCCTTCTGTCACATTAGAGAAGTTAAACTTTGTGGTTACAGGCTACGGACCTTTAGATCAACACATACATTATTAAAGCTTTACAATAAACCACACATAAACTGTATGATGATAACTAAACATGATTATAACTATGATGATATGAAATGACAACTTATTACAACCCAATGTGATAGGTCTAATGAACACACCAGAAAAATGAAAGAAGAATCAAAATTGAACAAAATGACAGTTTTATAGGAAAAATTGTGCAGAAAAAAAAAATGTCACACCCATTTGACATTAAGTGGTCTTCTCTTAACCCTAGTGCTAGAACCAACTTCAATTTTATGCAAACAGGTTGGATTCAGGCCAGCCACCAAGTAAATTTACAGCTGGCCTGTGATCAAACCTATTTGCTACTCTTAGTATCTTTCTTCATCAAAATTATGCAGATATTAAAGGTTTTGGAAAGCAGACGACACAACAATCTAATTTTAGAAAATTACCAAGCTTTCTAAGAGTAAACCAATCAACAAACAGTTACAGAATATCATTCTTTTAAATTAATTAAGAAAAAAATAAATGTTGTGAGGAAAGAAAAACTTCTTGTAAGAGCAATGACTTATCTGTTCTTAATGCTTTAATTACAAAGGAAAAACCGCTTGTTCATAGCAGAACAAAGAAATAACTTTTACATAATAACGGAACAAACAATTTTTTTTTTACATGATAACAAAACTGTTTCAAAGTCCAAGTATTTTGCAATCAATTCAGATCTCTCAACTTAAGACAAAATTAAAAATTACAAATATCTTTCAAATGGGACACATATACCTCAACCCCCAAATATATATTACATACATCTCATATACTTTTAATATTGCACCTTTCCCAAAATCACAAGGAGGAAAATGGGCATCCATTTTAAAACCCCTTTTCCTTACGCAAGGGACATTTCCAGTCTTTGCAGAAACAAGCTTTAACCAATTTCCTCAAATAGAATTATTTTACTGGTCCAAATTGAGAGTAAAAGCAGACGACGGCTATAGATAAAAAAATCTTTTTAGTTGTATTGAAGAGAATAAACCATTAAGACAAAATAAGGAATTGCTCAATATGACAAAATTCCCCATCATTTGTCACAATGGTTGCCATAGTGGTCTGATAGGGCCGTTATAAAGTGAGTGGTTAAAAAACAAGAGTGTGATATACCCCTGCATAAAAGCATGCCACTCTTACCCCTTATAGTGCTGGAACCGACTTCATGCTTATGCTAACAGATTAGATCCAGGCAAGCCGCCAAGTAAATTTGCAGCAGCCCCGTGATCTAACCTGTTTGCTGCACTGGGCATCTTTCCTCAACAAAATTAAGCAGATATTTAAGGTTTTGGAAAGCAGAAGACACAAAATTATATTTTTAGAAAATTACCCAGCATTATAAGGGTGTCCAGATCTCCAGATTAGAGGTATACTCTTCAAACTAGTTTTTATCATGCTTCCCTTAACCCATTATTGTTGGTACTCATTGAAATCATCTCATAGATAATCTTAATGAGTAATCACAAAATAAAATTTGTTAATTAGTATCGGAAATACTGTGGGTAAAAGACCCTGAAAAGCCCCTTAATCTAGATAACAGACTCTAAGATGACAATATATTTTCCAGAAAAGTGTTTCTTCATGCGAAACAAACTGTGTGATCCCTCTGACAATAACTACTGACATATTGATCTTAATTGCAATTAGGGGTCATCCCTTCGAAGACCACAATACTCAGTCATAGAGATTCTGAAAACTGATACCAAAACAGGTCTCAATCTATACACCGGGCTTTTAAAATACAAACGACCATCAACGGGCATCCCTTGTGATAAGCAATTGAACCTTAACCCGTATAGTGCTGGACTTCATGCTTATGCAAACATGTTAGATCACAGGCCAGCCGCCAATTACTTGGCGGCTGGCCTGTAATCTAACCTGTTTGCTACTCTGAGTATCTTTCCTCAAAGAATTAAGCAAGTTTTTAAGGTTTTGGAAAGCAGACAAGGCAAAAATTTATTTTTAGAAAAATATCCAGCATTATAAGGGTTAACACATTCCCCAATATAGGATTTTGTGTCTGGGCCAAATTGAAAGCAGCAGCAGAAGACAAAAAAAAAAATTAAAAAATGAATACACTAAAATAAAGATGACATAAGGAGGAGCCATTTTGACAAAAGGATAAACTGCTAATTAGATGCAAATTATCCTTTTGTCAAAATGGTTTCCTTGAGTCTTCTGCTGTGGATGCACTAAAGGTAGAATGTCCATATTCTGCCATTTTGTAACTTATTCTTTTTTTGGATAAGGTCATTCTCGGTATTCATCAGTTTAGCCGGAACTATTCTGTTTATGCGTATAGTTCCGGCCCACACCAATATATACCATGAAGGACAACAGCAATCTTTTAAAAGAATGACTTTTAAAATGGCATTAAAATGGGGATTCTACCTTAAATGAGGTATAATGGGTTAAGGTGCTAATCTAATATCAAAACATTCAAACCATATTGTTTTGATGATGTTATACAATGTACAAGTATTGGAGTCAACCATCAACTTGATATAACCCATTCATTCAAGTAGGAATTTAATCTTTGGGCCAAGTATCAATTAACAGCAGATAAAAACTATAAAGTAAGAAACATGATAATATTTGTGAAACCTTGGAGAAACCGCTGCGACAAAAGAAGTTTCTCAAACAATTTCATTTGTTTGAAAAAATAATTGTGCAAAAATTAACGCGTGTAGAATTTTGTTTCCTTGAACAATAAAAATTTCATCTTCAGGTGATTGAAGGAGTATATATGAAGTAAGGGCTAGAAATATTTCCTACAAACACCATTAGATGCCATCCCACTTAAAATCTTGACATCAAACAATTTACAATTAAGGTGGTATTTACAACAACTAAAAGAAACCTCTGAACAACATCGTTCTTTCTAAAATTAGGAGCAGTTCTCCCATATGCTTTAAACATGTGTTATAAACAACATTTGAAATGCATGAAATAATGTAAAAATTACAATTCATGAAATAACAACATCACTGGCATAGAACAGTTCATAAATCAAATCAAATATAACAATACTGTGTGTGTCCACATACCATAGGGTAATAATTTTTCCTACAAGCACTTGTTTTCTACTCCCTACAAATCTCTTCCTTAACCAGGATATCCAGGCTTTAAAAGGCTGCAGCAGGCGGCCTTTTAAAATACATGTATTGGGAAAAATAAAACTGCTCATAAAAGTGAAATCCTGCACCTCTTTAAAAAGGAAACAAAAAACACATTTTTACCAGACTCAATATCTTTTTTGAATTCATTTTATAAAACCTTTTTCCAAAATGATTCAAAACAATTAATTCTACAAAGCTGTTTTCGACAATTGTTCAGTTTATCGATATTCCTTTAATCCAAAGCAGTACAACTCTTTTTAACATTGAAGTGTATTGTCTAGTTGAAACCATAGGGGTCTTTAGTTATTCTGGGGTCAGTACTAAGTAATTTGCTATACAAGGTATAGACCCATATGGTTGAGATGCTCTCCATTTCAAACAAGAGTGTCATGGTAGTTTTTTTTTGGCTTTTCTAAGAATGGGCCCAGGGTACCATTTTACTTATCAATTTATGCTTAAAATTGGCTTCAGTTGAAAAATTAAGTCCCTCTTATTTAAAAATTTAGTCCCTCTTTTTTAAAAATTGGGCTAAGCAAGATTGAAAAATAACACATAATTGAATCGTCTCTCATTTAAGATACTATCCATGTTTATCAGTTTTAACTTGCGCAAATATTTTCCTTAGGTATTAAATCACTGCTTTAATGAAATATGACATTCAAATAACTTTCTTTAAGGATTATGCTACTTTTCTTACCTTATTTTCAAATGATGTCTCTTGCAAAACACATGACGCATACAACATTTAAAAATGTAGAAAAGAAAAAGTGCAATATACCTGGGTACCGTTTTACTAAACAGTTTACGCTTAAGATTTGCGTAAGTCTAAAACAACAATTCCTCTTATTTCAATATTGGACAAAGCAATATTGCAAAGTGACACATCATTGGAATCGTCTCTCCGAGACGCTTCCAATGAAGTGCCACATTGCAACATTGTACTTTCATTGAAGATAATATCCATGTTTATAAATTATGACTTACGCAAACATTTTCCGTAGGTTGTTTAGTAAAACGGGCCCCTGTACCTGTAAATGAACAACTGTTGGCATATAAGGCCCCATAATAACAAAAGAATAAATCTCTGTAAAAGGAAGAAAAGACCTAACTTTCTTACACCTACTTTCCTACATAAATTTCTCTACAACCTTATATCTCCCACAATGTATTTTCATATAATAAGTTACTGGTTTCTCTAAACATAATACACAATCAGAGAGACTGCTTTGTTAATTCAATAATTTGGACAGAATCAGATACTACTCTACAATTCGTAAAATTACCATTCGAGTATTTGGTTACAATTATTCCAAAAAATTTAACCCTTTATCAAACAATAACAACATTTGACCAGTTTGCTGCAGGCGAGTCAGAAAAACATTGTGGGAAAAGGAGACATTGCTCTTAACAAGCAATTTCTCCTTTTCCCACAAGGTTTTCTGCCTTATCAGAAGATCATTATTTCATCACATTTTGAAATGTCGTCAGCAAAATCTGTTAATTCGCGACAGTCGAAAATTAAACATTTGGGTTCAGCAATAACTGGTCCATCTCATTTGGATATCTCACATATGATAAAATGGCTTGTCATCTGCCATTCAAACAGAATTGATAATGAACTGCAATACATGTATATTCAAGTCGTCTACTGCATAAACATAAATTATTCTGTACAAGGCAAAAGACTAATCCTATTGGAAGACTTGTAATGGTACAAGTTTGATTAGTGATGCTCAAAGAAATGCAAAAATAAAACTATTGAATACAATTTCATGGTATGATTTCTTCGATAAAATTTCAAGTAGAAGATGGCATAAGAGAATATAAACCATAAAAGTCAATGCAGCACCCTGCAGCAAGATGTTTGAGAAATATTTGAGAAAAAATAAAAATTGCTTGGGATGACATTTTAACATATTGAAAAGTTACAGAAATGCTTTGGAAATAATCTCATGCCAGTTTAAGAAAAAGAAAAGTTATCAAAAATGCAAATGTTTGGCTTCATGGCTTCTGCTGCGTTTTTTTGTGAGAGTGTTTTGAGCAGAAAAAGAAACTAAGCTGGCCTAGTAGAAATGTTTATCAACAAAAAACCAATCAATTACATTGACTTGTCCAAAAAATATAAAATTGGTAGCATATGTTAAGGGTTCAATGCAAGACAATAATTAATGCTTCACAAACATGAAACCCTTACTAAAGTATTGCATTGAACCCACAATAAGAAAAAAGTAAATCTTAAATGAAAAAGAACCATGCAGATAATTTCAATCAGTTGAAAACATTTGATATAAAAGGAGAATTTATTCATTAGAAATAAACAATCCTTTACTTGGCATGCATATAAAATTATTGGCTGTAAGGGTGCTAAATTTCCTATTCAATCACCATTTCCTTAATCTATCCATGTACACATTTCCAAGCACTTGTAATTGATTGCTTAATCAACACTGTGACAAAAGGAAGGAATTGAGATAAGCAATTTCCGTTTTTATCACAGGGGTTTCCTTCTAGTTACACAAATATACTTAATCTCTGATGGTACTTTTAATTTGGAACAGTCTCAAAGTTCTGTAATGATATGGAAAGAAGTATGAACATAAATAATCTCCAATTATAATTATCTCCAAGTAAATAATATCAACAGCCAAATCATTGCCCTCCTTAAACCTTTACCAAACACAAAATTTTCGAATCCCAAATTGAAAGAGTTGGCAGACGACATTTAAAAATGTGATGAAATTGGAAAGTAATCTTCTGATAAGGCAGAAAACATTGTGGGAAAAACAGAAATTGCTTGTTAAGAGCAATTTCTCCTTTCCCACAGTGTTTTCCAGAGTCGTCTGCAACAAAGTGGGTAAATGTCGTTATTGTTTGGTAATGGTTTAACACAAAGGTTCTTATTCTGACCAAAGCGGAACTGAACAGGTTACAATTGGAGTAATAACATGATAAGGGCAAAATATAATACTTTGCAACAATTTTACTACATATTCGTCAATGAAAATATCACTTCTATATAATTAAACCACCATCATCTGCCAATTCTTTCCATTCGTCATCTGTCAAACAGATTTCCAGAGGGGTAGAAGGTAAATATGAACACATCAAACTAAATATCAAATAACTCGATAATGAACTTAAAATTAACAAAAAATTCTGACTATTTTCAAACAATGTCCCTCACAGTTAAACATTACACTTGGACTATCAAAATTTATTTACATTCTTTTTCCAAATCACTGTAGAAAAGAATAAGAACATACATGCAAACCATTCACAACTGTAAAGGACTTATTAATGTCTGTTGCTTAACCCATTACCAAACAATAACAACATTTAACCACTTTGTTGCAGACGACTCTGAAAAATATTGTGGGAAAAGGAGAAGTTGCTTGTGATCAGCAATTTTTCCTTTTCCTACAATGTTTTCCGCCATATCAGAAGATTATTTTTCAATTTCATCACATTTTGAAATGTTGTCTGCGAACTCTTTCAAATTGGGACAGTTGAAAATTTGGCGTTTGGTAAAGGGTTAATACAGGATTTACTTGTTGAGAAAGCTCTTAAAATTCTATTTCAAACCTTACCTTCAAACTCATTGTTTTGAAATATATACATGTATGTATATATTGCTAAGAGCAAAGATGTAATCATAGTTTGACATAATCTTAACAAACATTGAGATATGGATAACCAGTAAAAATTCTATAATCAACATTGTTTATAATGCAAATGTTTAGCAAGATCTACACAATAAAGGAATGGATTTGATTCATACTGAGTTAGACTCGGAGTGAGATTCAGAAAATAAATGAGATAAAAAAATGCTGTGTTGTAAAGATTTATAAAATTATTTCTTGACTCCCAAGTGATAAAGCTGTGCTTTGGTAATGATATCTGTGGTTTTGTTGTAGATCTTATCATTATATTGAACTCGAATAGTTCTTTTAGGAAAATTGTATACAAAAAGATTGCCAAAGATGGATTAAACATTATAAGGCTTTGCTTAAATAATGGTTACCATATAGAAATATTGTTGGCCGTATCAACCAATCAGAATCACTTAAGTGAATTAATGCAGTCATGTGACCCAAAACCACAGAGCAAATTATTTCTATGAACTGACCCAAATCTTGTTTTATTCTTTCAGAAAATGTCATAGACTCTATAGACAATTTTTGTAAAAAAAAAATTATCAGGACTTTAACAAACAATTTCAACCAATTAATTTTGCCTGTTTGCATTAAAACAAACTTGGTGAACACATAGATATATATCCAGATATGCATTTCTGAAATCCTTCTCCTTTGTGACCCACAGACTAGATTCTGCAGTTTTTGTGATATTGATATGGTTGTCCTAAATCCATAAAAAGTTTGTAACAAACAAAGCGAAAACATTTGTAAAAAAATCATTGTAACCATACAACCTCGTACTATTGCAATGTTCTTAAACCTCTTATCAAGGGCCTTGCTTACTTCTGATCACAAAAAGTAAAACAATTTTCAAAATAATGACTTTTGAATGTATGAGATGTACATGTTACATGTAGCATGTATGTGCATTATTCTCCGTGGTAAAACTATGCGTTAAAATATGTACATTTAATGCAACAAATGTTTTAAAAGAAATACAGTATGAATGACCCTGTGCATTTATCCTTCAATGCCTATGAAGAAATGTAAAGTTTGACTTAGACCAACATATATACATTCAATGCAAATGAAGTTTCTATGCACGCACATTGTATAGTATTCTATATCACTTCAAGGTGATGACATGTACCAAGTTCAAATGAAATAGATCCAGATATACATAATGTCTATGCAAATGACTGAAATAAAAGTACCCCAACGGGGGCAACCATTACTTTCTATTCTATGGCTTCAATCAAGGTCACATATCTCTGGTGTATGTCATGTCTCTATGCATGCATATCAAATTGGGTTCGCTATCAGTTCAAGGTGGTGACGTATTCCAAGTTCAAATAAAATACATCGAAAATTATGCGAAGATATTGTTCACCAACATTTTGACACAAAAAAAGATCCATCATCAATCTAAATGTAACCCAATAAACTCCTCTGAATAAAACATAGTGAGTGAATACTAAATGAAATAAGAAAAATAAAAAGATAAGAATTATCTTGAATAAAACAAAATACAGCTGCTAATGATTTAATAGAACGAGAGTTTGACTTAGACCAAGTTGCAAAAATAATTTATAGCAGAAAAACGTGCAAAAGTTGGAGCAAATCATCTTTAGTTAACCCTTTTTCAAATAATAAAGATATTTTTTTACCACTTTGTTGCAGATGACTTTAGAAAACAATGTGGGAAAAAGAGAAATTGCTCCTAACAAGGTTTTCTGCTCCTTCTGAAGAATACTGTTCAATTTCATCACATTTTGAAATGTCGTATGCAAACTCTTTCAAGTTGGGACAGTCGAAAATTTGTTGTTTGGGAAAAGGTTAAAGTGGTTCATATCGTTGTCCACAGCAGCTACAGAAGAAATCAAAGCATTATGCAGAAAACAGAAGTTAGGTTTGGACATTTTGCTTTGAAATGACTCCATTGAACAAATTTACATAGAATGACGTTTGCAAATAAAACGATCAACTATTCATCCAGATAAAAGCTATAAAATAAACATGAACACAATTTCCCACGCATCCTGTCTATCGCTTATGATGGACTTTGACCCGGACTGAGATATGGACATTCTGCATTGAAATGGTTCCCTGTACACTGCACAATGGGGACATGTCCCGAATCCCACATACCCTGACCGCATAGAGAACACAGTCCATGTAGTGTGCAGGGGATTGAAGGTCTTCTTCTGTAGTCGTGTAATAAACCTCGAGCCTGGAACAAATGAAGGAAAAATTCATGACATAACCTATGTCTGTTTCTTTGGCTTAACCATTAATGGGGTCAATGTGACATGATCTCTTTTTCTCTCATCACATAATGAGTTTGTTCATATAAAAAGTAGACAATGGCTTGAAAAACAGTTTAGCACTTTTAGCATTGTTCAATGAAAACCAGAAAGCAAAGACAAACTTTACAACCACATCATGGCTGAATGAATGAATGAATGAATGGTGTTTTAAGGCGCATCGACAGCTAAGGTCATTTAGCGCGCATTATGATGATGTGGATGAATGGATATTAAAAATATTAACAGGTTCAAATGTATTTGTTTAAAGAAAAAATAAATAAGAATTTGTAATTAATGAACAAAAGTAGACAGAAAATTTGTAAAAAATTAATGATTGTTGATTGTTTGTAATGAATGTGTAATATGAAATAAATAGTGTGTGATGAAAAAATGATATTGATAAATGTATATATATTTAGAATGTGTAAGGAATCACAATTTATTGTAAATCCCAACCTCTTTGAGAAAGGAAAGAATTAATTCAATCCTGACAGTCTCAAAAAGCTCAAAAATAGTGTTGACATTGAAATATTTTGCACGAATTCTTTGAAAATCAATGCAATCTAGCAATATATGTTTGATGGTAAAGGGTGCATTGCATGGAATGCATTCAGGTGCATCTTCCTTAGCCAAGAGCCAGGAGTGTGTAATGTATGAATGACCAATTCGGATTCGTGCAATTGTAACTTCCTCTCTTCGTACGGACCTGTAAGAAGGGTACCATTCTCCGAGGGTAGGCTTAATTGAATGCAATTTATTAAAAACATCATCATTCCATTTTGATTGCCAGATGGATGTGATGTAAGTTAAAATAGAAGGTTTAAAGTCGGTGTATGGTACTTTAAAATCTGAAATGGGAAGGTTAAGAGCTGATTTAGCGGATCTATCCGCATGTTCATTACCCATGATACCAGTGTGGCTTGGAAGCCAACAGAACACAAGTCTGTTTGAAGACAAAATATGAGAGATCCTTTGAATAATTTGGCATACCAAAGGGTTCTCCAACTTTTGATTTGATAAGGCTTGCAGTACTGATAGAGAATCAGAAAATATAATAAATCGGGTGGAATTTGCATTTTCCACCAGGTTAAGGGCTAGATCAATAGCCCTTATCTCTGCAGAGAAGATAGAAGACTTGTCTGGAAGGCGGCATTTCTTAACCCTTTCTCCATATACAGCTGCAGCTGCAACCAAATCACCGTCCTTGGATCCATCAGTGTATATAGGATTGTAGGAAGAATATTGTTCTTTTATCTCTCTATATTTACTGTGAAAGATAGCTCTATCTGTTTCTGATTTCTTATCAGAGGTAAGATCAAATAAAAAGTTTGCTGTGTCCAGTGTCCATGGAGGTATGTCAGATAACTTGTACTGGGCTATGGAATCAGTGTCTACCCCAAGATTATCTATAATGGGCTCCATGCGAATACCAAATGGGGCAATAGCATTTGGTTTCTGTTGAAAAAGGCGTTTGTATTGGGGGTTAAAAACTACTCGATGAGTAGGGTTAAAAGGATTGGATTTCAATTTTAAAAAGTATTGAAGAGATAGTTTTTCCCTTCTGTAATATAGAGAAGGTTCATTAGCCTCTGCATAGAGGCTGTTAACAGGAGATGTTCTAAAGGCGCCTAGGGCAAGCCTTAAACATTGGTTTTGTATTGGATCTAGCAGCTGGAGATAGGATTTACGGGCTGATCCATACACTATAGAACCATAGTCAAGTTTTGAACGAATAAGGGATCGATATAGCCTTAGCAGGACCTTCTTATCGGCTCCCCAATCTGAGTGTGCAATAACTCTAAGAATGTTCATTGCTTTTTGGCATTTCTTTTTAAGAGATTTAAAATGAGGTAAGAAAGAAAGCTTTTTGTCAAAAATGACTCCAAGAAATTTGAACTCTGGCACAACTTCTAGTTTAGTATTGCCTAGAGTCAGATCGGGGTCTGGATGCAATCTACGAAGATTGCAAAAATGCATACATTTGGTTTTCGTTTTGGAAAACTTGAACCCATTTTCATCTGACCATATTTGCAATTTATTAAGGCACTGCTGTAGTTGGCGTTCAATAATATCCATGTTTCTGGAACAGAAACAAATAACAAAGTCGTCTACATAAAGGGAACAGTCCACTCCAGGGTTTATAGCTTTAACAATGCTATTTATCTTAATGCTAAAAAGTGTAACAGACAAAATACACCCCTGGGGAACCCCCATTTCCTGCTCGCGAGCACCTGACAAGGTGTTCCCAACACGAACGCGGAAGAGCCGTTCATCCAGGAATGCTGCAATGAATATAGGAAGGCGGCCTCTGAGGCCAAAATCGTGTAAATCTTTAAGTATACCATGTTTCCAAGTGGTATCATATGCACTTTCCAAGTCAAAAAATACAGATACTACATGCTGCTTTTTAATAAAAGCTTCTCGAAGATACGTTTCGAACCGAACAAGATGGTCTAACGTACTTCGTTGTCGGCGGAAGCCACTTTGAACAGATACAATAAGGTTGTTCGATTCAAGAAACCAAACAAGCCTATCGTTAACCATCCGTTCAAGAGTTTTACAGATGCAACTTGTCAAGGCAATCGGTCGGTAGCTGTTTGGATCTTTTGCATCCTTTCCTGGTTTCGCAATTGGAATGACCAAAGCCTCTCGCCAGCTGGATGGAAATTCACCAGTCTGCCAAACATTATTAAAAATATCGAGTAAAATAGAAAGGGATTAATGTGGTAAGTGCTTGAGGAATTGATAGTGAATTTGGTCCTGACCTGGAGAAGTGTCATGGGATTTCTTCAAGGCAGATTGAAGTTCTTTAAGAGTGAAGAGTTTGTTGTAATGCTCTTCATTTTTAGAAGTAAAATTGAGCTTTGTTTTCTCCGCTCTCGTTTTAAAGGTCTGAAATTTTGTAGAGTAGTTCTCAGCAGAGGATTTAATCGAGAAAGTCTCTGCCAAGGTATCTGCTATGTCCTGAGGGTTATCTATTTCTTGGTTGTTTGAAGTGAGGTGACTAATATGAGATGGACCTTTGCCATTCATTTTACGAATCATGTCCCAAGTCTTTTTGGTCGAGGTGCGACTATTAAGTCTAGAGACATAACCTCTCCAGGACTTGCGCTTACTTGTTTAATTGTGCATCTTGCCTTTGCACGGCGGATACGAAAGTCGTTAAGGTTTTCTTGTGTTGGTCTCAGGTTAAATTTCCTGAGAGAGGCTTTTCGTTCCCTAACGGCTTCCTTACATTCAGAATTGAACCAAGGTTTATCTGGACGTTTGGGGTTTGTCGAGGTCTGAGGTATAGACTGTTTGGCTGCATCAAACAATAAAGAAGAAAAAAGGAAGGAAGGGTCCTCACAGTCCTCAAATGCATGGTGAACAATATTCTGTTCACAAAGCATCTGGAATTTACTCCAGTTTGCTTTGGACAACTTCCACTTTTGAGGACGATCAAGGACTGAAGGTTTATTTTCATTTAAAATAATAGGGAAGTGATCACTTCCACAAGTGTCTTCTAAACATCTCCATGAAAAATCAGGGAGAAGTACTGGACTGCAAAAAGAAAGGTCAATAGAAGAATATGATCCTGAAGCTGGATGCAAATATGTTTTTGCACTTGGATCGTTCAGGAACGAAAGAGAATTTACAGACATAAAATTCTCTATTTGATCACCACGGCGGTTTGTATCTGTACAACCCCATATGGTGTTATGTGCATTAAAATCACCAACAAGTATAAATGGTTGAGGTAGTTGAGATATCAAATCATCAAGACTACCTTGGTGTA
This sequence comes from Cerastoderma edule, assembly GCA_947846245.1. Classification (NCBI taxonomy): domain Eukaryota; kingdom Metazoa; phylum Mollusca; class Bivalvia; order Cardiida; family Cardiidae; genus Cerastoderma; species Cerastoderma edule. The sequence continues at coordinate 20,985,756 of OX401406.1, forward strand.
TAGGTTTATTTGGTGGAAGATACAAAGAGCACAGGGTAATAGTGTTATGTAAAGATAACCTCACAGCTACAGCTTGAAGGGAAGTATCAAGCTGTATGTGTCTGTGAGGAACACTGTTATTAACAATGACAGATACTCCACCTTGGGCTTTATTGCCTTCAGTGTAAATCTTGTTAAATATAGAATGAAATTTGAGGGAGATAGTGTCATCCTCTTTCAAAAATGTCTCTTGAAGACAAAGTGCAGCAGGTTTGTGATTATCAATCAGAAGTGACAACTCATCAAAGTTGGCCTTCAGACCTCGACAGTTCCATTGGATAATTGGATTAGCCATTGCGCTAAAAAGTAAAATTAAAAAAGTATAAAAAAGCATTCTATAATTCATTGCAGCAGATTAAAAAGTTAAGAAGCAGGTGACTTGGGGTCCTTGGTATTTGGTTTTTTACCCCAATCATCCAAAGAACCCCCCCATATGGACTGCTCAACATCTGAAGAGTCGCCTTCAAGGACCTCTTCAGTGTCCATTGCATCCAGAACTTCAAAATTGTTAGAAGTTGCAATGGGGGTTCTTGCGACAGAACTTGTCGCAGCACCTGAGTGTTGTTCATCATTTGAACAAAGAGATTTTTGTTTGAGAAGGTTTTTCCTTTCTTTCTTAGAAAAAGAAGGGTTTGCCTTTGATCCAGAAGATGGACCATTGGAAGAAGAAATAGATTTTTGTTGTTGTTTAGACTTTGATTCAGAGACAGGTTGTTTAGCTTTAGATGTTGATGCAGGTGTTGGTGCAGAAGTATCTTTTAGTGTAGTTGCAGGTTTTGGTGTGGCAGTAGAAGGTTTTGGTGCTGATTGAGGTTTGGGTGCAGAAGTAGATGGTTTGGGTGCAGTTGCAGGTTTTGGTGTAGGAGGTGGTTGTTTTGCTATGTATGATGATAGAAGTGGTGCTGGGACCTTGCCCTTCAGCTCCTCCGCCATTTCTGGAAACTTCCCCAAAAGCAGTTTGAGGAGAAGATCGCAGGTATGGCAGTCTTGCTTCGGGGAGGCTACTGCTGAGTAGCTGTTCCCACTGACAAGTCTTTCCTTGTCTTGCTTTTGTTGCAAGACAAGTTTGCGTGCTTCTGCAAAGGAAATGCCTTCCTTGTACTTGATGGTCAGGATATCCTTCTCATCTTTCCAAGTTTGACACTCCTTCGCATAGGCAACGTGACCAGACTTGCAGTTGAAACAGCATGCAGGTGCGGTGCAGTGTTCAGTGCTGTGATCTGCGCCTACAAATGCGCATTTAGCACAGACTGGTGTATTGGTGCATTTTGTGGTGTGGTGACCAAATCGTTGACATTTGAAACAACGAAGAGGGTTAGGAATGTATGTGTCTACTTTTAAGGATTCAAATCCAATTTTAAGTGTAGGTGGAACTGTGGGACATGAGAAAGTGATTATATATGTGTTAGTGTTTTTCAACACTCCATCTCTTTTGACACTGATGTGTCTGATATCAGTGACAGACTGTGACTTTAAGTTGTCCTTGATGTCGTCAAGAGAGGAGCAGTAATGGAGGTCCTTGCAACGGATGACTCCCTTACATGAGTTGAGTGATGGATGTGGGTATACTTTGACTGCTTGTTTGAATAGAGTTTTATGTTTGAGTATGTTAATTGTTTGTTGCTTTGTGAAGCATTCAATTAGTATGGTGTTGTTTTTGAGTTTTTTGACTGATTTTGGTGTACCGAGAATACTTTTGATTGTTTTCTCGATGACAAATGGTGATATGTGTGTAATTGGTTTGACTGAATCTTCTGCTTCAACCACAATAAATCGTGGAAAATTTAGTGGTGACGGAGAAGACTCTGCCTCTGAATCACTGTCAGAAAGGGTACGCTTGGCAGCTTTTTTATGGGATTCCATATTAATTTAAAAAGTTCACCATCCTTGGTCCCCGCCCACCATGGAGCCCAACAAGGGGACTTAATCTGGGGAAACCCATCGCAGATCAAGTCAGGGTTACAAGGATGGTATACTCAGGGTGAAAGGGCTAGACTGGACAAATGTGTCCCAAAAGATGTCATTCCAAGCAAGCGACATAAATTTGGGATGATACAGGATGTCAATCAAACACCAAATCTTTCATCTGATTGACCCATGGGCCACCGTCATGGGGTACTAAAGGTGAAGAAATTTCAAATAAATTTGAAAATATGTTGTATGGTGGAAGATTGATGAAAAAACAAGTTGCCGATGATAAGGCATGACCAACATCATGGCTGAAATACTTCTGAATACCGAGTAAGGTTACAAATCAATCACTCCAATTAAATCAACGCACCTTTCGCAGCACCAGTTCCCCACTCATGTGACATGCAAGACTACTAAAATGGAGGAGAATTTCGTCTGCCGGCAGTCGCTGTTCTACAACATCCTCCCCGTAAATGCTGACGATGGCGACACAGATAAATAGATGGAAGTAGTCTGTCTGGTAGTGGGACCAGCATGCCTCCCAGATACGTAGGGCTGCTTTCTCATTAAACTCTCGCTTAAAACACAATAATATCCATCTGGAAAATAACAAAACAAAGGATCATGCATATACTTAGATGACAGAAATAATCTGAATTGTTTTCGTTTGTAGTTAAACTGTGGTTCTAGACAATGTTTCAGCTTAAACCTATGTGTTCCTTGGTTACCAGCCAGTTATATCTGTGAATTTACATGAATATGGCTTTTCAATTCAAAACAGAAAATTCTTATTGTATTTTTGTTTTAAGTGTGAAACTCAGGTAGAAGAAAGTTATACCTTAAAGTTTTATAAATAGAAAACTCTTTCTGAAGTATTTTCATTAGTTCCTGTTGATTCTTTGAATTCAGACAATAGTTATGACAGTACAGAATATTTATAACCTTTGACATTATGTATCCTAATAAATTGTCAATACATGAGAAAAAGCATTCAAATCAAAAACATTTCTGGTAAATAGAGTGAAAGTAGTGTGTGTGAGCCAAAACTGTTCCCTTATTGAGGAAACACATTATTATTACTCGCACATCCTGTGACTGTGTTCTCCGAAACATACATGAGTATGATATTCAAGCTTAACTCATATTATTGATTAATTTTGAAAATATAGTCTAACATCTTAAGTGGTGATGTAGAAATGAACTCAAACTAAACAGTTTTTCTCAAACTTTATCTTAACCAATGATTTTGAGTCAATCTAAACTCTACCTTAAGAGATGTGATGAATGCCAATAAAAACAACTTCAAAATCACAGCTCATCTATCTTAATCACTGAGTTTTTCATGTTTGTGTTTATGTTATAATGATGATGAACCTAATGTGTTCAAGTCATGAAATAAACTTTTGTTCTGTACAATAATCAAACTTGAGTATAACTAAGGGTTTAAGTTAAGTTACCAAGTTATAATTTTTTAAGACTAAGGGCTTATAAAAGTTACCTGTGTGCAAACAGCAGTTCCATTGCATCATCTCCAAGTTTAACCAGAAGGTCATAGAATGATGGGGTCATAATCCGTAGTAGTTCTCGTAAATAATTCTGAATACAAACAAGATTTGTAACTTTCAAAGTGATGGCTCAGCGCAATACTTAAGTTAGTCCTTCGAAAATGTGAAGTGCTTACAATAGTTTTGTACTGAACCCTGGGTGATGCATTTATTAACCCTTTCCCAAACAAACATTTTCGACTGTCCCAAATTGAAGGAGTTTGCAGATGACATTACAAAACGTGATGAAATTGAAAAATATTCTTCAGATAGAGCAGAAAACCTTGTGGGAAGAGATAAAATTGCTCGTTACGAGCAATTTTATTTTTTCCCACAATGTTTTCGTTTTCTAAAGTAGTCTTCAACAAAGTCGTCAAATGTCGTTATTATTTGGGAAAGGGTTAAGGATTCTTTTTCATATTTGTCAACAAATTTTCAGTTACCACCAACCTTTTGTCATTCAGACCAGAGACTTCCCAAAAATCAAGTCAGACAACTGGATCCTGTATGGAGGGGCCTTGTGATTTCTGTCTACTTTTATAGAAGTCAATAATTGTTTTAAGTGACCATAGAACAAGGGGAGAGAACTGTCGTGTAAAAGACAACTAATGGCTGAAAACAGACACTCTTCATTAAGAAAGCATCAGGAGGATTATTTTTTAAGTAGATGGATTAGGATAATCTAGCAACAAAATCGAAAGTTATTTCCTATGAAAATATCATAACTTATACATTCATATTGAAATCTTATGTTTTCAGTTTGGAACAAAAAGCAACATCACAAGTATGAAATAAAGGGAGAGCCTAGTAAAGTCTCTCTCAAATTGCTTACTAGTTGTTTGTCCATATCGCAATCTTTTGGTGAGCTTACAAAGATGGTTTTCTGCATGAGACCAACAAAGCACCAGTAGGCATCCACTTCATGTTGAATTTCTGCTAGGACGGGCGCCAGCAAATCTGACATACCCTGCGTGTAACCAAAATTGGGGTTGGCTACAGCATAGTTTAAAAGTATACTCCTGGGAAAAAAAGAAACAAAAATAAGTATGGATCAATAGGTGTTTTTTTTTACATCTTTCATCCAAAAAATCAAGTTTGTTGAAACCTCAAATAGTTTTAAAAACGTAAGTGTCAAAATGAACATAACAATTGAGTTTTCCTAGTAATATCATTTGATGTAAAATTAGGGAAATTTGTCATCCTCAAAAGCAATCCAATTGTTTATTATGAGGAACATTTCCTTTTTTTACAATTTTGTACTCAGCATTCTACTTGTGGTGATATAAATCTTAAAGTAATGAAAATCAAACTGTTACCAATTTCAATTTACTTGCAGCTGAAATAAAGATATGAAAAAAAGTCTGCTTGAACATAAAAATGGAAATATAGCTTGGTCAGATCCAGAATTCTACAGATACTTCTGATCTTACACAAGAACTTGCTCAATGTTTATTCCATTTATTTTTCTCAAACCATATAAAGAATCTAAAACCAAACACCAAACACGAACTGCATAATTTATAAATTTTCAGTAATACTTCAGTTCCTATTTCTTTATCAAAGTGACATATATATATTGAGTTTGCTTGAAATATTAAGAGGTTTGCTAATAATCCTTTCTATTAGCCATGAGTGATATGTACTTACTTTAACACCTCAATATTTGGATTATTTTCCCCTTTGAAATAAGGATGACTTCTATCTGTTCTCACTACATCTTTCTCGACTGTACACTGAACATTTCTCCAGAACTCTTCTTTCTCTGCGTCAGTCATTGATTCTCTAAGATGAGCACACAAAAAAAGATCAATGCATGCAGCTGATGATAACTCTTCATAAATTTAATTAGATTTTGAGGGTTCAGTGCAAGAATTATAGTTAGTGCTTCATAAAAATGAAGCACTAACTATAGTATTGCACTAAACCCAAAGATTTGGGAAACAAGACATTGAATCATAGAAAATCTTCCATCATGAAAATCGTTATTAAATTCACAACACCATTATATGGTATTTAATCCTAGAACACAAGCTGATAATTCTGGTTTACGATAGAACAGAGAACAAAGTTGATATAAGAAGCAATTTTGTCAATGGTTTTTTCACTTTATCACAAACATCACAGTATTTTTTGGTACTTTATCAACTTTGGTACAAAAACTCACCACAAAGTCCTTTCTTAAGGGAAACATTTAATTTGGCCTGAAATAATACATTTAACTTAGTTATGAAATAACTTAAAGAAAATATAAAAACACGGCGTAACTACCTTTTCTTCCTGATGTTCTGATAGTCTATGTATCTGTCGTTCCGTATGTGTTCCCTCTCTTCAAATGTCGAGTCAAATGGGAAGTAATGTAGAAGGAATGGCCATGCTTCATGTCGCAAGCTGGGCTCAATTCCGCCAAAGAATATTGCCTAGGTTAAATAAAGTAAAACAAATAATAATTAATTATACAATGTATATCCCTAGAATTTCATGATGACTTCACATCTTAACCAACACACCTAAATCTTTCCCATGAAATGCTTCTTAACCCTTAAAGTTTTAGACTGTCACAAATTGAAAGAGTTTGCAGACACAATTTCAAAATGTGATGAAATAGAAACACAATATTCTGATAGGGTAGAAAACATTTTAGGAAATGGAGAAAATGCTTGTTAAGAGCAAGTTCTCCCTTTTCCACAATGTTTTCTCGAGTCATCTGCAACAAACTTGTCAAATGTTGTTATTGTTTGGTAATGGGTAAAAGTGTGGTAAGATATATATCTCTAGTAAAATTGAAAATACTGTTGATCCCTTTTCAAACAATAACCCCAAATAAACCTATGAATCAATATGAGAGCATATCAAAATGTATCATTTGTTCATTGTAGTACCATTGCTCCCCTATCAAAGTTGTAAATTAATCAAAGCAATACTATAAACTTAAGTAACAGCTCTCACAAATGAGTTTGGTGACTTTTTGGTTGGCTCAAATACCAAAAAATATGTTAGGAGGTCATAAGTAACATCTAATTTTTGTTGGTAGTTTGCTTCACTGCCCACCTCAAATCAAAAGTTGGCCTCTTACTCCAAAAATTAATGACATCCCTGTGTAATCAACAGTCACCTTTCTCAGTTGAAAATCGTCCTCTATAATTCCATCATCCATCATGTGGGTCTGCCATATGTCAATGGTCACCATACAATAAACACCCTCTTCAGGGTGACATTGGTCATCCGTGAGCTGCGGCTTAACAATCATAAACTGTTTGTACTGTTTCTCTGGGTCCGCTGTCACCTGCAGAAAAATGGAAAATTACGCGTGAATTGGGAACAAGTGATAATGCATTTCTATTCTTCTTTCATTTTACATCAGAATAGTTTTTCCTTGAATTAAGAAGAGTCTTAGGCCTATTAGTTTGGGGAATTTTAATTACTGAAATAGCTAAATTGGGAAACTATGTCATAGAAATTGATATTCCTACATAATTGCCTCTGCAGAATAAATAAAGATTTTGCATGACAAAAAGGAGAAGTGGCTCTGTATGATCTATTTATCCCTTAGTTCTATTGCTTTTCTTTCCCCCAAAATGTCACAATACAAATGTTATGTTTCCAGCCTTTTGATTCTTCTAAAGATCAAATAACTCTGGCGATTTGAAGGGTGATAATAATTACCTGCCTTAATGTCAAAGCATTCCATATTAAACCAGTTTTGACCTGTGTCCAACATAAAAGTTTTCAAATGGTTTTTGTTATTGAATAAAAAAAAAAAGAAATCTTGTCATGAAGGAGATATTTAGTCAAACAACCAATTCAAAAGCCATAAACAGCAATCTCTTAAAGGCATAGTGAGCGATGTATCAACAAGAACAATACCCTCTTTCTATTTGAGATAAGAAGACCCTGGTCCTTGAATAGGGGAAAACTCATCATGTGATAGTATAGACAATTTTAAAGCTTAAAACTGTTGTTGGAAAAGAAGATATTGCTTGTTACAAGCAAGTTTTCCTCTCCTAATAATCATTTTCATTGTTTTTCTGCTGCAAAAATTAAACATATGATCAAAGGAAAGATAATTGATAAATCAACAATAACCCTTTTTCACCACAATTATTTCAAAAGTTGTCAGCTGCAAAACTATCAAAAGACCGTTGAGGAAACATACCCTGTCTTGATTTGAGGCGAATAAACTCCAGTCCTGGAATATCTCAGCAAGTTTATCGAGACCACCATTGTGGAAATGTAAGATTTTGTACTGACTCTCCCGACTAGCTATCACAATCTGTCCAATCGTGTTCTCTATATCACTGTAGAATACACGCAAGGACCGCATCTGGCCTGAAAAGATGGAAACCAGTCAAATTTTAGCCAAAGAATCCCCGAAATATATGTACACTTTGGTTTTAAAGTTATCTGTTACAAAAAGTACTTCATACTTTTATCATGATATCTATTATTTCCTCAATGTGAGATAAAACAATTCCTAATTGTTGGATAATTAAATGTTGATATTTCGAGTTTGAATAATCATAACACAATATTAGAGTGATAAGTCATCATGAGAAAATTCTACCTCTGTTACAATAATTTCAATGTTCATTGTTAAATGATGGATTCTATGTAGAACTTCTGTCATTGTGTTTAATCTACTTTATCCTCTTCTTTTGTAATGATTCACTCAACACACACCTTCATTACAACATAAGAATCATGGAAACACTGACAAAAAAGAGAAAGAACTGAAGGCAAGCAATATCTCCAATGTCCCAATGATTCAGGGGTGGAAAAATCTCATTTTAATTTACTTGTCGATAAATGCCAAATATATATTTCTGCAGTTGTCTGTATAATAGTTATATAGTAGATTTCAATAAAAAGTCACTTGTCTATAAAGATTTGGACAAGCTGGGCAACAGGTAGACTAAGGCATAATTGATTTTGCCACCTGTGTGATTTATTCCCTGTATTACAACAAAATTGCCGTTTTTAATCCTTCACAATGATACACCTGCTGCTGCTTTCATTTGGGATCAGTCACAAAATCCATTATAGGGAATTTGTTGATAATGGGCAGTGTTCATTTGTAGGGAACAATGCATGGGTAAGATACTTTTGTTAGAGGTTTGATATTGAAGCAGTCTTTGGATCAAAACCAGTACTATACTTTTTGACAGGGAAGTGGATTTTCCTAGTGTCATAATGTTACCTCTATTACCATAGTGGGAGGTCATTATTACTATTGTGTTAGTACGACCAGAACAGTGAATCAGATCTGCATCCTTTGACATATTAGGTGCACACTCTATTCCTGTATCACAGTATAGTAGCCATAAAAGTGTTTACTACAAAAAATAGTACATGTACGTACCAAGGTCAACGGAGAACACACCACACACCTGCTCCTTTGCCGTTTTCTTCCCCTTTTCAAGTTTATCTCTATTCAAGGAGTTTTCTGGAAACTGTAGATTATGAGCCAGTGATTCACAACTTGACGGCGAATCCAGTTGAATGCCCTGTTCCCAGGCAGTGGAAATCGGTGAAGATGAACAAGGACTTGGGGGCTGGGAATCGGGACCTGATGTATCTGTTGATGACCCTGATGAAGACCGTAGCCTTGTAATGGAGATATTCTGAGATGGTGCATGCTGATGTTGGTCTTTGTTGGCGGGTAATGTGGTTTTTACCGTACTGAGGTCCAAGCTCTGTGGATGGGATCGAACAGAGGCATTGGAGCTTACCCAAGATTCAGTGCTGCTTGTTATGGTTGAGCTTTGCATCTCTTGCAATTGTTTCTCAGAATTAGTTCCATCTGCACTTTTAACTCTTTTTTTCTTTACAGAGGCCGAATTTTCAGTAAAGCCATTTTGTTCCAGCTCTTCAGAATTACTGTGATAATTATTTTCTTGATTTGAAACATCTAAATTATCCATATCATCTGCAATGACTTCGTCATCCAAACCTTCTGTGACCACTATAAGATTATCCCCTTCCATTTCTATACTGACCAACCTTCCTGACTCAGTTCTAACTTTTCGTTTTTGCTTTAGTTTATTGGTCATCTTTGTTTTCTGTTGTTCACATACATTTTCTTCATCAGCTTTGTCAACATCTTCATCCATGACAGCCTTTGTAAGATTTGAAATCTCACTGTTTATCTTAGACAAATTCTTTGCATAAAGATTGTTTACATGCTGTCCCACTTTCGTATCTTTACTATGTATATCAACATGCTTTTGGTTGTTTTTCATTCCTTCCCCTTCATGTGTTGAGCCGTTACAATCATCTCCCTTGCCAGCTGTCAAACCACCCTTCTGACATTCACTATCTGGTGTATCCGCGGATAACAGGGACAGCTCCGATGTTCCGCTCTCTATGCTGTGTTTTTTACGCTTACCCTTATCCCCTACCTCGCTTCCAAACGTCATGCAGCAGTCCATTGGAGAGTTATTTGTACTTGTCATGCTTGTCGATGGGGTCGTAACATCACCATCTGCCTTGGCGAACTCCTGCCTGGGTGTCCTCCGCAGTGGGCTTGTTTTGGGTGTGGTGCCATGGGATCTGTTAGGGCTGTTTTCAATGCTCTTGGTGTTTTTCCTCAAGGTAGAGTTTGGAATCCATGTCAAAATCAAGGATGGTCCGTTTACCTAAAAGAAGATAGTTGTATATATTGTTGTCTCAGGATTAAAAATAAAATCCTTTGAATTCAATTGATGTACAATGTATTAAGATTGTCCATTTATGCTATTTTCAAAAATATTTCAGTTGTGTCATGACAGTAGGTGCGCTTATCCTTGACCCTGGTATTTTACAACCCCTACAACACTTACAGTCCTGCACAATACTCCTTTTTAAGCCAGTGACTGTTTTTCTACATACTCATTTTTGTTCGGAGGTAAAAGACAAATAAATCACATAGTCTTCATGAGTAACCAGAAAGAATATTGCTGTATGGAGAACAGTGGTCCAGGTTTAGCCCTTTTCCAAACAATAATGACATTCAACCACTTTGTTGCAGACGACTTAAGAAAACATTGTGGGAAAAGGAGAAATTGCTCGTAACGAGCAATTTTTCCTTTTCCCACAATGTTTTCTTCTTTATCAGAAGATTATTTTCCAATTTAATCACATTTTGAAATGTCATCTGCAGACTTGGGACATTCGAAAATGTGTTGTTTGGGAAAGGGTTAGAGCTTTGGCTATGGGACATGACGGTTGAGGATTCGATTCCTGTGAGTAGTGAAGTCCACTACGCACCCTTCCATTGATCTATGTTTGGCACAAGTGTTTGTTATGTATCAAAGAGTCAGAAATGCAAGGGATTTATCTAAGTTGCGTGAACTTGTTTCAACATTAATGTTTAATTTATAACTTGACTTCGGGTCTCAAACTCAGGCTCTCTGTTTTTCAAGTCAGACTCAATAGTGACAGTGCTATTGGGTCCTAGCCTTTTGAAATGAACCATGGCATCAAAAATGTTGAGCACTTATACATCAATATTGATCTAGGCATAAGGTTTTTGACAAATTCCTATTTGTCATCTGCTAGAGTATTTGAAAAAAGGTCAATGAGTTAGTTTATACATACGAAGTATTAAAAATTACTTCTAAAATTAATCAATGCAAACTAGTTCTAAATTTGTACGCAGATAGAAAGACAAATATCAATCAACATCCTATCCAATTGAAAGGACCATGATACTGAGTTTGAGCATTGGCTTTGTGACAATCATGGATCAGTAGCAGGACCAATATTGTGACATTTCATTTATCTACCTTCTGCATATATACTAGTTATGTATCCAGGAAACAGAATCAAGAGTCATTAACTTTAGATGTAATCCAGTCTAAAGACAAATGACACGTAAAAATGGGGAAAACGAAAATGTGTTTATAAGAACTGACCTTGTCGCTAGTTGATCGAATGGTTAGATAACCCTGATGATGTTCCTCCTTATCTGATGTAAGGGTGGCCGGGGGATGAACACAAACATTGTTCTTACAGTAAATGATTTCCCCGTCAAGTGGTGGAGGCTTGAGGTTCGATGAACTGAACCCAAATAAACTGGAGGCTTTCTTGAATATACTGCTGAATGCCATTTTTAGGCTAGCCTATGGTCATAATGTTACAGGAACCTGTAAAGAAAACAATAAGTTTAAGATTTAATGCTTGATTGTATCAACACATTGCTTGTCCTAAAATATCTTCTATGCATAAAATGCATGTAGTTTACCACTGCCCTGGCTTATCTCAGTCTGCTTAAAACGCTTAATCAACACCCTCAATGAATCGCACAAATTCTTATTCAATTGATTATCAACCAGGTTGATCAAAATACAACTGTAGAACCAAAAAAAACAAAACATGAAAAAAAAATTATTTCAGTATTAACCACATAGGCTCTTAGTTAATACAAGTCTTTATTTACATGCATACTATGAAAATGACATGTACATTTAGGACTTATACATATACATAATAATAATGGGTTACTAGTCAATTAGGGCTGAAAAACAATTTCTGATAACCAACAAAGCAATTATTAATTTGAATGTCTTTGATTTCTAAATGGCAGTTTTAATCAAACCAGTTTGCCTAGCCTTAAACTAAAACTGTCGAAACAATACAAAACTGGTGATAATTCTCCACCATAAATTGTATGTGAGTTGACCTGACTAAGAAGTCGAAATAATTTGACATGAAGATTTTCTTTTATTTTCTGATGGGGGGGCAATTTTGCGTTGAAATTTCGATAATCAAAAAAAGTTTTTCGGATTTAAAGCACAAAATGGCCATTCAAAGTCATTTGATGAGTCAAGATATGTAAAATAAACTTACATTTCACTTAATAATGGCATAAAATGCTGTTAAACAATAAAAAAAAATCTGCTAAATTAGGTTTTTCACATTCCAGTGCCCATGCACAGGGGTATATGTCATAATACCTGTAATAACACTATATATACACAAGGGAAACAACTTCAAAGAGAATCCAGTTCTGATGTTCCGCGCTTATCAGTCTATAACTTTTTTATATGATCGCTAGTCTGTCAATGTGTATATATAGTGTTAATACAGGTATTATGACCTATACCCCTATATGCCCATGTGCTAAGGAATTTTATCTGGAGCAGAAAAACTTCACCTAGTGTAAATACAACAGTCCATACAAAGTAAATATGCAGAACACCGACATGTTACTTGTATGTTTCAATTAAAAATGGATTAATTCATGACTGCGAGTAATTATCATTTGATATTTTACTGTAATAATGGAAATCGGTGTTCAAATGTTGTGACAAAAAAGTTGTCGCAAGTAGCCCTCATCAAATGAATGGATCAAAAGTTTGATGTGACAGGAGATATTGCTCAATGAAAAATTGTCTCAATATTTCCTGATCCCGTCAAGTTAGTTTGACTACCTGACTAAGTTGACCCAGAGTATACTCATGATGCAGTAGCTAGCGGAGTTGGTAATGACTCTTGTAAATCCAACACCATCTAAAATCATATTGTCAAACTTTGAGGCTGACAACTGTTGGTTGCAAATGATAGTGTCAAAGTGGTAATTTCTAAATGCTCAACTGTATATATATGCCCTTTTCTCTGGTTGTTGTCTTTAAAAGGGGTCCTTAGCAAGCACACAGATCATCTACAGAAGTCTGAAAATGACATTCACAGCGAATCAAATCACTTCTATAAAGACAAAGCATCTATTGTGGTTAACCATAATTCAAATGTGATGTCATTTAATGACAGTTAATGAATGTCTACACGGTGTGTTTACATGGGGAACTAAGCGCGATATCTTGCCCAATTAGCAAAATTAAAGCTTTTAGTCTGACATGAATTGACAATATTCAGGTAAGTTTTACCTTTGAGAGTGGCGATTGGGGCAAAAATCTTGAAAAGGTTTGTCCTCAATACTTTGACAGCATCTTGCTTCGTGAATAATGTCAAATTTATCGATATCTCGGACAAAGATTTTACCGACTAAGGTAGATACAATCCGAATGAAATTTCTCGTTGTTGATTTTGTGTCGATGTCCTTCATTGGTCAATTTAAGGACCACAATTCCCTGTAATGTTATTTCCTGCATAGCAACATATCAACATCATGGCTGACCAAGAGGAAAGGTAACGATCTTAGAATGAATTAAAAGAACTGTTTGTTGCTGATTTGATGGATCAATCCAGGTTAAACGAATGTCAAATAACTTTGAAAGTAGACTAAACATTTACCCATAATGCGCAAACTACATAAAATCGAGTTTGAATGCAGACAGATCGATTGATTAGTTTCTGACGCGTTGGTGTAAAAAGAAAGGAATTTAAACAACTTCGAATTTCAAACAAGCTAAAAACGATTAGTTATTTGCAAATAGTCATAGCCTTAAAAGTGAAGTTATGTCCTTTAACCATATAAGATAATTGCAAACATATATGTGAATGCTTTTCACAAATGTTGCGTATGTTCGGCGGGCACTTGCTAAAATGTGAGTGAAATGGTTTTGTTAAATAAAAGAACATCTTATTATTTTTAGTTTATTAATGAATGTCTTTTGTAATATTTCAATCATCATCTCAAACAATTAAAGAAAATTTTGCTTGAGAAAGACTTCTGTTTGCAATCATGCTGCCTGATAACTTGTTCATATTTTGTTCATCACATTTCACTTGGCTTAGTTCCTTCTACTTATTGAATTAAGAACAGAGGATACACTTGTTTTATATATTTTTTCATACAAAAATACCAAGTTTTTGGTGATTGTTCTCTCACAAATTATATAATTTGTAAAATTGTCAGCCGCATCCTGTTTTATCATGCATGCCCTCCCCTAACAGTTTTTCTTATGGACCTTTCTCCAGTGATGTACACAACATCTTAACCATTCTATTATTTTTGTCCTCTTTCAGACCTTCCTCAAGTGCTTCCAAAAAGTCTGCTAATATGGAGGACCAGACACAACAAGAGGCAGGTACTGAACAACAAGTATCATCTTCAAGACCAGGATCTGGAAAACCTCCGTCCAGACCTCAGTCTGCAGCTGGTAGGATATGAATTTGTTCCTCTTCAGCCTCCAAGGTTTAGACAAATAGTTAAATACCATTTTGGTTTGGAAGTTGGTGGTCAATCTGCTAAGTATTTATTTTATGTTGACTCATCTTGATGCAGTTGCAGCAAAAGAGTTAAGAAACCTTTGTGAAAAAGGAAAATGTACTAATGGAGAGCAACCTTCCAATACTCTGCTGAAGTTATGTTGTAAACACATATGAGTTATTGAGAGAATTTATTTTAAGATGTTTTCATAAAATAATTGCATTGGTGTAACTTCCCATAGTTTATAAAGATGATAGAGATTAACCTTTGATCTATAATTGATTTCCTTGTCATGTTTATGGAATTTTAAGATGCAACATGGGTTCAACGACAAGATAATCTTATTTGCATTGCATTTCTGTGTTGTATGATAGTTTTCTTGTTTAAAAAGAAAATGTCTAAAGATGTTATGATTTGCTTTAATTTGATGCAATCTATTTCTTACACCATTTTGCTTCTTTGAACATAGACCCCAAATTCAATTTCATATCTTTTCTACCTATATTCCAGGATCAAAAGGTGGCTCTAGACCTGCCTCGGCTAAAGCTGGTTCCCGACCTGGTACAGCCAAGTCAAGGGGAAGTGCTGGATCTAACCGGCCTCCATCTGGTGGTGAGCAACCGGTTCCCGAGGAAAAGCCTTCCTCCCCAACAGCTGAAGAACAACAGGAAAGTCTCACCAGGGAACCGACAGAGGAACCTGTTGACAAGCCTGAGTCACAGAAAGGTTCCAGGCCAGCCAGTGCTACCAAACCACCTTCCAGGCCCCAATCAAGCAGGCGAGAACCAACCCAGGAAATCGTCACATGTATGTTTTTTTTTTTTATTTCTTATTTTCTTCTTAGATAGTAAAAATGATTCAGTGCAAGACTATAGTGAGTCCTTCAAAAATATGAATGACTGACTTCAGCATATAATAGCATATCCTTGAAATAATGTATTTAATGAAACAACATTTTAGTAAATGCAGTCCTTACTTATCACTTGCTGATTTATAAGGATTTTCACAAGATTGAATAAGAAAATTTCTTAGACATCAAATGAGTACTCAATGTGAACTGTGCAAAATGAGTATGCATGCTAAACTTGGAACATTACTCAGATGCAACAAACACTTGTTTGCTTAATACTATTCACCTTGAATCTTGCTTAATATGACAACTGTTTTCTCCCAGCCCCTGTAGGAGATGACTATGGTGAAGATTTAGGTCAAGCTCCTGAAGACGAAGAAGACGGTTTTAATTTCGGCGAGCTCCCACAGGACACAGACATGAATGCAGTTGTTGCCCACCAGGGAACCGGTCCACCAGGGGGTGATGGTGATGGTGGTGACAGCGATGGCGGGTCTGATGATGATGAGGAGGGTGAGATTGACGAGGGAGGGGACTCTGACGACGGAAGTGATGCCGAGAGTAACGTGATGGTGGTGCTTGAGCCAGATCATGTAAGTGGATTAATCCCTTACATAACTGTTTCCTGCTGATGCTCTCTCTTATATAAAGCAACAAAATGATAGCCTTTGTATAGAAGGCAAGCCATTTAGAAAGGCAAGGAGAGAATGTCTCCAAGTCTGGCCTAATTTATCAATTATATCTTATAAGATTGGAGCAATTAAAAACATGGCATGAAAAAAGAGACTTTCATTATCCCTCACTAATAGCTTGTCATAAGCATGCCATTCCTATCAATGTTCTAACCATAATCAAAGTTACTACAGACAATGATTACGGCTATTAACCATTGTCATTCAATAGAAATTGCCATAAACAATACTTAATATTTGTCTTTCTCTTTACAGCCATTGATGAAAAGGTTCCAGACTGCATTGAAGAAACAGCTTACTAAACAAGATGAGAAAGTGACTCTGGAACTCAGAGAACTTGTAAGTACATTATCATTACATCTAATTGGTAAAAAGTGCAAGATGGGGAACAAGTGAAAAGAATGATATTCTTAATTTTTACAATTTTAAGAATTATTAAGATGTTGATTCATTTAGAAAGAATTAATGAAGAAGCCTCACATTATGTCACCAATTATGTTAAACCAATAACAGTTTTAAAAAATCCACAATTTATGATTTGAAGTTCAATAGTTTTTTCCTAATATTGTTTGAACAATTCTCTTGTACACCTTTAATATATGTTATCTGATATGGCATTTGGTGTTTAGTTGTTAACTTTAAAAGGACAAGAAGAAAAGGAACATTGCCGATGTTATTTTACTTAACTCTTTGCATACTTCGTTCCTTGTGAATCTATAGATGTACTTAAAAGGGCGCATTGTTTAGGTCTAGCATGATGAGAACGGGTTTTTACAATGTTTATGTCTATCTCTGATAAAGCTGTATGATTCAGGTCTAGCATGATGAGAATGGATTTTTACAATGTTTATGTCTATCTCTGATAAAGCTGCATGATTCAGGTCTAGCATGATGAGAATGGGTTTTTACAATGTTTATGTCTATCTCTGATAAAGCTGCATGATTCAGGTCTAGCATGATGAGAATGGGTTTTACAATGTTTATGTCTATCTCTGATAAAGCTGCATGATTCAGGTCTAGCATGATGAGAATGGGTTTTGACAATGTTTATGTCTATCTCTGATAAAGCTACATGATTCAGGTCTAGCATGAGGAGAATGGGTTTTACAATGTTTATGTCTATCTCTGATAAAGCTGCATTATGCAGGTCTAGCATGATAAGAATGGGTTTTTACAATGTTTATGTCTATCTCTGATAAAGCTTTTTACACACTTGTTATTTCGCAGGATGAGGGCCTTAAGAATCGCAAGAAGGATCGTGAGGACCTTGGTGTGGAGCTGTATGGAATACAGCAGGAGTTGGCGCGCTACCAAATGATGCTGGAAAAGAAGCATGATGAGTACTCTGTCGTCACCCAGGACAGGACACAGGAGGAGAAGCAGCTAGAGGATGTCAGGGATCTCTATAAAAACCTCCAGTTTAACAGCAATGTGGAGAAGAAAAAAGGTAAACTCCTTGTGGTATTGATAGATAACCTCAGAACGCATGTCTAACCTATTTCTTCATATCGATTTGCTTTAATGCAAATTTGACGAATGCTTAGATAAACCATTTTGATAAAAGGAGAGATTGCTCACGATGTTGATGTTGCTGTTGCTTTTTATTTAAACCGGTCAAAAGCAACGTGTTTGGCATGACATTGTACTTTCCATGCCTAGAGTGATTTTCAGTAGACTTAATTATACCAAAATAATTTTTCAAACAGACAGACTCTCTATTATCCCTTGATTGAGAGAAACTGTAATCATTTTGTATGGCAGTCCGCTGTTAAGAAGTCAAATTTTTCCTTTAAGGTTCAGCTTTATATGAATCGTCATTATTTTCTACAATTACATTTTGGTATGAAACCATGTTTATAACGATGTAGAATATTTACTGATAATAATGTTATTATGCCATACAGATCTTTTTTGGAAGCAGAATAATTTTCCTTTGAGAATCTAATCACCACACATTTTCTTTATTATTCAGTTTGAGCTGCATTAACAAAACACTTGTTCTTGTACAAATAAATTAAGTTTTTACAAAAAGTATGTTTAAACTCATCATTAATAGGCACATTAAATTTTGTACTTAATGATTGTTGTTTATTGAGGTTTTCAGCTTGGAAAACTTTCAAACTTATGCTTGATATAGTAGAATGATGGTATTCCAAATGTATTTTTCAGCCTCTGAACTGCAAGGAGAGGTAGAAAATCTTGCTCTGCGATTATTCTACATGAAGAACGCAAAGGAAGATGTGAGGTCAGACATTGCCATTATGAGAAGGGCAGCTGAGAAAGCTGAATCGGAAGTGTCAAAAGCAGAAATTGAGAAACAAAAACAGGTATTGTTATGTAACCATATTGAATATTTTTTTTGTAATATGATAATCAAAAATCTTAACCACCCGTAGACGACATTTTTTCTACTTGAAGCAGACGACTTAAGGAAAGTTTTGTAAACATGTGAACAAACTTTCAGTTCTGCTTTTGTGATATGTGAATAGATTGAAAAAGCATTGTGGTAAAATGAGAAATTGCTTGAGACAAGCAATTTCTCCTTTTGCCACAATGCTTTTTAAAAGTCATCTGCTGCAAGGTGCAAAACTGTGGCATTAGGTGGTAATGTGTTTATACACCTACAGCAGACAGTTGAACAATTCACTATGACAAAAAGGAAAAAATACTTGTATCAACAAACTCCACCTTTGGTCATATTGGTGATTATCAAAATTTAATATTGTATACAAGACAAATGTGTTTCACATGTTATTGATGTTGTTGATTTTAATTTGGACCAGTCATGAAATCAAATATGTTAGAAATATATAAGGAAAATGGTTACCTTATTTTAGAAACTTCATATAATGGATGCCATTTTTACAATACCTTCTTGCAAGCATGAACGCTTATAAAAGGTTAATTTTCTTCTTACTTTCACATTTCATTTTTTTAATATTTTGTTACTCTTTTTCATTAAGGTGAAGTAAAACAATTCTGGTACAAAGGATGAAATTTGGATAAAGAATACATCCTGGTAAATGGTTACAATATAAAAAATGTTTAATGCATACACACTTTGTTTCTGATTCCAGGATTTGTTTGTAGACCGTCTAGTCGAACGTGTAGATAAACTTAAAGAAGAAATTGCCATGTATGAGGCACAACTTACGGCCCAGTTGGAGGAGACTAAAGCTGCCAAGGAGCAACTTATGGAAGCTCACATGGAAATGGAGGTACATACTAGACTATTTTTGACTATTTAATACATTAACCCTTTACCAAACGCCAAATTTTCGAGTGTCCCAAATTAATAGAGTTTGCAGACGACATTCCTAAATGTGATGGAATTGGAAAATAATCTTCTGATAGAACAGAAAAGATTGTAGGAAAAGGTGAAAATGCTCATTATGAGCAGTTCCTCCTTTTCCCACAATGTATTCTAGAGCCATCTGCAACAAACTAGTCAAATGTCGTTATTGTTTGGTAATGGGTTAAGCCCTGAATTTGTGAAATAAAAATCAGATACCTCATTTGAATGTATCAGCCAAATGTCAAATGTATTTGCGTGATTTTCATATTTACTGTCTTAACACAAAGAAAAATATTTTTTCTTGAGGTAAATTAAGTCCACCCTGATAGGACAGCTTCTGAGGGTAGCAGGTCAATTCGTACCCAAACCAATTCGTACCCACCCTTTTTTGGCTAATTCGTACCCACTTTACGGTCAATTCGTACCCATCCTAATTTTTAACAAGTCAATTCGTAACCATCCTATACTTCAGTATTTTAAGATCATTTCTTTTACGTTGTTCATGTTTTGTTTTTGTCTATTGTGTTTTAATTGTGAGGGAAGCATTGTGAGTAGGTGTATGTGTACTTTGTTTTACGTAAAATGGTGTTTAAAAATCAAATAAAATGATAAAGCATTTCCCTTTAAGTTATATATGTTGTCTTCATTTGATATCCAGATTTGTTTTCTTGCTTTTCACACTTACCTCATTTTAACTTACTGATATGGATTCTTTTCATCACATGCAAACCGAAGAATGGTCGCAGGAGATGCAGCGTCAATTGTCATTAATTGTTCTAACAATTGGTGTCCTTAATTACTAGGCTAATCATAAGCAAGTAACAACAAAAGGGGTGTTACAAAATTATAGCAAATTAAAACAAACTGTTAATGATTAATTTATGATAAGTTACTTTCAAATCAAATTGAGACCGACATGTTGTTAATGGCTAATCATAAGTGTATAGATAACATCATAAAACACGTGCGCTCGTGCCTTATAAAAATAAACTTAGTGTTTGTGGTATATTTTCATTTATAAATAATATCTTTCTATTTGTCCCTACGCGAGTGCTAACACAAAAGGTAAATTTGCCGGCGCGCGTCTTTATTAATGGTTTATCATAAGTTTATAGATAATCTATATGTATATGTTCTTTTTATATGTTGTTGTTTTGTTGATTCTTTGATTAAAACTTTCTTTCGGAAATTCATTTATATGGCCGCCTATTTACGAAAATTGCCTATTGATAGGTAACTTACATGCCTCAAAGCTCAAAGTTTAAAAAAAATTTTTTTATTTATTATGTACTATAATTCGTTTCAAAATATGTAACAATTTTCATTTAATATGTACTATAATTTGTATCAAATTATAGACTGGTTACGAATTGACTTCTTAAAAATTAGGATGGGTACGAATTGACCGAAATGTGGGTACGAATTAGCCAAAAAATGGTGGGTACGAATTGGTTTGGGTACGAATTGACCGGGAAGCCTTCTGAGGAGCTGGCAAATCAGGATGGACTTGATTTGCATAAGACAACTCCAGAAATCACCCGGGCTGAATGAGTTGAAATATTTTTAAAGGATTTTTCTTATTGAATAAAAGTGCTTCAATAAAAGGCAATTTTTCTATTGAAAAGTTCTATATAAAAAGTTTCTTCTTGAAATTGTTCATTTTTTTGCAAAATGTGAATCATACACCATCTTTTTGGTTGTCCAGTTCCGTATCATAAAAGATTGTTTTTACCAAAATAAACAGACAAAGGCTTCTTTGCAAATTAAAGGGAAAAAGAGGTTTTAGCTCTTATTCCATATTCACTTCTACATTTTGTAATGAGTATTAGAACAATATTCTCATGGGCTTTTACCACATGTCAATGTAAGTGACTCTTAATGGATCAATTGTACCATTGCAGGCTATAGGTCTGGAGAAGAAACAGTTATACCAGCAGTGGAACAGTAGTTTGATTGGTATGAGACGACGAGATGAAGCCCATGCTGCCATGTTAGAGGCACTCAAGTACGTACTTACAGATTTATCATGTTTTCGTAGCTTTTCATAGTATTTGGTCAAACTCTTAACAACATTGTTTTGCTATTTTATTAAGGTGTTTTAGATAGTACTACAATTATTCATTTATTACATATTCAAAGAGGATGGCCTCATGTAATTGATAAGGGATTTATAATGTTTTCCACATGTTTCAATATTTCATTAAACACTTTGTAACACAATATTACTGATTAATTAGGTTTTTTCAGTTTTTGACATAACTACACTCATAAAAGCTCATTCAAAGAGCACGCTCTTTATAAAAGCACATTGGAAGAGTTTGCAGTAAATGCTTTGTTTTTAATTTATTTCTTCCATTTAAGAAGGTTGACAAATTATACATTGCTTGTTTATAATAAGAAAATAACAATAAGCAATAATCTAAGTTGTAAGACTTTCATTTTTGTTGTTACTCCTCAGAATTCTCTTATCAATATGAATTTGAAAAGTACCCAATGGGCTCTTTATAAGAAATAAAGGATTTACCCAGTGAAAAACACCTCTTATACCAAGCTTTTAGGGGAATAAGACCTGTTTTATGCTTCTGTATAATAAGTCTTCACAGATGAGCATGTGACATTTCCATTTGCTGGTCTTGAACTGTATTTTAACCCTAAGAATGCTGGGTGATTTTCTTGAAATAGATTTTTGTGTCGTCTACTTACCAAAACGTTAAATATCTGCTTAATTTCGATGAGGAGAGATACTCTACTCATAGTAGTAAACAGGTTAGATCACAGGCCAGCAGCCAATGTACTTGGCGGCTGGTCCGGATTTAACCAGTTTGCATAAGCATGAAGTCAGTTCCAGTACTCTAAGGGTTAAGGTTCCTTTATATAAGGTAGTATACAATGTTGAAGCATAAATGATGCGTCTTATTTTCTCAGCCAACAGCACCAGAAAGTTCTTTCACTTGAGACCGAAATTGAAGGCTACAAGAAATCCATCCAAAAAGAACAGGAACAAAATGAAAAGCTGACACTGATCCTGAACAAAACAGAGAGAGATATTGAAACTGTTAAAAAGCAGCTGGTGCAATGCCAGAATAAGCATGATGCCTTGAAGGCAGAGTATGCGACATACACCAGAATTCTGCATGAAACAGAGCAAAGTCTCAACAGAGCTATGACAGTATGTATAGATTTTAACATTCTTTACACTTACATCTAAATGGTTTTGGCTCTTGATGTACCGGATATTTTGGAGAACATGTGATGAACATGTGCCATTCTTGCTAAGTAAATTTTCCCGTTATTGACATGCTTTTATTTGCCTTTTTATGAATTAGTTACCCTTAAACACTTTTAATATATTTAGAAAGTTATTTGAATATGATTAATTTGTTGGCAAAGTCTCTTAAAATATAAATTATTGGTAGTTGATTAGATACTATGTGCACAAGTTATTTTCCTTTTTAAACAATAACTTAAAAATTTGTTGTTGAAACCTTTTAAAACCTTGAAACTTTTACGAATTGCAAGGCCCTTTGATCAATAATCATGAATCTTTTCAATGGTAAATTGTTTTTAATTTCAGGACAAATCTCTACGAATGAATGAATTGAATGCCCTGAGAAAGCAGATAGAGAGGGAATACTTGGAGAAAGTAAAGCTTGAAGATGACATCATGGAGAAGATGAGGAGTCAGCTGACCATGGATAAGGCTGCACAATACACGAAGAAACTTACCGGCAAGAAGAGGGACCTGACTAAACAGCTGGTATGGAATGGATTCCCAAGTCTTTTTCGCTTTTTGGAGTCTATGTTTTATTATTTCATTTATAGGTTTGAATCAGTGCTGTATGGCTTGCTTATCCATGCTGTGATCCTACCAAATTAAATCACCCGCATATCATATTTCAAATCTACAACAAATAAAAAAGCAATAACAGTATTGAAGAATATAGCATTTTCTAAAGTATCAAAGTTACTAAGATATTAACTTATTTTAAACAAATTCTATTGCTTTTGATGCAATTTGAGTGAGTTTTAAAATGTCTGTAATAGTGAAACATTTCATTAAATTAACTTTTAATCACTTTTTATAATTTCTATGAAAGAAAACATATGACATTACATCATAATTATGTTATACTCAAACCCTCAAAATACTCCTTACTCAAAATATTCTATCCACACACTGTTTTTGCAGGAAACTCAAATGGCCGAGGTTGAAAACGAGATTTCCAAAGATACCCTGGAAGTTGCCAATGTGAAGGCTCGTGTTGAACGTCTGCAGAAGATCTCAAGAGACCTTGACGATCAGATTGCACACCAAAACGAGATCATCAACAGGAGTGAACAAGAGATTGTTCGTAGAAATGCTATTATTGAGAGGAAACAGAATATCATTGATCAGTTCAACAAGAAATTAGAACAAATGATCTCAAAGGCTGGTGTAAGTATAAATGTTATTATGTTAAGTTTCTATTTCATTTTCTTTAAATAAGATTTTGTTAAATAGAAAAAAAGATAAGGTTGATGTCAAAAGGAGACATTGAAATAATTTTTTCATCAAAAATAGAGGATAATGTCAGAAAGAGAAAGGTTACAAGTCAAAAGTAGGTACCAGTATACATATTTATCAAATTTCACAAATTCACTTTTAAATTTTTATCAAAACTTTCTGATACAAGTATGTTTCTGCTACAGATCACTCTGAATTCCATCTGAGAAAAAGTAAAATGGGTCATTTAATAAACATCTCATTTCTTAAACTATTATTACTTTCTTTCCTAATATATTTTGATTTCATCATATTGCCAACCATAGTCTGTTAGCTTGTTTAATCTAATAAATATTTGCATAATTTGGTAAATCTTAATCTTTCCCCACCCTTTCTTTAACCTGTTATTTATATCTTTCATAGGGTGTTGAGCTGGGTCCATTGGAAATTCAGATCAACTCACTGCAGAAGTCCATTGATGCTCGCCATCAGGAGATTGTTGAATTACAACAACTTTGGTTACGCCAACAAACGGAACTTGTGCGGCTATCCAAGGACAAGGATGCAGAGACGGTTGATGTAAAGAAGCTCAAGAAACAGCTCACCATACTGACGCAGAAAAAGGCCAGGACAGAAGGTAATTCATTGACCAGGGATCTGGAAATGCCGTTTTTGTCGGTTTTGGACCGATTTCGGTTGTACTGGACCGGTTATAAGTTGAGATTTGATGAAAAAATTGGTCCGGATAATAGACGGATATGACACTTTACACACCTTACAATACCTCTAGATTCACATAATTTATCCTTTAATTGTAATCCCAGAGGCGCAAATTAGTGGGGGTTCAATCGTAAACAGACAGGCACACTTGATTGAGAAGTACATGTGACACCTTTATTCCTCGAAAATCGATCAATTCATGCACTTTCAGTCCGAAGTGTTAAGTTACATTGTACTTGTTAGATTGCTAGACATCAAAGAGTTTTAATGTGTAAAGTGTGATGATATTGAAAACTTTTTTCCCACGCCGACCCAACGTAATTTTTAAACATTGAATAACTTTATAAAACATAAGGGGAATAACCAAAGGGACTCTTGAAGAGTTTAAAACAAATGGACCTCAGATCATGTTTACCTTTCATTTCGAATGGACAATTTTGCTATGATTTTTGGAACTAAGAATACATAAACATTAAGTTTATACTTGATGTTAACCCACCCAAATAAAAGGTTTGTTTAAATCTTTCACATTAAGCATTAACTGTGGTTAGATGCATGAAAGAAATTAATAATTGATATTTTTTCGGGGGGGGGAATGAAGATGTATGAAGGTTTTTAGGCCGATTCTCGGACGGATTGGGATTTGGAGATTTCCTGATCCCTGCCATTGACATATGCATGAGTTATTTCTTCTTCTTAGAATGACTAAATGTTTGACAGAAATTTAAATGTACATGTTTAAGATTTAAATAGAGGGTTTATCATATAATTGTGACAAAGCAGTAATTGCTCATCATGCTTTCTAAAAATGATTTCTGCTGAAGATAAAAATGGCAATGCTGTTAATCTTGATTTAAAATTCAAGTCTGCAGATTTTTTCATTTTGTTCCGAAAGAAAAACTATTTTGAAAAGTGAAGGCCTTTGGGAAACTGTTTAAGAATGGTACCAAGGTATAATAAGGGGGGAAATCATCTGGTCTTTACTAATTACTTCAATCAGAATTGTGTGATGGTTTCAAACATCTGCAGATCAAAATGGTACATTGAATATTTGAATTGAAATGCAAGGCCCCTTTTTATATTGAATTGAAGACATCTTGACCATAGACAATCATTTCATGTCGACATTTTGCCAAACAATTTTGAGATATTCATGAGATTATTTCATTTGACTTTTATACTTATTTTCCAGAACCCCATTATTTCCGTCATACTCTTCTAGCTTGATTTCCATAAATCTGTGTTCTGATTCCTTTGGTCTTGGCCCCTATTTGATATTGTAAACATATGTTAAATATTCTTTATTTTACCTTCAGGTGAAATTGATGGACAGAACAAGAACACCTATGACATTGAACGCAGCATCAGTAACATGCAGAAGGATATGATCAAGCTTAACACACTTCTTCATAAAGAGAAAGGATCACAAGTTATGCTGCAACAGGACAACATCCTCAAAGAGAATGACTTCATTATCTCTCTGAAGGTAAGGAGAACACACTTGTTGACTTTTTTGAAGAATCTTCAAGCATTTTTCTTTTCTCTTCCTAATCCTGTACATTAGATAGATGACTTTTAAAAGACTTCATCATCAATGTTTCGAACTGTTTCAATATTTTCCAAAGTCTATGCCAATCTTTTAAATGGTTTACCTTCAAAAGATTGGCATAGGCTTTGGAAAATATTGAAACATTGAAACAGTCCGAAATATTGAGGATGACAAAAATAAGGCTTAACTCATAATACCAAACTATCAGCAGAAAGTTTAAGTACCCGTTACCTTTGTGACATAATGAGGAAATGGCTTATGTCAAGTAACTTTCCTTTTTGTCACAATAGTTCACACATATATGTTATTTTCCATTTTTGTTGGTGAGTAATTGTTTTTGCTATCTATTTCATGTTTCTCACTTTGGTATTTTTGTTTTTTGTTGTAGGAACGAATAATTGAGGATGACAAATTAAATACAGCGCTTAACTCATTATACCAAACTATCAGCAGAAAGTTTAAGTAACCTTTGTGATGTAATGAGGAAATTGCTTGTGTCAAGTAATTTCTCTTTTTGTCACAATAGTTCACACAAACATATGTTATTTTCCATCCTTGTTAGTGATTTACTGCTCTTGCTATCTTTTTGACGTTTCTCATTTTGGCATTCTTGTTGTTTGTTGTAGGAACACGAACACGAGTCTATTGAACTGCAAGCTTCATTGGAAGGGTTGAGGGAGGAGAAAGAAAGGCTGCTGAACAGTTTGGTTGAGGCAGAGTAAGTACAGTAGTTATAATGACATTTAATTGTTTATTGCAAATGGCATGCTTGAGAAATGGTTATCAATATTTATGTTTATGATACTGAGGGTTCAAAGCAAGACTATAGTAAGTGCTTCATGTTTTTGAAGCACTTACTATAGTATTGCATTGAACACTTGATACAGATCTGGCTGTCTATTTTTACATTGAATAGTTATCTAGTTTCGGGAGGATAACCACTGTAAGGCTTGCGGTTTTCATGACTCATTCCTTGTTGCCATTATGGGTCGGTCAGCCCTATTAACTTTGTGGTCAAAGGTCAAGATCACATTGAGCATGATTAGTTTCTAGAGGATTACTTAATCCTTTTAGTGCTGGAATCCACTTTATGCTTTTTAAAAGCAGCTTATTCAAATAGGTTAGATCTAGGCCAGCCGGTGAGTGAATTGTGATCTTACCTGTTTGCTACTCTGAGTATCTTTTCTCATCAAATTTAAGCAGATATTTAAGGTATAGGAAAGCAGACGACAAAAATCTATTTTTAGGAAATTAGAAATTTACCCAACATTCTAAGGATTTAATATATCATTGTCTTCTGGCTCCATTGCAGAGAAACATGCCCTTTATTATGGCAAAAGAGATCTCATTCCATAATAAACTTGTTTAATTTTAAGCTTTTCCCCTCATACTACATATAGGCAGAAAACTTTTGAACCTGCTGAACATTACAAATCCCTCCAAGTAATCACCAATATTTGATATGTTAGACAAAGAGAACTTTGATTGACACAACAAAAGAAGAAAATATATTTATGAAGAATTTCTCTCTGTTTTTCTTGATTTGGCACAATCAAAGGGAGTTAATCAACCACATGTTTATTCTCACATATTATCTCCCTTGACCTGTACAGGAGACAGATCATGTTATGGGAAAAGAAGACTCAACTGGCCAGGGAGACGAGGGCTGCTGTGGATTCTGAAGTTGGTCAGGGAGAGATCCGAGCAATGAAGGCTGAGATCCACAGGATGCAGGTTCGATATGCACAGCTCATGAAGCAACAGGAGAAAATGATCCAAGAGATGGAGAAGGCTGTGTCAAGGTAAATTTTCACCATGTAAATCGGAGGTTATCATTGGGTTCACTTTTCAGAAAAAAGAGTGTTTAATCTAGACAAAAGAACTTGTTTGACCATCAATGAAAAAAAATAAATAAATAAACATAAGTTAACAGTATTTATTGATAATCTTTTATAAAAAAGAGTTTCCCAAAAACCGAATTCGTCACTTACTTCATAATACATCACTTTAATATATTGGCTGCAAAGGACCCTAGAAATCACTGTGACAAAAGTTAAATCACTCCTAGTGAGAAATTTATCTTTTTGGTTTCTAATAAACATTAATGACAAAATGTATTGGATAGTTATTTGCTATTTATGTGGTTAAACAAAGGATTTTTAGAAATTTAGCATACAAAAGTTTTCAATGCTTCTTTATCTAAACCTCATATTTATATCAGATTTTACGTAGCATTAAACACATTTTCAATTATAATGTTGAAATGCCCAGCTTATAATGATGGAGAGGAACCCAAGCAGAGAGGGGCCTTAACCTATTACCAAACAATCACAACATTTGACCAGTTTGTTGGAGACAACTCTGGAAAACATTGTGGGAAAAGGTGAAATTGCTTATAGCGAGCAATTTCTCCTTTTCCCACAATGTTTTCTGCCCTATCAGATGGTTACTTTCAATTTTCATCAGATTTTGAAATGTCGTCTGCAAACTGTTTCAATTTGGGACAGTTGAAAATTTGTTGTTTGGGAAAGCGTTAATCGCTTATTCATTATCACGGTAACGTTATTTTTGTAAACAAAAGAGTCTGATATATGTTTGGCATCTGATTTGTTGTCGTTTCAGACGTGACACCATCGTGACCCGTGGGGATGCCCAACAGAAAATCAACAAAAAGGTGCTAACAAAAGGAACATTCGAAAGGCAGATGAATGAAACAAGGAAAAAGATCAAAACAACAATTTCTGTAAGTTTGACTTGTCTTTTTTTACATCCTTTTCAGGCGAAAAAGACTGAGCTCTAGCTGACAAACATACATGCATCTTGAAGCATGACCTCAGAGGCATTTTATTAAGTCTTGCACTATTCCCATAATATGATGAAATTTAAAATTTTGTGCTTTTTGGCCTTTTCATTGTAATATATGTAACTCTATCATAGAAGTTATGTATTTTCAACACCTTAACTCATTTACCCTTATGGGACTGGTCCAAATCAAAAGCAACAGCGGATGACAGAAAGTAATTTTGATAGGAAAAACATTTCCTTTATAGCAATGGGTAGAAATAATTGTGGCTCAAGGATAAATTTCTTATAAGGGGCAAATCATCGTTCAGTCAAAGTGGTTTATAAAGTTTTTATCAGCAGATGAACCAGAGAGGTATTATGGAGTAAAGAAAAAGACCATTTAGCTCTAGTTCATGTTAATGTTCAAAGACAGGGAAATCCTTATTATAAGCATTAAAATGCCTTACAGTATTGCACACACTATCTTGTCTATTGATTTATGAAACAATTCCGTATGAAGCTTAGAAGACCAAAATACTGCACATTAGAGTTTTACATTGTATTGTGATGAATCGAGCAAAGAGACCTCTCAAAGGCACAATCATGTCTGATTAGTGATATTTTCAACCGCTGATCGGTTGGTTGTGCTGTATACATATGTATAAACTTGCATATTCTCTATAACAATGAACAGGTTCTTAAATTTGCAAAAGACTTCCACAAACATTACCGGTACTTTATCTATACAGGAAGCATATTCATGCTTCTGAAAGGTTTTGAAGTAATCAAATTGGTGCACATTGTTTCTCTTTTTATGTTAGGCCTTTACCAAACACCAAATTTTTGACAGTCCCAAATTGAAGGAGTTTGCAGAAAACATTTCAATATGTGGAATTGAAAAACATTGTGGGAAAAGGAGAAACTGCTTGTTAAGAGCAATTTCGCCTTTTTTTTACAATGTTTTCCAGAGTCGTCTGCAACAAACTGGTCAAATGTCTTTATTGTTTGGTAATATGTTAACAGGAAGCCAATTCATGTGATGGTGAGATAAAGGACCTACAGGAGCATCAGCGAGACTTGAGCGGCCAACTAGAGAATCGGCAGATCAACCTCCAGCACCTTCAAGGAAATTCAGACACGCTCGACGGGGACATTGATAGAATGGTCGAACTCAAACAAAAGGTAAGCTTGTCATGAGCAATTTATACTTTCTTCTCTATTGTTTTGCTCAACTTTCATTTAAAAGAATTATGTTTGAATGTTCTGCTTTTGTTTTTTGCAGACGACATTTCTAAATGTAATGAAAGTGAAAAATAATCTTCTGATAGGGCAAAAAACACTGTTGGAAAAGGAGGAATTGTTCGTTAAGAGCGATTGTCTGCAACAAACTGGTCAAATGACATTATTGTTTGGTAACAGGTTAGTCAAACAATTTATAGGCACTGTGCGTCTGCTCTACATTGAGTAAACCATTCCTCCATATGTGAATTTGTGACTTGTTGAAATAGAGAGAAACAGCAGATGAAAGAAAAAAGAATAATGAGCAAATAATGTTTCTTCTTAATATTTGGTAGAAACCATTATAACTATAGGGTAAATGGAGGTATCATACAGTGCAGTGTAAAGCATTTTGTGAATTAGAAAAAGAAATTCATAATTCATCACAACTGAAATTTTCTGCTGGATTACTATTGCCACTGACTCAGCATTTTTACCTCTGACACTTTATCCCCAAATGACTTCCAAATCCTGGATCAACTTTTGACAGTAATGAGTTGGGATGCTGATGTTAAGCCTTTAAGAGGTGTCAAACAGATACAGGGAAGGTAGGGACCAGACTTTGGTTCCATGTTGTTGTTCTAACCCATTACCAAACAGAAACAACATTTGACCAGTTTGTTGCAGACTCCTCTGGAATACATGGTGAGAAAAGGAGAAATTGCTCGTAACAAGCAATGTCTCCTTTTCCAACAATGTTTTCTACCCTATCAGAAGATTATTTTACAACTTCATGATATTTTGAAATGTTGTCTGCACACTCAGTCAATTTAGGACATTACAAAATTTGGTAAAGGGTTAAGTCACAATCAATTAAATTTGATTTGTTTGTGCATTTTAAAGGGGGGAAAAACATAGAGATTTAAAATGTTTGGTATGGTATAATTGAAATCTATGAAATGCATTGTGAGAGAAGAAGAATTTGCTAAGGATGAGCAAATGTCTTCTTTTCTCATAACGTTTATGAAAGTTGTATCGTTCCAATGAGCCATTTGATTTGGATAAAGGTAATTTTGTCTGATGTGTTAATGTCTCTTAATGCTGTTATAAAGCTATTGGTCTGGATATCCTTAAGATTCTTTAATGAAATTAATACATAATACCGTTTTAGGCTTTTGTGATTAATTTGGAACAGCAAACATTGGTTGTGAGAGCAATAAAACTGGTCAAGTTGTGATGTATGAAGAGAGGAAAGATCTTTGTTCCACAGTAATTTTAGAATAAACTGAATTAAGGATGTGGATTATACCAGAATCAGAGGCTTAAGTTAATTACATGATTATGGCAACGGGGCTGGCCAGAGAACTATGGACCAAGATAAATATGTAACTCAGTCCCTTTACCCCCTTAGAAATCAATCATCTTTAAATGCATCAGCGATGACAATTTTACATTTTGACTAGATTTTTGGGTCAAAGTTGTTATTTAAGATGGATAAATGGCAATTCAAACTTTGATTTGATTATCAAATCATCAACAGACTTTTTTGCTTCTATTTTTCTTTGGATTTAGGTATCAAAAGTAGATTAAACTAAGACTTATCCAAGTGTTTTATGCAGTTGCTTCAGAGAATTTGTATTCATCATTGGAAAAAAGAGTAATTATTCCTTTGTAACTCTTTATCCTAAGATATTTCTGTTGTCTCCAATGATATTTCAATTCTAAAATCAATTCTGTTGTGGTCCCTAAAGAAGGAAAGATTATAATTTTTATTTGATTCTCTTCTCTTCATTGTTTTTTTTTCTCATGATTTGAATTAAATATTTCATATGCAAGTGATTTTTTTGATTTTTTTAATAAAGGATATTACTTTTCTCTTAACTTTCAAAATGTGACAATTTGGGTCTTCTGATGATTTCAGAATGAAACAATCATGAATGTAATGATGTATTTTCGGGTAATGGTTTAATATAAAACAATGGAATTATTGGAATTATCTGGTTAAAGGTCAGGATAGTGATCCTGTCAAATCAGTGGAGTAGTTTGTACATGTTGTGCTACTGTTATCAAATAATACTTAGTTGAAGTAAAGTAATTATCTTGTGATAACAAATCTGGTAGGTGACTTCCTTATCCCGGATTAACTTAAACAGTAATGTAAAGTCAATTTGTATATCTCTATGTTCGCTAGACTCTCTACCAAATGACAAGTCTTTCATGAATTCAAATAGAAAACATTTGCAGAAGATGATTACAGTTGAAATAGGATTTCCGATTAAATCTCTGATCTCTGGTAGGCGAGCAACTAATTTTGCAAAAAAGATGATGAAGCTAATATGGCTTAAACTCTCCTTCCTAAAATGATTTTTAGCGTTCACTGGAGAGTTTTAAATATTTTTGATACCAAAGTTAGAGTACTTTACGTGAGATTTTTTGCAGCAGTGGCCACAATCTTCCCACAATGTTTATTTTTGGAAAAAACTGTGTGACTCAAGGAGTATTTGCTCATGGTGAACAAGTTACCCTCATTATAATGATTTCATATTAGATCATTGTAAGTTCTGAAGTTAAGAAAGATTTAAAACTCTTCTAAACCAAATTGCTTACAAATAAGAATAATTACAAGAGGCAAGGTCTTCTGTTTCAACCCTTTCCCAAACAATAACGACATTTGACCACTTTGTTGCAGACGACTTAAGAAAACATTGTAAGAAAAGGAGAAATTGCTCGTGACGAGCAATTTTTCCTTTTCTCAAAATGTTTTCTGCCCTATCAGAAGATTATTTTCCAATTTCATCACATTTTGATATGTCGTCTGCAAAACCTTTCAATTTTGGACAGTGAAAATTTGTTGTTTGGGCAAGGGTTAAACATAGTTTTCACATATTATGCAAGTGAATCTTATGTTTTTTTAGATTTGCAAATTCGATTTGCAAATGTCTCAATCTAAAACGCTCCTATCATTCTATATGTTGTTACTGCTTGAATCAAGTTATGAATCTATATTGAACATTCAACAGTTTAAAGAGTCACTGTCCCCAAATTGAAATAATTAAAACTGACACATTTATATCTGCTAATTCCTTTAATTCAAGTTCAAGCTGACCGGCAACTCATTAAAAATGACATTTTACTAATTTGTTTTTTACAAATTTTTGAATGGGTTTTAATTGTGAACAAGGAACTGTCTATAAAACTGTCGTGGGAACAATGCCCCGGTTCAGTAGAAGTAATCTCTTTGCCTTTAGGACAGGGAAAAACTTAGCCTTAACCCTTTCCCAAACAATGAGGACATTTGACCACTTTGTTGCAGTCGACTTTATAAAACATTAAAGGAAAAGGAGAAATTGCTCGTTCTGCCCTATGAGAGGATTATGTTCCAATTTCATCCCATTTTGAAATGTCGTCTGCAAACTTTTTCAAGTTGGGACAGTCGAAAATTTGTTGTTTGGGAAAGAGTTAAGGACAGGGAAAAACTGAGGCAGAAAATCACATGTCATCATTTGATTTTTACATCTGCCTCAGGGGAAATCAGTTGTCTCCTCCCCCATAGTGCACTTTGAAGTGTTAGATATGTTGTACTTTACCATAACGATCAGCAATTTATCAACATGTACTTTTCATGATTGTCTAATTGATGTGAGAAAGGACATGCTGATTGGTGATAAGATTGATAACTTGTCTGCCATGGTCGTGTTGGAGGTACATTGAACCTTGGATCGTTCTGATAAATAAATCTTCAATCCTTCTATGATACTAGCCGATACTAGCATAAATTTTCTTTACTTTTCACGAACTAGATGCCGAGTCTTCCCCAAGCATGCTATGTGCTGTTGGGCTTATGCCTATTTATTCAAAATAAGCACTCTCTATCCCCCACCCACACCCTGGGACCTTTATTGATTTCTTTGGGCTTAAGATTTGTCCTGCAGCCAGTCTACTTGCTTCCGACATTGATATATTTATATTTTTGTCTTTGTTATCCAAAATACACCTAAAAAGCACTGTCCGAAATGCATATTTTTAAAGGAATTGATTGCAGGACTGGGGTACCTCAAAAGGTTTTTACTCTAGATGGCACTTAACATCTTCCTATTTTTCATTCTTTATAAATGTCATTTGTTGGTGCTCTGCATTTTGACAAGCCAACAAATGCTCTATGAGGAAACAGTTTAAACTTTAATGCCAGGGGTGGTGCATCAATAAGTAATGTTACCTGTCAATGCAACATGACAGTTCATTTATCTAAAATTGCTTCAGCCCCTGGGCTTTGTGTTCTGTTATTTGGTATCAATTATAGGTTATGGGGCTGCTAAAGTGATGGGAAAATCAAACAACAATAAAATTGTGATTAAATATTTGCATAACTGTTCTGATTTTACCTGACTTCAATAAAATTGTAAAGCTGATTTTTGCTAATTCTATTGTATGTTATGTAATATTTGTGCTCTGTCAATCAATTTAAATTGCAATTGAAATACCCTTTTATTATATCAATTTCAAGTATTTTTGCATTCTGTTGTGTTTTTCTATTAATGCATTCATTAGCAAAGGTACTTAGGATGACTTCCTCCAAATAGTTTTTCTCTTACGTCAAGAAAACAAAACAAGACAGTGTAAGCATTGACAAACATCTACTTTCCATTGAATAAGGCATTGATAGAGAATATCAACAAGTTGCTTCTTGTTGTGTTTGATTTCTAAAGAATTGCCCTCTCTTGTAACCACTCTCGGTATGCATTGATTCTCTAACAATGGCTTTGCTGATATAAGTCCCTCTGTTTTGATGCTCTTCAAAGCTCTTTAGGGGATTCCATTAGCTATGCTCTCTGGTAACAATGGTCTAGATTTTCTTCCAGGCCAATCTTCAGTCCCCTATATTGATCTCATTTACACATTCATGAACTGGTGCCTAATTATATCGGACCCCCAACCCCTACAAACAGATTAGGGGTGATAGTCCACATAGGGTCAATGATAAATTAAGCCCTTTGTGTGACCCTTTGTAGTTTGAATATAAATATAGCAAAAAAAACTTCAATGGGATTAGGCTCCATTGGAATGTTGTATTGTAATCTGCGAAGTTGGAGTCGGATCAACACCATTGTTGTTGAGTGTCCAATCCAAGGCTACAGTAACTTTAAGTCCTTCCATAAAAGTCATCAACATCTATACATGGCCGTTTACCAAACGCCAAACTTTCGACTGTCCCAAATTCAAAGAGTTTGTAGACAACATGTCACAAAATGTGATGAAATTGGAAAACAGTCTTTTGATAGGGTAGAAAACATGGTGGGTAAAGGAGAAATTGCTCATTTAGAGCAATTTTCTCCTTTCCCACAACGTTTTCCAGAGTCATCTGAAACAAAGTGGTAAAACGTCGTTGTTTGGTAATGGGTTAATCGAGGGACCAATCCAAGACTCCAGTAAGTCCTTCAATTAGCGTAATTCTTACTGTGGTCTTGCAATGCGTTTTTGAGTTGATACTTCGTAATGTACATGATATAACTTTGATGGCAACTTGTGAGATAGAAAAGCCTGTAAAAAGTTAAGATTCCTTAACGTACATGCAGTGTATATTTAAAAAACCTTATTGTAGGATATTACAAATAACAATCTGATAATAGATTTTACCAAGACTTTTTTTTTCGACCGACCTACGCAAGCAGATGGGTTATTTTTCTGGGATGTCTGCTCTCTATTAGCATTAACACTTAACACATGACAGTTTGAAATTATTGGAGATATTGCTTGGCTTCATAATAGAATTATAGGATTCTGATAGGATTGAAAGAAACTAATCATGCATAATAATGGTGTGATTTTCATCTTTGTTGCGACTCTGATAGAATAATGCGTGACTATGTTACAGATGCATCGGTCCGGAGGTGCTAAACAAACACGCACACTTGATGAGATGACGCCATATGTGTTTTCTCCCACTCCTCCATTCTAGACTGTAGCCTTTAATTATCATATGGGTGTTTTCTTTCATGTACCAACAATAGAAAGGTTAAACAAAAACATTTTGGCAATAGGAAAAATTATTCACTTTTTGTCATGGTTGATTAACAAGAAAAAGGCAAACTTATTGTTTCATTCAAGAAGTATTTAAAAAGTTATATGATGAATTCTTTCTTGTAATTTTGTATCACTATCTAAGAGACAATTATAATGAATTCCCTTAAAAAACTTTTAGAGAGGAAAAAAGAAGTTAGCATAAGAAACATGCCTCTTATATCGACCTTTATGAAGGACTTGCATGGAGCCCTTATATGTTTTAACCCTTTCCCAAACAACAAAATTTCAACTGTCCCAAATTGAAAGAGTTTGCAGACGACATTTCAAAATGTGATGAAATCAGAAAATAATCTCCTGATAGGGCAGAAAACATTGTGGGAAAAGGAAAAATTGCTCGTTTCCCACAATGTTTTCTAAAGTCGTCAAATGTCGTTATTGTTTGGGAAAGGGTTAAGGTGATGCATTCAAAGTTTCAAACCCGCTCATCTTTTAAAGGAGTTAATTATACATGTAACCTGTATCAGGTGTGTTAAACTTGGCACTCATAAAAGTGCCTTGCTTATTTAACATGTGCACGCTGAAAAATGTAAATCAGTAATTTGTGAAATGCATATTGAGTTTTATCAGTACCTGTTTGGTATCATAAAGATGCCAAAAATGTATTTGCCATAAGTTAATTAAACAAATACTTATAGCCCTTACATGAATAGAATGGTTTAAAGTAAGAATTGTTATTTAATAGAAATACTAGTAAAAAATACGTTTGACAGAAAATTCATTTCCAACTTAATTTGGCAATTGTGGTGAACAGAAGAAAGCTGGTTTTTCATAAAAATGTCATAGAGAAAACAAGAACTTTTTCCTATCTTACCACATAGGAGCATTCCTCCAGTATTCGGCCATGGTATAAAAAACAAGTGAATGTGAAATCTATGACTTACAAAAGGCAGCATACATTTTAGGAATCTTTAATGAATCTGTTTACAGAAGTATGATAGAAAAAATACAATGTACCTAAGAAGTTGGTAACCCTTTAGAGAAAGTACAATGGGAGGTTGATTGAATTAACACATCTTTCTCTGATATGCTTTAACAATGGTCTATTAGCGCTGGACACACTTGCAAAATTAACAGCCTTTATATGTATGATGGGACACACTTGTCAAATTAACAGCCTATATATGTATGATAATTTTATATGTGAAAAAGGACAAAAATCTGTTATGGACGACACATTATGTGTGTTTGTGGCAACAGCTTGTACAATACACTGTATTAATAGAATTATTGAATATTGATAAAGATGCTTGTTGTAGTATCATGGATGCTATTTTGTTGGTTCAATGCAACATTACAATAAATAAATACTTAACAGTTGTGAAGGACTAACTATGGTCAATGGTTCAAACAACTATCTATTATTTGATAATTTTGTTAGATTTATCACCTTCACCATTAAATTGGTATCTGTCCCCTATCACAAAGGTAGACAAATTGTGCAAACATTTTAATTTTGTTCAAATGATAGGTTTTAGATGTTATCTTGCACAATTGTCCATTATCTAGAAACGTACATGGAACACAGAGTAACAGTCTAGTGAAATGTTTGCCTTTTGGATGACTGGGTTTATCATAAAGGGTTGTTGTCAACATTCTGGTTGTTTGTCAATATCCAATTATTGAGGAAAAAGGAAAAATCATTTATAATTTCAATTTCCTTCCATCAACAAAAGCAAGTTTACTATCAAATGAATTAATTCAAATTCTGTTTGATTTACATTGGAGTATGCAATGTTTTTCAATTTGTGATGATCAAAACTTCATCTATGCCCATAACATCAATTTGTTTAAATGCAGCAAATTTATGGAAAAGGCAGTATCACAAAAGTGTAATTTGCTCACAAAGAGAAGTAAACAATCAAATTTGATATGGTGAAATAATATGTAATACTATTGAAATTATCACTATAGTTTATGCTAGTCTATGCTAGTTGTAAAATATGTAGATGGTTATTAAGATGTTTACTCAATAAGAAAGTTATGCTCAATAAATCTGAGGTCAACTACATGGTGATTGACATTGTATGGGCAAGGCATTAACATAAGGAGTTATCAATGGTAAAATCTTTTCACAAGTCATGTAAGGGTTATGTCATTCAGCTGATTAAAATGTTTCAAAAGTAGTTCTTTCTTATGATACAATGTGCCTTTATTTGTTTAGATTGGATGCATTAACTGTGTGAAAATAGCATCTGAAAAGGGTTAGCATTTGTGTCAAAAGTATTAGTTATGGATTAGGGGATTGATCCTTGATAGACAGGGTTAACCCTTTACCAAACGCCTTTTTTTTTACTGTCCCAATTTGAAAGAGTTTGCAGACGGCGTTTCAAAATGTAATGAAATTGGAAAATAATCTTCTGATAAGGCAGAAAACACTGTGTGAAAAGGAAAAATTGCTCGTCACGAGCAATTTTTCCTTTTCCCATAATGTTTTTCCAGAGTCGTCTGCAACAAACTGGTCAAATGTTGTTATTGTTTGGTAATGGGTTAAACCCCCCCTACCCCTTACAAACAATTCTGTGATCGATTCAAATTTAAAGAAAGAGCAGACGTCAATAAAAAGAACATAGAAATTCCATTTTCTTTGTGAAATGATTTAGAAACCATCGTCACAAAAGGAGGAATTACTCATTAGGAGAAATTAATCATTTTGTCTCAATGGTTTCTCAGGTTCTCTACAACGGATGTGTCAAAGTGTAGTATCATGGAGAAACAAGGGCTATAAAAATTGGAACCATTGTGACAAAAGTTTCCTCTTATTAAGATCAAGTAATGACGTAAGATAAAGAAATAGAATTTCAAAATCCTATCATTCCAGAATCTTTCTGAGCTGATTGGCAAACAGCAGAAGATGAAGTACTACCAACAAGCCAAGGATGGGAAATATGTTCGAATCTGCAAGTCAGACGCCTCCCTTGAGTCCGAGTACCAGAAACAGGTGGACCGCATGCAGACTTTAGCGAACATCGTAGATCGACTTAACCAGGAATATCCTCATGCACAGCCCGCTCTTAGACGTGTAACTGTCAACCTGAGCTCAAAGACAAATGGAGATGATTAGATAGTTTGTTGCAGACAATGTATGTTGTTCTAACTTGACAAGTGAAAGTATGTTGTATTTGAGGTATACAAAAAAAGTATAAAGAATAATTGTAAAGCTATTTATTTAAAAAAAATGTTGTTTTAACTGAAATTTGTTGGTGTTTTCTTGTTTACTTTTTTCTCAGTCTACAGACTGCTATACATGTATATGAGCCATGTCACAGGAAAAGGGGCACTCAGACATAGCAAACAGTGTAGCCCCAGACCAGCCGCCATGTCACTGACATGGCGGTTGGTCTGGGGTTACACTGTTTGCCATCTTAGAGGACATCAAGTTCTACCTTTAAATAAATACAAATGATAACTGTCGTGACTAGATGCTGGATTAATAGCACTAAGAAAGAGCTGAGACAGCGGTTTTTATTTATGTCCGAGTGCCCCTTTTCGCGTGACGCGGCCCCTATGTTTTGTAGCATATTACTGTTACAAGTCAGGATTTGCTACAATTCTTTTTTTCTTGAAGCAATTCAATTTCTCACAGTGGCACAGAAAAGGCCATTACATTATTTCATTTAACAAATGTATGCATCATTGTTTACTTTGATGTCACTGCCAAATCCAAATGTTTCATATGATATGATTCGATTTCTCAGTATTCAATGAAGGAAGAGGCTTGTCTAGAGTTATTATCACTTTTCCAAATCAAGGCATTGCTTTGGAAAATACACTATGTTTAAACATTGTTGTAAAACAAGAATCAACTCATTGTTTGAGGCCTTATCTCATTTTAACATCATTTCAAGGTTTCCTAGCTTTTAAGCATTCTTTCAATATTGTAAAAACATATGTAAATGGAGAACAGTTTGGATCAGAAATGGTGTAGACCTAGCTGATACTATGCACAATTGTAGTATGACTTTTCCAAGACATATCACCATTTATTACTACTGTTGTAAATCAATGCCAACTTTATCTACCTGATTGGAAGACATGTACTAGGGTTTTTAATGGTGTTTTATTACCAATAAAACTGTAAATGCTAATTCATAACCTTGTCACATACATGCCATGGAATAAATATAGTACAGGTGTTAATATATTTATTGCTGGCTGTATAGTATGGTATAACTAGGTTGGAAATTCCAACTCAGATCAAAGATTAAGAATCATCTCTTTTTTCATTGTTTTACAAGTTTGAACTTATTTTAGCTCACAAATAAAGAAACAATTGTGACAAAGGGAGAAATTGCTAATATTTGGCAATTTCTCATTTGTCACTATTGTTTTAACTCAGTGTGATAAAGACAATTTTCCAAAAATAAATGAAAGATGACCATAAATCAGCCGCTATATAGACTTACAAAAACACTGATTTTAACATTTGCACTTTCAACATTTCTGGGACAATGTTCCAATAAGTGTTATTATTGTGAATTTGATTTTAACTTTTTTGTTTCATACCACTGACATTACTTATATATTTTGCATACCAGCATGGCACTGTTTAATTTTCAATGTATTAATTGTTTTTGAGATGTTCTGTGATAAAAACTATTTGTATTGCCGTCCTTTTCTCTCTGATAACATGTTACACACTAAGGTATTTATTAATTGAAAATGCATGTATGCTATATTTGAATAAATATTTTATTTGAAAACGAATGCTACATTGTCTAATTGTGTCAATTACCGATGATGAAAAAGACATGGATCAAATTTTTACATAACCATGGCCATTATTTGAATCCTTCAGATGTCCTTACATCTTTTACAGTCTTTGACTGAATGTCAGAAAAATTCAATAAATTGAAGCTTTTATGGGTTTTTTTTTATTCATCTTCAAATGTGTTTGTAAGATGAACATTCCACCAGTTTTGTCATTACTATTTCAGCAGAATTCATGAAAGTTTCATTATAAGCTTCTTCAAGCCATTTCTTACAGGATTTTGTGAGTGGCCAATATTAAAAGCAAAAGCAGACCTCAAAACCATTAACCTAAAAAAATCATTTTGCTATGTTATTGGAAACTATCATAACAAAAGGTCAAAATGCACGGGCGTTCACAGTGGTTTCTTAAAGATGTAGGCGCATAAAAGTGAGGCATTATGCAGCAAGAGATTTAACCAAATACCTAATAAACAAGTATAAGACTTGGTTAAACAAGCAGCATAATATTTTATTACTCATGCGCTGCCACTGCGGTTCTCAAGTACTACCAAAAAAAGGTACAATGATTGCCTCGCTGGCTGTATGTTGGCTGGCTTCATGTTGCAGCATATTGTTTAACTTAAAATGGATACAAGTTCGTTCGTATAAATATTACATCATCGTAGTATCCATTTTACACTAACACTTGTTTCCATACAAAACGAAATCTAATGAAATGAACACCCTTGTTTCAATACAATACGCGATCTAACAAAATGTGCCCTAACAGTTGTGTAGTTCCCTGATACAGTCTACAAAACCAGGAGAGTTCAATGTTACCAAACGGTATGCCACACTGAATTAATTACTTTTTTGTGGCAAGTTTATCTTCTTGTCCCACTTTTGTTGTTAGTGCAAAAAATGCACAATAACAAAGGCCTAATAAACATTTATTAGGTCTTTGACAATAAGTATGACTTGGTGAAAAGCTTTTGTGACACACTCGCACGCAGGCTTATCCGTGACTTCACTTCATGCAGTCATTTTGATGTCCCCCGTTATCATATCGCTGTTTCAAGTGTGAACACAACGGAACAAAGGTTTCTGGCGATCTCTATGTTTAAATGTCATCCTGGCGCTAAAATCGAAAGTTTGCTTTGGCGATACTGAACAAGGGAACTCTTTCAATATTACTCAACCAGACTTAACGGGCAAACAAATATAGAAACATCCCGATTGTTGTCCGAAACATCGTACCTTGCCATTGTAGATATAGAAACCTACCAACAATAGAAGGCTATCCTTGGGCTCAATTGGTCTGTTGGAGACAATTTTTGATACCATTGTTTCGCACACATCAATGATCTTCGTTCTCCGCAGCATTTCTTTTCTTACACGTTCTTCAAGTCTACCACATTCTTAGCTGATGTCTGTGACTGGGAACTGAGTCAAATCTAGGCGATGAAAAATGTCGTTTGAGAAAGAGCAAATACCTTTGACAAAAAGGCCTACCCAATACATAGTATACATGTAATTGGTTCGAGAACTTGGGACTTGGTCAACTTACCGAAGCATTTTGGAATTTAAGCATGTGGTAGAGGCAGTTGTCTATATTGAGAAAACTGTGCGGCAATGTTTCTATGACTACGTCGTAGACAAGAAATAGTCTTCTTTTCCTCGTGAATTTCTTAAACTACCCGAACTAACACGATGGTAGCAAATATCTTGTTTTAGTACTTTTATAACGAATTATGGTTACATGGCATATTTCCACACCAATAGTAAATATATAACAACGCTTTTGAGAGCTAATCAATATAATACCATGGCCAAAACCAAAAAATGTCCATGCATAATGCTTAACCCATTATCAAACGATAACGACATTTGACCAGTTTGTTGCAGGCGACTCTTGGAAACATTTGGGAAAAGGAGAAATTGCTCTTAACGAGCAACTTTTCCTTTTCCCATATTGTTTTCTGCCCTAAAGGAAGATTATTTTTCAATTTCATCACATTTTGAAATGTCGTCTGCAAACTCTTTGAATTTGGAAAAGTCGAAAGTTTTGCGTTTGGTAAAGGGTTAAGCAAATCCTCTAACAAAAATGAATTCTAGCGTACATGGTTGCGTGCCATTGATGCCCCATTCCCAAATCGACTTGGTAAAAAAAAAGTCTTGAAACATTACTTAATAAGTTTCCATTTTAGTTCACATTGTATTATGGATGGTTTGGTCCTATCATTCTTAGGAAAAGAGTCATTTTCAGTAGCGCGGATTAGTAAGGACTTAAAACAATCTGTCCTTAGCACCTGTTTATCTATCCATTCCTTGTTATATAGATTACTTTTCTAGTAGGAAGCGTCACCCTCATGTTTTTCTCTTGCTCTATACAAACTTATTTTCCGCGAATGACTCTCGATTCTCCATTGCATATAGTGTCCCCTGAATATCATACAACGAATGTTGTGCATTTTTAAAGAAATTAGATTTTAACTTCCTTTTATGAAGATTTCATATATTTTTTCGTATATTAACTCATTTGCCACAATGATTTTTAAATACCGCCCTCTTCAAAGACGACAGGCGGCAATCAATAAGCATGAAACTTTATATTTTCTGAGATATTGAGCCGAACTTTAAAACCCATTGAGACAAAGGGAGCTACTTTTTTTACGTTTGCCAATTTGTTTCAAAAAGTTCTGCTGTGCATGTGTATTAACAAGGGGTGCGATGGATGTTGTACTT
This sequence comes from Cerastoderma edule, assembly GCA_947846245.1. Lineage (NCBI taxonomy): Eukaryota > Metazoa > Mollusca > Bivalvia > Cardiida > Cardiidae > Cerastoderma > Cerastoderma edule. Next base: position 21,029,442 of record OX401406.1, read on the forward strand.
AATGCATTCAAATCTTTTTTTCAGTTTTGGCTGTATAAGTGTCGCGTGTAAGTAACATTTACTAGAAGATGAAAATCATATGCAATTCTTGAAAGTAAACAGCTCCTTACTCCATAAAACACCAACTTTCCGCTCATTCTGCAGACGGCTTTAGAAACCAGAGTGACAAATATATAAATTGCTCATCAAGAGCAATTTATACATTTGTCACAATGTTTTTTACCAAAATATATTTAACATGTTTTTATCTTTTTTGCAGGTCGTCTGCTTACCTTGAATTTGGAACAGAACCATATTCCTATAGAGGAGAGAATGGGATAACCCGGTTCGGATAACCCATTACCAAACAATAACGACATTTGACCAGTTTTTGCAGACGACTCTGGAAAACATTGTAGGAAAAGAGAAAATTGCTTTCAGCAAGCAATTTCTCCTTTTCCCACAATGTTTTCTGTCCTATCAGATGATTATTTTTCACATTTTGAAATGTCGTCTGCAAACTCTTTGAATTTGGGATAGTCGAAAGTTTGGCGTTTGGTAATGAGTTAAGGGGGAACCAGCCCATGTTGCAGGTACATAACGGGTTGAGTATTAACGGGAGTCTGGCCCGTGCGATAAACGGATCGATTAATGGGAGGGCTGAACAAAGACTAGCAGATAGGCAAACATGATACAATGAGGATGGGACCAGATGTTAACCCTTGTCCCCTTCCATTCGCGCCCGTGGATACATGATGTTCCCGCTGGTTCACCCTTTCCCGCTCACTTGATCACCGATTAACTGTATTCGGCAACCATAACTAATAAGTACTTGTACTTGTTGTTTAAATCGTTTCTTTATTTTTCGTTTGGTCATTCAAGATTAATATTTTAAATGGTTCAACTATAAAAGACCAACAGATGAATGATGAGAAAAGCAAAAAAATAAGGTCATTGTATTCTTGAAAGTAGATTTCTTCAGTTTTCTGCAGCAGATGTGGCAAGGAAAAGTACTATGGCGTAAAGGGTTAAACGACAATGCATCTGGATGATTCAGAAGCCATTATGGCCAAAGAGAACATAGATTGTAACGATGATTCCTTTCTTTCGGACAAATTGTTTCTGTAACACATCGCAAAACTATGGCATGGTTAGTACTTGATACACATTTGCGGCGTTTTTTGGGTTTTCTCCATTTGGTTAAGTCACCAGTTCTCATTCAAAGGAATAGCTCCAAACATGTTTTCATAATTCAATTTTATATCACAGTTCTTATGAAAATATATTTTCAGTAAAATCTTGAGTAATTTTCCCTTGTACCAAATTGGATTTTGGTATACATTCGTATGTCTACCACTGTATAGTAACTTGCAAGAAGAATTTCGTTAAAATGCAACCCTTGTAAAAATCATTGTAAACAATGAGATATGAGCTTCCGTTTTTGCAGGGACAAGTTATGCATACTTTTCTTTATCTAAAGGATCTACACAACATCGTTTAAGATCCCTTTTCCTTTCTTCCTGATTAACAGGGAAAGTCACACTTCCATAAACTTTGGGATTATCTAATGTCAAATTAATCCGATCTAAGAAAACAAGTTGCTGCATTTACAGTTATTAAAGAAAACGTCTGTCCTATAGTGTCTCTATTAGGATTAACGCATTTCTGCAAGAAATGGCTGCATTAGAAAACGTCTGTCCTAGTGTCTCTATCAGGATTAACGCATTTCTGCAAGAAATGCTAGGATTTACTGATTATTAGGAAAATATTTCAATGCTGACATCTGAATTTAATCCTAACTATGTCTTGCATTAATTTCTTGAACTCGGGCTGATTGCTACAACTAGAATCAATATGATCGTGCGCAATAAATATATTATAGAAGTTAGTATAGTATATTTCATTTCTTTTTTCTCATTGTAATCTTTTGTAATCTTCTGTAATATTTTGTAATCTTTTTGTAATATTCATTTTTGGAGGAAATAAAGATTTAATAATAAAGATTTAATAATCTATACACTCTGCTTCAGTATGTGACTTTGGTCAAGAGTTCTGACCCATAACACATATTCTTGTTTGGGTAAACTAACTTTTGATAAATTTGAAGCTCATTTCTGATAATAAGTAATACGTTCTTTATTTCTTTCTCATCATGGTTATAAACTTCATAATATACATCGATAATCAACCATGTCATTCATATTTGAACTATGTATACCCTTTGAACTAAACAAATATATATATGTATTGTATCGTCATTAAAACAATATTCGCATATCATATTGTAACTTTATTAAAACTAATTGTATTTCTTCTCGAAAATTAAACGCGGTCTATCAAGCTTTTGTTTCAATTTCCCCAGATACGTATAGGCTACGTTGGCGCCAAAACCACCGTATCGGTAAACGGGATGGCGCGCGCGGCAAAATGATTAAACGGCAGCCTGAGATATGCGATAATTTTCGGCAATTATCTTAGCCATTGTTGGGACACGAGCTAAAGAAATGGTAGCAAATTGGTGCAGACTTTATCTCTCAGTAATTAGTCGTGTAATAATTACGCGCGTGTGGAGAAACATATTAAAGACATACGTCGAACAGACGTTCACATGATTTCCTATTGATATCTGATAACTCGTTTTCATCTAAGTGCCGACCAAACCAGTCTGATCCTTATTGTCATAATATAAGTATATTTTCTTATAATTTGCCTACACGACGATACTTAAAGCAATTGTCATCACAAGACTGCAATTAACGAAATGAAAGATTGTTCAATAATCATTGCAGTTGTCGGCTCAAGTCAAAATTATTCATAACGACCTGTTTATCATTGGTGACACTGTTTTCATAAGTCATCAGTAAGCTTTTTTTTTTCCTTTCGCGCTTATTTTGAATTGTTGTTTTGAGGAGACATTGAAACATTTTCTCATAGTCAGACTCTGTCCGAATTTCACCATGCCTACTTCTACCATAACGTTTTCCACACAGAATAAATTTTGAACCAACGGTTTCATGTGAGATGGCTCGATGCATCCTTGAGGTGGGAGCAACTACTTTAGTTTGAAAAAAAATTATCGGCCAAAACTCTTCACAGCATTCTTCATCGTATCTTCATCTTCAAGATGACATCCTTCAACATTCTAGCGGGAAAGCCACTGGTGTTATCTGACCAAGTTATAGGCTGAGTAGACGATTAGCGACTGATATAATTAATATCTCTCTTTATAAATAAACAAATTAAAAGCCTTCGCCTCCCGATAACAAAGTTTTCCCTGACTGGGAAAATATTTATTAACTGCAATAAGTGACACTTGGCATACTGTGTATGTTTAAGAGTCCGCAAATTATGGAATTTGCGTCGTGTACAAGTTGACACTTGCCGTCCTTAACGTGTTTATACAGCAGTTGCATTGACACGTGTCTTTAACGATTATCAAGTTCTGTTACAAAGAAATGAATGTTAGACACACTTATCTAAAAATAACATTTATGTTTCATTTCAAACTAGATTTGTCTGACTTTAGACACATATGCACGTCTTATAATTCATATTTCAATATATCATTAATTAATTGATATGATTTAGTTTTATTTCTTAAATAAGTATTTTGCCAATTTGTTCCCTTCGACGACCAAATGTCCACATATCAGAAAGAAACAAAAAACAAACAAAAAATCAGACCATGCAAACATGTGATTTTTTTTTTATATAAGATATGCTTAATTATAACATACAGTCTCTATGACTTTTATATGTAGGGTACCGACTTTTCGCGTACTATAAAATCGAAGCTCTTGAGAAATTGCTTGTTTCGTTGTGTTGTGCTTTCAAATGCAAAGTATAGGCCTAAAGTTCCCTTATGTTTTGACGGTCGATTGCTTTCAAGTTGAACATGTTACAATATCCTAGCATAAAAAGGCGTAATACATAAACATTAAGGCGTAATACATAATCATTATGAAAAGATCCGCCAGACAAAAGGTCCAAACTCTTATTAATCACGAGTCAGGGGAAAAAGTAAGTAATTTCTATAAAAACTGCAACTCCCGCATTGAAAAAAAAATATCCAAAAAAGAAAAAAATTTCAAATCATACGATTGTTTGATAGACAAAACTAAACCATAGGCCTATTTGAATACGCTTGGGAAAAGTGGTCAATCTTGGCTATTTACTTTAATTAACTTAGGTTTACGTTAACTGCATCTGATAACGGTGCACTAATGAAATGACCCTATCATGTCATCGTGTCAAGCGCTCCGGCCTCAATAGCCAATCAGAATACAGTATCCGTTCGAATTTGAAAGTGCCGGGGGTATTGTGGGAATGCGTATATCCCAAGTGTTTGTAAACGAGCGAGTCATTGAGCCAATCAAACGAGAGGCGGAATTTCGTATGAATGTCAGTTGTGTGTGAATGAGTGCAATTGGGATGTTGTGTTTTTCTGCTACTGATTAAATGTTTTTAGTTTGAATGTAATTAGTTGTGTTCATCATTTATTAACAGAATGAAAGGTAAGATTGTCTTTTTTCCCCTACATTTGATTATTTGTTAGATATTCCATAAACGGATGCTGACCTGTGTAGATGGAATAGTGCGAAGGTTTGAAAAGGACGCATCATTAGAAACAAGAATATCGATAATCCGTTTACGATTAGATTCAAAGCTTAGTTTAAATAGTTACATCAAATTAATGTAAAGATTGAAAACCACCATCAAAGTACAAATGTTTGGCGAAACGTCGGAAGTATTTATTTTTTCAAATGATCCCGTTATTTAAATATTTTTCCCTCCTTCCGTTATTTTTTTGAAAAAGTGTTAGTTTAAAATTCAAATTACGCCAAGATGACTATTTCGCATAATATCATACACATTTGCATTTATCTTTTAAAAGAACTTTTTTTTCTTATAGGTTTGTAATGATTTAGATTGAACCAATCCCGAATTAAAAAAATGTCTTTGAAATTGATTTCAAAATTGTTGTCTTTTCAAAATAAATTATTGTAAAGCCAAACTCGCCAAGAATCGAACTGATATAGTACGATGTACCTCAATGAAGCCTTATGCGCAAATGATTATGCTAACTGCATGTTTATTGTGTTGAAATATTAATGTTGAATGTGTTTACAAAACGAAACCTGCCCAATCAACCAGTTTTGACAGTTGACCTAATTACGTTAACGGTCGGTAACGGGATCTAAATATAACCGTTAATCCGCTTATCACCTCAACATAGGGCGGCGCGTTTAGTCTTGATAGGTATAAAATCGATTGATTGTTCATTCAATCTCACACCTTGACATACGTTGAGACCTGCATCTGGCGAAATTCCCGTTTGGACTTGATTATTCTGTTACGGCGATTTTTATTGGATAATGGTTGTCAAGTTTAAGCATGTTTCTAGTTGGAACCAATGAGAATTGATGAACTTCCAAACAAGTTCTAAATTTGGATCAACATGGGTTTGTACATGTATAATGTTGGTCTGTCAAATGGAATTAGACATATGTTTATAAAATTGAACTGAATGTATCCGTTCATTATATTTATTTCATAGTAACATATATAACTTATTTATTTGTGTGCATATTGGGAATGATGGTGCTTGTGAAATATTGTAAGTTAGATTCATATTTAATGTGGCAATAGCTTTCTCATTTTCTAGATGCTGGACTACTTAGATTTAAGAATTATGGAAAATAAATTTATGATAATGATATGATGCAGCATGTGCACTTGTAGCAACAGTTTATTAAAACACATGCATCAAATGGTGAAGTTGAATAGAGATCATTTGATTGAGTCATTATTTTTCCTATTTCATGTTCAGTGTTGTTGGTACTCTTCATTGAGTTATTTTCATCAGAAGAAATTCAAGGTCACATTTCATGTTTGGTTACAGAGTATTTTAGCTTCTGGTTTAAAGGCCAAGTAGAGCTGCTACTTATGAAGATTCCATCTTTATAATTACATACTTTCTGCCAATTTCTCGAGTAATGTAGAAAAAATTGAAAGTATCTTTTTGGAGCAGTTTATATCTTAAAATAACATTATGTTTATGTATGCATGAACATTTGTTCCCAAAATCATAGTGTGCTTTTAAGAATAACTACCAACGCATTGGTTAACATTATTTCGTTTCTTTTCTTTCAGTATTACATGTATTAAGTGGACTTAATAGGTCACCAAATGAGTTCATACCCGTCCACAAACATATTAGAACTAGACAGTCACGCCTTACAATATGGAATCTACCAGAAGAAATCCTTCTTAACTTGCTCAAACGACTACATGTAAAGGACTTACTGTGCATGAAACAGGTAAGTGAATCAATGCTTCTAGTGCGTATCAATCTCTAACCCTTTCCCATACGCCAAATTTTTCGACTATCCCAAATTGAAAGATTTGCATACGATATTTCAAAATGAGATGAAATTGGAAAATGATCTTATAAAGGGTCAGAAAACATTGTGAGACAAGGAGAAATTGCTCATGACGAGCAATTTCTCCTTTTCCCACTTTGTTTTCCAGAGTCGTCTGCAACAAAGTGGTTAAATGTCGTTATTGTTTGGTAATGGGTTAAACAATTACTTATTACATTTGTTGGTAATCCAAAAGATATAAACATGACAGATGCCATTTTCCTTCTGAGTAAGGGTACAAACAATTACAATAGAGAATTTGAAATTTCTGTTTTTGTTATAGTTTCTGAAGTTCAAGTCTTTCACGTGTGTGCATTAAAGCAAGTAAAAACGTTATTGATTTAGTGATACTTTATTGATAGAACGTCCATTACAACAATGTATGGACCGTCATTTTCTTTCACTAACCTGTTGATATATATTGAATGATGGGTTAACATCTAGTTGCTTCTCTTTGATGTAACTGAAATAGGAAAATACCCTGAAGCTAAACAGTAAGCCATGTAATAAAAAGAAAATAACTACCTGTTATCACAATGACACTAGTTATTATGAAACGGTACTTAGCACAATGTTTTCATCTCCTGTTATGAGATATTTAAAGAAAAATGAATAGACACTTTGAAAATCCTCTGGCAGAGAAGCGATTTTATGATCTAGTAACTATTTCTGTCAAATAACTTGTTTGTAATTTTAAGCCAACAATGAGTGAGTCTTACTAGCTGGAGAACATACAAAAATAACCATACAGTTAAAGGGAATTGAATAGGATTGGTACATTCAGACTTATGTTCATGAAAACCACATTTATTTGGGATTTTGTTTTATTTTTCAATATTATTCATACAAGACTTCAGATAGTATTTCTTGAATTGATACCTGTGATAGACCGTTTATTGGAGTGACTGACAGGTGCTGTTAATTTCCATCTACACCAGGGATAATAGTGTTTTTATCATCCAATCATATGTCATTGGGGTTGACTGTAATTGCAATGCACTAATAGTAGTTAAATTGGGCCACTTGATATTTATAAACAGTCCTTTGACACAGAGATGCGTTCCACACATTTGTTATAAGGTCCCCTCTCACACAAGATAAGGCACCCGATGACACATGGGTCCCATTCACTATTATCTTTTTTTATCTTTTTTTTGGTAACATTTTTGATCCATGCTGTGTAACAAAGCCCCATTCAATTTATTTGTCTTTTGATATTCATAATTGAAATCCTTTGGTTTATAGGCAAGGAATTTTCTAAAATATTTGCAAATTATTCATATGAGACATTGAAAATATTCTGTTAAAACATGGAGTTCTTTACGGTGAACAAAGTCACCCTTTTGTAACATTGTTTATCAAAGACTTTTGGTGCATAAACACCAATGGTTGGCTTGTGTTCAGGTAAACTAAGGGTTGGAATGTGCAAGTTTGAGGTGGGCAGGGTTTATTTACCAATAGAACACAGTCCACCCTACCTGGCTAATGTCATGGGTTACTGTTACAGGCTATGTAATATTATGCACTTTCTATTTACACCTGAATAAATACTACCATTACTCTTGTCAAGGTGTAGTTTCAAACTGTGCTCTGGACTGAGAAACCCTTCCTGCAAAACTGCAAATTTGGTTATTTATACTTCAGACCCTTTTCATCATGAAATTTACAACCGGTCTAAGCTTAAGCGTGAGCAGATGATTATTGTCTGTTTCAGTTATAAAGAATAAACTTTAATATTTTGATTTTCATTGGGTTTAAACACAGACATCCTTATCACATGGTTATCAGAAGGTTTTTTTTTTTTAGAAAAGGGGTGATTGCTTTCTGTGGGCAATGAAATCTTTTTTACAATATTTCTTTGAAACAACCACTTAAATGTTTTATTTGGTATTTTGCTTTGTTGATTCTTTCGTTCTGTTAGAGAATTATGCAAATTTACAATCATTAATGCTGTAAAATCGTGTAAGTTATCATCATCGGCAGCTTCAATGATTTATTTATTTCCCTTTTTGCCTTTCAGGTTCATTCCCATTTTCAACATTTGATAGAGAACAGTACAACGGTCTGGGCTTCAGTCAGCTTTCAGGACACATGGCCATCTGCTCAAAACATTCACCACTTTGAAAAGTAAGTGTGCAAAAGTTAGTCAACTAAATATGAAAAAACAAAACAATCAGTTCATTTCAAATTTTGATTACTCTAAACAGATGACAAATCTTCATTCAAAAAGAAAATAGAAAAACAAATCATTGCAATTATGTATATATTCCAAATTATCAATTCATATTAAAACATTACTTTTTTGGATTTTTATGAAAATCAAGCTGAAAGCATAAGAGGAAATCAAATCACCCAAACGGTAAATGTTTTTAAAGAAAATTGGCTAGAGAAGTCATTTTGTAATAAACACTTTCTTCCATTGATTTGTTCATTTCTTTCTAATCGGGCAAGTGCAGAAACCGACTGATAGATGAGATAATGTCTATTGAACACATTTATTTTCATGGATATCATAATCTGTATTTTCCAGGGCAGCTGAAGCTGGCAATATAGAGGCTCTAGTAAAGCTTGCAGTGGCCTATTTGTACAATGAGGGCTGTAAGTATCCAACTTGATATTTGATAACTTGTTTAACACTATTCTATTTTTTTCCCCTTGCAACATAAATGTTAAAATATGCAAAAAAAAACATGAAAGTCTTTATTTGGATTACTTCAGAAGACTGATTTTATGTTTGAAAAAAGCAAAAAAATTCTCATATTGAACAATTTCTCCTTTTTCATAGATCTTTTTCTATCCAACAATTCGAAAAAGTTAAGCTATATTTGAATATATCAATTATCACTTAATATTGTTTCCGTTCCAACAGTCTATCTAATAATCATTGTTAAAATCTGTATTTATGAAGAGTTTGAAAATGGTACATGTATATATATTGCACATGGCTTTGTTTTTCGTTATTTAGTGGCTGGTGATTCAGAAGGCAAGAAAGTTATGCGTAATGGAGTGAAAGCAGCAGAGATGTTCTGTCAGATTGAATCCTTGACACAGAATACATCCCCCTTCTCTTGGCTGTTCATCAGACCCCCCTGGTCTCTAAATGGGGCATGCTGTAAAGAATGTGTTTTCACATACATGAAGAATTACCTCAAAAAGGTACGTCTAGTTCATACATCTTGTTTATTTCCTTGGTGCGGTTGATATGACTTTTGCTATTCTTCATTTGGTACTAAATATTTAATAGTTTGTGTAACTAACACTCTTTAAATGCATACCTGACTTTGGTTATGTGTAAACTTATAAATCATTTTGACAAAAAAAGCGAAAACGGCATGTCAAAAATAATGGATAAAAGATGAAGTTATGAACTAAACAAATCATATATGCCTTTCAAAGTTTCAATTGTCTCAAATTCCTGAGATAGAAGATAAAAAGTTCATGTGCGTATGGATATACTTAGAGCACATCGCTTTTCTAGACAGTAGATGTTGTGGTTGTTTATTTTAACCCACAATAAGATAATTCAGATGAATACCCGGTTACCCAAATATGAACTTTGAAATCATTTTTTGCAAACTTTGTGTAAGTCCCTAAAATGTTCCCTTAGTTAAACAGACCATTGGCATCTGTATATGTGTATTATGTATCCGATTCATGTATGTCATATAAATTTGAAATTCAAATTTCCATTGCAGGAGAAATGTAAAAAGGTCCAAGTGTGTGTCGCAAAGACCCTACACTTGCTGGAGGGAGAGAATCATAAGTTAGAGATGGTATCATACCTCAATGATGCGGCCAGTCAGGGTTCGGGTATTGCTGCGTACATGTTATGGCTGGAGATGAAGGCCAACTTGTCTGTAAGTCTCATATCGTACAGACTCTTTACTGTTTACTAGTCTTATACCCATGGACTGTTCATGTGTGTTGTGTATTTAGATTTTGAAATCATTTGTTCACCAAGGCAAATTTCTCCTTTTCTTACAGCACTCTTATGTCTTATCAGATGAAAATTTGCCATTTTTCAAGTGTATGTAATGATAATGAACTTAATCAAATATGTCCTTTATATTTGTTTTAATATGACCAAAAAATGGTTGACATGGCGTTAAAAGCTTTAAATTATTTTTCGTCTATATTTTCTAGAACGAATGAATCAATGATCAAATAAGTTATCATTTAAGGTAACCTATAGTTGCATTGATTTGTATGAAAGGCCGACATATAAAAACCCATGTCATATTATAATCTTCTTTTCTTTTTCTCAACAGGTATTGGACAAGGCTGGAGAGCTAGAGTGTATTCGTAAACTACGAGACATTTGCAGTCTAGGTTTTATAAACGCCAAACTTGAGTTGTGTCGACTCTACGCAGTTTCAAAGTTTGGCGGTATCCCAGAAAGCAGTGCCATGTCTTTCATTAGAGATTTCGTCCATTCCGTCCCAGCATTAAACACTCAGGAGTGCTTCCAACGATCTCAAGAACTTACATCCTCTATGAGGTAGGGAATTCTGGAATTATCTCCTGGTCAGTTATAGGAAGTGATACTGCTTCACAAGGTCTTGTATTCTGTGTTAGAGTATATAAACCATTTGCCTTTAACGCTTAACTCATGAAACCTCACTTTGCTTTATATTTTGAAGAAAAACCTTTCAGAAACCCCTTTGGCAAGAAATCTTTCCATAGATACCATTTGCTTGGTCTATTCAAAAGAATGATGTTTTGTTGTTTTTTCAAGCCAACTCACACCTTTACCTGTCACATGATTGAATCCCTTGTAACATTGTTTGTATTTGCTGTTTTACAGGTACATCCTTGTAGATTGGCTGGCAGAAGTAGCAGCCATGAAGATGTTTTCCACACACACATTCCACGTTGCAGTGAGCGTGGTAGACAGGTTTTTACGGGTCCACCCTCTGTCCAGATCCAAGCTACAGTTACTGGGAGTTGCTTCCATGGTTCTATGCTCCAGGTGAGTCTTGTTCGACAGTTGCTCAGGTTAAAGCCTAGATAAGATAGGGTTGTTGTTTTCTTAAATGTGTTTACCCTTTTATATGTTCTGAGATATTTGCATTGTCATTTAAATCATTTCAACATAATGGCACTTGTGCTGATTCAAATTTAAAGGAACAACTGATGAAGAAATTTATTGACGCATTGATTAAGCCAGTACAAAAAAGATCCAATTTACAAGTAATGACAAGAAAAAGCATAGAAACTTTTATGATAATGACAGGGTGGATATGGAATTGGACAGTTCTTTTTGTTACTTTTGAACAAGCTTAGAAATTGACTTAACCATGATGAATTTGTTGTGTAGACCTCTTGATTAATAACTTGTAATATGCTTATGTTACAGATACCTGGGAACTGATATCATCACAATTCGTGAAGCGGCCTGGCTTACAGACAATACTTACAAGTATGAAGATGTTGTAAGGATGATGGGGGAAATCACCGCCACACTGAGAGGGAACTTGCGTGTTGCCACAAGCGTAGACTTTGCGGAGATCTTCAACACCCTCCTAGGTCACGACAGACGCATGTGTTATTTGTCCCAGTACATCTGTGAACTTGCCTTACTACAGGCAGAGATGGGACAATACAGTCCATCGGAGACAGCTGCCAGCGCCATCTTGTTAGCTAGACTACTGATGAAAATGGATAACCCCTGGCCCACTATCATGCAAGAGGCCAGTGGATTCTGTATAGAAGATCTCAACAGATGTGCTTTCCACATGCATGAGAAATGGTATGTATCTAAATATCTTCCCAAAATTTTGTGATCTGAAGAATCATTTCTTTAATACCACTTATATCTGTTACAGTACTAAATTAAACTATATTAAGGATGACATTCATAAAATGCAAGTCTTTTTAAAATCAACACAAATGAAAAGATTTGTGTGATGAATGAAAATGATTAATAAAAAGATCTTTAGAGATAATCATTAAAGCAATTAGTCAGTTATTAGCTATGAATGCATCTGCAGCAGAAGACCTTATTAACAACTGACAAAGTTAAATAAAGAAAACTTGTATAAAATTAATGGTGTTTACTTTTATAAAGGTTTTTCTATGATTAAGATTGCAATTTCATTTTCGCATAAATAATGACATTTTCATCGTCAGGTACAGTTTGAATTGGACAATTCATATAATCTATATGTGTTGATGGGTTTAAGAACCAACCTTGTGCCATGTTTGCTAACTTTATTCATAGCTGTTTGTGTTTTTTTACCAGTTTTCTGGAGGGCTCTGTAGTGGACCACCGTGACGTTACATTGCAAGCTGTCAAACAGAGATATGCTGACGAGGACTGCTGCAAAGTCAGTGAAATAGAGGTTGGTGCTTTCTTCTCTTGTCGATACAGCATCAACCATAGAACAATAGCATTAATTAAACTTAAAACCAAACCTTTACAAACTTATTAAGGGCCTTAGATTTTATTTCTTCAAAATATAAATGAAAAAATCAAGTCACATAAGTTTCAAAAAATTAATGGTGTGAAGTGTTGAAACACTAATTTGCAGTTACTTTTGAAATAAACAATATTGTGATTTAAACCTTACCACTTGTCTTTTAAAGTAATATCAGAGGCAGGTTTGAATTTGAATTCATTGTTAATATAATTACTTACACCAAAATATTGGAATAGTAGTTCATAGGTTCTAAAATTTGTATTCCGATTTTTTCAGATTATCAGTTACAAAGAACTCTGCACCATGTTGGGAGTCACCCACCATTTTGTGAATGGTACAGATATTCATGTTCGCTTTAAGAATGACGATGAACTGATTGTATCTCCATCCCGCAAGAAGAGACGGCAGGGTCTCAGGCACTCTACGATTACCAGTACTCCGAAAACACCTCGCTTACAAACAGCCCCTGTAGAGGAGGAATCACCTTGTTTGAATGATTCCGTACTATCAGGATATGACGGTGATAGGGAAGATGATTTAGATGAATCAATCTTGAGAGATGGTAAGCTCTTGTTCTCTTTGTTTACTCCTTCTAGCTACTAACAGCTTCTTTGGATATAAAGCCAAAACCTTTTATATTTAACTCTTTATCACCAAACACCATGACTGATTAGCAGATAGAACTGAACATATGTTGACCATGACTGTGGTTATATCGGCTGAACACATTAAACACTTTAGTAAAAGTGAAAAAGGAATTTATCTCAAATACCACATGCACATCAAAGTAGTTGTTAGTAATGATTTATTCATATTGGGAAGTATCTGGTTAGGTCTTGATTTCACTTACTTGGGACTCATATGCAAGAGTCCCTGCATTTCTTGTATAGAATTTACTTGACCTCAGGAGCAAATTTATAGCTATAGTGCATGTTCATTGGTAGAAACTTTGTCATGTGGAAATAAAACATTCATTAACTTTTCTCTTTTGCTTTACAGAGAGCATAGAAGATCTGAAGAAGGAGCTATTATCAGACGAAGGAGTTGCATCCGAGTCTGATGATTTCTTCGCATCTCTCGCCAGTGATAACAGTCGGTCCCCGCAGAAATCGAACTTTAACTTCTCCGCGCCATCCCCATTCAAACAGTGTCTTTCATTCAGCAATGCCAACTTTGTCTGTGATACGAGTACCTCAGGTGTCTCCTCCTCCCAAAGTTCCAACTGTGATGAACCCTCGTCCTCATGTGTCAGTACTAGTGCCAACTCATCCTTCATTAACTTCAAGTCCACCTCCATGACATTGCGCTCCGCTAGCTGTAGTGGTGTAAGCGGGTTTCTGTCCAGCGACTCGGAGAGTGGCTGGGAGGGTAGTGGGTCCAGCTGTAAGCGCTTGAGAACGAGATCACCCAGACACATGACGTTGAGAAACACGCCAAAACGAAAGTCAAGAAGGCCCAGTTGTGGTAGAACCTTTATATTTAAATAAGTGGCTAAAACCATGACATTCATCAAAACAAGCAACATTTTCCTACTTGGATGTTTTTTTTAAAGTTGCTTTTAAAAACTTTTCCTGGGGTAGGATAGAAATTTAAGTTGTATTGAAGGGAAATTGCTTATATGAGCAGTCTCTCCTTTCCAACTCTGATTTTAAGTGCTCCTAGCAACAGTCCTTTAAATGTCTTAATTTGACTGTTAAAGGGTTGAAAAAGAAGTGGTTTCTAGACCAGCAATAATTCCTATATTATGCAAATATCGGTAGCTTTTTCTGATAACCTTCACTCTCTGTTTGATTGTTCTCATATTTTAACTTGGCAGTGATCTAGATAAGAGGTCTCCTTTGAAAACATTATACAATTCTTCCATAGTTTCTATATTGTAGGTACTCTTTTGAATCATAAAGACAACTTCATTGATTACATACAAACTAAGATTTGCCAATTTTTTTATTTGAAATGCTGTGAAATAATGACCCTGTTGAGTCTTTTTTATCTGGACCGCTGCTAGAGATTTCAATGGGAGCTATTCATTTGGTGTCTGACCTGAGAATAATAACGGTCAGAAATATCATTTTTAGTTCTATTTGTGATCCAATAAAGTCATTAGTCAGACTTGTGTGATATTGGTTTGTAAACTATATTCATTGATATGACTCTCTTGCATGGGCTAGAACATTGGATAGCGGCAATAGTTTCATCAATGAACATCTGTGGTCGTTCAATGAGGGGACTTGCAAAGATATTAGAGAATTTATTGAAGAAGTTCTGCAACTAAGAGTTTAGGGAAGAATTTTGTGGTACATCTTATAATGAAAAAAGAGAATTTAAAAAAAAAATAGGTACCTTTTCTTGGCACAAATTTCTAACAATTTTTTTTTTGTATCCGGGCCCTTTTTCTAGAAAATAAAGATTTATTCATATGTTGGACTCTCTGTACAATTCTATGGTTAGGTATTCACTTAGTGAAGGACTAACTATACGCCGTATGTTGAACCTTAGATTGTGCTATCCAATTTGACTCTTTTATATGGTTATTGGCAATTTCTTTGATAAATTTTACTGCAGCATTCTAGATTGCCAAAGATGAGCTCAATGATATGCTAGTTTACAGTTGTAAAAAAAGTTTTAAACAGGCATTTCACGTGGAATTATATGTCTACTGATTAGGTTTTATTTTGATAAGGTAATAGATTGAGATTTTCTTTCACAAAGCTTGTATGAAAGTAGAGTTTTGTGAAAATATCATTCTATCAGAAGAAACAAGTAATGTAATTACACGCACAGCATACAATGTATGTTACATAACATGTTTTATCATGCCATAATTATTTATATTTTATTTATTTGGAAATGAATAAGTGCTTAAATGGTATGATGAACTATGAGTAATGCTTTGTGGGTAAAGTCCCAATCTGCAGTAGATTCTTCACTATCATGGAGAATACACTAGAGCTTGGGACTAAGCCCTGGATTTGATTATCCCTTTCCCAAACAATAACGATATTTGACCACTTGGTTGCAGACGACTTTAGAAAAAATTGTGGGAAAAGGAGAAATTGCTCGTAACGAGCAATTTTTCCTTTTCCCACAATATTTTCGGCCCTATCAGAAGATCATTTCCCAATTTCATCACATTTTGAAATGTCGTCTGCAAACTCTTTCAATTTGGAACAGTCGAAAAATTGTTGTTTGGGAAAGGGTTATAATTAAAGTGTATCAGTTCAGAATGTTATCAGTTGATTCAGCTTTTGGGTCATGAAAGTGTATGTATATATCTATCAATGGAAAACAGTCAGAAGATTGAGATAGAAAGATGCTTTCACAGTGTAGACTCTTGGACATACTTTATGTTGCTCATGCTCTTATAAGTAGCAGTAACCTAGGGTTGTGGTTTAGAGTAAGCTGATGATTTAATATTTCTTTTGTTTCTGGTCTTTGATATTATATGTCTTTCTTTTCTTTCTCTTACTATCTTTCTCTGATTTCATCTGCACCACATTGTGCTAGTGTAGACTTGATGAGTATATTTGATATTATTATGTATTTTGATAAAAGAAAACAAGTTTCTTTTCATGCAGTCTTATAAAGACTTTAAAATCAAGTTCTTTTTTTTTTAAACTTCTTTTGTAACGTTTTGATATGAGTTAATGTTTTTGAAGATTTAAAACTTTTTGTAAGAAAAAACTTGCGAACCTGTCTAATAATGACTTTGTTATTCTTGATTTATGTTTATGTGAAAAATATATATGGGAAAAGAACAATCACTTGTGAAACATTAGGTTTTTACTCATGCAAAATGTTGATAAAATCCTGATTTAGAAAAACACTGTATTTTAATGGTAGTAAAAGGTTATGACGTTTTTAACCCTTATAGTGCTGGAATTGACTTCATGCTTATGCAAACAGATTAGATCCAGTCCAGCTGCCAACTAAATTGGCGGCTGGCCTGTGATCTAACCTTTTTGCTACTCAGAGTATCTTTCCTAAACAAAATAAGCAGATTTTAAGGTTTTGGAAAGCAGACAACACAAAAATCTCTTTTCAGAAAATTACCCAGCATTCTAAGGGTTAAGTAGCCCACATAGTCATGCTGGTTTTCGTTGTTTTTGTTTCTGATTCAAACAGAATGATTGGTGCATTTCAAGTGTATGTTACAGGTGGTAAAATATATTTATTGTGTTTGAATGTTAAATGTTACTCGTGAATGTAGTCTATCATAGTGTACTAGATGTGTTTTGTAGACAAATCCCCATACAGACACATGCTCATTCTAAATATCATCAAGAAAACAAATGTGATGAAATGAAAGTTCTCTTGTCAGAGCAATTTCTTATTTTATTGCTTTGGTTTCTAAAGTTTTATTTTGCATCTTCAATGAAGTTATCCAGTATCAACTAATGGGTTTGATAAAATCTTTATTACCATTGTGGCAACAGGTATACTTGCCAGTGATGAGCATTTTTACCTTTTGTCACAATGTATGCAATTTTATAATGAATTAAAGTTGTTTTTAATTGTATGCATGTGGATAATTGATAATGCGACTAGATGACATGACTCTTATTGAATGTTGTTTTGGAGTAATTTGTTCTGTTTGTCATGTACGCATGATAGGGAATGTTTATGATAAAACTTAAGTTGGCATCTTGGAGATATATATTTTGTATATTATATTAAAAATATTTTCTATAAAGCATAAATATCTTGTTTGTTATAAGAGATTGGTGCATCCAGTGAAAGACTTCTTAAGTCCCTACCAATAGATTCCCAGGAACTTATTATTTTGGTTCAGTTTGCTAAATCCAAAATCCATGCTTACCACCACACCACCCCGACCCTCCCACACACATCACTTATGTTAATCATCTGTTGAAGGATAATTTGCTCAACAGAAGACATTAATCTTTTTGTCACAATTGATTTGACAAAATATCATAAAGGAAGATTTAAATTCACGTTTTTTATTGTCATTTGCTATAGATCAACTCACCAGGCATTGTTTTTTGTGCTTAACCACCGGAAGAAGCACGCTCGTGTACTGTTCCATGCTTTTCATGGATGTACGATGGAATAGTCTCTATCTCTTCAGATGGTAGTGCCCAAATTGTTCTTAAATCCATTACCAAACAATATCTACATTTGACCAGTTTGTTGCAGAGGACTCGGGTAAACATTGTTGGAAAGGAGAAATTGCTCTAAACAACCAATTTCTCCTTTCCCCGCAATGTTTTATACCCTATCAGAAGATTTTTTTTTTCAATTTCATCGCATTTTGAAATGTCGTCTGCAAACTCTTTCAATTTGGGACAGTCGAAAGATTGACGTTTGGTAAAGGGTTAATCTAATAAATTTTGTGATATCCTGAGTGTTGCTGTGCGGTTAACCCTGAAAGAATGTGAGTTGGCTCTCCGGTGCAAATAGTTTAAAAAACAACAAACAAAACTAGTACCCTGTAGTATGTCTCCTAGACGACTTTGGGAAATGTCAATGCTTCGTCTTGGCTTAACGTAAACTTGAGGTATTTGTATTTCTCATATATGACTCGAGATTTGCAATATAACTCGAATATTGTCAACGCGATTTTTTAAAAAGTGTTGCTTGAAGAATCCCTTCATCATTAATATATTTGTTTGCTTGGGCGCTGTCCAATGAGGAGGGCATTTTATAGTTTTTTGATAGCATAAAACGCTCTATGGGGTTAACCCTTTACCAAACGCCAAATTATCGAGTGTCCCACATTGAAAGAGTTTGCAGACAACATTTAAAAATGTGATGAAATTGGAAAGTAATCATCTGGTAGAGTATAACACATTGTGGGAAAAGGAGAAATTGCTCATTACGAGCAATTTCTCCTTTTCCAACAATGTTTTCTAGAGTCGTCTGCAAAAAAACTGGTCAAATATCGTTAGTGTTTGGTAAAAGGTTAAGATCATAGCGATGTTTTCTTCGTTGGGTAACAGCATGACAGACTGTGAACATGATCCACATTTTTTTTATACTAAAATGATTATTTCACGTTGGTAAAAGGGTTCAGGGTTGTTCCCGATTTTCAAGAGACGGAGACTCATTGATCTCTGTATTGATTAAAAAAATGCCTTTTTTGAGAAAGGCTTGAACAATCACTTATGCAACTTCTCAATCTATACTGTAAACAGCGCTGATATTAATCAGATTTCGTCACCGTGTTTTTCATTGAATGATCGATCAGTTGAGTAAGTATCCAAGAAGGTTACTGTATTAGCTGTATTCCTATTGGTGGCTTCTGACTGCGACCTTATTAAGTCCTTTAGAAAATATTGTCATTGTCGATGGTCAAATGCCTGGTGCATATTCGGGTTTTCTAGAGTCCACGATCCTCAAGCTATTACCAAACAATAACGACATCTGACCAGTTTGTTGCAGACGATTCTGGAAAACATGATGGGCAAAGGAGAAATTGCTCTGCACGAGCAATTTCTCCTTTTCCCGCAATGTTTTCTGCCCTATCAGAAGATTATTTCTCAATTTTATCACACTTTGAAATGACGTCTGCAAACTCTTTTAATTTGGGACAGTCGAAAAATTGGCGTTTGGTAAAGGGTTAACCTGTAAGAGCTCCATTCCGCTCCGAACGAGAATACTCGGTCCTCGTTTTGGCGGGCATATCGTTCGATGGTCGTACAGACCTATAGATACGTACGTTTTAAGGACGGACGCGCTAACCCCCGCACCCGTTGTAAGTTACCGGGACGAGATTCTGAGCCCAACTGTACATCCTTACGCTGGGGCTTGTGACCAAGGGGTTTGTCTGGTGTACGTCAACACACGCCCATATCGAGCCAGGGTGATGGATCAGTACCTGCTGCTATTCAAACTAAATTGACGCGTTTGGAACAATTGAGAATGTTTTGTATCGGGCAATGTCTCCCGCTAGATCGCCCCACCAGAAAATAGAAAGCAATCTTGTCACGTCGAATTATGTTGACAAGATTAGTACCTGCAGCAGGAATCGAGCGGATGGACTGGCCGTCGAAGTCACTGGAGCTTAATCACAAAGAACATGCCTGGAACATGCTTTAAGAGCAGAATGTCAGCTAGAGATCGGACAAGAAAACAAAGGACAGAGTCGTCTTCTTCTCTTTTTAAACATTGCCTTTTCGAGGCCTCGTAAACTCTTCTTCTTATTATAGTTTTTTGACACTCCTCCAACTTTGAAGATAATGTGCCAGCGCCAAACGAAAACAATAAAGAACACGAACAATAGAAACATAGGAAACAAGCAAACAACTGATTAAAAACTATTTACAAATCTGTATCTCAGATTAATTAGAGTAAGGGGATTAGGACAGGCACATGGATAAGTTAACTCTTTTGGTTTACATTTGTCAGGTCTACATATTATAGTCTGTTGAAAATTTTAACTGATATCATTTCTAGACTAAGCCGTTTCAGAACTGAAAAATGTAGGAACGGCCCTGACGAAGAGGACCCATATGGGACCTGTGTCGGGTAATGACTCTAAACTAAACTAAACTAAACTAAAGCAAATTTTATATTTAACTAATCAAACATTTTATATATGTCTTTGTCTTAAGTTATAAATGGTTACGTTGGCGGACAAGCCGGACCTTGCGTAATGTTTCGATTGTACAGGTATTTGCTGGTTTATATCATTTAAAGGCCTAGTTTAGTCCTTCTTTAATTGACCCCCCCCAAAACCAATAACCAGATGCCCACCCGGTGTGATGACCAGCTGTGATAATTAATTGGGATTACGTAATACCATGTATAGCACTGTGTCAAACTGATGGGTTTCTTTTGACAATTTTTTTTAAAGAGGACATTTAAGCAGCAGAATTGATTTTTTTTTTCAATTAGGCTTCATTTTTTTTTTTAGAAGTTCGAAAGGTTTTTTAGTAGGTTTTTCTTTTTTTTTTCAATTTGTGCCTTATATAAAGATCATTTTACGTAATAATGACTTGCAGCATAGTTATAGTTCCTCTGTAGTATCATCATCATCATCATCATCATTATCATCAAAATCACCATCATCATCATCAACATTATCATCAAAAGCATCATCATCGTCATCAATGTTATAAGTATAAAGAGTGAAAATTTATGGAATAACTAACTTATTATTTTCTTCACATTTCTTAACAGTTTATTAAGAAAAATCCACTTATCTTGTAAATCATTGTTTTAAATAAAGAAATCAAGAATTCAACATTTATTTCTTATTGATATTCCACATTATGAAAATCGAAGCAGAATGACATTTTTTTCTATGTAAGACTTGAAATATATTTTTGGAATTTTGGATAGGTTTTTAATAGGGGACTGTTTTTTTTAATTTGTACCTTGAATAAAGATTAATTTATGTAAGAATGACTTGCAGCAGGGAATGTTATAGTTCCTCTGAGGTATATCATCATCATCACCATAGTATATCATCATCATCATCATCCATTTTATAATTTTGACAAGTGCTAGTTCATTGAACAACTAACTCATTTTTTTTTATATTTCTTGTCAGTCTATTAAGAAAAATCTATTAATCATGTAAATCCTTGTTTTAGATAAAGAAAGCTATAACCAAACACGTATTTCTTATCAATGTTCTACATCATGAGAAACCGAAGGGTTGGGGTATTGCATAATCTGACCACCCATTCCTTATCAAGAAATATACAGGAAATTTGCTCCATGCTGTGGAACTGTATTGTTGCCCTGTAGGGTGCCCAGTGGGAGATAAGATACCAGACATTCCAAAGACTAGGCCTTTAAGTCATTGGTTATCCAAAAAGCGCAATTGAAAAAAATAATATAAGCAGTCGATTAGATATTAGTCGCTTCAAATAAGTTGATAACAAATTCCCATCCCACTAATGGTGAATAAAGCGCGTCAAAATTTGAAAGCATTTCTATAACAAAGATTGAGTTCTTTATACCGCCAAATTTCAAACTATTGAAAATAATTTTAGCGAATACAGTGCTTCCTGAGGATAATGCGTGCTTTCGATAACCGAGCTGAAAGATATTGTCCATGAAGTGAAACACCATTTTCCTGACAAGCAATGCAATTTGGAATGATGAAAAGCATTTGTAAGTTGTGACCTCATTTTCTGCTAAGCACAATGAATCAAATCTCCAAATGTTGAAAAAGCTTCTTTAGCGGTCAATTATTTAGACTAGCTTAAAGTAACTCCTGCATTAATTTATTTCATTAGAAGATGTACTGTTCATCAACAAAAATTGTTCATTGACATTTGCATTTAAGTCCCTGTTTATGAAAATCCACGACCTTATGAGAACAAGCCGTAATGAAAACATTTAAAAGGAAAGTATCGTAAATAATATTTATGATTCACGAAATTATTTTCCAAGTAACTACAAATAATCAAATTATTAAGAGGTAAAAATCGATAACATATGAATATAAGATTTATTTTATAGTACAAATGAAACTGAAGTTGTTCTGTATTTCCCAGCAAACTTACTGGGAATTAACTTACTCTAAGGTGATTAGAATGACAGAACTCGGGAAAATTGATTTTAGAATGTAAATAAAACTGTGGAAGATGTTTAGTGATTTTTTAAAGAAACATCAAAAGGTACATTATCAGATGACCAAGAATAGAATTGGGAAAAATATCAAGGACCTTGTTGCTGGGAACCTAGTCAAAATGATTCAACATGAAGATTGGTTTTATTTTTTGATGGGGCAATCTAACGTTGAAATTTCCAACGATCCAAACAGTGGAGGAAAAAATCAAAATCAGATTTTCCGTTTTAAAGCACAAAATGGCCATTCAAAGTCAATTGATAAGACAAGATATGTAAAATAAACTTATATACCACCAAATAATGTCTAAGTCCCTGTAAGGGGTTTGACATTATCGGAAGAAAGATAGATCGATAATGACATCAATTGCCATTAAACAATTGAAAAACGCTGAATTAGGTTTTTCACACTCCAGTGTGCATGCGCAAAAATCGTCGCACTCCATTACATGAATGGTTCGAATGTTTGACGTGATGGGAGATATTGCCCGATCAAAAATCAATATTTTCCATTCACGTCAAATTAGTTTGACTACTAGGAACCAACCCTTAGTAAACCTTAAGTAAGTAGATCTATACAGTTGCCTGGGTCATGAAAATGAATTTAGGAATATTTAAAAAAAATGACATTTGCTTATTTTCAGGGCTGCTGTGTGTACTGACTCAGACAGGATACCATGCCGAGAAGAGTACGATCTTTTATCTTCATAAATTGGGTCTTTTCATTAGCACAATTTAATGACTCAGACTGTAGATTCAGGACTAAAGAGTATTTTTTTTTCACAATTGCATGTCCCTCAATGTATATATGAACATTTTATAATTAGAATTGTTACCTTAGTATCTGCTGATGCTTTCAAACCGAATTAAGCTCAAAAGTTTTTTAAGAGGATTACTTGACTATGAAATTATACTCATTGTAAGCTTTGAAAGAATTGGATAGGAGATTCAGGGCTCACCCTGGCTGGAAAAAAGTCTGCGCCAGCGCATTCGCCAAATGACAAAAAAAGGAGCCAAATTTAAGAAGTAGGAGCCAAATTCTGAGCAAATGGCTCCAGTTAAAATTTCTTGATTTTAAACACTTTTCATGTTATATGTACACATATGTGTTAAATCCTCCTAGTAAATTATTTTCTTTTTGTTATGTTTCACCATTTGTATTAAATTTGTATTGGCATAAATATATTATGTAATACTAATAAAAACATGTTAAAGAAAAGAAAAAAACCCGCCAAAATCGAGGCTACCAATCAAGCGTGCCGAGTTGTTGACACATAATGATGGCCCGATTAATACACGCCTCGGGCATTGTTTGACACGGGGATAACAATTAGCGGATTAATTTGTTTTTTTTCGGAGATACTGTTAGTTGTGTCAAAAGACATAACTGTTTGTAATATCCGGACAGGTTGAAATAAGGTAAAGTTGAATGAAAAAAACATGCGCCAACCAAATTCGCCAAATTGGGAAATCTTTCGCCAGAATGAAAAAATATTCGCATTTGGCGCATTTGGCGACCGACAGCGTGAGCCCTGAGATTTATGCCATTTTCAGTGAATCTTTGGCCCAAAAAATCTCAAAAAAATTCTTAAAAACTTATTACTTTCATTCATTTTAATCATTTTTCTATAGAGAAACCCATTGATTTTTAAGTTTTGGTCAAAAAAGCCCATTGATTTAATTTAGAAAAAAATCACTGCATTTTCAACATTTTTTCAGTTATATTGTGGTGGTCAGCCCTATTATCCTAGTGCCAGACGTTTTATCAACAGTTCTGCATAATCATCCATGCTGCTAGATAATTCAAATATATGTAACATGTTGTTGCACATCAAAAAGACTGTTACCCATGAAAAAAAGAATATAGCTTTTCTATTTAGCAATTATCTGCTTAATCCATTACCAAACAATAACGACAAATGCTCAGTTTGTTGCAGACCACTCTGGAAAACATTGTAGAACAATTTTTCTTTTTCTCACAATGTTTTGTGCCCTATCAGAAGATTATTTTTCAATTACATCACATTTTGAAATGTCATTTGCAAACTCTTTCAATTTGGGACAGTCAAAAATGTGTTGTTTGGTAAAGGGTTAAAACAGTTTTTAAGAAATTGTATCCATTTATACTTTGAAAGAAGACAATACATGATAATGTCACCATTTGATTTAAATCCCCAGTGCATGGCAATAGATATATATAACTGAAACATTTTTATAATATATCTGTGCCTCTGAAAACAAGACAATCACAGTTTAAATAAGCTAGCTTCACCAACAAGCTTGTCTGAATTAAAAACATTGTTTTGTTTCTGGACAATAGGACAAGTTTGGACAACATTCCTTGCTGCAATCAGGGATGGATTTAGTTATTCAAGATAAATTACATGTTGAAACTAAATCTACCTAAAATAAGTTAAAGAGTGTATGGATTTTAGAATATGATACTTAGCTTTTCATTTTATTTTATTTACATTTTTTTTTTTTTGAATTTAGAATTCTATAAAGATGATTTCCTGTTGGTTATGCTGAAGGAAGGAAGCAAAGTCTATCAAGTCGACCTGCGTATTAACCTTATTTATAACAGAGAAGTCGAGTAAGTCCAAGTCCAAACGAATGAGGTGTAATAAATCTGAGCATGACATACCGACTGTATGGGCTGTATGTTTTATTCATCTTGTGTAGAACATGTGCTATGTGCAGTTAGAATATCAGAAGTAGGCTTTATGTAAGAACTAACGAAGAACCATTTGCTTCCTAATTAACGACTTTCAAAAATCCTTTGAGTTAAGTTCTTAGACGGAGATATATGCTATTTGATAAATTACTGATAAATTGAATTTAATTAAGGGCGAATGTTAATAACTTGATAACAACTTGCTTTTAAACAAACATTTAATCATGCATGAAATTTTTTATGCTTAACCCTTTCCCAAGCAACAAACTTTCGACTGTCTAAAATTAAAAGAGTTTGCAGACGCCATTTCAAAATGTGATGAAATTGAAAAATATTCTGTAGAAAGAGCAAAAAACCTTGTGGGAAAAAGAGAAATTGCTCTTAGCAAGCAATTATTCCTTGACCCACAATGTTTTTCGGAGTCGTCTGCAAAAAAGTGGTTAAATGTCGTCATTGTTTGGTAATGGGTTAAGAATTATTTTATTGCTGTAAAATTCTTACTTGCCTTTGTAAACAGAACAAATGCCACGAAGATTGGGGATGTACTTTTCAACCATTTGGACAATTATATTGCCTGGACCGACATGGACCCAGATAACCCACACATAGGCGGTATCTTCATCAATAAAACAAAATTTGTTGTAGCACAAATACCTGGTAAGTGACTTTCGTCTTTTCTTTCTTTTTACCATCACCTTAATCTCTTATTCCTGACTTTATTTGTCATCTGCTGCTGGAGTCCCACAGTCACTGGGGTGGGCAGCAGGCAACTAGATTTTGTAACACCCAATCTTCAATTTGTTCTGTCCATTGAGCTGACACTGACAAGGCTGCAGTCCTTCCTGTCCTGAACGATGCATTCTGACCAGGTCTTCCTTGGTCAGCTTTTACTCCTCGCACCAGGAATGGCCAAGTCGAAAGTTCTATTAATGGAAGTAGCAGAGCACTGTATGTGTCCAAACCATGGGAGGGGTCTGCAACGTAAGGCAGGCGTTACCTCCGCTATCCCCAATTTGGCATGAAGAGTGTCTGAACTAGCGACATCATTTGGTTTGGCTCCACAGATCCAGCGAACCATGGCTTCATCGTTCCTGCAGAGTCTATGTAAGTCAGCAGCTGCAGGAGCCCAAGTCTCCCTCCCTTGTAGTAGGGGAGAGCGCACGCAAGCAACAAATACCCTACCCCTGGCTGGCAGTGAGACATGTTTGAATGTTAATATTGGGAGCAGCTACTTAAATTTGCCCCAGGCTGTGCAACACATCTGTTTAATTGAAACTTTTTAAGACTTATCAATAAAAAAAACAAATGACTGAGTGAAAATTGCGCATTTTGTTACTTCTTTTTTTCTTTCAGAAAATTACATCCCAAAGTATGTAACACATGAGCATAGTTCCAATCTCTTATTCTATTCTGCGTATGATGGTTTAGACCCTACGGCTCCCGACATAATTGCTGTTGTGAATGAACATGGAGTACATCAGACCATCATTAACACGGGTATCCAAAAGGATTTCTTGGTATTGGACTCAGTTAAAGGGTAAGATATAACTCATCATCACCAAGATATAACAAACGAAGGAACAAACGAATATTTATTATAGAGACATAAAATATGAACAGTAAGTATAAACAGTAAAGTAGATACAGGTAGTTTTTTTTGTCCTTCTTTGTTTGGGTCCGGTAAACAGACCCTTTTCCAATCGAATCTAGGTAACATTTTCCCTAAATTCAAGACTTTTTTCTTCCAAATTCAACCTAAATTCTCTAATAAACATTTGAATATTTAAAATTCTCTCACCTATTAAAATCCCCTAAGTTTATTTGTAACAGAACACTTGAAATGAAATGGGTTAATTGTTCAATACAGGAGAATAAAATGTCAGGAGCAGATTTGAGAGACAATCATGGTTGAATGAAACATACGGAATTTTCGTCTAAATTTAGCGAGGGAGGTAAATCTTTCGAAAAAGGACTTGTTTTCTTTATGAGCAGTTTGTCCTTTTCCCACAATGTTTCCTGCCCTATCAGGATTAATTTTCAATTTCATCACCTGTTGAAAAGTCATCTGCAAACTCTTTCAATTTGGGACAGTCGTAAATTTGGCGTTTGGTAAAGGGTTAATTAACCATTTAATCCATTAGTTCTTTGAATGTGTGTCTTTCAGATATATCTTCTTCCTCAACTATAAGCACAGTCCATTTCGTGGAGTATACCGTATGACTATGATTGGGCTTGGGTTAACACGGATCATAGACTGGGGTAATATCACAGGAATTTACCTGGACAAACCAGGTATGGAACTTAATTGTATTGTAATTAATTAGAATTTGTTCTTACCAATGAGAAATAGAAACTAATACTTAACATGGCATTTACTTTGTACTTCATCACAAACTCTTTTTGTTGACTAGCAGTTATTTTCCCACATTAAATCTGTCAGTTTTTAAAAGCATTTTTCTTCATGATTGTTTAAGGCCCATGGAAGGATATGAGTACAAAATAATAAATGAAAAAATATATGGATTTCTTTTATTGTGGTCATAGTTACGCAAATAAATTTATGAATGCTGTGAGACCCTATTTGATAAACTTGTTTAATGCTAGTTATTTTGTGCTTGAAATATAGCTGTCTCAAATTCAATTCTGTTTATCAACAATTAGTTTGTTTGCAAATATTTTCCTGCGGATCAGTTTCCTTTTTTTTATTGTTCGGCGTTCAAAAATTTGCAAATCACATGACTGAGTTAAAGGTGAAGAATCAGACAATCCAAAATATTATGGTCTACAGTCTGAAAGGTTTTGTCCTGTCATTTCTTCAAGCATTTGGCAACGTTCTTTTAGTGTATATACCAGCAAGATTATACAATTTTAATAACAAAAGCAATCATTAGAATATTCATTTATGATGGGAATACTTTTATCAAGTTACCATAGATGCTCCATATGTCAGATAAACTCATGGAAATCATATCGCTTTCTTTGTTTACAAATTTGTTGTGTATTTATCTAACGACGATTGACAATAACTGAAATATGGGGGGATAAGCTGAAGATAATTTTAAGTGTAGTATATCTCTATGTTATGTTGTTAAGATAACATCTGGTACCAAGTAGTGTTGGTACGAATGTAGTATATCGAGGGTACAATGCAAGACTATAGTAAGTGCTTCATGTTTATGAAGCACTTACTATAGTCTTACACTGAACCATCGATATATAAAGGGACGAAATTATTGTATCCGTTTCCAGTTGAAATAAACACATGTATCTCTGTTAAAAAATTGAGCTTTGTTTATCAATACAATCCTAATAAATAATAAGTGATTAAAGACACCACATAAAGCATGTTTCATTTCAGCTGAGGCCCTTATTCTCTCCGACGTATCGACCCAAACTATCTTTTCCTGTGGTTATGATGGCCAGAATTGTATGGTAAACTTGAGCTATCCAGATTATGACTACCATCACATAGAGATTGTCCAAGGACACTTTTTATTCTCAAGTAATGGTGATTTTAATAGGTAAATAAACAAGTTTCTCACAGTGTATCCTTGATTGAGTGGAAAGTTTATCATCCCCATTTATTGCATTCAGTAACCTATCCGTTAATAGGAAGTGTTGCACCAAATGAGTAATTGATTTTATTTGTCACAAAGGTTTTTAAACAAAACAAAGAAAAGAAAAGTGATGTTCAAAGACATGCATATTCTTTGTTTATCACAACTGTCTAGTCAAACTGCTAGGGATCTAGGACTGTTTATAGAAATCACACACTGTAACATATTGAGACAATGCAATTGCATTTTGACAGTATATACATCGGCAAGACTGTGTTTTGGTATACTGCTTGCCTTTGAAACATGGGATTTCATGTTTTTAGTTATTATACTGATTGTGTGGAATCTCTAGTTCTGATGTCAAATGAGAGTCAAATCTTTGAAGTTGGTACATTATTCGTAATGGGATTTGTATAGTCTTACCAATATATCAAGAGTCACACAACATCTTATTATCTTTTGGTCCTTTTGGTTCAGACCACTCGCTCTTACCCCTAACAGTCGCTATGGAATGATTCTTAGTTCATTTCTGCATTCGTTTGTTTCAATCTTTTGGTCCTTTTGGTTCAGAACACTTGCTGAAGGCTTACCCCTAACAGTCGCTATGGAATGATTCTTAGTTTATTTCTGCATTCGTTTGTTTCGATCTTCTGGTCCTTTTGGTTCAGAACACTCGCTTTTACCCCTAACAGTCGCTAGGGAATGATTCTTAGTTTATTTCTGCATTCGTTTGTTTCGAAATTTTAGCAGCTATTCATTTCTTTCTAGACATTTACGCATTTGATTGTAGGAAAAACCAGTAGGTGAAAAGCATCTACGTTTATCAATAAACTAGAGGGGAGGGCAAGAAATGACAAGTATTCAAAGCATGCAGAGCAAATGGAGTTTGATTTGAGTGTTTTTACACATTGTGGACACTATTGATAACAGCACCTGTTCTATTTATCTTTATAAATCGCCTGTATATGTGAAAAAATCTGAATTGTTACAAAAGAAAAAAAATGCCTTCTTCCTTTTGAGTGACTTTCCAGGTTTGGGTATTTATTGAAAGGCTAAAGAAACATGTCCTAGCTGACGTATATCTAGGTGAATTGATGGACCCTGTATAATGATCTATCCTGTAACAATTGCCATTTTAGATCCGATAACAAGGTGCCATATATCATTTGTGATATCTGGCACTAACCATATAACATGCAGTCGCATGAGGAAACAAGACGTAATGTGTGCATCATTCTCTACTTGTTTACTGTTCCTTTTTATTGGTTTTACCATTCATTTCACTATTCCATGTGTTTTGTTTGTTGATAAGAATCAATTACAGTAACAGGATAAATAGAATAGATTGTCGATGTCTATGAATAGGAAATGTTATCTTGCTCGGCTTAGGATTACTGGATAATTTTCCTACGCCTTGCCTGATAACATTAAGATTCAGGACACCAAACACCTTTTCTCTATTTGTATGTAAACGCTGCAGGATATTGCATCCTATGAAAAATCTATTTCTGTGTATCTTTACTTGCAGACAAGTGTTCAAAATTCCCTTTGACTCAAACACCTGGTACAAAGCATTTGTAGGGGAAGTGGACACATTTATACCGGCCTGGTCCCTAGATGCATACTTCCCTGGCGAAACTGACCAGGACTCAAGTAAGTATTATCCCATTTTCTAGCTAATTGGGGTTTTGTTACAGGTTTGTATTTGAAAGTAATCTTCAAAAGACAATAAAAAAGTATGAGAAATAACATTGATTTTGTGATTTATTTGGTAGAAGTCATTGTGACAGATAGAAATTATTCTTGAAACGAGCCATTCTTTCTGTTGTTGCGATTGTTTCTTGAATCATATGGTTCATACTTGTCATGAGATGTGGGAATAATGTAAGACAACAGTTTTACATTTGATCCAATTTAGCCCTTGCATGATGGATTAAGTTAACCCTTTCCCAAACAATAACGACATATGACCACTTTATTGCAGACGACTTTAGAAAACATTGTGGGAAAAGGAGATATTGCTCGTAACAAGCAATTTTTCATTTTCCCACAATGTTTTCTGCCCTATCAACAATGTTTTCTGCCCTATCAGAAGATTATTTTCCAATTTCATCACATTTTGAAATGCCTTCTGCAAACTCTTTCAATTCGGGACAGTCAAAAAACTGTTGTTTGGGAAAGAGTTAAGATGATTTTTATTGCAAACAGCACTAAAAACATGTTGCTATAAAAAATCATTTCATTGTTTACCAAGTTGAAAACTGTCATTCAAAGTTGATTCTTTATGATGCCAAAATTTGACTTGTACCATTTGAAAGTTAGGCATCAATGATTGGAGAGTATAAAGAACATTACTGCGTTAGATTCATTTAGAAATATGTCACTGATTAGAGGAGGACATTTTGCAATGATCAATTTCTCTTTTGTTAACAGTCATTTTTTAACTCTTTTACCACCTGCAGACTTTTTTGTTTGTTTTTACTTGAAGCAGGAGACTTTAGAAAAGCTTTGTAACCATGGGAAAAACTTTCAGTTCTGCTGTTGTAATATGTGAATATATTGAAAAAGTATTGTGGCAAAAGGAAAAAATTGCTTGTGACAAGCAATTTCTCCTTTTGACACAATGCTTTTTGAAAGACGTCTGCTGCAAGACGCAAAAGTGTGACTTTAGAAGGTAATGTGTTGATGCTTTCATATAGCATGTGTGTTAAGATATATCCACATGAAGCAAAGTGTTTGTTTGGGCCAATCCCAAGGTAAAAGATTGTACCTCATACTTTTTCTTTTATGTTTTAGTGCATCCTATATGTTCTGTGAATAATGGAGGTTGTGCAGATTTCTGTTTGCCAACACCGTCTAATTACTCTTGTGGAGGTGAGTGTACACTTTGACCCATTACTAAACAATAACGACATTTGACCACTTTGTTGCAGACGACTCTGGAAAGCATTGTGGGAAAAGGAGAAATTGCTTGTAACGAGCAATTTCTCCTTTTCCCACAATGTTCTCTGCCCCACCAGAAGATTATTTTCTAATTCCATTGCCTTTTTAATTGTCGTCTGCAAAGTCTTTCAATTTGGGACTGTCTAAAATGTGGCATTAGGTAAAGGATTAATACAGCTTCAATTAACACAAAATTAGTTGAAAAACAAAGCCTGTAACACTAGGCCATGATAAGATTTGATAAAAGAAACCCTAAAATCTAAAGCACTGAAGTACAAATGTTCTCATTAATGTATATGAGAAAGTTCAAAGCACTATTAAATAACTATGAATGTAAAATATGAAAAAGATTGTTTCTTTGTGAATTTGGTTTGGGGTATTTTTCCCCAATTACATTGGGAAGAAACTATTTGTACTGCAAAGAATAATTTTTTTTTGTCACAATGGTTTCTAAAATGTTAAGTTTATGACTTCATGTCATGTTTTCTATTTGGTAATATTTGAAACAAGGATTCCAATGTATAAACAATGTCCCCATAAAAGACTCACTTATCTATCAGAGACAGGTGTTAATGTGTTAATAGAACAACACTTGTTATCCTTGTGGGAATTATGCAGAACATGAAATTTGCAGCTGCCAGATGTCCCAAAGAGATAAAGCTAGAGAATGCAACAATAACAGAGACAAGAAGCTGTAAAAGGCTTGGTGGTAATGCATGCCCGTACACATGTGACTATAATTTCGTACCCAAGTTTTCATCCATCAACTGTACATGGCAGACGGCTCCAGGCGATCCAAATGAACTTATTTGGGACATTGAGCAACTTGAGAAACCACTCTGCGTAGGTAAGATGACCCGTCTCTCGGTTACTCCTTTACCAAACAGAAATTTTTCAACTGTCCCAAATTAAAAGAGTTTGCAGATGACATTTCAAAATGTGAAGATATTGGAAATTAATCTTCTGATAGAGCAGAAAACATTGTGGGAAAAGGAGAAATTGCTCGTCACGAGCAATTTCTCCTTTTCCCACAATGTTTTCCAGAGTCGTCCGCAACAAAGTGGTTAAATATCGTTATTGTTTGGTAAAGGGTTAAACAAATTTGTGACCATTCCATATGGAAAGCAACAGCAGATGATAATTACCATGAATGGAAGATCTTTTTTTCTGTAATATAAAGCAGGCCTGCTACTTTTTCGGCCTAAGCTGGAATTCCGGCTTTTTGGAGTTGCGATGGTCATTCCTTTATTCTGTTTGTCCATATCATGTTTGTTCTGATACTTCTAAGGCCGATGTTTACATTGAGGCTACGATAAGGACTTACAAAGGTGTTGATTGGTTCAGACTCTATTTATCATCCAATAGGCCCCTCCCTGTTTAACTGTCAAGATCAATGTCTCTTTGATGCTTAATGTTTAACTCTAACACAAGAAGAAGATTATTAGGCATCTTAGGATTAAGATTATTGCCATAAAGGGATGTTAAGATAGTATACCTTGCAGATTGAAGAAATTAGGAACAAACAATGCAGACTTCCTGATACTCTAAAAGCCCTAATAGGACCGAACTGAACATTTTCTTCTTTGCCTATGTAAAAATCTGTCAGACCTCAGGGATTTCAGTCAGTCAAGTGCCTAGGGCCTAGGAAGTTTCGTGAAGTCTGCATTGACAATGTGGGTAATCGGCGTGAAAGACCTTTGAACTCGACCTAGAAAAATAATTTCAGGTCAGGCTGGACTTCCAGAATAGCAGGCCTGTGAAGTAGAAACCACTGTGTCAAAAGGAGAAGTTGCTTGATATAAGCAGTTTCTCCGTTTAACACAGTGGTTTCATTACCTGTCTGCTGTAGATGTGTTCAAATCCATATGCATCAGGCAAAGGTTTGACCAGTTCATAGTCTATTTTATAGCTACCTGCAGAAAAGCTTGGAAAGGGCCATGTTCGAAATACTAGAAGAAGTGCTGGAAGAATGTTCTATGAAATTTATGTTATCTGAGCACGCCTTCCCTCATGTTCCTCATGTTCATGAGTACAGTCAAACTTGTGTTAAGGGGCCAGCCTATGGGACAGAGTAAATTGGCTGTTTAAGACAGGTTGGCTGCTTAACACAAATTGAATTACACTATAAATCTAACAATGGGACTTTTTGTAGTGGCTGTTTAAGGCGGGTTGGCTGCTTAAAAGGGTGGCTGCTTATCACAAGTTAGACTACATTAATTTTACTTAACTGGGGGAAAAACCCTTACTGATATCTTTGAACTTCAAATGATTGAAGCTATGAAAGCCTTTAACCCTCATAGTGCTGGATCCGACTTCATTCTTATGCAAACAGGTTAGATTCAGGCCAGCCGCCAATCTACTTGGCGGCTGACCTGGAATCTTATCTGTTTGCTACTCTGAGTATCTTTTCTCATCCAAATTGAGTAGATGATTAAGTTTTTGGAAAGCAGATGACACAAAAATCTTTCATAATTTTACCCAGCATTCTAAGGGTCAAAACGAACCATAGCCTAGAATTGATTGCTCTCATGAAAGCTGGGATATAATTGAAAAATAAGTAAATTAGAAAATAATACGGGAAATGTTCAAATTCGGCTCATGTATTTATATGTTCTACTCGTACCTGTGTTTCATTTCCAGAACAACCATGCCCAGAGAGGACCATAGTCAATGGTCAATTTGATGCTCAGTGCAGCGGATATAGGGGCGACGACTGCATAAACTTCTCCTGTAACTTGCCATATGAGAGAGACGCAGATATCCTCTCCTTGCGCTGTATGTTTGACTTCACATGGGAACATCAACTTGACAAATTATGTCTTGGTAGGTTTTTTGGGATATAGACTCATTGATTTCGCGATTCGAGCATTCAGTGCAATACTATAGTAAGTGCTGCAGGTATGTGAAGCACTTACTATAGTCTTGCATTGAACCTTCAAATTATCCATTTTCATATAACAATACAGTCGAGCCTCGATAGTCCGTACATCGTTAATCCGGATTATTCACCATCTGAACAGAATTTGTAGGGAACAGTCCTTACCTTTGTTAATTCCACTGTTTAATCCAGAAAATCCTTGTTCGGGCTCCGAACAATAAAATTTGGGAACCAAGCCTAACTTCTAATAGTATATGCGCACGACTAAACTGGAAACCAGCATAATGATATTTTTTTGCGGATACATACGTTAATTGACGATACAGTAATCCAACATTCACACCTTTGGCATATTCACATGTATGCTTGATCATAAAATGTCACCAAGTGTAGTGTAATGAAAGGTGTTGATTGTTTGTAAATCTGTCATTTAGTCAGTCAACTGGTCTAACCTAGTTGTAATTATCGTCGCATGCAGACATGCAGAAAGTCGAGTTTGTAAAAGGTTGTAACTCGCTGCATTGACAGCGATCAGGAGAAAATGTCTGGCAATCATTTTCAACTATTACATGTTTTTTTAACTTCATAGTAATTATGATGAAAAACAGTGTATAGGTAAACATTTCACTGGAAACTCGCCAATTGTTTATTCCAGATTATTCGTTAATACGAACATTACTCCTGGGAACGAAAGTGTTTGAATAAACGAGGCTCGACTGTACATCTACTTGAAAAATCTTGGAAGGTTTTTTGGCACATAGACTCATTGAATTTACAATTATCCAGTTTCATATGGCAATACATAAACTTGTCTTTATACCTTCAATTGAAACATAAGGGGTAGTTGTTCTGTAATAGATACAACAACACAAAGTTTTATTGAGTAATGATAGTGCATGATAAAAGTGCTGGATATGTGTTTTTCAAGTTATAATTCCCATATAATGCTTGGTAATTTTCTAAAAATTGATTTTTGTGTTGTCTACTGTCCAAATAAAGTCTTAAATATCTGTTTAATTTTGTTGAGGGAAGATACTCAGAGTAGCAAACAGGTTAGCTCACAGGCCAGTCGCCAATTTGATTGGCGGCTGGCCTGGATCTAACCTGTTTGAATAAGCATAAAGTTGGTTCCAGCACTATAATTTGGTTTACATGTTGACCAAGAATCTATTTTAAAACTGTTTGTTTATTTTAGGTAAATGCCCTCCCTTGGATAATGGTATAGCTCTTAGTTCTGAATGTACTAGATCGGTGAACAAAACATGTTCCTATGCATGTCCTGCTGGAAAATCACCTAGACATGACCACATTTGGTGTGGATCTAATAACCAATGGAATGTTACAAGAGATCAACTCTGCAAAGGTATATAAGATTACCATCTTCTTGATACAAGCCTCTTTAGACAAAAGAAATAAAAACATTTGAAAAGTAGCAAACAAAGGAGAGTTTTTTCGTGAGTAGAATGTCAATGGATTGATTGTTAAATCATTAAAAAGTTTTTGATGAATTCATTTTAATTACCCTTGGTATGTGGTTTTGTTTTGGCGTGCCTCAAATAACTTTGAACGGACGATATAACAAAGTCCAAAACAGAAGTAAATAAGTCAACACATTTAGACAACATGTCATGTCAAAGAAATTTTGGTTACATCAATTGACTTTTGCATGCTGATATCTTCATTTACATGGAGTCATGACACTGATCATGAAATGGCTCTAATACATATGGCAAACAAAAATATCAACCATTGCTCATTATAGATTAATGCTTCTGTCAAACTTTTCTTAACACTTCACCAAACACCAAATTTTTCGATTGTCCCAAATTAAAAGAGTTTGCAGACGACATTTCAAAATGTGATAAAAATTGAAAAATAATTTCTGATAGGGTAGAAAACATTTTCAGAAAAGGAGAAGTTGCTTGTTACGAGCATTTTCTCCTTTTCCCACAATGTTTTCCAGAGTCCTCTGCAACAAACTGGTAAAATATTGTTATTGTTTGGTAATCGGCTAATTGTCACCCTTTTAATGTTTCAGATTTTGATGAATGTGCTTCTGACACAGATACATGTGACATGAATGCTGCCTGTACTAACACCTTTGGGTCCTTTACCTGTACATGTAATTCAGGTTACACAGGATCTGGTACAGTGTGTACAGGTATCTAAACACCTCATTCTGTATTGACTCACATTGAGCTTACTACAAAAGAATTGCCAAATTGATGCGTCTGTAACAGATACCCTATGTTTTGGGGGGTTGAACGTCATTCCTACATAATTTCAGACATGCAGAGTATGAAAAAGCTGCCTGTCCACCTGACTAGCAGTCTTAAAATTATTGCTTATCTGTAACCAAAAGTGCCGGTTCGAATTTTCAAGCTGTAAACTATTTTTTTTGTGATTGAAAGGTAAAGGTATGACATCAGAGTTTGTTGGGAAATGATTTATTGGCTGTAATAATAAGTAATTAGCAGATTATCTAATCAAATCGGCGATAACAATGCGTGTTGAAAGTAGACCACTTGAACTTTTTCAAACACTGAAGACCAAACAATACTCTAAATTACTGACAGAAAGGGATTTTACGGCGGTCCTAAATGAAATTTGCCTGTCGGGACAGGTAGAGCAGTACTTTTGGGAAAGACTGCATTATTTCAGTTATATTTGGATATCCATCTCATTATTTGTTGAGGAAGAGACCAAGAATAACTGCTCATTATCGCTGGTCACAGGTAGAATTAACAGCCGTTAGTAAGTCAGCTATCTCATGAAAATCAAAATCTACCTAGTTTGGTTTGAACCTGTTAAGAGAAGGGCCATGTGATATCTGTATGTTAGATATGATAAATTTGTTTAACATTTTATCAAAAAAAGTAGAATTACTCTTTTGTCTCATGGCATGTTGAACTCTTTCAGATCCTACCTTTATACCAATGTGAGCTGCATAGTAAAACCAATATTTTTCTTAACTACAGATGTTGATGAATGTGCCCTGGGTACAGACACATGTGACACAAATGCTGATTGCGCAAACACAGTGGGATCCTATACCTGTACATGTACTACAGGATATGCTGGGGATGGGCTTACTTGTTCAGGTATGTGACATACATTTCCTTAAACCCATTAACTAT
This sequence comes from Cerastoderma edule, assembly GCA_947846245.1. Taxonomy (NCBI): domain Eukaryota; kingdom Metazoa; phylum Mollusca; class Bivalvia; order Cardiida; family Cardiidae; genus Cerastoderma; species Cerastoderma edule. The sequence continues at coordinate 21,066,991 of OX401406.1, forward strand.
ATGAAATATTACTATATATGTCTTTCCGTTTCTTTCAATACCACCATATAACTGAACATTTGGTTCTGTTTTCTAATTTTAATCCTGTTTGCTTACAGAATCAGAAAAAAGGGACTAAATGTTCATTTTTTGTTGGCATTTAAAGAAAATGAATTACAAACAATTTAGATAATTGGACACCACCGCATGCCCCTCCAGTCCCAAACTGCTCTTCATGACCTCTACCTGCTGCTCATAAGGAAAATCGGCTATAAATTGCTCAATAATTTTTGTAGGGATGGGAACGAATATTCGAATAGCGGGTCGAATATTCGAATAGCAAAATAGTATTCGAATATTCGATTTTAATGAACCCATATTACTGTATATTTACCATAAATTTTATTCAAAAATAATGTTGTTTTATTTTCATTTTCTTCCTCTAAACCGATCCCAAATATCGAAGAACGTGCCTAGCTCCCAGGTGCAGTTACGATGTTTTTACAACGTATGTCACACAGTAAAACACCTGTGACAAATTACCACATCTTTTGAAAGTTTGCAAAACGATTAATTCCTAAGTGTGAAAATAGTCGATTTTAAGCCGCTAAATCTAACACCTTAATGATCTGCACTTACTCCTTATTATCCAAAACAAGTCAATCACGCTAATTGACAATTGTCAGTGTCAACCTATCACGTAACTTGTTTGTCGTGAAATTAAACAATTACTCTTTCAATAACCAATCGTAATCATGATTGCATATGCAACAAGACCAATCAAATAATGTGTTAGAAAGTATATTTTTCTTCAGAATAATTTGTCAAACTTATTTTCATTCTAATTTCTACATCTATTTGATAAACATCACAATGTCTCCATCACGTGTCTGGAATTACTTTACTCGTTCTGCCGAACATTAACAACTATTTAAGTTTCTGATGGACCAACTCTGTAAGAAACTGGAAAAGTTGTCTGTTGATAATACTTATATGTCCAGCCTATAGAAATTTGAGAACTAAATATTTAAATTGCACATTTCCTTCATTAACCTTATTTTTATCCATAATGTCTTCTTCAAAGATTAAGATACAAATGAATTTGTGTAAGTTTATCAAGGAATCTTTAGTATTAAGAAATAATATAATTAATTTGTCTAATGCGAATCAAGATTAGCAAGTATTGGTTCGCAATAGAGAAAACATGTAACTTAATTTAGAAAAATATTATCATTAACTCTCTATGTATTACAAATTGTTTTTCATGTTTTCATGCATGTTGTATTATGTTTTATATTGTATATGTATTGGCCATAGGCACATAAAGTGCCGACATGCCTAATAAAGAGTTTTGAGTTGAGTTGAGTTGAGTTGATAAAAAACGAAATAATGGTTATTACTGCTTTGATATTGCATGCATGTACATGTATACAGATATCTGCTATTCACAAAAGGTTTGAACAGAGGACTAGTGTACTAGTATTCGGACATGCAGACATTCGGACATCAAAACGAATTCTAAAATCGAATATTCGAATATATTCGAATAGTTCTAGTCGAATATTCGAATAGTGATTTCACTATTCGTTCCCATCCCTATATTTTTGACATATTTTGGAAAACTGAATTTGATATAACAGTGGTGAGGAGAAACCTCGGTAGTATGAGTAATGGCCCATAACATACTTTATTTTTTGTTAGAAGGCAAAACCATGCAGGAACCCTTCTTTCTTACTTAACTGTGCAACGGGAGAAAAGCTTTTGCGCTTGCAAATAAAGTTCAGATTATGCAAAGAACATGTTCTACGGATAGTTTGAACAATTGCCAGAAATATAGCATTCTTAGATTTATGATTTTTTGGCTTAGAATTGAATCATAATTGAAAATGTGTCAACACAACTTACCATGATCCATTGTTTGCAGCCTTTTCCTGCTTCTCGGAAGCGCCCTCGCCTACTTTTACATCTGCTAATTTTGGAGAAACAGGCTGGAGGTCGTGACTTTAGAAAAGTTTGTCAACATGTGAAAAACATTTCAGTTCTGCTGTTGTGACATGCGAATAGATTGAAAAAGCATTGTGGCAAAAGAAGAAATTGTTTGTGACAAGGGAACCCTATATCACAAGGGTTTGTTACACACTCGTCAATGTCTGAAATAAAGTGTTTCATTCAAGTCAAAACTGTCTGGAATAAAGTGTTTCCTTCAAGTCATCAATGTCTGAAATTAAGTGTTTCCATTTGTGACAAGCAATTTCTGCTTTTGTCACAATGCATTTTGGAAGTCGCCTGCTGAATGACGCAAACATGTGGCATTACTATAGGTGGTAATGTTAACTGCTTATAACTGCTGGTAAAGCCAGGTAGAACTATCAGCATTCTGTAATTTAGCTGACTACCTCTCATGAAAATCCAATCTACCTTCTTTGATTTGAATCCATTCAGAGAGGGGGCCATGTGATTTTATGTTCTTTACATCAGCTTTTGTACATTTGTTTGACATCAATTTAAGAAAGTAGAATTATATTAACGTGTTGTACTACATATGGATATTTTTGGTTAACTTCAGATGTTGATGAATGTGCCCTGGACACAGACACATGTGACACATATGCAGATTGCGCAAACACTGTGGGATCCTATACCTGTGCATGTTCTACAGGATTTGCTGGAGATGGGCTTACATGTTCAGGTATGTGACATACATTTCCTTAAACCCATTAACTATTTGAAATATTATTACACATTGACTACTATAAAGCATATTATTTGTGGTAAATATATTTCATTAAAACTATTTCTTGCTTGATGTCCCATATTTCATTGCTTGACTATGCGTTTAGCTCATTGTTCATTGCTTGTCCATGCGTTTAGCTCATTGTTCATTGCTTGACTATGCGTTTAGCTCATTGTTCATTGCTTGACTATGCGTTTAGCTCATTGTTCATAGCTTGACTATGCGTTTAGCTCATTGGTCATTGCTTGTACATACATCAAACATCAATTCACAACCAAATCATACTTTAGTTGTGTTGGTTTATGAAGTCTTCCGCTACAGCTGCATCAAAGCTAATCAATATTAAGAAAAAGAATAATAGAAAAACTATTTTTGACATTCATAGCGCAAAGAAACTCTTTATTTCAGACATTCATGACTTGAACAAAACACTTTATTTCCGACATTGATGACTTGATCGAAACACTTTATTTCAGACATTGATAACTTTATAGGAACACTTTATTTCAGACATTGATGACTTGATAGAAACACTTTATTTCAGACATTGATAACTTTATAGGAACACTTGGTTTCAAACATTGATGCCCTCATGGAAAGAATTAATTTCAGACATTGATGACTTGAATGAAACACTTTATTTCAGACATTGACGAGTGTGTAACAAACCCTTGTGATATAGGGTTCCCTTGTTATAACACAGACGGTTCCTTCTCATGTGGGTGTAATCCTGGATATATCTTCAATGGTGTGACTTGTGCAGGTATGCTGTCAGACTTTTCTCATCTTTTTAACCCACTACCAAACAATAACAACATTTAACTACTTTGTTGCAAACAACTCTGAAAACCATTGACGGAAAAGTAAAAATTGCTCGTAACGAGCTTTTCTGCCTCTTAAAAAGATTGTTTTTCAATATCACCACATTTTGAAATGTCGTCTGCAAACTCTTTCAATTTGGGACAGTTGAAAATTCATCTTTTGGTAAAGGGTTAAACAACTCTTGCATAGAACCAATTATTAAAGATGCATGTTTATAGATGAGAAAGTTTGAAAGCCAAAAAAGAACATCCTTGAAACAATACAAATTTTATATTGTTTATGAAATACAATTGGAAGGAGTTATTGGAAGCATTATTGATTCAGGAAGTGTCAATTGATATACTTAATAATGAACAGTCTGTATGAGGTGTATCTCAAAACAATTCCAATGCTTTTGGACCTAAAAACATATTAAGTTTAAACAGGCTCTTCAAACTTTAATACTAACTTATTTTGCTTTCAATGGCTATTCTTCAGTGAGTATCCTACAACAGTATACCGGTAGTTGTTGGACTATTTTTTTTTAAAGAAGAGTTTTGACTTCTAAAATTCCTGATATCTGTGAACAAGCAGCTTCAAAGCTGTACAAAGACATCCCTCTCTTTAGCCATGATCTTGGTTGCATACTTGCCTTAATCCTGTAGATATTAACCCTCTAATAGTCTTAATGGCTACAGTTTAGTTGTTCAATTCTTAAAGGCAGTCTCAGTTGCACATTATATAGAATCTACATCTCTACAAAAGACTTTATCCATATTGTTTCACAGGGGTGGCAAAAACCAATATTCCCTATTGCCAAGCTTGTCAAGAAACAAACTTCAATTGACAAGTAAAGTTTTATTAAAGTTTACTTATTTTGTTAATATTTACTGTATGACCCTTATAAAGAGAAGTTCAGAAAAGATATGCATTTACAGACAAGCAATTCAAATTCATATTTCACCACGTTCCTATTGAACAATTTTGCAGATGAATTAATTCTTATAGTGCTGGAACCGACTTCATGCTTATGGTTAGATCCAGGCCAGCCGCTAAGTAAATAGGCGACTGGCCTGTGATCTAACCTGTCTGCTACTCTGAGTCTCGTTCCTCAACAAATTTTAGAAGATATTTAAGATTTTGGAAAAGCAGATGACCCAAAAATCTATTTTCAGAAAATTTCCCTGTACTCTAAGGGTTAAGATTCAAGACAAAATTGTGTTTACTTTAATTTTTCATCCAAAAATATGATTTTTTATGACAGCTGAGTGTGCCAAGTTGGAGAACGGGCCAGTTTTACATTCCACATGTAACAGGAGTCCATCTGAGATATGTTCTTATTCCTGTCCCACCAGATATACAGCCATGTATGACCAAATTACGTGTAAAGCAGATATGTCATGGAGCATAGCGGCAGACCAGCTTTGTTATGGTAAGTTATTATCATGCAGTTTGCTAGCCAACAATAGTTTATTCCCATAACGTCAACTTGAATTTTATCACACCAAGGCAATTTTTAGAAGGACATAAAAGGGAATGTCAAACATCGGTTTTCTAAGTATTGATAAAGGTTTATACCCTGCTATCAATGTTTGTAGGAGGTTTCTTGTTAATTGAGAGCAATTAATCCTTTTCCCACAATGTTTTCCAGAGTCATCTGCAGCAAACTAGTCAAAAGGCATTATTGTTTGGTAATTGGTTAATACTTCCCTCATATGTGAGTTTGGGGATTTTGTGAATTTTCCAAATTGATAGCAACATACTAGAATAATGAAATATGTTGAAATTAATGCATTTTCTGTTATTGTGTAACAAAAAGAGAGACAACTGTGTGGGAAAACCAGTCTGACAGCTGCTTGGAAAGATTATCAATAGGACTGAAACTGCAAGGTTGTATAAAAATATGCTCTTACAGATGCTATAAAGTTGAAATGCTGTTGAAATGAAGAAAAATCAAACAATCAATCAGCATATTGATTAAATAAAAGTTGAATTTATTTATTTTTTAGCATTTCTCCATGATAAAACAATTCTTCAAAAAAGCTATTGCTACCCAAATCAGAAATAACCTGTCATAAGTTATATTCAAGCAGGATGATCGTGTTACATATAAAACAGATATAAAACAGATTTGCAAATGGAAATTCCATGAAATAGCAGGTATTTATGCATCTTTTCATCAGATTCCTTTTGTTTTCCACTATTTATATACGCCGTTGCCATGCTTCCACGATTAATTTTCCGCAACCACCAGTGAATGTTGTTTCCAATTTGGCGTGCTGTTTGCTCCAAGACCCTGCAGAGAATTTCAAGTCGAGGGATGCAAATGACCTAAAAACATCACCCATTGTCTGCATGGGTTATCATATACCACCAGAACCAGGAAGTTAGTTGGAACATTGCCTGCATGGGTTATCATATACCACCAGAACCGGGAAGTTAGTTGGAACATTGCCTGCATGGGTTATCATATACCACCAGAACCGGGAAGTTAGTTGGAACATTGCCTGCATGGGTTATCATATACCACCAGAACCGGGAAGTTAGTTGGAACATTGACTGCTTGGGTTATCATATACCACCAGAACCGGGAAGTTAGTTGGAACATTGCCTGCATGGGTTATCATATACCACCAGAACTGGGAAGTTAGTTGGAACATTGCCTGCATGGGTTATCATATACCACCAGAACCGGGAAGTTAGTTGGAACATTGCCTGCATGGGTTATCATATACCACCAGAACCGGGAAGTTAGTTGGAACATTGCCTGCATGGGTTATCATATACCACCAGAACCAAGAAGTTAGTTGGAACATTGCCTGCATGGGTTATCATATACCACCAGAACCGGGAAGTGAGTTGGAACATTGCCTGCATGGGTTATCATATACCACCAGAACCGGGAAGTTAGTTGGAACATTGCCTGCATGGGTTATCATATACTACCAGAACCGGGAAGTTAGTTGGAACATTGCCTGCATGGGTTATCATATACCACCAGAACCGGGAAGTTAGTTGGAACATTGCCTGCATGGGTTATCATATACCACCAGAACCAGGAAGTTAGTTGGAACATTGCCTGCATGGGTTATCATATACCACCAGAACCGGGAAGTTAGTTGGAACATTGCCTGCATGGGTTATCATATACCACCAGAACCGGGAAGTTAGTTGGAACATTGCCTGCATGGGTTATCATATACCACCAGAACTGGGAAGTTAGTTGGAACATTGCCTGCATGGGTTATCATATACCACCAGAACCGGGAAGTTAGTTGGAACATTGACTGCTTGGGTTATCATATACCACCAGAACCGGGAAGTTAGTTGGAACATTGCCTGCATGGGTTATCATATACCACCAGAACTGGGAAGTTAGTTGGAACATTGCCTGCATGGGTTATCATATACCACCAGAACCGGGAAGTTAGTTGGAACATTGCCTGCATGGGTTATCATATACCACCAGGAAGTTAGTTGGAACAGTTGGAACCATTGCCTGCATGGGTTATCATATACCACCAGAACCGGGAAGTTAGTTGGAACATTGCCTGCATGGGTTATCATATACCACCAGAACCGGGAAGTTAGTTGGAACATTGCCTGCATGGGTTATCATATACCACCAGAACCGGGAAGTTAGTTGGAACATTGCCTGCATGGGTTATCATATACCACCAGAACCGGGAAGTTAGTTGGAACATTGCCTGCATGGGTTATCATATACCACCAGAACCAGGAAGTTAGTTGGAACATTGCCTGCATGGGTTATCATATACCACCAGAACCAGGAAGTTAGTTGGAACATTGCCTGCATGGGTTATCATATACCACCAGAACCGGGAAGTTAGTTGGAACATTGCCTGCATGGGTTATCATATACCACCAGAACTGGGAAGTTAGTTGGAACATTGCCTGCATGGGTTATCATATACCACCAGAACCGGGAAGTTAGTTGGAACATTGCCTGCATGGGTTATCATATACCACCAGAACCAGGAAGCTAGTTGGAACATTGCCTGCATGGGTTATCATATACCACCAGAACCAGGAAGTTAGTTGGAACATTGCCTGCATGGGTTATCATATACCACCAGAACCAGGAAGCTAGTTGGAACATTGCATATATAAAAGAGTCAAAACAAAAGTACTCTGCTGAAAAAAGCGAATATACTTGTGGCGCGGCCATCTTGGACATTTTTTTTTAAACATCTGTCACATGGTCATGCCTGTATATTTATCTTCTGAATTTTTAATTCAGTGATGGAGAAATGATATTTTTTCTTTTTTTTCAGAATGTCTCTCTTCTCCAGAAACACTGCAGCTTTCCTTCAGGTATTCTTTGTTGTTGACACATTCCCACCTTATGCCACATTTTTGTATCTTTCAGGAGACGACTTTTAAAATGCATTGTGGCAAAAGGAGAAATTGCTTGTCACAAGCAATTTCTCCCTTTGCCACAATGCTTTTCAATCTTTTCATATATCACAACAGCAGAACTGAAAGATTTTTTTCACATGTTTACAAAGCTTTTCTTAAGTCGTCTACTTCAATTAAAAAATTGTTGTCTGCAAGTGGTGAAGGGTTAAAAATATTTAAATTCCATCTCAAAATTCTTGTCATGTCAAATAACAATAGATATGAAAGTATTTTTTTGTCTCCTTTTTGCCTCCTTCCAAAGCAATTATACAATGTTAAAAGAAATTTGTTGCAAGAAAACTGTTTGGTAGAATTTGTGAGTAGATATCAAAGCATGTGATAGGATGTTGCGACAATTGTAATACTTAAAAGAAATGAAACTGGATCCATAGATATTTTCTCAAAAGTGACCCTATGGAGTCTTATTTGTCTTGCTGCTGGTTTGTTGACCTACTCCACCATGTGGGATTTTGTGTCTGGTCCAAATTGAAAGCCACAGCAGATGACACAAAAAAACAGTATGAAATATTCTTACTTGGTAGAAATCATTGTGACAAAACAATAAATTGTGCATTTTTCATTCTTGTTAAAGCCTTGAGCAGTAAATGTTCAGTATCATCAGGGTTTCATTAGTATTTGTAGTAGTAAGTCAATTTGCAATAGTAGACGAGGTTTTTAGGGGACCTTATCAGTAGATTTATCATAAAACGGAGCAAAGCAGCCCAGGTTTCCTATCAAAGTAGCCAGGGGGAAATCACCAGCACCAGGCTCTGATTTATGGAGTAAGGGTTGAAATAAATAATAATGATTAATGAATGTCAATGTAATTCAGCTAAGTTTGATCTTTTCTGCCATTGTAGCCACAGAATAAATTGATCATTAGGACTATTTTATCATTTTGTCACTGTTGATTCTGTAGACTGTAAACAAATATAGAAAACATATTTGTTGATGTCTTTCAGCCAAGTTGTACCTATTCTACCAAATGGTATGATAAGCGTTAGTTGTGGACATTGTCATATTTATGAGAATGTGACATATGAATGGATGCTGTCTGACACAGAAAAATATTCTACACCATACCGGGACTGTCTGAAGTATGAGAAAGTGTTTATCTCCCCTGAGACTGGAAGTACAATTGATTTATCCTGTAGTTCTATTGACTGTGGGAACCTACTTAACGGAACATCAGACAGAAAGCTCACTCTAGTATTTACTGGTAAGGAAGTATTTTCACTATTACCTTATATATGGGAATAAAGAAAGCTGTTCAAAGAGAGAGCATTAAAAGTTTACAGATTAACCACTGCATGTGATATTTTGTCTCGGTGGTTTCTTGAAAAGCTTCTCATGGGTGGCAAACTCAATTGTCTGTGTTGCCATAAAAGCCTTTAGGGAATTTTCACTGAAATTTGAAAATCTTAGGGATGGGAATGATTAACTGTTTCATTAATCGATTAATCGGTCAATGATTAATCGATTAATCGGTGAAAGAATGATGGTTTGTACATGTATACGTCCGAGGCCTTTGTTCAGTATCAATGTTTTCAGTTGTTAACTTCGTGTGCGTGCAAAATTGATCATACACGCATATGATCAAAGTCAACGGTACATTGGTTTGCGTAAAGCGAGAGTATAAGACAAAAATATAACAAAAAAACGTGAGAAGCACGCTTGAAGTATTTCCAGACAGAAGATTTCGAAGGCGGCATTGTCGTTGAAGTTTAATTAGATATTTAGTAGTTTCTCGAATGAGCATTAAAGAATGAGGGAACATCTTCATTTTGTGATTACTTAAAGGTTTCAGAAACAATCGTTTGAGTAAATCTTACAGAAGTCTAATTAAAACGTGTTAACAATTGGAGTATAGACCGGTGTAAGTGTAACTCGGATGATCCAAGCTGTAACTGTAGAGTGAAATATCTACGTCTGGATCATTCGGACTAGTGTAAGTGTGAAAGATTCGCTGATTTGGTGTTGTTATTGTTTGACACGGGGTGACAATTTGGATACTGTTTGACGCGTGAGCGCTAATTGGACATCAAATATAACGGATTAACCCATCTTTCAGACTACAAGGTGTTATGATTGACCCTTACATTCCCTTTATTCGCACTCGTTAGCTATCTTTATTTGATTTCGAATTGATTAATTTATTCAACCTTTAAAGTGAAAAAAAGGGCATTTCTGTTTTTTTATTTCCGAATAATTGATTGATAAAAATTAATCGATAGTCAGACGTTTAATCAATTAAACGATTAATCAATTAGTCGTTCCCATCCCTAGAAAATCTCCATTATTTTTACAAGTGCAGTTAAAGACTTGGTATTTAGTGACAAGTTAATCCAAATCAGATTTCACTACTCCTGTTTCACAGTTTGTGAAAAAGACAATGACCATTATCAGTCGGTTATCATTTTGTCAAGATATTTAGATATGTCATCTACTCATTTCAGATCATCACTCAAGACATAATTAAATCACAATTGGTGTGTAGGGGTGACAAAATCAATTGTTTGTATTGCCGAGATTGTCCAAAAGATATGTGAATTTTTATGGAAGTTTTGTATATTTTATACATGGACACGTGAAGAAAAAGATTTGGCATTTATGGTCAATTGAATCAAACCATCCACACTGATGTAACCGAGATACGGTTCAGAATGCCATAGGATTATAATTCAATCCCATTTTTATTTACTTTTCAGTCATAGCCCAGAATAAGATGGCTGAGGGCGAAGAGGTAGTTAGCTCTGTATATTCAGAGGTATTTCTGAGACACCTTCCCATTTCTGAGGTGGACCTGCAATGTTCTTTAAATCCGGAAGTGGGCGGAGAAGCTATTAAGACTGAATATCAAATAAACTGCACATCCCTGCATAAGAGATATGAACTGTTAGGGCATACTGCTGACTTCTATGCTAGTAACCCCAGGAAGTTCAGAAAAGAAATTGTTATTGAAACTGATACAGAAGGTAAGGTTATTTTCTTCTCTTACATTAATCCTTTACCAAACAATAACGACATTTGACCAATTTGTTTCAGACGGTTCTAGAAAACATTGTGGGAAAAGGAAAAATTGCTCTTAACAAGCAATTTCTCCTTTTCCCACAATATTTTCTGCCTATAAGAAGATTGTTTTTCAATTTCATTACATTTCGAAATGTCTTCTGCAAACTCTTTCGGTTTGGGACAGTTGAAAAGGTGGCGTTTGGTAAAGGGTTAAGGCTTGATTTTGAACCTTATTCATCGCTTATATGGTATACTTTTATTACCAGTCTAAATAAAGATAAAAGCGAACAACAGAAAAGCATGAAATGAATACATTGTCTGCTGAGCAAAATGTCTTTTTGTTACAGTTGTTTTGTATGTCTTCTGCAGCAGACATGTCAAAGTTAGGTATCATAGAGTAAGGTGCTTGTCAAGATATAACTAACAAAGAAATGGCCGTAGATTGTATAGTAGCTTTAATGTAGTAATTCTTCAGTTTGGTAGTGTGAAGACAGCATGCTCACCTAGGGCCTGGATTGATATGTCTCAACGAGAACCATTAACACCAGACAAGCAAAATACTATCCCATATATCTATGTTCGCTATTGACAAGTTGTATTAAGGAGGCTGACAGAATTGAAAAAGATGATTGTTCCCAAAAGGTATATGGCTGTACACCCCTCTTTTACTACAGGATTAACCCTTTACCCAACGCCCAATTTTGACTGTCCCAAATCGAAAGACATTGCAGATGAAATTTCAAAGTCTGATGAAATTGAAAAATAATCTGTTTTTGAGTGTGGTCTGCAACAAACTGGCCAAATGTCATTATTGTTTGGTAATGGGTTAAGGAAGTGGCTTAATACAAGATTTACAATTTGGTTTATTTCAGTTGTACTGATTGATGATTTTCCTGAACCGGTATCAAGGGCCTTTTTTCTGCCAGCTGGGAACATAACAGTCAAAGTGACAGTCTTCCAAAACAGAGATATGATCATGCAACAGACTTTTCAATTACAGGTGAGGATGTGGTATTTGTTCTGTTGTTTATAAAGCTTTACTTTTTTTTCATATGATAATTATTTGTTTATCCTAAATGGAAAGAATTTGCAGATGATAATTTAACCATTTTGCTCATGTGGTATTTTGTGCCAAATTGAAAGCAATAACAGTCTAGAGGTTTGAATATCAATGTCTGTCACAACTGAAGAATTGACTTATGATTAGCTAATACATTGTCTCATCATGGTTTCAATATCATTATAATTAATTATAGTGTTTTTTGTTTTTTTTGTCACTGAGAAATTCAGTTTTAATTTCATATCCATCACATCTTTAGAATGATGAATTGATTTTTTGTAGAAATATTTCAAGTTACTGTTTAAACTTTCTTTGTAAAATTTCTTTTAGATTTAACAGAAAGGAATGCCTTAGAATAACCAATTTTAGTGTATCTATATATTTTGATTAGGTCCAAGAGGTTGACATACTGGCTATGGAAATGTCTGAATTTGAGAGCAGGATTCAGAATGGTAAGATATATTTCACACAAATACATGTTCTTCAATCATTGGGAGGAAGATCAGTATCTTGACAAGCAGACCTACTCAGCCATTATCCAACAAGCTGAATGATATAAACTGTACTATGATTTCAAAAATCAGAGACCCAGACATAAATTGGAAGAGTTTGGGAGGGGATTGATTACTGCCAACACTAATGTCACATGACCATCTGCTTAGAAACGAAAATGGGGCTAAAAGGTGGTGGAGACACCAATAAAAATCATCCATTTGTGCTTTATTTATAAAAAAAAACTGAAATATTTTTTTAATTCAACTGGTCAGAAGTCAAGCCAAGAAGAGATTATTATTAAATCAATACTTTATCCGGTAAACACTTGAACTCAGTTCCTCTGTAAAAGGGAACTTTAATTGTCAATTATTCTAGAACTTTCGCAATTTAGGTGTTTATGAGCACAAGTTTGGTTTGGTTTAATTAGTTATCTATTGGCATATTCACATCAAAAGGCATGCCAGTCTCTGAGACACACTTATTCTACATCAACAAAAGTACTTAATTATGTACCTAGGTCAAAATAGAGATTCTTTCTGTTCTGTTCTAGAAAACTTTTTACAGATGGCATGTGATCTAACCTGAGTATCTTTCCTCTTCAAAATTAAGCAGATATTTAAGGTTTTGGAAAGCAGACCACACAAAAATCTATGTTTAGAAAATTACCCGTCATTCTAAGGGTTGAAGTGTTGGTAATCAACAGATATAAGTTCTGTTGATTACACTACATGTATATTTAAATGTTTAATGTGTTCTGTTTCAGTTTCCAACAGTTTCAGCCTAGTATACAGCATTGCATGCACTATAAGAGAAGCTGTGGCTACCACAGAGAACAGCAAGAAACTTGATGATGTATGTGTCATGTTTTACCAAACCATGTATTTATTATACTCCCACAATTTGAGGATTAAGCATGAGATTAATGTTAGTGCTTCACTTTTGTGAAGGACTTAAGATAGTCTTGTACTGAATCCTCTATTAAATTTTCTGATAATAGAAGATCTTTTTTTATTTTTTTTTTATTTTTAACATCTTACATCTCATCAACGACAGACATAGTGTGCCTCATAATATGTGGCATAGTTGTAAGCATCTATGGCTTTTTTAATCAAAAAGCTATGGTTTAAGCATCAGATTGATTGACTAGTATTTTTTTTATAAACAAGTCTTTATGAAAGGCAAATATTCACTGTCAAAAAAACATATCAAACGATAAACTTCACTTTCATATTTGAAATAATCAAAACAAAAGATGTGCTAAACATCATGATGCCAACTAATCAATTAAAAAAGAACCTATACGCATACAAATGGAAGAAGATTCATTTTCATTCAGAGACTCTCTTCAAGGATTGACTGTTTTCATTCATTCGATACAGACATCATGAAAAAAAATTATGCAAATAATGCAATATTTTCTATTAAACAAATCCCTAGGCCCCAATCAAGGTTTGAAAAATTTCTTCTTAAAACTTGTACTAAAACAATGCCATGATATAGAATGTTATTTGGCCATACAACATAAAAACCTCCCAACCATTTGTTTATTCTATTTCATTTGTCGAATTTCAGATGAGATTTAAACTGTTGACCAAACTGAATGAACTGAATTTTTCAAGTTCCTTACAACAAGTACGCTCCAGAAATACTGTCTTTGAGATCTTAACAGAAAACTATCAATGGATTGATAACACTTCTAAAGTATGGTATTCCATCTTCTCTTGTAGTACAGTCAGTTGTCTTTTAAGCAACCATCATTAACCCATAACCAAATAATAATGACATTTTGATCTTTTTGTTGCAGACAACTCTTGAAAAAATTGTGGGAAAAGAAGAAATTGCTCGAGCAATTTCTCCTTTTCCCACAATGTTTTTACCTCCATAAGAAGAATACTTTCCAATTTCATCTCATTTGGAAATCATCGTCTGGGAACTTTTTCATTTTAGGACAGTCGAAAATTTGGTGTTTGGTAAAGGGTAAATGGAGATAGAATCTTGGTGTTTGTGACAACTTTCGGTTTAATACAGATGCCTGGTATTTAGAAAGCTCCTTTCAGGGAAAACTGATGCAGTGGACGTCCTAAAATTGAGATGTTTTGTCAGACGCAGGCTTTATTTTTTTATCCAAATGATTGTTTTTAGCCCCTAATTGTAGGAGGGGTCAAGAAGAAATTTGAAAATAAGCTAATGCTTGTGGTGGAATCTCAAAACAAGAATGGTAGAGAATGCGAAAAATTGCTAATGTTGATTTGATGAATCAGATTGTTTTTACCTGTCACACATCCCTAACCCATACTAATTAGAATAAATTTAAGCCACAAGGGTCTATTCTTAATGCACACATCTGAAAATCTATTTTCAATCAAGGATGTTAAAAAAAATCATGTTCATTAAATGGACAAGAGAGAAATGTACGAAATTTTATTTCTTATTTTCAGAAAATTGATTTGGCTGTTGAACATAACCGTCGCACCTCCCTGGCCCTTGGAGATCTAAAAGAGGAGCCCATTGAGGACCTTGGAGACATTGCTGGGTAAGGTTTGTTTATTCCTTTACCAAACAACAATGACATTTGACCACTTTGTTGCAGACGACTTTGGAAAACATCGTGGGAAAAGGAGAAATTGCTCTTAACAAGCAATTTCTCCTTTTCTCACAATGTTTACTGCTCTATCAATGGTTGCCTCATATAAGAATTTGTGACATGAGTGAAATTGAAAGTCATAGCAGACGACAAAAATTAGCAAGAACAAAATACGTTTTAATTTATGTAAATGGATTTTTTTTTTATTTTTTTTTTTTGAAAAGCTTATTTCTCTCATATTGGAATAATTGACCTGTTCAAATTGAAAATAAAAGCAAGCAAGAAAGCTTATTTAACTAATTCCCTCGTGAAAAACTTGTGGTTGGTCCAATTTGAAACGAACATTAGACCACAAAGATTAGTATGAGACAATATACATGTATGTTATAGTGGGTAGAAAAAATTGTGACAAAACCATAAATTGCTCATTAGAAGCAACATTGTTCCTTGTCTTTTCAAAAAATCAACAGAATATTGTGGTAGAATACAGTGCAGCTTTACAGTGTTTAAGTCTTTTCTTTACCATTTTAGTCTTCTTTCACTTTGTGAAATCAAGATTTATTTTTTCTTTACCATTAAGAAATGTTGCTGAAAGGGCATCAAAACTTCTGAATCAATTGATAGATGAACATGATCAGACTAGCAGCAATGTATCATATGCCAATGAAAAGGTAAGAACAAACAGTTAATCTTTTGTTAATTGATATTTAACTTTATAATTTTTCTGGATTTTTGGGTTGATGCAACAAATATGTTTTACATGTTTTTTTGTTTTATCTTTTTAACAAAACTAAACAGTATTTCAGTAATATTGCGATCATCCAAGCTTTTTATAGATGGAGGAAGACGCACAAACGCGAACTCATTGAAATGGGTAGGCATTTTTGATAGAAGCACTGAAAGTGGTGAAAGCTCATTTAACTTTTTTAGATGACAACACAGATGTTTAATAACTTTAGAATAAAGTAATTAGAAATGGTTGTTTATATAGTGTCGAGGATTGATTAAATCACCATTTATAAACTCAAATATCCAACTCTAGTCTGACTTCATCCCGCCTGCCTTTATATAGGAAGCTTGAACCATTGTTGCTGAAATATCCAAAGTATCGATGGTTAAGCTTGAAAATGTTTTCTACATGGAAAACTTTAACCTACATTACGTGACTGTGACAATAAAATCGATGGGGCGTTATCAATGTCTAGCAAGCTAGAAATGCAATCTTCGTGACAACACTATTCATTTGGGCCACGTCACGCGAAAAGGGGCACTCGGACATAAATAAAAACCGCTGACTCAGCTCTTTCTTAGCGCTATTATTCCAGCATCTAGTCACGACAGTTATCATTTGTATTAATTTAAAGGTATAACTTGATGTCCTCTAAGACGGCAAACAGTGTAACCCCAGACTAGCCGCCACGTCAGTGACGTGGCGGCTGGTCTGGGGCTACACTGTTTGCTATGTCCGAGTGCCCCTTTTCCGGAGACGTGGCGGCTGGTCTGGGGCTACACTGTTTGCTATGTCCGAGTGCCCCTTTTCCGGAGACGTGGCGGCTGGTCTGGGGCTACACTGTTTGCTATGTCCGAGTGCCCCTTTTCCACTGACGTGGTGGCTGGTCTGGGGCTACACTGTTTGCTATGTCCGAGTGCCCCTTTTCCAGTGACGTGGCGGCTGGTCTTGGGCTACACTGTTTGCTATGTCCGAGTGCCCCTTTTCCAGTGACCTGGCGGCTGGTCTGGGGCTACACTCTTTGCTATGTCCGAGTGCCCCTTTTCCAGTGACGCGGCCCATTTGATTATTGCTCATCATTTCAGTCCAGTATGGCCCAAGTGTTGATGGAATCTTTGGACAAGGCATTGGAAGCCCTGCAGAAACTAGAGATGACGGTAGTTCCCTTTGTTCTTTACAATGACACATCAACAGCATGTTTGGTCCATAAAACCCAAGGATGGCAAATCATAGGCACAAAACTGGTTGCAAACTCCGGAGACTCTTTAGAAGACAATGCTGTGTTTCAGTTTCCTAACACACTGAATGTTGATGCCCTGAGCAATTATGGAATTCAGGTAAATATGTGAAGTGTAATTTCCACTTTACTCTTATTTTCATGATTTACACCGGTGTAAAGGAAAATTCATCTCAAAACGAGGGGGTGCTTAATTGCCGATAGGCCTGATTTGCATTCTTCCTCGCACTTGCCAAATCGGCAGCCAAAGAGTTAAATCAACAAGAGGGCCATAATGGCCCTTTATCGCTCACCTGAGTTCTGTTTGAAAAAGAGGTATATTTAAGACAGAGTGGTTGGTATGTTTCAAACTCTTCTAAGTGCTAATTGCATTGAATACTCTAAGCCAATGCTCTTGCTTGTTAACCTTTTTTTATGTGTATTGTATTTGTCTTCTTGAGTTAATGTTCACCAAGACAAAGAGAATTCAGATGAAGGAAATTTAGGTTTGTGAAAGCAGGGACAGTAACAATTGGTTGGGCAAATTAAAATAATAACAATTGGAAAATGTATCTCAAAGTCGTTTATTGGTTTCGCCAAGATTTCATTGAGACAATCATTCTGACCAACTTTGATAAAAATTGGACCATAATTGTGGTCTCTAGAGTGTTCACAAGCTTTTTAAATTATATGACCTAGTGACCTAGTTATTGACCCCACATGACCCAGTTTCAAACTTGGCCAACATTTTTATTGAGACAATCATTCTGACCAACTTTCATCAAAATTGGACCATAAATGTGGCCTCTAGAATGTTCACAAGCTTTTTAAATTATTTGACCTAGTGACCTAGTTTTTGACCCCACATGAACCAGTTTCAAACTTGGCCAAGATTTCATTAAGACCATCATTCTGATGAACTTTCATCAAAATTGAAACATAAATGTGGCCTCTAGAGTGTTCACAAACTTTTTAAATTATTTGACCTAGTGACCTAGTTTTTGACCCCACATGACCCAATTTCGAACTTGGCCAAGATTTTATTGAGACAATCATTCTGACCAATTTTGATAAAAATTGGACCATAATTGTGGTCCCTAGAGTGTTCACAAGCTTTTTAAATTATTTGACCTAGTGACCTAGTTATTGACCCCACATGACCCAGTTTTGAACTTGGCCAAGATTTTATTGAGACAATCATTCTGACCAACTTTCATCAAAATTGGACCATAAATGTGGCCTCTAGAGTGTTCACAAACTTCTTAAATTATTTGACCTAGTGACCTAGTTTTTGACCCCAAATGACCCAGTTTCGAACTTTGCCAAGATTTTATTGAGACAATCATTCTGACCAACTTTCATCAAAATTGGACCAAAAATGTGGCCTCTAGAGTGTTCACAAACTTTTTAAATTATTTGACCTAGTGACCTAGTTTTTGACCCCACATGACCCAGTTTCGAACTTGGCCAAGATTTTATTGAGACAATCATTCTGACCAATTTTGATAAAAATTGGATCATAAATGTAGCCTCTAGAGTGTTCACAAGCAATTGTTGACACACGCACGGACGCACGGACGACGGACATCTCGGTATCACAAAAGCTCACCTTGAGCACTACGTGCTCAGGTGAGCTAAAAAGCTACAAAGTACATATACACTTTTAGTAGGAAGTGTCAATATGAAACATTCATCTTTCCCTAAGACTATTCTCTCATATAAGATATTGATTTTAAAATGTTTATACAAATATGATTCTCAATCTTTCAAAACAAGAATAAGGATAGTCATATTTCATAGTAAAATGAATAGTATAAAATTGAAAGTGCAGAAACGACCTGGGCCCCGTTTTACTAAACAACTTATGGAAAATGTTTGCGTAAGTCATAATTGATTAACATGGATAATATCTTCAATGAAAGTACAATATTGCAATGTGACACGTCATTGGAAGCGTCTCGGAGAGACGATTCCAATGATGTGTTACTTTGTAATATTGCTTTGCCAAATATTGAAATAAAAGGACTTGTTGTTTTAGACTTACGCAAATCTTAAGCGAAAACTGTTTAGTAAAACGGGCCCCTGGTCTTATTCCCTCTATCTTAACTAAAGTAAAATAGAATATTTCACAGCTGCCACTATCAGACAAATCTGGAACTTTTAGCTGCATCATTGTAGATTCAATACATTGAAAAACTAGAATTCTCAATACTCTAGCTATACTTTCACTTAATTGCATTGCATGAAATTAGATTAGATTCCATAGTACATGTATTGTCATTTTGGGATAACATTTGCTTTAACCCATAACTTAAATCTTACATCTCATACATGAACAATTTATAAAATGTATCTTGCATCTCACCCATTAATTCTTACCAAAGTGCATAAAACTACCAGTTGCTGAAAGAACAATATTCTTATGCCTCAAACAGCTTTTATTTTTGTTTCATTGTTTTGTAGATGATTTACCAGAAAAAGAATCCGTATGTTTGGCACAATCCCTCAGTAAAGGTAACTGAGCCTGTTATCACAGTTACGCTGAAGGATGACAATAGTCAAGAGATGCAATTGGACAAATTAGGGGAACCAGTGAAGTATCAGACACGCAGAATAAGTAAGAGACAAACCTCAATGCATTACACATTGGAAAATGAGTATTAAAAGGGAACATTAGAAAATAGTAATTCATGCATTATTACATTTACCCTTCACGGATTAGCTCACTTTGAAACTCCTGCAGCAAAATACTGCAGACACCTCTGTGACATCAAGGAAACAATCCTTTTTTCCTAAATTGTTCCTGTACTAGATAACAGAGGAAGTGATTGGCATTTTATTTAATCCTTTACCAAACGCCAAATTTTTGGAAAGTCCCAAATTGAAAGAGTTTGTAGACGACATTTCAAAGTGTGATAAAAATGAAAAATAATCTACTAATAGGGCAAAAAGGCATTGTGGGAAAAGAAGAAAGTGCTGGTTAAGAGCACTTTCTCCTTTTCCCACAATTTTTTTCCAAAGTCGCCTGCAACAAAGTGGTCAAATGTCATTATTGGTCTGTAATGAGTTCATGCATATCTGTCTGCAATGGCGATCCAGTAGGGTAAGTTGCAGTATTTCCTCATAAGGGAAAGGGTTAGCCAAACAATCATTTTAATTGACAAGTCTGTTGCAGACAGCCTTCAAAAGTATTTGGTGAAACTACTCATAGGTGGCAGATTTTCTTTTTTCCTATCTTTAGTTTTAATCCTACTGGATATGATATTCTTTATATCTGGGTTTTTTTTTTAATTAAATTTCAAAAGGAGGTTCCTACAACCCATTCTTCATCAACTGATGAAAGCTTTTTTGGCATAAATCTATAATATGTATGACGTGTTCATGAATATATGATACATGAATATGCACCTAATGAATATGGGAATATGGTGCTCACTTTGTAAACATAAGTACAGTCTAACTTGTGTTAAGCAGCCACTCTTTTAAGCAGCCAACCTGCCTTAAAAAGCCACTACAGAAAGTCCCATTGTTAGATTTATAGCGTACATCAATTTGTGTTAAGCAGCCAACCTGTCTTAAACAGCCAATTTACTCTGTCCCATAGGCTGGCCTCTTAAAACAAGTTTGACTGTATTTGCTCAATAGTGAATTCTATCTCTACTGTTATATCATAACTTTTTGGCTTGATATTTTATACACATTTTGGGGGTTCAGTGCATGGTTATAAATAGTGCTCCATATTTTTCAAGATGAGTATCTATCCTTAACATAAGATAAAAAAGAACTATTATTGAAACTGTCATGAATGGTCTATCAAAAATGTCCTAGGCAGCTTATTATTAGATAAATATCTAATCAACTGTTAAGTTAAGCATTTTCTATTTGATCAGGCAATATCACAAGCACAAGTCATATCAACATATCATACTCAAGAATAGGAGACACATTTACAGTCCAGGCCGGAAGTCAGATGTTACTCATCAACTTTACAATTGAGAAGGGCGAGACAAAACTTCTAGACATCGCATTACCAGAGGCTATCAGTGATGTGTGGATATTTGGTCAACAGTTATCCCCTCCGGACTACTCTACAGTGGTGAATAGGGGAGTGAAATATCCATCAAGGTGGAGAGAACTCCAATCTATGTATGGGTTTGATATTTCCTCGGATCCAGATTTAAATGGAAAGTCAAGTCATGAGTTATACATACAAGCCAATGACAAATCTTTTGCTATGGATCAGTCACATTATAACATGTATTTTGGGATTGCACTGGATTTTGGTGATGATGTTGTTAGAAGTGAACTCAAAGACTTGGATACAACCTGCGACAATGCGACCATGGAAGAGTGCAATGGTACAATGCAAGTCCCGTTAGTTATACAGCTGGATGGTTTGTCCTGTGTCTATTGGGACCAAGGTACTGCAGATTGGTCATCAAAAGGTTGTGAGGTACCTATCTCAGATTCGTTATCTCCGTGCATACTTGTTTCTTTTTATTTCAACTCTCCGTTGTGGATATCTATCGGAATGATTCTGTTGGGATAACAAATATATTCAACAAAATTTGAAAGTCTAGATAAAATGTAAGTTTTTGTATCATTGTATGAATTACAATTAAAAGTAGTGATTGAAATTATGATTAATTCAGGTAGCATCTATAAACCTAGGTGTTTACAGTCTATATGCAGTAAATCTCTAATTGTTGCAAAGCTTTTGGTTCTAACTACACTGTACATATCATTTCACTAAAAACACATTCTAAAAACTTAAATTTAAACTTATTCTTATTCCAATGACTATTCTCCAGTGCGTATCATAAACCAGTACAGTTGTGAACAGTTTAAAGAAAGTCAATTTCAACTTCCATTTCCTCACATCAGTGAGCAAGCAGTAAAAGGACACAGCTACAGCTCATTGTTTTGTCTTTTTGCTTTTAGGCTCATCCTGGAACAGAGGCTAAACACCTAGAATGCTGGTGCTATCATTTGACATCATTTTCCGCAAAGTTCCGAGCGGGCGAGTTCAAAACTAGCACAATTTTGGTGACCTTTGAGCCGTTCATTCCCACGTTTTATACCAATCTTGTACTTGTTGCAGCAGTGGGTGCTGTATGGATGATATACTTCACTTTGATGTATTGGGCATATGTTTTAGACAAACAGGACCTTGAACCGGTGAACGAACATTTTATATACATTTTTTTCCCATTTCTATTATCATTTTCATTTTACCATTTCCTCCATCTCATAAGGGGGCAGTTGATTGGTCCAAATAAGAATCAAAAGACAAGGATATTGATATGTATGAAAAATAACATTCTTTTAGTGAAAACGCCTGAAAATTGTTGTGACAAAAGAGTAACTCAGTACCATTAGAAATTTTTGAATTTGTGGGTTAATCTGCAAGATAAGTATAGTAACCTTCACTTAATATGAGGACAGTGTTTTGTTTCATCAAAGTCATATTCTTTTGCTGATGGACTTTAACCCATTACCAAACAATAATGACAATTGACAACTTTGTTGCAGACGACTCTGGAAAGCATTGTTGGAAATGGAGAAATTGCTTGAAAGGAGCAATTCCTCCTTTACCCACAATGTTTTCTACTCTATCAGAAGATTGTTTTTTTCAATTTCAATACATTTTGAAATGTCGTCTGCAAACTCTTTCAATTTGGGACAGTGGAAATTTGGCATTTGGTAAAGGGTTAGGACAGACGGCCACCTTCTTATTCGTGCCACTTATGTCACCAGTCTAAAAACATTTGTGAAGATGGCTCTCAAAATTAAAAGCTGCTCATTAATTGGCTCTTGTTTTTCCAGTCTCTTGTTGTTCCCTGTGAAGAGAACAGCCCAACAGAGACGTACCTGTACCTTGTCTGTGTACAGACAGCATGGTTGCCCTGGGCAGGGACTACTGCCAATGTCTTCATGCGCATCACAGGTAAACTGTAGTCATCTGAAAGATAGAAAGCTGTTCAATGTATAACTCAATAAAGGCGTTTGTGATCAGCTCAAATCCAAAGCATCCAACAGACAATAATACAGTGGCTTAGAGGTGACATGTATGCGAATCATTTTTCTCGTTAATCCGAGTTAGTTAGTTAGTCGAAATAACGAGATAGTTCTTTCTATATTTCTAGTTAGTAAGTCGAAATAACAAGATAGTTAAGTCGTTATTTTGACTTACTAACTAGAAATAATGAGATAATTAAGTTGTTATTTCGACTTACTAACTAGAGATAATTAAGTCGTTATTTGGACTTACTAACTCGAAATAACGAGAACGTTTAATCGTTATTACGAGTTAGTTGACCAATCAGATTCACTCACTCTTTAACTAAAAGTATAATGTACCCGCATGCGTACAAAAAAAAGAAGTAGTTAACATTGCGTCACACTGTACGTCACTTCACATAAATTCGCTGATTACAACGAACCATCTGATTGGTCAACTAGCTCGTTATAATGACTAAACTATCTTGTTATTTTGAGTTAGTTACAACTTAATTATCTTGTTATTTTGAGTTTGTAAGTTGAAATAACGACTATCTTATTACTTCGAGTTAGTAAGTCGAAATAATGACTTAGTTTTTTCGTTATTTCGAATAAGTATGTAGAAATAACAATTTAATTTTTCGTTATTTCTAAATAAAAAGAAAAGAAAATCACATACATGTCACCTCTTTGCCACCGTACAACAAGTACTACAGTATCAAAACGATTTTTTATGATATTGGATAGAAGTTTTTGTGACATAATCCTTAGAATGCTGGGTTATTTTCTAAAAATAGATTTTGGTGTCGTCTGCTTTCCAAAAACTAAAATATCTGCTTAATTTTGTTGAGGAAAGATAGTTAGAGTAGCAAACAGGTTAGATCACAGGCCACCGCCAATTTACTTGGTGGCTGGCCTGGATCCATCCTGTTTGGATAAGCATGAAGTCTGTTTCAGCACTATAAAGGTTAAGTCTTCTGAAGCGGATGTTTCCAAGTGAGGTATCATTGTGGGGTTGTAGACCTTTTTTGTTACACTATATTGTGTTGTTTAATAACCTCAATTTATCAAAATATAATATGAATGCTGTTTAACTTCAGGCAAAAGTGGGTCTAGTCCTAAGAAAAAAATATCAACAGACGCTAAGCTTTGTTTCAAGACCGGCTGTGAAGATTGGTTCTTGTTCTCTACAGAGGAAAGCCTTGGTTCCCTGAAATATCTTTCAATTTGCCATGATGATACGGGAACCAGCCCGCACTGGTATGTTCCTTTATAAGAGAACCCAAAGAAGTCAATTTACAGAATATTCTCCTTATCTAGAATTTTGGGGTTTTTATCATTTGGAAGATTTGGCATTTTTGAAGCTAGCCAGTGATTTGGATGGTAGAATGCCTCTGTGTGATTTTCTGCTGATCATGCAAGTAAGCATCAATGCAGATGATGCTGATGATGATAAGTTTTAAGAGTATTGATGTAGATGAATTTGAGTTGTTTTTATCAGTACCTCAATCAGCTGTTTATTTAACGCCTATCTTTTGTGAGAATTATCTTGCTAATGAATTCTTAGGTTCTTTTTTAAAGTATTTATGGTGACAATAATGTTTTTAGTGTATTGATAATGATCAGTTTATGTTGTTTTTATTATTACATTTACCTAAATCAAATACTCATCAAGGACCTTCAGCCTTCAGAAATATGATGTCTATAATAGTGGTGATAATAATGTTGTCAAATTTCTAATCCGGATTAACTCATGATGTTTTTACTATAACAGGTACCTCAATCAGATACTCATTAAGGACCTCCAGACAGAGAAGAAGTGGACATTTATTTTTGATGACTGGCTCGCTGTAGCAAGAGGAAGTACTAAACACACCGCAACTTCTATGCAAGCCATAACAGAGGTCTGTCCTGCTTGGCTCAGTGGTTATCCCATTACCAAACAATAATGGCATTTGACCGGTTTGTTGCAGACGACTCTGGAAAACATTGTGGGAAAAGGAGAAATTGCTCGTAGCGAGCAATTTCTCCTTTTTCCCACAATGTTTTCTGCCTTATCAGAAGATTATTTTTCAATTTCATCACATTTTGAAATGATGCCTGCAAACTCAATTTGGGACTTTCAACACTTTGCAACAAACTTTCAATTTGGGACTGTCGAAAATTTGGCGTTTGGTGAAGAGTTAACATGTTGAACATGCATTCCGAGAGAACGGGGCTCGAACCCTACCAGGATCAGTTGTTTAGTGGCAATGTACTGCCAAGCTCTAGCCTTGTAGCGGTGAATCCTTGGAAAGCCCTAACATTGTTGACTCTTAAAGATTGTTGAAACTGCATTAAATCCCTTTAAATAAAATCAAAACCGAGGTTCCCATCTATACCTTTCATTACTCTACCTCTATAACACAGCATAAGGCTCTACCCCATATGTCACAATAATGAATTTTCATTTATCTGCTGCAGAAGACTATAAAAACCACTGTGATCAAAGGACTTATTTTTTCCTTATGAACAATTCATCTTTGGTCCCAATAGTATCATGGGGGAAAAAAGGAAGATTTTTTATGTTTTTTTTGCTGTGTTTAATGTTATGTAAGTCGTTTTTATAAATGTTTTTCAAAAACGGTTATCACAGAAACTGTCAATTTACAGAAAAACCAACTCGTCAACATATTCTTTTTTATGCATTGTGTATTTCAAGATTAAATTTCGTTTCACATACTGAAAAATAAGAAAATTCTATGAAACGTCATTTTTTTGTAATATTAACAAGAATTTTCATTGTTTTTTGCTGAATACAAAAATTAGAAAATTTGATTTGGATTGCAAAAAAAGTTCAGATTGTAATAATTCAAAATAACATTGAATTATAAAGTATTGAATGTATGCATTCATGATTTTTGTGTTAATAAACCTTCCAGAAATTATTTTATTACCTTTGAAGATTGTATGGTCATTTTGACATTTTTGCCCCAAACGGTTACCATGAAAATTGCCATTTTACAAAAAACTAACCCGTCGACCTGCATTTTAATTCTTTTTCTTTTTGAATTCACAATAAAATTTTACACCAAATATTGGAAATGTAGAAAATTCAATGAAAGGATTATTTACTTATAAAACTGTAGAAAATGTCCTTAAGTTAAAGAGTGTAAAAACGCTGGTAATGAAAGAAACTGCTTTTTACATACCCTATCTCCTATCATTATTTTCTAGAATAGGAATAGCAGAATTGAGATTGATTTATTTAATCATAAGAATTTCTTTAATCACAATCAATGTTAAAAAAAATAATTTTAAAGTAGCTACTTAGTCTTTTTGTTAGAATATGTAGTAACTGAAATATTCCAAGTTTAAGTGTGTTAAAACAACTGTATATTAAGTCAAGAGTTTATTATTGCTTGTCTTGATATATTTTTTTCTTTTTTTTTTTAAAAAGAAACTGGAAATGATGTTTTAATTCTTACAAATAGGGTGATATGAAGACCAAGAGAAAACACAACTTCATCACATATATATCACAGTACATGAGGGTGTCACACCCGTGGATAAGCATCTGGTGTGGCCGTCCAGTGAGCTGTTTTACCCGTGTCCAGAGACTGACCTGTCTTCTGTCCCTCATGCTGACCATTATGTTGACAAATATGATGTTACATGGCTTACCATCCGATAACAAGATTGACCAGCTAAACGAGAGGGGGTTCTCGTTCTCATTTAGACAGTTTTATCTAGGTATGTATATTCTAGGTGCTACTCTTTGTTCTTAGTTTAAACTTATTTATTTTACGTCGATTGTGAAACAAGTTCTTACAGCTTATAGATAAACACTCTAGACTCTTTACTCTTAACTATGCTTGTATTTTAGGCATATGTTGTAGTCAACCCCTAAACTGATTGTGCTCAAGATGTTAGGTTGTTTAAAACCTGCAATTAGACCATATCACAATTATTTTATATGTAATATAAAGAAAATATAATATCTAATATTTTAAAACTTTTTATGCTGATTTAATTTGGACCAGTTATGTATCATCTTTGCTTTAAAACTGTTTCCTGCTGTTGATTTACATGTTGACAATTATTTAAAATAATTCCCTGCGATTGAAATGTAAATGTCTTACTTATTAGAAAGCACCTGCAAACAGAAAACTTGTTGAAAAGGGCACTTGTCATATTTTTTCACTTCAAACTGACTCAATTCATATCTTCCTACAGTTACCTGTTGATTCTTTTATTCATTATTTCATAAATTTTCCAACAGTTTTTGCTTATATCACAATGTTTTTTTTTGTCTATTTTCAGGCATTGCAAGTAGCGCTATTGTGTTTCCCATAAACTTTATAATCAGCCAGCTGTTTATTCGGACAAAACAAAAGACGTCTAAAGACTCTAGAATCCATAAACTTTATCCAATAACAGAAGAAGTAGAGGATGAAGATCAGAAAGAGGCTGATAATGAGGCAAATACAGAAGCTATAGGAAAATACGATTATTGTAGTGATGAACTGCGAGATAGTTCAGACTTGACGTTGCTAATAGATTTTGCATCATTCACTAAAGAACATAAGGGGTCAGATAGAAGTTTGCATCCCAGGCAATCACAGAAGAGTCTCCCAACAGTAAAAAAGCGATCGGAAAAACTAATCCATCCAGACTTTTCTGATGGTTCATGCAAACTGGGTAGAACTAGAGAGACGAAACATAAAGAAGATAGCTTCAAGTTCACTAGCAAAGGTGACAAAAATCTTGTGGATGAGAATGTTGCTAAATACATCAAGTCATTAAGCCAAAAAATAATATTGATAGGGATGAATGGTGGCAGAGGGACCGGGTCACCCAGGACTAGTGACAGTATTAGTGAGCAAACCTATCCAGATGTCCCAGGAGATGGTGTACCATATCATTCTTCAAAGAATCATGGTGAACGAAATCGTTCTACATTGACAAATGGTGTCAGGAATCATTTTGCGTCGCCTGATATTGTACCAAATGTTGTGCAAAATCTTTCGCAAATGCTGGATGTTGCCCCAGATCATTCTACATTGCCTGTCAGTATGCCAAACCATTCATCATCATCATCAAGTGCATCCTCAAATTTCTCAATGTGTATTGATTCATTGTATCCATCATCACCATCATCATCTTATGGTTTGGTAATCCATTTATCACCATCTTATCTTTCATCAAATTGTTCTGTAGCACAGGAAGGATTTCAAAATCATTTATCATCAAATGACAGTCTACCAATCCAATCTTTATCAAATAAAGATCTACCGAAAGGTCAATCTGAATCTGAAGATGGTTTAGAAAACCAGTTGTCACAACATGGTGAGCTACCAAATTCATCACAGACATTAGATGATTATCAGAGTAGAGCTTCACCACCTGACAGATTCATAATTTATTCACTACCATGTAAAAGCTTGCCTGACAGTTCTTCATCATCTGAGGAGGAACCAGTGAGACGTTGGGTACCACATGGCAGCCATTCACAACCACATGGTGGTGCGCAGAACCACATGGCACCCTATATAGATTTACCTGATCGCTCAATGAAAAAACACAAAGTGCCAAATCGTTTTTCATCATTAGATGGTTTACCAAGTGGTTCTTTACCAAATAGGTCTAATTTTTCACAACATGAATCTCTTCCCAAATGTTCTTCAATAAGTATTCAAAATAGTTCTTCAACATATGTGAGTATTCAAACTGTCTCTTCAACATACCAGAGCATTCCAAATTATTCTACATCATCTGAAAGTGATGGCTTGCCTTATAGAAAAGATTGGTCACCAAAAGATGGTCTGTCAAACAGTTTGTCACGAACTGATGATCTGCCAGAGAATTTGTCACCAAAAGAGGATCTACCTGAGAGTTTGTCACCAAAGGATGATTTTCCACAGAGTTTGTCACAACAGGAAGAAAACTGTTCATCACAACCATTAGATTTCTCATTGAGTGTTATTTTTGATTTAGACGGTTCATCCTCCAGCACTTCAGCTGTTGAAGTTGACCTAGAGGAAGAGGGGAGAAACTTGAACAACTCTGCAGCAAGTAATAATAACATACCTTGGAACTTTAATACCTCTGCTATTTTTGCTTCCAGTACTTCTAGCCTTTCCAGCCTCTCCAGTGATACAACAACTTCGGAAAGTTATGCTAGCAGTGATTCACTAAATACTACTGGAGTTGTGATATCCTCCCTTTGTGTACACAGTAACCCTGGAACAGATGCAATGAACAAAGTGTAGGTACTCTGATAGTGTATGTTTTTTTTCACAATAGGCATTTTTTTTCGCTCTGAGGGGGAAAATGTTATAACCTTTTTATATATAGTAAAATTTGGTTATTGCAGGAAAGACATGCAGACTTTGCCAAAGGGGAAAGAAAAACCCTGAGGTAAACTCACTTTATAAGAGGAAACAGTTATGATTTTGGAAGCAAGTCATGGGTACCTATTACATAGGGATAAAAAACCCTTATTGTACAATGTTATGTCAACTTAAGTATAAAGGGAATGATGTAATCATCATAGAATGATAGAGATGTCTAAAAGATTGTTTATGAATTCAAAGGGCTATGTACCTCACAGATTTTTTTCTGTGATTGATAAAGGAAATAAAGGAGATTTAAACCATTTTTGTAAGAAATCAAGTGACCGATTTCAATTTCTTTATATTCATGATGCAGAAAGCCAGCACTTTTTTTTCTGTTATCGTTTTTAATTTGAATCTGTCATAAACTTACACATGGGTGAATGGGTTAAAGAGTAAATTCATGATCACGAATGAGGTCATTCAAAAAAATGAGAGGAAAGATTAACCCATACAGTGCTGGAACAGACTTCATGCTTATGCAAACAGGTTAGATCAAGGCTAGGCACAAAGTAAAGTGGAGGCTGGCCTATGATCTAACCTGTCTGCTTCTCTGAGTATCTTTCTCAACAAAATACATGTAAAGCTGATGTTTAAGGTTTTGCAAAGAAGGCAACGCGAAAACATATTCTAAGAAAAATTATCCAGCATTCTAAGGGTTAAGAAAAATAGCTCATATTTATTTTCATTCCTTTTTTCAAAATCATTTTAAAAGATGAAAGCAGCATGTTTGTAAACTACTGAGATTGCTTACTAAATATTTTAAAAAAGCTTTTTTTATATTGGATACCAGATTTCCATGGTGGTTTATCTACATAGCCTGGTCAGTTGTGATTGCATCCTGTATGGGATCCTCTGTAGTTGTTGTGTTATACGGACTGAGGTATGGATACACCCACAGTGCAGAATGGAGTGTCTCCCTTGTGACAGGCTGCATCTTCAACATATTTGTGGAACAACCCTTAAAGGTAGGCTTTGAGCTTTTTCTCCCTGATATCCACTTTTATAATAGGCCGATTTTATATGACGGCCTCTTTTTATTTGATTTCTTAATCGTTTATTGTTGGTTTTGGGGGAAATGTTTTCTTATAGAGGAATTTAGAAAGTGCCATCAAAAGTTTTCTATGTTAATCATGTTTTGAATAATATGTGTAACCGACTCTGATCTCTGGATCATATGAATTCCAGGTGGAATAATGAAAGATAATACTTAGGTGCCAATAAATGATCTTACAAAAGAGTTTGCATAGTCAAATAAAGGACAGTGGGTTTTAACCTTTTCCCAAACAACAACTTTTCGACTGTCCCAAATTGAAAGAGTTTGCAGACAACATTTCAAAATGTGGTGAAATTGGAAAAATCTGATAGGGCAGAAAACGTGGGAAAAGGAAAAATTGCTCGTTACGAGCAATTTCTCCTTTTCTCACAATGTTTTCTAAAGCCGTCAGCAACAAAGTGGTCAAATGTCATTATTGTTTGGGAAAGGGTTAAAGGTATACATTTTCAACGATAAATGACCAAATGTAACACTTGATGTTACAGGTGGTTTGTATGGCTGCTGTACTTGCACTGATACTGCGTAAACCTTTCAATCTAGAGGAATCTGGACCAGTCATTGAGAAAGGTAAGTAGGTTTATGCTAATATCAGGTGGATGGCTAATCAATTAACCCTTGCCCTCATAAAGGATCATGGGGTCCTGGGTGGCTCTGTGGTTAAGGTGACAGACTGTGAACTCGGGGGTTCCGGGTTCGAGCCCCACCGACACCTCTGGTTTTGTGGGAGTGACCTTTGGTAACTTACTTCAGAACCTTAGCATTGTACATGTGGATCCAGGAAGGCCGTTACATAACTGATATATTGTTGACATTAAACACCATTGTTGATCTTAAACACCATACAAACAAATCAATAAGGATCTTGTGACTGATCCATATTACAAATTGCCCTAAGTTAATGGTTTTAATTTGTGGAAAAAAAAATAAGAACTCGAGATTTCAGTGCAAGACTATAGCAACTCCTTAACTGTTGTGAAGGAGTTGCTATAGATTTATGTTGTCCCTCAAACTCTTGTTTGAAGTATATGCTAGCCTGAAAGTGTTTTAGTTCCATGATTCCAGAGTGAAAAGTGAAAAACAGAATTAAAATAACAGTCAAACTTGTGTTAAGATGCCAGCCTAAGGGACAGAGTAAATTAGCTGTTTAAGACAGGTTGGCTGCTTACCACAAATTGATGTACACTATAAATCTAACAATGGGACTTTCTGTAGTGGCTGATTAAGGCAGGTTGGCTGTTTAAAAGGGTGGTTGCTTAACACAAGTTAGACTAGCTTGATTCAGTCAGCTTGAATTTATGATAACTATTATTTCTTTGTCTGAAATAAAAATCAGTAATATGGAGTAAAAATTACAATGTGATGTTATTATTTTTAACTCAAGCTATCACTTTTCAATTTGATTAAAACTTCTTCTTTTACTTTGCATAGTACTGCAGTAAGTCATTAACCCTTAGAATACTGCAGTAAGTCATTAACCCTTAGAATACTGCAGTAAGTCATTAACCCTTAGAATACTGCAGTAAGTCATTAACCCTTAGAATACTGCAGTAAGTCATTAACCCTTAGAATACTGCAGTAAGTCATTAACCCTTAGAATAATGGGTAATTTTCTAAAAAATACAATTTTGTGTCTTCTGCTTTCAAAAAACCTTTCTGATGCAAAAAGATACTCAGGGTAGCAAACAAATTAAGCCACTGGCCTTGATCTAACCTGGTTGCATAAGCATAAAGTCGGTTCCAACACAACATTAGGGTTAACACTGCATCAAAATGTTAAAAATAAGGTTTTATGAAGTTATTGGAAGTTGTAATACCCTTTCAATAATGCGCTTATTATCATGCTTTTTTTATTTGATAGAGTTGGATGATTCGCTCCCTCTTGAAGTACAGTTCAGCAACAACGCCAATAATAATAGTCAGAGATGTAATAATCCTACTCAAAAACCACTCATCCACAAGACTTGGCTTCCTTATAAGGTAAGGTAGGATTGCAATCTGTAGTGAAGTTGAGGGGAGGGTATCCCATGCTAATTTATTCATG
Source organism: Cerastoderma edule (assembly GCA_947846245.1). Taxonomy (NCBI): domain Eukaryota; kingdom Metazoa; phylum Mollusca; class Bivalvia; order Cardiida; family Cardiidae; genus Cerastoderma; species Cerastoderma edule. The sequence goes on from OX401406.1 coordinate 21,099,493, forward strand.
TCTTTAACCCATTTCCAAACAATAACGACATTTAACCACCTTGTTGCAGACATCTCTGGAAAACATTGTGGGAAAAGGAGAAATTGATTATGACGAGCAATTTCTCCTTTTCCCACAGTGTTTTATGCCCTATGAGAAGATTATTTTTCAATTCCGTCACTTTTTGAAACATCGTCTGCAAAGTCTTTCAATTTGGGACAGTCGGAAATTCTGTGTTTGGTAAAGGGTTAATAAACTTTATTGTGGGGTTTCATTATAATTAGCTCATCTCATCAGAATTGAAATTTGAAATATTGTGAAATCTTATCAGACCAACTATTTCATAAAATTTTGTTATACTTACTGGTATTATTGATAATGCCTGTTATTCAATATTTACTTAATTGCCCCTACATCATGTACTGTAACTTTTAATAAAAAATCTACCCTTGTTATAGAAAGGGAATATGTTTCATGTAAAGATGTGTTTTTCCTACCTAAATTTCACTTTTCATTGATTTCAAATGTCTGCTGACATGTATAACTTCTTTCACAGGTCGACATTGGAACCATAAATGAGTTTTTGCAGCACTTTATAGCCACGATCAGAATTAAGCATTGCTTCCTATTAAACATATCTCTTATTTATTTTGTATAACCCCTCCTTCATATTAATATTTGGAGTACCTGCAAATTCGAAGAATTTCCATTACAAAGTTGCAAATATGATGACAAAGCATTTGCCCCATGCAAAAAAAAACAATATGTTCATATCTCTTTTTCAGTTTGTATGGATAGGAAAAGGGGTGTTACAGGAGTGGGTATTGTACATCCTCTATCTAACAGTCCTTTTATTGGTGGTTCACGGCCACAATAATCGTCAGATGTCTTATAGGAACTCGCAGACTGTCTACAACATGTTTGTATCACCAAATAAAGGACCTTCGTTTCTGAATGTAAGATAACAGTAGCACATTTATTGACATGTAAAATGTAAAAAAAGTTTTAACGAGCTAAAAAAAAAAAGTTGATTTGATTGGGTGAAAAGAAAAATATTTCTAAGCAATAAAGACAAACAAGTCATAGTTCCGAAACATTTATTTCTGTTCTTACCCAATATCAAAAGCATTACAATTTATGGATCAGTTGAGAATAATCGATTACTTATTAATTGGTTGAATACATCATTAATTATATAATGATATCACATCATAAGAAACAGAGATTTTTTTTTTTCATTCTTACAGAGATATTATTAAGATATCTCATTTTCTATAGAACACTTGCTGTCATTGGTATATAAGCAAGTTTCTACCCAATACTGCCAATGAAAACTTATGTTTAATGGGTAATAATTATCTTCTGTTAGCCCTTCTAGTTTTCTTTTTCTTCTCTCAAGTGGGCGGCAATGGTGCAGTGGTAGCTTGTCTGCCTCTGATACCAAATGTCATGGGTTCGTTCCGTTAGCTAGCAACTACATGAAAATACCAGGACAAACCCACAATTTGGCGAGAGTACTGGTTATATATCCAGGAAGCAGAATAAAAAATTAATAACCTTATTTGTAACGGCTTGTTTCACAGTGGATGTAAAATAAATTAGTTTAATCCATTACCAAACAATAACAAAATTTAACCACTTTGCCGCAGACAACTCTGGAAAACATTGAAGCAAAAGAAGAAATTGCTTGGGACAAAGCAATTTTTCCTTTTCCCACAAGGTTTTCTGCCCTATCATCATATTTTTAAAAGTCGTCTGCAAACTCTTTCAATTTGGGACGGTCAATGGTTAAACTAAGTGAAGAGTAGATCACTGTGGGTCAATTCTCATAGCTTGATGTGAGGGAATGGATTATCTAATGCCCTTCTCTTGTTGTATGTGACAGGTGACATGTCCAGAGGAGTTTTATTCCTACATGCTGGAAACGTTTTCCCCGCAAGCTGAGCGCCTGTCTGTAACCAACAAGGAGGAAGCCGCCATTAAAGACAGTCATTACATGTTAGGACTGTACCGGATTAGACAAGTCAGGGTTAAACCAGGTTTGTTGTCTTTAACCCATTACCAAACAATAACGACATTTGACCAGTTTGTAACAGATGACTCTGGAAAATATTGTGAGAAAAGGAGAAATTGCTCTTAACAAGTTACTTCTCCTTTTCCCACAATGTTTTCTGCCTTATCACAAGATTATTATCCAATTTCATCACATTTTGAAATGTCGTCTGCAAACTCTTTCAAGTTGATATAGTGGAAAACTTGGCGTTTTGTAAAGGGTTAAATTCAGTTTTGACTCCTGTAGTATAACATTTTGGACAACTTTGTCACTTCGTCTATGAATTGGTGTTTTTCCTTTTTGCCACTTGAGATCTTTTGTAATGCATGAAGAAAATATAATTTTTCTACATAACTAGCATCTGCTTTTGCTTTTGCTTTGGAAAAGTAAGGAATAATTCTACAATAGGGTGATGGTTTTTAGCAGAAACATTTTAACAAGTAGTCAGAACATTATCATTGCATGACCACAATTAACTCAATTAACACAAATCACTCGAGTGATTAATCACTTGTTACGATCACGGAGGTTCTCCCTGGCCTAGTGTTTAAAAGACAGAACTTGAAATCACATCGCCCCTCTTAAAGCTGGTTCAAATCTCTTTAGCATAAGGTTATCAATGATGGTACAGAATTATTAATTGGAGGTATGCAGTGGGAAAGATACATGTGTGCCATGAGAGGTAATCTGGCTGACTTAAAGAATGTGAAGCTTATTCAAGGCTTGAGCAGCCCTTACTGGGAGTTAAGCTTTGGTTCCCCCAGCATAGAGCTAGGCATCACTTCATTACTGAAATACTGTTGATTTGATATCAAATCCAATTAAACAAACATCTCTGTTAAACAGGTGACTGCCATCCCCTTATACCCGATAATCTTGCAAAGAGGTGTGAGGCAGAATATCAGTTTGAGAGTGAAGACACTGGAAGGTATGGGGGACTCTGGTCCAATCAGACAGAGGGGCCGTCAACAGGACCTTGGGCATACAATACACCTAATGATCTACACACATTGTCTTACTACGGTGTCCATGAAACATACTCGGGCGGAGGGTATGTGATACTACTCAAGGGCAATGTGACTGGTAAGGTTTTACTCTTTGCGCTACTTGGTAGAAACTGTTAGCATTAAAGGGTGAATAAATCACTAATAATTAGCAAAGTTTCCTTTGATCCTATTATACTGAAACCTTTCTTTTTAAAGCTTTTGAGTAAGCTATATGAATTCACTCTAAACAAATTGTAAACAAATTAGTGCTGGTCCAAATTGAATGCAACAGCACATGACATTATCTAAGGATGAGAAATTAAGTTTTCTTTTTTTTTTATCTAGGTTACAAACCAGTGTTACAAAAGAAGATATTGCTTGAAGAAGCATTTTTTCCTTCTGCCATTTTGCAGCTGTGTTATATGAAGTATGCATTGAGAAAAGGTGCTTATCAAATTTGTTGTTTAATCTACTTGCAGATAGAATTTCTGAATTAAAGGAAACAGGTTGGCTTGATGGGCGAACAAGAGCTGTATTTGTTGAATGTACAATTTACAATCCAGATATTGATATGTTTACTCTAGTGATCCTCATTCTAGAAATGACTCCAGTTGGTAAAATGTACCCTTCGTATGAAATACCATCAAGGACCCTATTTCATCATTCATCAAGAGTTCAGGCACTCATGGTAATTTGTAAAGTACTTTTTCTATGTTTAAATATCTTATTTATTTGCATTGAATGTAAGAAAATGAACCGACTCGGTATAAATGGGTACTTTTCTGACATATGGAACTATGTGGAATTATTACAAATTATTCTTTCAGCTATAGCCATTGGTTTATTTGTCAAACAATCACTCACCATTTCAAGTGCTCTTAAAGAAATATCAGAAAGTTTTGATGAAAGATATATCAATTTTGGTGACACTTTTTACTGGAACTTTGTGTTTGAATGTGTTCTTGCAATCTTGGTCACCATTGTTATGGCTAAATCTTTGAAATTGTTGAAATTCTATTCAAAGACAAAAATGCTTATGGGGATGGTACAGAAATCAGGTACAGATCTGGCATGTTTTTTGGTGATGTTTATCATCATTGTAATGGCCTATGTTCTCTACAGTGTATTGGTGTTTGGGCGAGAACTTGGCATGTATAGAAATGTGCATCACTCCCTATATACCAATATTGGTATGTTACTTGGCTCCAATAAAGGTGTGGAGATGAAAGCAATGAGTAACCTGTTGGGACCTATCTATCTAATTAGCTTTTTGATGGTTGTGAGCTTTGTCTTTATGAAACTGTGTGTGGCAATTGTTATTACAGCGCGAATCATTGCTAAGTCAGAAATGTCAGGTGAAAGTATTTATGAAATCACTGATCACATTTTGTCAAAGGTTGGAAAGTTATACAAGTAATCTATGCCTCTTGAAACCATGAAGAGGAATAAACTGTTTCTAGCAAATACCTCCCTTGTAGGTTCTCACAACAGAGATGTTTCAAGCAATAATGGGTAAATTGTATTGATCATGAAAATTGAATATTTAAATCTTTTAACCCTTTACCAAACGCCAGATTTTCGACTGTCCCACATTGAAAGATTTTGCAGACGACATTTCAAAATATGATGAAATTGAAAAATAATCTTCTGATTTGGCAGAAAACATTGTGGGAAAAGGAAAATTTGCTCGTTACGAGCAATTTTTTCCTTTTCCCACAATGTTTTCCAGATTCATCTGCAACAAAGTGGTTAAATATCGTTATTGTTTGGTAAAGGGTTAATGTAATCATGTTTTTCAAGTTATTGATTAAATGTTATAGAAGAAAGATACATGTTTGTTCTGTGCTCATTGACAGGGTGTAAATTAGAAAATGAAAAAGAAGCCAATATAAATTGAAAGTTGGCCTATCATCATGCCCAAAATAACCCTTCACCCAGCAACAGCTTATCCAGTCTTCAAAAACTTATAGAAATCACCGACAGCAAAAGACAACAAACAGAAAATTGTTTACTTTTCTCTGACCATCAGGAATTTTTGCTTGTTGGAAACAGATAGCACAGGATATGGGCAATTTTCCTCCTTTGCAGCAATAATTTCAGCACAGCTGCCTCACCAACCAGATTGTTCTAGGATAACTGATCAAACTCTCAAAGAAAATAGGAAACAGAATGATGATGTCTCAGATTTTAAGTTATCATGACACCCGCTATTGCCTATAATTTGGACCTACGAGTTTTTGTATGGGGTTTTACATTGCGTCAACATCATTTCAGTTATGTTGCGATGCCCAACTCTTAATGTTGGAGGAAGATCCCATAAAGGCAGGTCAAGTCAAGTAGAACCATTGGCATACTGTAAGTCAGATGGGAGACAACCTCTCATGAAAATTCAAATGCCGTCAATATCCACAACGCCAAAGACCCCTATGATTTGGACCCAAACCATATAAATAACCCATGGGTGAAAGTGTTCAGGATTATTCCTGAATTTCAGGTTTTTGAGACTTTTTGTTCCTATATAATGCTATAGCAAACATGCCTTTTCAGGTTAATGAACTACATATTTCAGGTTTTTGAAAATTTTCATATTTTAACCATGAAATTAACCTTTCCCACTGCTTAAGAATGGTTACTTGGAACAAAATCGACTTTATTGCAGACCTTTTTTGAATTTATCCTTATGTTACTTATATGTCTTAATTTCATGAGATTATGGTATACTTAAATAAAGTCAATGGCTATAATCACAACCAACAACTGGATAATTGCACAAATGGTGAAAAACACTGTCATTTACTGATCAGATGCCTATATATACTTGCATGAATTCTCTAAATTTTGTATAAATGTAACAATAGCATTAGGGCCACCGTGGTTAGAGTAGAAAACTTGAAATCACATGGACCTTCTACTCAGTGACAGCATTTGAATTTTCATGAGTGAGATTCCAAATGGACTTACAGAATGCCAATGGTTCTTGACCAGTCCTTATAGGGAGTTATGTATGGGATTTCGTCCATCAATATGAACAGGACATCTTATCATAACAGTGTTGTTTACAGTTGCATACCAGTGCTTCCATAGCTGTACAGCATACAGCAGGAATTTGACCAATTTCATTCTAATGCACTCTTCTAGGCTTGAATACTGGATTTGAGTTTCGTGCCTTTTTCAGCAATAAAAATTCTGAGTCAATTCCTCAGGAATCTTAGCAAGTACTGCACAATATTCTCCAGAAAGAATACATGTAGAGTTCCGTATAGAACTCTTTGTATAGCCTAGTTGGTGTGATATGACCTGGAGGCATTGAGTTGGGATCATAGGCTAGACTACTCACAGGGATTCTTAGGATTCGTTTGGGGTGTTGGCTACAATTAACCCCAAAGAATCCTGGCTATGAATCCCTGTGCTACTAAAAAGCTTAAGAGCTATTTTTAACCAGATAACTTGCACAAATCTCAATTCTTGCACAATATTTAGCTTGACTGTGATACTCTCCCAGCAGGTTATTCACATCACTATTTATCTCAATAACAACCTAAGAGAATTGATTGATATTTTAAACAGGCACTCTTGGTCCAAATTTGAGTTAACTGACCAAGTAAAGCAACTCTTGGGTGGATTTGAAGCAAATTATCCCCCTTTTTGTACATATAATTGTTTGTAAAGATTTGGCATTCAAGGTGATGTCTCATCAATTAATGAATTTGATTGATTGAAACTCCAAAAATGTACTATTGTAATTATCTAAGGTCACTGACAAAGCCCCACTGACAAAGGCCCACTGACAATGTTTCTAATTTCAAGCAAAGAAATTCCTTTCCTACTTAGAAATTCCTTGTAAAAGTATTGCATGAGCTCATTATATACTGTCATGAATTAGTTAACCTTTCAAACATTTTTTGAGGTAAATACATAAGGTTACCAAGTACCATAACTCTGGCTTTGATTTATAGAAAGTTGTTTACCTTTTTGGAACTTAAGGAATACCTGGTTAAGTTATTGAGTCCAAGTTGGTGTCTCTGTTACAACTTTTGGGAAAAGTCCCAAACTGTGCACATATTCCCTGGGCCTTTTTATGGGATCAATTACAAAGTGCCATAACTCTTGCTTGGATTCTTAGCGAATTATGCCCCCTTTCTACCAAACTCCTTACAGTGATCTCCCCTTGCTATGCTGCATCGACCACTGCCACCACAAGACTTTTCATCCAGATTTGGATGAAATTCAAATGATGCTGTTTTGTCAAGAGATTACCAGATATCTTAGTTAATTTTACAATATCTTGTATTGATTTCTGACCAGTTAAGTTGGAAAAAAAAATTGGCTTTGTTTATAAATAAAGCACTAATGGATAACAATTTTTTAGTTTTGCCGCCATCTTGTTATGCCATTTTCGTTTCTAAGTAGGTGATCACGTGACATTTGTGATGGCAGTGATCATACCCATTCGGAACACCTCGGCCATTTCTTAAAATAACCTCGGAGGTAATGGGGAGCCATTTTTGAAAGTAGGTCAGCAACGAAGGGCATGTCCGTTTGCAGTCGTGTCTACTCGGAAATCCCCGGCACAAGCCGGGGATTGCCGAAAAGAGCCGATTGACAAAATATGAAACAAAGATGTGTTGATATGATCATCTTTAATGAAAAGGGTATAAAAACCATTCAATTGTGATATAAAACCAATTTGTGTGTATTCAAATACATATTTAGAGCCTGTGTGCATTTTGCGTTATCCGCCGGAAATAAGGCGAATTACCCCAGGATTTCTGGTGTATTCATGTACTGCCTAGGAGGTATATCTACCGACTTGTTACGGGGATGGCCGAGTAGATACGATCGTGATCATACCCATACAGGGAGATCACTGTGAGGAATTTGCCTTTCTACATTGAAAATACTTATAATATATAGTTACTCATTCAACTTTTCCAGATTTGTAGCCTCAATAGAAAGCATTAGCAGATGATGAAAACGTTACAAGTATTAGGTCTTATATTTGATATTGTGATGTAAAAGTCTACCTTTTTACACGGTGGTTTCTTAAAACTTCTAGTGCAGATTGGTCAATGTGAGGTAGACTAGTATGGTGAAGAGTTATGGCAACACATTTATAATATACTGAGCAAATTGATATTGTCAATTCGCTCAGTTCAGTATTTGCACTATTGTTAAAGTATGCAAACGAAACAAACGTACAATTAAAATCCTGTTATCACAAGAATGAAAATGTTATTTAAAAAAGTTTCTGAATTTCATCTCTTGGAACGAAAACGAATACATCTCAAACACAAAGAACCAATTCTGAAATCCGATATCGCTCCAACCGTACAGTACCAAAATACTGTCAAGATGGAATGATGACGAATGACTCACAAGCGAAAGAATCACGATTTTCTTCAAGCTTCTGGCTTAAAAGTGGTACTGAGATTATTACATTTGTTCAAAGAAGATTTATATGTGATTGTAATCACCATCCGGTAATGATATTTGTTTATTTTTGCCATAAATTTTATTTCGAGCTCGACCCCTTGGTTGCATGTTTTTGTCGGAAGTTGGCACTGTCATCTCTTTTCGGATACAGTGGTCAGAAGACTTCGGTAAAAAATTGTTGAAATTGTCTAATCTTAATTGACTTTGAGAAAACATGTAGATATACGATATAATTTACCAAACAATTTGACTTTAAACTATTGGTGAGGTCAAAATAATTTGACGTGAAGATTGCTAAATGTATTTTTGATTGGGTAATCTAACGGGAGATATTGCACAACGCAAACATTTCCAAGTATTTGCCGATTACGTCAAATTATTTTGAGTACTATCAGTGTAGAGAGGAAAGTTAAAAGTTTCTGTTTCCCAAGTCCATAAACTCGGTAAAGTTAAAACTTATTTATTTTACAATGATTGAGAAACAAGTTCTCACTACTCCCCTCAATTCTTCCTCATAAACATATAACCATTACTCGAGCCGAATGCGGATTAGCAAAAGGTAGCAAGACAGATCCCGCTACTTAGAGGATTTGGACCCATAGGCAGAATACACATCTAGCTTGGGATCCAAGCTCAGTTACTGCCTAGTGCTGGGTATATGCATGGGCAAGGACCCCATTTTAGCATACAAACTTTCAAACAATTTGTAATTTTTCTATGGTCTTTCTTTCAAGCATATTTCTTAATCTTAATTTAGCTAAATGAATAAATTGGAAATGTGTGCTAACTCATAAATTTGCTATCATAACATTTTCTTGTGCTAAGTCAATTATACTAATCATCACTAATATCAGGACCTAAGAAATATTATTTCTTCTTTTTTTTAGATAACATGAAGTAACTTGAATATAAAAGTCACTCAACTGTCCTGTCAAGATGTCGCTCAGACCTGATGAACTTCCAGCAATTGTTGCAACACAAATTTTAAGCCTGCTAGACTGGAATGAAAAGTTCAACTGCACCCTAGCCATACCAGCATGGAAGTCTCATCTACATGCATCTACAGCCTGGCCAGAAGTCAAATACTTCAACGAGTCTGAGGAAAATATCTACTTTGTAAAGGAGAAAAGGACCAACTTCTTGTTTTGTATAAAAGTTTATGGAAAGTATATGAAAAACCTTAATATTGCATTTGGTTACAAAATTGGAAGGTCAGGCCTCCAGATTCTACATGCTGTAGCAGAGAAATGCATTAATTTAATTCATTTGAGTATAACGCCACAAGAGCCACAGAGTGAACACATGTTTCATGAGATGAAATGGAAGAAAAGCTGTATAGTGACTGTGTGTGACATGCTCACACACTTGAAACACCTGAACAGCTTTCACCTCTTTTCTCCATATATAGACTGGTCTGATCCAAGAGAGGACAACATATTCCTAACAATACTAGATGCTGGTGCTGCTTGTAAAGTTACAAACCTTGAGCTCAATTCAAATTCCCTCATTGAACATGATGGGTACCTACAACTGCTTAAAGAATTCAAAGGTTTGAAAAAGCTGACTGTTCGCAGGGAGAAGGTAAACAATGAAATACTAATGATCTTAGTTAAACACAATCTAGAAGAAATTACCATGTATCAGGATGAAGAAATTTCTATCGCAGATTCACATCAGCTCGACAGTGACTTCTGGTTAGAGGTGTTGAAGACAAAGCCAAACTTTCGTGTTGATCTCATCCTACGATATATTCTAGTCATCAAGGACTCCTTTGTTCCCTTCATGCCACTAAGGGCGCTTGTGCTAGATGATCTAGTCAACATTGTCACCAAGGGAGTCATGGATCATCTGGTCAGCAATTATAAAAGTACGCTGGAAAACTTCACCTACACAAACTATTTCCTTGAAAACTTTGAAAGTGGAGACGGTAGGATGCCAGCTGCTCTAGTAAGCATGGTATCCCAGTGTGAAAAATTGAGCACCCTTCTGTATGGATTTCCCATTTCTAGCACATCTTTACTATTGATTGCAAGAAAGCGTAAGTTTGTGAAGCTTGTAATTCCAGCTGTTGAGGTTTCCTATGAGTTTGACTGGCAAGTGCAGCCAGATTGGGATACACAGTTTGTTGATTGGCTTCAGGCACACTGGGTGAGTCGGAAGAAACTGGAAGAAGGCGTGTCAGAAGCTCAAGGTTACCCCTGGAAGTTAAGTTTAGGAGGTCTCTCATACGAGCCTAAAGGTGTTGGCTATCTGTGATGTAGAAGAATAGATGCTCTTTTCCTTAAACCAAATGCATAATATATAAAACAGGTACTGATTTTGCCACAAGGGAGCTGTATGATCAGAAATTGCGGGAAATAATTGTGACTTAACCCATTACCAAATAATAATGACACTTTGTTGCAGACAACTCTGGAAAACATTGTGAGAAAAGGGGAAATTGCTCTTAACTAGCTATTTTTCCTTTTCCAGTAATGTTTTCTGCCCAATCAGAAGATTTTTTTCAATTACATCCCATTTTGAATTGTCTTCTGCAAACTCTTTCAATTTGGGACAGTCCAAAATTTGGTGTTTGGTAAAGGGTCAAAGAGTAAAATTTCTCCATTCAAGCAATTATTTTTTTCTTTTGTGACAACTGGGATTTCTTCTTTGTATTACTATTACAAAGATAGAGATAAGATTTTTTGTTTATCCTTTGTACTTGCTTTCAGCTGTTGCTTTCAATTTGATCAGTTACAACACTACATGAACACAGGAAAATGTTTAACTTTTGAAATGTAGAAGTTTACCAAATACCTTGACTCTCTATCATATTCTATCATCTGACAAACCTAACTTGTCTGAATAGGGATAACACCTTGAAAGACTGTTGGTATAACAACAAAGCAACTTGTAATCCTGTTTAAGGTTTTATGATTCTATTTGAATGCATTTTCCTAATATGTATTTAAGTGGTCCAAATTCACAGTAACTGTTGATATCTAGAAATAGGAAAAAAAATGAACACTTTTTAATGATATTGTGTATAACCAATTAAGACGAAAAGATAAACTACATTTAAAGAAGAATACCCATAATCCACCATTTTGAAACATATTCTTTCGTAAGATTACTTCGGTTGTTCTCTGTATAAATGGGTCATGGCCAGAGCTATTTGGTGTAAAAGGAATAGTTCCGGCTCTGACTGATGTATACCGAAAACAACCAAATAAACCAATGAAAGAAAGATTTTCAAAATGGCGGATTATGGGTATTCTACCTTAATCCTTGGGTCACAATGGCTTTTAAAGATGTGTAAAGCAGATGCCTCAAAGTGAATGTTTATGGATTGAGCAGTTAAACTTAATAAAGCAAGATATGTTATGTATGTTCTTAAGGTGAATAATAAACCACTTTTCTGATACGTAAGTATTTTAACCGCTTTCTCTATAATACCATTCTTTACCGCACCTGCTGTAGATTACATTGTACTTCAGAAGCTAATGTGACACTATAACAAGTTCCTGCCAAAGACCAAGCTATTATTTTGTCACAATGGTTTAATCCAATGTTGTCAAGAAATGCGTTTTTTCCATACTTATTTTTGTTTGCTATTGTTTTCAATTCGAATCATTTCCGTATTTATAATAGTGGTTTCTTGTATTTCTGATGAAGCATTTATTAGTTAAAGCATATTGTTTAATGGTTATTGAGATCATTTGTATCAGCATTTATATTCTAATGCATTTAATTCCAGATTTTTGCAATTTCTTTATCCTATACTGAACCGAAAGAAATGAAGTATATATACTCAATTCTAAATGTGACTGCCTGCTGACTATACAGTATTTAATCTGCATTTACATTTATTCTGTTTTGTGAAGATATTAAAAGTTTTAAATTCAATTTGTATTACTGTATTTTTTTATCTGGTTATAAGAAAAATAGAGGGCTCCAGTAATCTCCCTTGCTTAGATTATTGATACTTATAGTGCTGGAACCGACTTAATGCTTTTGCAAACAGGTTGAATCCAGGCCAGCCGCCTAGTAAATTGGCCAGCCTGCTGGCCTGATATCTATTCTGTTTTCTGCTCTAAGTATCTTTCCTCATCAATATAAACCAGATATTTAAGTTTTTGGAAAGCAGGCAACACACAATTATTTTTAGAAAATAATCTATCATTCTAAGGATTAAGTGATGAATGTTTTTGTATTGGCACTTTTAATTACTTCATCATTACTCCATAATCTGTTCTAGAGGTGTTGAAGCTTCTGTGACAAAAAAAAATGAATTGCACTCCAGGAGCAATGTATCTTTTAGACATGATGCTTACATTTAATCCTGGGTTTATTTGTTACCTGCTGCAGTGGCCCCAGTCACTGGGTTGGGCAGCAGGTGGCTAGGGTCACTCGGTTAGGCAGCAGGTGGCTAGATGTTCTAACTACTTGATGTTCTGGCACGGATCTCCAATTGTTTCCGTTCATTGGACTCACACTGACAAGGTTGCAATATTTCCTGTCAGAAACAATGCAATCTGACAAGGACTTTCTGGGTCTTCCGTTTGTGTCAGGAATAGCCAATTTTAAGAACTTGATTTATAGAGGAGGAAAAGCACTCTTCATACCCTTATCATTGAAGGCGTCTGCTACACATGACATATGTTACTCCCAGTGTTGTAGAATGAGTCAGACCTGGGGTCATCATTTGGTCTTGCACCAAATATCCAGCGTGTCATGGCTTCATCATTCCTGTTGAGTCTATAAGTCAGCAACTGTTGATGCCCCAGTCTTGCTCCCATACGTTGCCATATGGGGGCAGGATTTATATTTACCTTTCCTTGGTCTATTATCAAGTTTTGGTCTTAAAAACTTATTTAAACAAATATGCTTTACATCAGAAGGTGTAAGATATAGATGTCACAAAAGGCATGTTCCACTTGGCATGGTGGTACCCCTAGCAACGACGTTCTTTTCTGCAGAGACTCCTGGACACATACAGTAGTAGTTGACAGGTTGAACTACTCTTTCTGAACTTCATACGTACCTTATGAAGCCTGGAAATGAGAATTAATACGTTTACCCTTTACCAAACGTTAACTTTTTTTCCCGTACCAAATTGAAAGAGTTTGCAGACGACGTTTCAAAATGTTATGAAATTGGAAAATAATCTTCTGATAGAGCAGAAAACATTGTGGGAAAAGGAAAAATTGCTCTCACCAGCAATTTCTCCTTTTCCGACAATGTTTTCCAGAGTTGTCTGCAACAAAGTTGTTCAATGTCGTTATTGTTTGGTAAAGGGTTAACATTAAGAACTTTTCATTACGATACATGGTTGAAGGTGAATAACGTACACCTACACCAAAGATGCTTGCCGGTTCTTTCTGCGTCTGCACTTTAAAGTATTGGTTGCTCATTTAACCATATCAAGGGTTCAGTGCAGGACTGGAGTAAGTCCTTCACATTTGTGAATGACCTATTCTAGTCTTGTACTGAACCCTCGGTAAATATTTTGTGGAAGGTAGTATCTTATTCTTGAAGAAAAGCTCTCAAGCATGGATTTTCGCTCTGGGTTATTCCTATAATTTCTTGCACGGGTATAGCAACCTGTACATGGAATGCAAATCTGCGGGCACATTGTGACTAGAACATAAATATCTCAAAGTTCCAAGTCTATTTCCTTGCTCAGAACATTGGAAATACATTTTATTTCCTGGGAGCACAGCCGATCGTTCACCTACTGAATTGAATAGCCACGCCCCTGTAATGAGGTTATAGTTATAATTTATACATTGCACTTGTCCTTTCTACCTTTTTATATGCACCTACGTAGAGCTAATGAATGCAGAGTATGCATCTGTGCACGCATTGTCTATTGAAAATGAAGATATAAGGTCTATATTGAGTGTCTTGTATGCATTTCATAGTTTTTGTTTCCTGAAGTTTTATGTCTATTTCCTTGTTCGAAGCGTACTTGTATTGCACCAGATAAACATAGGAAAGGAATATTTTCCCCCGGTGGAACATGCCACAGACCCTCTAACCGCACATACTCTTACTCAATGGCTAAGCTATGCCCATGTTCTAGCCATGTGAATTGAAAAGTTTGCTGTTGAACTTTTCGACCTTTCAGCTGCCTTTGTTGATTGTCATAACTGAAATAGTGCTGCGTTTAGCTATATATTGATACCAAGATGATCATCGCCATTTACAACGTTATGGAACAACTAGTCCACTACGCAAGTAACCCACCGAAAAAGTTATTCATAGTTTTCAGAGGAGATAGGAATCCTCGAGTTTTGTTGCAATACTAACAAGCATAACTTGAAACAAATTGAATGGCGCGATAGCATTGCTATCGATTGCTAAACACTCATTTCACAAGCATCACTTTTCCAGAGCATTTTTTCGTTTTGAGCCGCGTAGATTAAAATGAACAGCTTTAAATAGTCATAAAGTACAAAGGAAGCAAAATGAGAAAGGGATCATTCTACTAGGATGGCTCGTAGCACGTTCAGCCATTCGACTTTTTTCTGATCTTTTTCAAAACCTGTGTTGTCTATGGGGTGCACTCGTATGACTTTTTACGTGTTTACAACAGATGAGATGTTCTCATAAATATATGTAAAATGTTTCAAAATACCATAAGATGAATATTGGGTTAGTTCAGATGAATTGTTAATTTTTAAGGCACATGGCGCACGTGCCCATTTTCCTTAATATCATAATAGATCTAGGTCTATTTACCGAATTCCATCAAATGCATTGGTTTGAATAAACTAATAGAAAGATATGTATCTCAAGTTTCGGCGCTAGTGACCTCAGTCGTATTAATTTCATTCGGATTAAATGTCGCTTTCAACGATTTCACAGTATAGTGTCTTGCCCAAGAACAGAACATGGTTAAAGATTGGCCATTTCGGAAATCGAGCTTGGGTTGTCTTGTTTCGAATCCCTGACGCTAACTACGACATTACTGCACGAATTTCTCAGCCACATCATAGGATATATTTTATGGATAACGGGTTAATTGAATGAGTGAAGAGGAACATTAGCACCGTTTTGAAAGCAGTCGCTTACATCAAAGCAAAGTTGTTATGAAATCGTCAGTTGACATCATGTTTCGATATCTCGGAACAAAACTTCCGTTTTTGTAATGTAAGATTAAGGATTTGAGTATAGTCCGATATAAGGTAAGATATGAATATCATAATTTCACATTTCTTTGACACATTTTTGTTTTTAAAGGTGATTCCCAAGGAAATTTTGCAAAGAATACTCGGACCGACCTGTCAAAGATGCTCTTCCTCTGACTTGGACAAAATTGCTAGATTGTCCCTCATGGTCCACCTATTTCTCATGTCTATGTATGCTATCTCTTCAAAGATCTGTTTTATTGCCAGCGTGATATAGTTTCTTTTGTAGGTCTTAAATCGGTTTCAATACCACACTATACTTAATGATTTACTTTTTATATATACACATACTCATTTAATCCCTCAATTCTATCCTCTTATGTGCATGTTCTGATCATATTCAATGGCTTAAATCATCCATTTAACACATCTTCTTCTCCTTCCTGATACTGAGCATGGTTTTCAAAGGAACATAGTAAGCTCAAATTGAACATGTTTGTTTGTTTGAAAGATTTGTTTTACATTGATTGAGAAGGAGGCTTAGTTAAGCAAATCATGTCACTCTTGATGACTGCTTTCTGGATAATGCACCAGTACTCCTGCTGATTTGTGGGTAAGTCAAGGCAATTGTCACCTTAACTGATGGGGATTCGAACCTGGGACCCTGCGACACTCTTCGACTGCACCACTGTCGCCCAGTGAGATGGTAGTGGCGCTTAGATTATCATATTAAAAAAATGTTTTATAAATATAAAAATTAAACAGTATCTTGTCCATGTAGAAGTGGCAGATTATCCTGCATCATGGAGTAATCTGAAGCTATCCAGGGTGGGTGCAGACACAATGCTGATGGGTAGTAGGTTCCTCTCTCGCACTGTCTTAGGGAAGAACAAGTTGGGTAGCGTCTGGTTTGTGATTAGTTCCTGTAAAAACTAATCCTGGTTTCAAGTGTGTGTGTTTCTGCTTTGTATGAACTTGTCAGCTTTGATGTCTTCCAGATTGTTGTGGATTTTGTACATCATACTTCATATTCTGTATTTCAGGTGGATGTTAACCATTAGACGACTGTTTATGAGTCTGTAAACATTTTTCTTTCTCAATTAATAAAACTGAGCTAACCATGGCTGATAACGAAGCCAATTCAGCGAGTGGATCAGGAGAAGCAGAAGAAACAGTTACAGAAGAGAATAAGAAAGCAAAGTTTCTGGTTGACCGGGATCTCATACCCGCTACTAAACTCAGCGATGAGACTGATGATTTACAGGGTCTCGGACTGGATGTCTTCAATCAAGATGAATTTGAGCAAGGTTTGTAATGAAATAATCCAGTTGAAATCATTCTAAATCATTGATTATCATCATATTGTTGACTATTAATAGTATGTTTTCGAAATATCAAGATCTTTAAAGACACCAATGATGAAGGAACATATTAAAAACTGATGTGTAAAGACAGAGGTAGAGACAGGTAATCAGTGATCTACTATAGAATATAAATATCATCATCAAATCCTCCGTTGTTTGAATTTCATCTGATTCTCCATCTGCATTGATAATAAAAATTGGATGAAATACAGAAAGTTGTATGATGACCTTCCTTTTTTAGCCATCAAAGCATGACCCTTCGTATGTCAATTTCACTTTGCAGGTGTCATGGACCAAGTGGATAAGGCCATTGCTAAAGAAGAAGAAAAGAAAAAGAAAGAATCATTAAAGAAAGAAGTGAAGAAAATCACAGATGAGATTCGGTCAATGAAGCATGAAGTTGCAGGCCTGGCCACTCAGTTATCTCAACTGAAAAGTGCCTCATCAGGTGGGGCTAATAGACGGCTGGCATCTGCCCAAAAACAGAAAGAAATCAAGGTAAAGAATATTGATATTTGGACTGGTTTGTAAACATCAATATGAATTTCATGAATTGAGGTTGTCTTTGGTTATAGTTTAAGTTGGAAATCACATAATACTTTAATAGACTGTAATGTGATATTTCTTTTCCAAAGCCTATCTGATTAGAAATTTTGATAAATGTTTTGTATATCATTTCAAGTTATTTTTCTTTGGTCCATTATTTGCATCACATTTTTTATTGAAATCCCAGCAAAATGATGATAAGACAATATTCTATTCCAGACAAAGGAGCTCAAAGCTCTGGAGGAAAAAAAGAAGAATATCCAAGCAAGGATTGATGGAAAGCTGCCATTGTTTGAGCAGTTAGAAAAGGGTAAGATTAAAGAGCTGCAACACTGAATAATTTGTTACAAATTTGTAAGAATCATCATATAGCAAAATGAAAGATGCTCTAAATATATTCCAAGCATCTGAGACCAGACCAAGGGTTGAATGCGAGACAGTACTATGAACTTGAAGCACTTACATTAGTCTTGCATTGAACCCTTAGAGTAGGAACCTTAGTTACAAGTGTATTCACCACATTATAAACAAAGAGGACATGCCTAATGAAGAATTTCAGAATTGTCAGAATCATCTCATGCAGATTTTCTATGTTTCTTCTTTGATCTGTATAATAAAATGTATTTTCAAGGGTTATTTAATGCATGTGCATATGTTGAATGTGGATGCAATTATCACTATAATGTTGTTATCTTATGGTAAAATTAGAATAGATTGTGTTCTTAGTTCATTAATAAAACTGTCGTTTCAGGCTATGGTGATGTGTTAAGCTCCACAGGAAATGACACCAAGGATGAGATGATACGGACAGGAGAGATGACACCGTTTGGTACAGTTGTTACCCGGGGAAAAGCTGAAGCATCAGGAGAGGGAAGAAATGTAAGGTTCCTTTTCAAGATTTGAGAAATTCTACCTGTTTGATCTTAATAGATTTTATTCTGCTTTGATCCTTGATCTTCCTGATGAGTTTCATTGCCTTTATTCTAGTTTTTCATTTGAAGAAAGTCAGTATGGAAAAATATGACAGGTCCAATTTCAAAACATCAACATACATTGATTTAAGTCTGAATAGGAAACATTCTTTTATGATATTGCTTAAAAACTGTTCAGACAAAAGGAAAAATTGTTACATACATGTCTGGGCTATTCATAAAGCTTCGCCATTCGCCATAGGCGAAAGTCAACTTGGTTTGGCGAAAAAAGAAATGTACCCTTTCGTCAATTTGGCGAAAGTAAAATTGACCCCATTTTGTATAGAGTCTGTAATGGCGAAAGTGGGAAGAATGGCTAAAGTCTTTTTGCCACTACGAGTGGTAATCATTAATTAAAATTGAATAGTTTGACATAGAACAGCTTAAATTTAAATAGAAGTGTTCGGTTCCTTAGCCGATTTTCTAGTGAAAGCGCTCTTTTAGAAAATCCGGAGACCAGACATTATGTATATTTCCAATAGCAACGTCTAATGAAAACGTTTAAACAGGCCGGTTCCCGGTTTCAGTTTATGTGTCACACTAAAGTCGGTACCAGAATAATAAAACGCACCAAAACGTTTTCGATACTTATTTCTGTAGCTCACTGCGTTAAAAAAAGATACTCATAAAGGTGATATGGGACTTATTGCAATAAAAAGCACGCGAATAAAAAACATTATTTGTGTGTAAACACATTCATTATATCAAGCGTTTTAAATGATTACATCGATGCAATATTAGAACGAAATTCCATGGTACGGAATTTACGGACAACGAAACAACAACAACAACAACATGAGGGAAAGGGACTCCCGGTGAAAAATGGTAATTAAAACAAACATTCAAGGAAATATAACCTTTTATGAGCATATCTTAATGCATTGGAACTCCCACATTTAGTAAAAAGAACGTCATTATTGTACAAGTACTGTCAACTTGCCAGTTCAATGACTCCCAGATCATGTAAACGCTGCAGCATACCCTGCAAACTTTAAGGTTAGATATTCTTTTTTAAAATGTTTAATTTATTTTGTTTTATTTACAATCAAAAGTTATTTTATATTCTTTTTTTAAATGTTTATTTTGTTTTATTTAAAAAATGAATCATGCCAGGTGCATGCATGCAAGTTTAATTATTTTCTGTCGTCTTTCTAACCCTGTCCCAAAGTTCTGTAAACATTTATTGAGGTATAGGATGTAGTACTCTACTAAGAACAACCACACAATGAAGTGGCTGATACAAGAACTGTTATTTATTTGTTCAATTTACACATCATTTATTTTATTATGTGATAAATACCATTCTAGCCTATTTCAATAATTGGTCTGTAAATTGAACAAATGAACTGTAATTTATATTTAATATTTCTGCTAAAATGGCTAAAAAGACTTAGCCAAATTTGGCTTTGCAAAAATCCAAGTGGCTAAAGAAAATTTGGGTAGCTTAGCCAAAATGGCTCATAATATTTTGGTCCAATGAAGAGCCCAGCATGTAGTTTCTCTTTTTGTCTCAATAGTGCATTGAATCATCTACAATGTCTTCTTATTAAGAATGTATGATTAGATGTCGTTCATTTTATTGCAGCATAAGTCTTCAGAGATTGGAGATGTAAATGCCATTAAAACAGAACCTTCCTGCTCAGACTACGGTTTGGCTGAGTCGTCACATGGGTCAGGAAATAAGGAGAAGGAGAGCTCCAGTAAATATCATTTACTGTCAGACTCAGATCTGAATGACAGCGCTGATGAATGGGTACCAGAAAAACATGAAAACAGTGACAATGAAGGGGGTCGTCAAGTAAAACAAGGTTTGTAATGAACTCATCCACACACAATGCATTTCCACGACTGTAGAAAAGGAAACAAATAGGTGTCTAGTTGATGAAAAGAATACTATGCCAAAAATAAAAAACTTTCCATTTTTATTAATGTTATGTTTTGTCATAATGCTTATTTATCTAACCAAAATGATATGAGGAAGTTCGTTCTCTGTTCTTTCATATACGAACCTTTGAATGCATATGCACCATATAAGGAAATAATTTGATATTTTAATTTGAAGCGTTTAATAAGAGATGATTTAGGCTTAGCAACTAACTTGTTTTCATATATAGAGATGAAAAATTATAATGAAAATAGAAGACTATGTTTATATATATTTATGCCAATATATCTCTTGTAGAGAAAGCCTTCAAGAAAAAATCCAAGCAGAAATCCATTGAAAGGTCATGAAAGGAGTTTACAGAACCAGAACCATGTATACATATATCAAAGTGGGGGCAACTTCAGTTGAGCACCGGTCTAAGAATAAATGATCCTAAACTGTTTCATGACTATGCATTTACAAATTCAATAACATTATAAGAATTAAAAGAAAGCGTATGAAAATGTGTATCTTTAACAAAAAAAGAAAAAAGGCAAATAAAGCACAAAAATACACATTTATTTTTATTCTGCTGTTAAATTTCGTTTCTTTCAATTTTCTTTTCAAATACATTCATTTGCCATTGTGAATATTGGGGGGGCCGAAGTATACTCTGGCCCCCCCAGTCTGGATATTGGGGGGGCCGGGCCCCCCTGGCCCCCCCCCAGCTCCTACGCCTATGGTATATAAGAGGCATTTATGAATTTTTTTATGCCGTTTTTCAATTATTAACAGTAAACTGGATACTGTTGAAATTTTAAAGTCTTGTTTGGTTGAAAAATTCAACAATTTAGAGGATATGCTCCTTTTATCTTGACTATTGTAACTTGTTAAAAGATTAACACTATACAGGTCTATGTTACACATAGGTTTCAATAAGGGATGTTAAGGGGCTTCTCTGGCCTTAGAGGAAAGAACTTGAAATCACATGGTCCCTCTCCAAAAGGCTTTAATTTCCTATGACAGTATTTGGATTTTCGTGAGAGGTTATCTCAAGATGACTAACAGAATGCAGATGGCTCCTGGCTTGACCAATCCTGGCCTGAGCAGTCATGTTTGGTGTCTTCCCTTATCATAATGAGCTGGGCATCGCAATATAAATGAAATAATGTTGACACAATGTATATCCCAATAATTGTAGATAGATGGAGAAGGTTTTGCTCTAGTACATGTTTATTCATTTTATATTTTTAAAGTTAATTTTTTGAGCCCTAAATAATTGTAAGTTATCTTTGATTGGAGCTCTCCCTATGACACGGCGCTTCTGAAAGCCCATAATAAAACTAAAGGATCTAGTGAGGGAAATACTTTTATATTGTCCTTATAGGGAGTTTAACCAAGTTGAGCGATACAAGCAGAAACAGCGGCATGCAGGCCAGCTGGACGAATCTGACTCAGACGAAGAAATGGATGGAGGTTTTAAAGTGCCTGCTAGAGTATGGAGAAAACTATACAAGTAAGGCATTATCAGTTCTCTTACACTATGCTTGATACAGATCATGACATTGTTTTGAAAATTTTATAAGATGTGGACAGCACAAGGTAGTTTGTCTCAAAATAAATAAGTTTTAC
Source organism: Cerastoderma edule (assembly GCA_947846245.1). Lineage (NCBI taxonomy): Eukaryota > Metazoa > Mollusca > Bivalvia > Cardiida > Cardiidae > Cerastoderma > Cerastoderma edule. Next base: position 21,121,433 of record OX401406.1, read on the forward strand.
TTTTTGTTGCATGCACAAACTTCCTCCTACAACTTAGTGTGTTTTAAGTTATTTATTCTACTTAAACCCATTACCAAAAAAAAGACATTATACTGTTTGTTGCAGATAACTCTGGAAAACACTGTGGGAAAAGGAGAAATTGCTCTTAAAGAACAATTTCTCCTTTTCCCACAATGTTTTCTGCTCTATCAGAGATTAGATTCAATTCCACCACATTTTGAAATGTCGTCTGCAAACTCTTTCAATTTGGGACAGCTGAAAATTTGGCGTTTGGTAAAAGTTAGATATGAGGGAATTGGCTGTCAGGTATGAGATATTCTTCTCTTTCTTAAACTTATACTGCTGATTTTGTAACATGATTGCACTCTGGCATAATAAATTTCCAGATCAATCGGAATGTTTAGATGGTTAATATTAATTGTGACATTACTGACCTTTATATCTTCTCCTCAGATATCAGAAGACGTGTGTGAAATGGCTCTGGGAGCTGCACTGTCAGGAAGCTGGTGGCATTATAGGGGATGAGATGGGATTGGGAAAGACTATACAAGCTATAGCCTTCCTTGCAGGCCTCAAATATTCTAGACTGAGGAACAAAAACTTCAGGTACTATGAGAGTTTTATTTAGTTCTGTAACATTCATATCTAGAAATAGTCAAGACTGCAAAGCATTTTGAGGGTTCAATGCAAACCAATAATAAGTCCATTGCTTTTTGCTGACTACATAAGATGTTTAATATTTAACCAAATGTTTGTTCTTTGGTAAAGACAGAACTTGTAAGCTAATGCTTAATGACCCCAGATATGCAGACTGAGGATGGAAAGCTTAAGATCATTGATATTTTATTTGTCTTTGGTGTCAATTTATTCTTGAAAACTGAAAGAGATAATGTATAAAGCTGAAAGTTAAGCCTTATTGTTTCATAGACATACAGGACAAGTTTGCTTAATGATGTAATTGGATGATAATTCTAAATTGATCAATCAAATAACCAAGACAAGGTGAACATTTGTAGGTGGAGGAATTATGATATTTCTTGTTTAAGATCTGAACGAAAATACAAATACTGAAATAGAAACATTTTTTGATCAGATGTCTTGATCATGAGTCATAACTAGGTCTTTTGTATTCGCATTTACAAAACCAGTTTTATTTTTGATACTCATGGAGTTCATTTTAACAAAAACAGTGGTCTGAATAGACAATAAAAAAGTAAGCAGTTAGAAATTCAAATCCTCCTCTTATATCTATATTTTTGCCCCCTTCATCCTTCACAGCCATATAGGATTGGGACCATGCCTGGTTGTATGTCCAGCAACAGTGATGCATCAGTGGGTGAAAGAGTTCCATACATGGTGGCCTCCCTTTAAAATAGCCATCCTCCATGCCTCAGGAACATATGTGGGGAAAGAGGTGAGTAACATAAACATGTCTGACTTTATACTGTCACCAGTGCATTTTAAGGACCTATAACAAGGTGCTGTGTTTCACTTTTGTTATCTGATCATGTGATTGCTGCACAAACCTGCCTTTTTTCGATATTCTATTTTGTCTCTGGCAAACTATCATTTGCGAGTGTACTAAGTTCATCCATTAAGTTATGAAACTCATTCTCACAAAATTAATATACTAAGATATAAAGAAAACAATTAAATACCCTTTTTAATCCATTTATCCTTCCACATAGATTCTCTTTTGAGGGGACTTTATCAAAATATCCTCGAAATTATTGTCTAAATTGTTTTTGTACAGTTTTGCTGTTAATTTTTAACTGGTGTATTTAGGTATGGGTAGTTAAAAATTATAATCAGGCCTAAAGATTTCATTTGTCCCATGTATTTTGATTTTCAGAGAGACTTAATTCGAAGTACTGCCCGTGATAATGGTATCATTGTGACGTCATATTCCACACTCGTCATTCAACAAGAGCACATACTCCCATACAACTGGCATTACATCGTCCTCGACGAAGGTCACAAGATCAGAAATCCCGATGCCCAAGCTACTCTTGTTTGTAAACAGGTAGGATCCTTATTCCCCTTTACTCTGATATATCTTATCTTTTGCCCTTTTTCTGCTGCAGAAAACTCAAGAACCACTGTGACAAAAGGATGAACTGCTCATAATATCACAATAGGTTTCCTTAGATGTAGAGGAAGTAATGTTATTGGTATGATAAAAATGTTCAAATCATAGTAAACTATTCATTTATATATCTTGGTATCTGTCAACTCTCCATCCTCTTTTTTACAAGAACTTGGCTTTTGCTGACTAGATTTGTTTAACAAATCTTTATGATATTGAAGATTAAAAATGTGTCCTTTGTTTTCAAAATATATTAAACCAGTTAGATATAAAAGAACTTGGTTTTAGAGGAGTTAAAGACTTTATGATGATTTTGATTTTCTCCAATTTATTTCTTTTTTATCATAATTTATTTACAGTTCCGAACCCCTCACAGAATCATACTGTCTGGTTCCCCAATTCAAAACAACTTAAAGGAGCTCTGGTCTCTGATGGACTTTGTGTTCCCAGGGAAATTGGGTACCTTGCCAGATTTCACACAACACTTCGCTGTTCCAATAGTGCAAGGGGGATATTCCAATGCAACAGAAGTACAAGTAAGTGTTCCCAGAATTATTTTCACCAGTACTACTTATTATGTTGTTTCAAGTTATTAATTGCAAAGTCTTAAGAAACCACTGTGACAAGGAGGCTAATTGTTTATTGAGAACAATCTATCATTTTCTCATTAATAGTAATTTCTACTTAATATAAAAAAGAATTTGTATTTTTTTTCTTTTTTTTGTGCATTTTTTCTGCTATTGATTTTTAATTTGGATCAGGGTCATAATTTTCTATATTTGGAATGGTTCAAGCATTGTCGTTTTGCAGATCTTAGGGATAATGAAAAGCTTAATCATTTGGGTTGTAGTCAGTTTGGTGTGATAAGATGCATGTACAACTTCATGTGTGTTTTTTTTGTCAGATGATGTATCTATTACTGCCAATTGATTATTTTTAAGGTACAAACAGCATACAAATGTGCCTGCGTATTGAGAGATACCATTAATCCTTATTTGTTGAGGCGAATGAAGGCAGACGTGAAAACCACAATCAACTTACCTGGCAAAAATGAGCAGGTAGTAATCAATCTTCCCTTTTCATTAGACATGTGACCTTGGCTTGTTTTTTATTTAGGTAACATAATATTTGCTGCAGAAGATTTTTTAAGATAATTCTCTCATCATCAAAAAAGTTGAAAATTGAATGCTTTGCAAAGAAGGGCAATATGTTGAAGACTATTTTACTTTATAGAGAAAGAGTGAGTGAATGTGAAGCTAATTGCAGTATGATCGATCGCTTTTATAAGAAAAATGAAAATTGCTCATAATAAGCAAGTTCTTTGTTTAAGCTTATACTTATTAGCTTTACATTGCTCTAAAAATGGAACAACTATGTCATCTTGATTCAGTTTCCTGGACACATAATTGCTACAGATGTGTATCAATGAATAGTTATGGTGTTGTTGTTCAAACCAAAATCCTTGACACCCTTACGCCCGCGCTCTATTTCACCACTATGTTTTGTATTTTTGTCTGCTAGAGAGGCACCATTGTTGTCACGTGTTTTGTAAGCAATTATCATTAAGTTTTCTCCTATTCAGGTGTTATTTTGTCGTCTGACTGATGAGCAGAAAGAGGTGTATAGAGAGTATCTAGACTCGAGAGATTGCCAGGAAATTCTCTCTGGCAGAATCATGGTGGGTGAACTTAATCATGATTGAATTTAATTTATAACATAAATTCATATAAATTCATATAACATAATTTATAACATACATTTACATTATCAAAAATAGTTAATCAAAATTAACAAAAGCCTTTTAATAGTGGTATTTGATACATAAACCAAAGCAGACTTTATACATGCAGCCATTCTCCATACAGGTATTTGCGGCTTTTCCATAATGAAAGCAAGAGCAGATGACAGAAACAATTGAAAAGGAATTCATTTTTTTATAATGTTATAGATATAGAAACTTTTGTTTCCAAATCATGATGTTGAGTTTTCCCCCCTTAGATTTTAACACTGTTTTATTTATGATCTTTTCTAAGTTATTGAACCTTTTGATGTGTTGTAGATTTTTGCTGGACTAATCCAGTTGAGAAAGCTCTGCAATCATCCAGACCTGGTGACTGGGGGTCCTCGTGTGTTCAGAAATGACAAATCAGACAATGGACCAGAGATGGAATATGGCTTCTGGAAGCGAGCAGGGAAAATGATTGTTGTGGAGGCATTACTGAAGTTGTGGAAAAAACAGGGACATAAAGCATTGTTGTTTACACAGAGCAAACAGGTTGGCATAATGAACATATTTTTGTTTATTGATAGTTGACTTGTATTTCTGTTTCAGAGTGTTTTTTCTTGCTTGAATCCACTTCTTGTTCATGTGTTTTGACTACTTTAACTTGATAGCAACATTAGACATCACTTTTCGAAAAGAATTTTATGATAAATGTTTAGGGTAAAATCCATTTGGACAAGAAAAAAAAATGTTATGTGCATTTTCTTCCGCTGTCATATTGATTTCTAGAGTCCGCTGTCATATTGATTTCTAGAGTCCGCTGTCATATTGATTTCTAGAGTCCGCTGTCATATTGATTTCTAGAGTCCGCTGTCATATTGATTTCTAGAGTCTATTTTCATTGCTGGAAGGCAGTGTCTAGTAGAATCCAGTGTTATGCTGGAAATGCTTTTCCCAAAAACGATAAAAAAAGATCTGTAATCTGCCTTCCATGATTTCCTAAAGTTGTGTTCCTTCACAATGATTGCTGAATGGAAGGTCTTCAAGATGTTTCTTTCACTTTGCCTTTATATACTACCCATTTATGGTATATACATAGGAGATCAACTGATGGTTACAATTGAAGAAAAAGTGAGGGCTGATAATTTTTTACTTTTAGTATTGCTTACAGTATATTATAATAGCTACAACAAAACGACATTAAGCACACACCTGTAATGGCATGTTGGTTTTGTTTCCTTTACAGATGTTGGATATCCTGGAGCAGTTTGTACAGATGAAGGGCTACAGCTATGTGAGAATGGATGGGGGTACCGGTATATCCTCAAGGGAACCTCTCGTACAAAGATATAACACAGTAAGTAATCAAGCTCTTCATGACTGTTCCAAATAGGAAGCATTACAATTATAGAGAAAATAAGATGTCATGGTGTTGAGAAAAAAACATTTTGACAAAAACAGAAAAAGTTTATTTTTATTGTCACCTTAGACAACGGTTTTAACATAGAAAACATATATGTAACACAAAACATACTTTATCTCAGCAGATAACAGTATAGCAAGAATCGAAATTGGATTTCACTTTTGAAATTGGTAAAACTCATCCTCATTAAAGGAGAAAGGGGGACCTCCGTGGCCTAGTGGTTAGAGTACAGAACTTGAAATCACATGGCCCCTCTCCGCGTGGGTTCAAGTCCTGAGAGGATATGGATTTTCATGAGAGGCAGTCTCCCGACTGACTTACGGAATGCCGATGGTTCTACCCGCCTTGACCAGCCCCTATGGGCAGTTGAGTATGGGGTCTTCCTCCATCATTAAGAGTCGGGCATCGCTACATAACTGAAATAATGTTGATGTGATGTAAAACCCATATAAAAAAAAAGGAGAAAGGTCTTACTTTTATGACAATGGTTTCCCAATCCTTACACTGCATAATCCTTAAATCAATCATAAATAAAATATTGTGTCAACCATATTGTGTTGTTATTGATATTTGATCATGTGTTTGATGCTTCACCATTTCAGGATGACAGTATTTATCTATTTCTGCTGACCACTCGAGTTGGAGGGTTAGGTATAAACCTGGTGGGTGCCAACAGAATCGTGATTTACGACCCAGACTGGAACCCCAGTACAGACATGCAGGCGCGGGAGAGGGCCTGGAGAATTGGTCAGAAACGACAGGTCACCATCTACAGACTTCTGACTACTGGTACCATTGAAGAGAAAATATATCACAGGCATGTGTTCCATAATAGTTTGTTGTGCCTATTTGGGGTGTGTGACTGTTCCAAATTGAAAGCAACAGCAGACAAAAAACAAAATGACCAAATTTGTTCTCAATGATATTGGTTTGAATCATTGCTCATAAGGAGCAAGGTATCCTTTTATAAGAATGGCTTTTAAAGTCTTCTGCAGTAAAGTTGGGTATTGTGGACTAAGGTGTTATGATATTTTTAGGGTTTGTGATTTTGAAGTAACACCTTGGTTATTGTTGCATGCTTTTGTTTTCCTCTGACTGCACATGTGATTTTTTTGAGGTTCAGTGTCATTTTCAACAATCATTGAAATAAAGTACTCCACTTTGAGTCAACCTGGTAATATACTTTTTTTGCTTGGGACACCCTTTTTCATTCATTTAGCCATAATCTGGCCTACATATTTAACTTTTAACTGTTTCCTCTCAAAGGCGACACTCAACATTTTGTGTCAATGAGATGGGCAATGTTTATTTCTTCCATAATCAAATTTTGGAACTTTCTTCAGGGAAAGAGAGAAATCTTCTGAATACCTACAAATGAGGAATGGGTGAATTGCTTACATAAATATTAACAGCATACCAGCATATCCCCACCACATTATTATAACCACTACTTTCATTATTTCAGGCAAATCTTCAAGCAATTTTTGACCAACCGTGTGTTGAAGGATCCAAAGCAGCGTAGACTGTTTAAGACCAATGATCTGTACGAGTTATTCAGCTTGGGCTACAGTGATGACAAAGGGGAGACAGAGACGGCGGCCTTGTTTGCAGGCACAGGATCAGATGTTAATGTGATACCACGAAAAGTCAACAGATTCGACAAGTTAGTATGAAATGCGCGAGTTAGTTTTAGAGTAAACTTGTTAATTGCACAAAAATCAGATTTAAATGGGAGATTAAGAATATAACAAAATAACTTTGTAATTGTTGAAATGATTCTCCTATTTTCAAGTTATTCACAGGAAGACTTCTAAATGAATTAGTCAAAAAGTCAATGATTGCTATTCTTGTTATTCTTTAACCAATTTGATTAACTGGATATTGTGTGATTTAATCACCTTTCACTATGAAAACCTCTGGCTACAAAGAATACAACTTTTTGTATGGAAAAAGTTATATTAAATAAATCTATTGACAGACTCTAATTATGGCATCCACTATTTATCTAAAGTACTATTGAAATCTTCTTAAAATGTCAATTCTCTTCATATAGACTGAAAGAAGAAAAAGAGGAAGAAAAGAAGAAGAAACCAGAAAAGGTTGATGACGACAATGACAACGATGCATCTCTCAACTTTGATGACGATCAAATATCTAAAATGAGGGAATTTGCAAAGAGACTCAGTCAGAAAATTGAAACTGAGAAATTGTTAAAGAAAGACGACTCAGGGCCAGGACCTTCAGGGACCTCAATGGATAAGTCCAAATCAGGGAACAATACTGACATATCAACAAAAAAGAGCAAGGCAGACATGTTGAAAAATTACAAGATCAAACGTAAATCCAGCGGTGAACAAAGTGAGGCAACTGATAAAAGTGTAAAAGATATTCAAAGTAAAGTTGATTACTGCTCAACAAGGCAAACTCACAGTGAGAGTGCCTCAACAAGAACTAGTGACAAAATCAGATCTCAGGAAAAACTTAAGAGTGAAAGTGAAAAACCTCAGAAACGCTCAAGAGAGGATGACCGCAAGGACAGACATAAAAGAAAGAAACATAAAAGGAAAGATGCAAGTAAGTATAGTTTTGCACTGTGATTGACATATTACTCCAGAAGTGAAATAAAGAACCTAGTGTGTCATAATTAATTTTTTTGATTATAAAAAATAGATTTCCAATTTCACTAAAGAATTTCTTACTGACAAAATCCATGGAAAGTAGAGCAAAGCTTGTCCCAACCAAATAATGAACTAACCTAGAGTTGTATTTCTTTTGCTGCTGTCTTTATCATTTTTAAGGTCAGTTTATAAAATGCAATTAATTATTTTTTCAAATTGATTTCTTCACCTCTGCAGCCTATGAATCAGGAAAGTGTTATGGAATAAGACTTCTAGTAATCCAAGGCAACCAATCTCTGAGCATATGTTGTAATGTGACATGGTTAATTATTTTGACTTTTATTATTATATTTCATTATGATGTTAAAGGTAAATTTTGTTATGAAATAAATACCCTTTCCTGAGTTCTATAACATAAAGGATGTAAATTTCACCTCTCATCTGCAGGATTTGAAGGAGAAAGAATTCCCCACCTTGATAAGATGAAAGCATTTAAAGCAACACAGCAAGAAGAAAAGGATAAAGCGGATGAAGATAACTATGTATTACAGAGGCTATTCAAGAAAACAGGTAAATAGTAGAGCACTTGATAAAAAGGGAGGGATGATTATGACTATGAAAATGACAAGATTATTCAAAACTAAGTGGATAAACATTCTCTCATATTTATTTGTTTTAACACCTTCAGCATAAGGTTTTACCTCCCACATTTTAATGGCGTGCTTGGAAGCATCTGCATCAGGACACTTACATGGTTTTCATTTAGAAACGATTGCCGATGCAAACCATCGGTTAAAACCCCTTGTGACTCGGAAACTTCATGCCCAGTCATAAAGTCTGATAAAAGAGGATTGTCCGGCTTAATCGGTTAAATTTCAACCTGGATCTGTTTCTTCAAATCTCTGACTTCAAGAATTTTCGATGACGAAAACTATTATTTGGAAGCTATTTCTCATTTTGTAACATGGCTTCCTCTCAACATCACACATTAAATGTTAATCTAGCAATGTTATTGTTGTCTACTATGGTTGTTTATTAATTAAGATTTATTACAAATTCATTTCCAAAAATATTAGGAGGGTCTTGCTTGGCCCAGTGGTTAAGGTAGCTGACTTAGAATGAATGGGCCTAGATTATAGCCCTAACGACACCTCTAGTTTCATGGGAGTGAATTTTTGCAAATCACTTCAGAGTCCTAGCCTTGTACTGGCGGATCCAGGAAAGACGTTACATAACTGAAAAATTGCTAGCAGCGTTAAACACCATACAAACAAACAAAAGATATTATGGATCATGATGAGATCTGCTTGTTTTTCAGGTATTCAAGGTGCTCTAAAACATGACAAGATAATGGACCCAGGTCATTATGACTATGTGATAGTTGAGAATGAGGCTGAGAAAGTAGCTAGAGAGGCCAGCCTTGCTTTAAAGAAGTCCAGGTCACAATGTTTACCAGCCATAGCAGGGACTCCAACCTGGACTGGTCAACATGGAGGAGTAAAAAGGTTGGTTCAGTCATAGTGTGTCTTGGTATAATGTTCAATGGTTATGCATTATATTTGGATCTTTATTTTCTCACAAAGTTGTCAAAGTTTTGGTAAACTTTGTGAGCTATGATACATCCGAAATATTACAAAACCATAACATGTGTTTACCGCACTCCTTTTTCCCAACATATGCCTGTTCAATACTTTTTCATTTTTCATTGTTTGTGATAAAGTTTTTTACAAACTTATATAAATCACTATCAATTCTACTTCCTGTATACATATCAGTACTTGCCCTAAATGCGAATTAATAAAAGGTCGCAAAGCGAACCCTGCTACTTGCATGAATCAAATCTCAAAACCCTCCTAGCTCAAGGCCAAACTCTACCCCTGGACCACTGTCCATTCTGGCCTCAAATTCTAGAAAAGTTTAATAAGTTGCCTTAATTCACCAAAGAAAGATCTATGTTCATTTCTAAAGGTCTTTTGGTTAAGCTTTTAATTGGGCTATGATTGTTTATCAAAAATCATGGGAAAGTTAATAATCAGTGTCGTGGCCACTCTAAGAATACTTGTGGCTACTCCTGTCCATAACAGGTTAGGCATAGAATTGATTTTTGAAAGATTACAAGTGAGCATCATTTATAATTTTGAATAGAACTCGGGATAGATATTAGTAAATCATAAGATGACCAAATCTTTACTCTGCTCTTTTTCATAAGACTTATCAAAACATTTTGTGTCCAGATAAAGTAAAGAAGAACAAGATGTTTTATCATGATAAGTAAAGATTGTATTAGTAGATATTACAGGATATCATTTACTTTGAATTGCAATCACTGAAACTTACTGAAATTCATTGGTAGAAGAAGAATTTGTTTATTAAAGAAGGAAAGTTGTTTAATTGGCTAAATGTGAACACTTATACATATTGTCAATACCTTTGCAAACATGTTAAGCATTGTCTGATTATGAAAAAGTATTTACCATATGTACTAATCTTTTATTGTTTATATTTACAGACCTAGGTTTGGGCAAAAGAAGAATACAGCTCTGGCTGGCTCGGAAAAAGTCCTAAACAAGGTGCATGCTTATAGTAAAACTCATGTCTTTCAACGGCTTTGTTGTTTTCAATGAGTTATTGCGGATGGAAGCTGTTAAATCCACATTTTAATAGCAGAGACAATTCCTTTGCAAAACTTAATGCTTTGATTCTGAAATTGGATACAAATGTGATCATGACATTGTGCTTTTGTCACATCATTTCCAAACTGTGTTTGTTATTTAAATGTTTTATGTTGTATGAGATGATGAGTGTTATGTTTGTCAAATGATGGATCAAAATTCTTAGAAAATATGATAGTAAAGAAGTTTTGTTTCTTTTTTTACTAATTTGGATTTACTCACTGGAACAAATCATAATTTTGTGCTTTCAGATATTGTCTTCTTCACACATATTTGTTGCCAGATGTATTTAAAAAAAAAACATTTTTTTTTTATGATGCTAATCTCATTTTGTATTTATTTTTGCAGGGTGATGACAAAAAGCGAAAAGAGACTCATTTTGACGGTTCCCTGGCAGGAAGTGTACAGACTGATATCGAGACGGGAAGCAGCGTGTCAAAAGCTGTATCATCCACAGATTTACTCAACAAAATGCGTGTTCGAAATGAAGTGTTCACTCAACCAGGCGAGGAAAACGAGGACAACGAAGACACAAATGTTTTTGTCTCAGACCCGAGCTCTCTAGAGCTCCTGAAGAAAATGCGGGACTTCATCATGTTTGATTGTCAGAACTTTGGGCAAGCTACCACTCAAGAGGTGCTGGAGGAGTTTGGTAAAAAACTGCCCCCGGAAAACTCAGCGAAATTCCGCGCTCTCTTGAACAGTATCTGTGATCTTGTGAAGAAGGATGGTGTAGGGATATGGAAACTTAGAGGAGATTTTAGATGAGACACATCTATATATTGTATACGAGATGATGATGATGATGAAGATGAAGAAGGGTGTAAGAAGATGAAGAAGCATGTAAATGATACTTCACTAGATCTCTTCCAAATTTCATGTTTGCAATTAGATGAGTGATATAAATACTCACAACAAAAGTTTGATAAAAAGAAAAAAAAAAGAAACAAAAGAAAGGAAGATATGAAAGACACTGGTTTAGGGTTGGATTTATATAACTGTGCTTAAAGAGACGCATACTAAGTTGCTGGGTCTTTAGATAAGAATGCAGCGATGCACATTTCAGACCAATGATTTTTGTATGTAAATTATCAGTGTGGATTGAAGTTGTCGCTCAGATGTATGTTTTTAGGCCGAGAATGGTTGGCCGCCTACTTAGCCCCTCTGGTTGATGTTAACCTCAAACAGAATATTTAAGTTGGTGGCTCACTTTTCTGTTTTTAAAAAGCAATCCTTAGATTGGGTTGGGTTTATTTTTTGTGATATGCTCACAAAATATTGAAGTCCTTTGTTTTTGTGTTCTTTTCAAATCATCATAGGCAGCCATGCAGACAAAGATGATTGAATAATTAATGTGGCAATTTTAAAGACGCTTTTATTACTGAAGATGTTCAATATTGTTATTAAGGCAGCATTTCGATTAAACATTACAAAAATTGTAATCTTTATTTGTTCATATCCAGCCCTTCTAAAATCAGCATTATTTTGTTTCTATAATCATTTTAAACACACTCCGCAGAAACAATAAGAATTTTTTGTGACTAAAGATAACAATGCCTCTAAAAAATTAGTAAAGAAATTGTCCTTTTGCAACAACAGTTTTCACTTAAAACATCAATGAAAATCTACTATTCCTTTCAATTTGGGCAAGTCTTAACATTCCAAGTAAATTGCTTATTATTGGCTTTTTTCACATAATCCAACTACCTCTTGTTGATTCTAGACATTTTCAGTCGAAGTTACTTTCAAATCTTGGTGCTATTATTACCAAATGTACAGGTTATCGTTTTACTAAACAACTAAGCAAAAATCTTTGCGCAAGTCAAAACTGATAAACATGGATAGTATCTTAACTGAAAGTACAATATTGCAAAGAGATACATCATTGGAAGCGCCTCGGAGAGACTGTTCCAATGATGTGTTACTTTGCAATACAGTTGTATTTATTGCTTTTCTTATTATTGATATAAGAGGGAATGTTGTTTTGAACATATGCACAGTTTTAGCATTAATGTTTAGTAAAACGGTACCCAGATCGTATTTGAGAAGCAAGCCTTGTAAATAAGGATTGTTGTTTTGTTAACATATGAAGTGTTTTAGTTCAACCCCTTAGTGATACTGCTATATAGCATTACTACAATGTATGTAGAAAGTGTTTTCCTTTATTCTTTGTTTAATGGCAAAGTGATTTCACAGCAGAAACTGTGGAACATGCTCTGTTTCTTCATATACACTTGTTTAAATGTACCTGCAGCTCAGGTTTTGGCGAAACCTACAATTCCTTGTTTTGTATTAATGATTTTTGCCAAGTATTGCAAAAACAAGCAAACAATGTATTGCTTACTATTCAACTTATATTTGTGACCATTGATATCAATGTTACCAGTTTCAAACCCCTTATAGGGGAATGCAATCAGAAAGCAATATTTAAGGAGATATTCTGAAAAACAAAATTTCTTGATTTTTTAAATTACGTACCACTGTTTTGGCTGCATGATTTGGGTCCACATCTTTCACAATTGCTCATTTCAGTGGGGGCTCTGTTCGTGAATTATTGGGTATTGGTTTTTATAAGGGATGGTTGTTTACCTGACTTTTGGAAGGAAGTACAAGATATACTCGTGGCCCATGTTCTCGAAATAATTATGACATAAATTAGTTTCCAACAAACTATACAAAGAATTCCACATTAAGTTCCAACGCATTTTGAGGGTTCAATTCAAGAAAGTAGTTTAGTCCCTCAACAAAATGTGAACTATTTTCCATATTGCATTGCATTGAGCCCTTGATTTTTCAAGAAATGGACGAATGTATGTATAATTTTCACACCTATGTTATGTGCCAGTCTATGCAAATTACATAATTTGATGGTAAAGTTGTAAGAAGAAATTCTAGCTTCGAAATATAACTATGTGGTCATTGCTTAGCCTGTGCAGACTGCATACTACTGCACAGGCTGTCCGAGGGAAACTTTTGTGAAAATGTCTGAATATGTTTTAAAATCCAAGTTATAGCCATTTTTGGTTCCCTATTGAGTTTTGGACTCGTCCAAATTGAAAGCTACACTTGTCCACAAAAGAAACATAAAACATTTTGAATGATATTGTATACTCCAGAAAAAAATTAAAGGGTCACATATATAAGGTTAAATACCTTTCTGAATTAGAGAAAATTTGAATAACATCTTTGGCAATTCATGAGTAAAAGGTTAAGAATGACTATTCTTAAAAAATATGTTTATAATAGCAAGAGGCACGCTGTTAAATGCATTTAGATGGTCAGGTACATGTATAAGTAAAACTTGATCTCAACATTTGTGACCCTGTAATTGTTTTGTTGAGTATATGAATGTCATTGTACAAAGGGACAAACTGCTTAGTAGCAGCAAATTATTATCTTGTCTTATTTGTTGCTAAAGACGTCTGCAGTAGACGTGTCAAAGTGAGGCTTCAAAGACAAGACTTGTGGGTAAAAAGTGATGAATGATAAAGAGTGTCAAATTCTCTTTTCTTCATTTTGTTTTTTTTTGTCCGCAAACATTCATTAACTCTTTACCATCTGCAGTCGACATCTTTTTACTTGAAGCAGACGACTTTAGAAAAGCTTTGTTAACTTGTGAAAAACCTTTCAGTTCTCCTGTTGTAACTTGTGAATAGATTGAAAAAGCATTGTGGCAAAAGGAGAAGTTGCTTGTGACAAGCAATTTCTCCTTTTGCCACAATGGTTTTTGGATGTCGTCAGCTGCAAGACGCAAAAAATGTAGCCATAGGTGGTAATGTGTTAAAACATGAATAATCCTGGTTTTGTGGGATGTCTTAAATTTGAAGACCAGTTATATGAATACATTTACATGTATTTTATCTGAAATTAAAACTTGATGAAAAATAGTAGTACCTTTACTGGTTCTTTCTTGTCCATCTGTTGCTCGCTTCCCATCTTTCCACATATCCATTGCCTCAAGAACAAATGGATGTGACAAAAGATCCTCATATGGCAGGCTGTTACCCTTCCTGTCATAAAAGTTTCTCCAGTTTACTCATGAAAATGTAATTTCCCATAATTTATTCCTGTTGTCAAAAATACAGTTTTACTAAACAACTTTAGGAAAATATTTGCATAAGTCAAAACAGTTACTGATAAACATGGATAGTATCTTGAATAAAGATACAATATGGCAATGTGACACGTCATTGGAAGCATTTCAGAGTCATAATTCCAATGGTGTGTTACTTTGCAATATTGCTTAGCATAGCAATGAAATAAGTAGGACTGTTGTTTTGGACTTGCGCAATTGCTTCACATAAAATGATTAGTCAGATGGTACCCTGATGCTATGAACAAGACTGTTTGGTAGGTTTTGTTTGGCTTGTATGACAATTTCAACAGTATTTCAGTCAAAATGTGCCGTTCAGTTCACATATCCGTGATCTTGGTATTTTCTCACCACTTTCCCGGAAGGAGAGTGTTTGCAATGAGGAATGCAATTGAAGAATAAAGCTGGTAAATGCTATGAGTTGATGGGGATCTCTAAATTGTGGATTGTTGGAAAGCAGTATTCAACTTGTGAAGAAATACTTGTGAAGGGTGGCACAATTTGACAAATACAGAACAATTATTGTGCCATTGGCTGCAGTGCACAAATTCCTGTTAAGTGCAGTGTATTAGAGAGAAAACTTACAGGCAGACCTAAGCTGGCCGTTGATGAAAAATGGTCTGTTGACTGTATGTACACTTGAAAATGTAAAATACATTTAATTGTTGATTGAAAGCAATTCTCCCTTTTGTCATGTTCTAAAGAATTCTGCAACATATGCATCAAAATAAAGTATAATGGAGTATTTCACAATGCAATTTGCTTACTGTCTTCGCTTAATGCGTTAAACAAATCATGATTTACCTTAATGTGAAATTAGACGAGTTCATGTGTTTATTCTTAACAAGACTGACCACCTCTGTGTATGTTCAATTCCAGTTATACGTCCATGTTTCTGATCTTAGATATTAACATTTTGGACATGCTCCTGGTTGGTGGAGGGGTTTTCTTGAACATGACCAGAGGGGATTCAACTTGATTCCTTAGAATCCTGAGTAATTTTCTTAAAATAGATTTTGTGTCGTCTGCTTTCAAAAACCTTAGATATCTGCTTATTTTTGTAGAGGAAAGAGACCCAGAGTGGCAAACAGGTTGGATCACCGATCAGCTGCCAAGTAAATTGGCGGCAGACCTGGCTCCATTTTGCCTGCATAAGCATGAAGTCAGTTCGAGCACGATAAGGGTTAATAGAAAATATGTCGTCTAGGCAGGAGTAGCTTTGATCCAGGATAGAGATGGAAAAAAAAAATGGTTTATATCTATCATTTATTTCTATTTTTAAATTTCTTACAAAAAGTATGACAAAATCTTTTAACCCATTACCAAACAATAACGATATTGGACCAGTTTGTTGCAGACTTATCTGGAAAACATGGTGGGAAAAGGAGAAATTGCTCTTAATGAGCAATTTCTTCTTTTCCCACATTTTCTGCCCTATCAGAAGATTGTTTTTAAATTTAATCACATTTTGATTTGTCCTCTGCAAATTCTTTCAATTTGGGACTGTTGAAAATTCTGCGTTTGGTAAAGGGTTAAACAAGATAAGTAGGTAGTTATAAAAGTCGGTTGTCCAAAGATGACAAAGATGGTTTGTTGTATTTCATATTATCATGACTTAAAACATGGACACAGGTATGCATATAATATGGAAATTTTGTTAGAATATAGATCTAGGTAAATATTCTTCATTCATAGGTCTCATTTTTTACAAAAAAGCCCTTCAAAAAACATATTGCAATGCATTTATTTCTATCAGCCAGTTTTAGTTGTGATGATATGAAAAACAACAAACCATCTGATGATCAACTAACTCATAAAAACCAGAGACATAGATATCTATGTCTCTGTAAAAACTTACTGACTTGTTAATTAGACTGATTAATATTACAACTTAGTTTTCTTGAAAAACAACTTACTAACAGTAATGTTGTTACGACTTTCTGACCCATTGCAACGTCTGACTTAACTTGTTATAATAAGTTGGTAGGTTGTTTAATTTTTTTTTTTTTATATGGGTTTTACATCACATCAACATTATTTCAGTTATGTAGCGATGCCCGACTCTTTATGATGGAGGAAGACCCCATACTCAACTACCCATAAGGGCTGGTCAAGGTGGGTAGAACCATCGGCATTCCGTAAGTCAGTCGGGAGACTGCCTCTCATGAAAATCCATATCCCTCTCAGGATTTGAACCCACGCGGAGAGGGGCCATGTGATTTCAAGTTCTGTACTCTAACCACTAGGCCACGGAGGCCCCTAGGTTGTTTAAAGAAGTTGCTAAGCCTTCATAATGAAATAGAGAAAACCCATGTCCCTCTGTTCCACCTTAGATATAACCCTCTTAAGTTCTCTTGAGGCCACAATTAGTATCTGCATTAGATAAACTGTTGATGGAAAAGAAATAGTAAGAAACCAGATTAGTGTTTTTAATCATTTTATTCATAATAATATAAAAAATAGAAGTAAAGATAAATATGGCATGTTTGCATAATTTTGCAAAGATTGCATACTTCTGTAGTCTGCTTAACTTTCATCAGGATTTGTAAGTTAAAAATATTAAACGCTGTCAATATTGAGGAGTATTGATGAATTACACATTTTTATAATGTCAGATATTTTTCCATTTTAAACAACTTCACAACATAGTCCAAGTTTTTCCTTCAACATGAGAAAAAAAGACTAATACCTTTTTAATCATAAACCACATTACTGTTTATATCAATATCCTCTTTTTTAATCAAACTGAAGTTTTGATAAAGGAGGCAAGATATCATAAAATATTCCTTTCCCTTGTGATGCAATGTCAGCAACATGATTTGAGATTCAACTACAACAAAGTAGATCTATATAAATAAAATACCCTTCAATATGTGTTAAATCATGTACACCTTTATAAATAATGGTACTTAAATAACAGGTGTTCCCTGAACGTCGACTCGATTTTTTATCACACCTATCCCAAGGGGGAATTAGGGGGCCTACCATGGGGAACATAAAAGGAAACTCGATGAAAGTGGAAGAAATCAAAATGAAGAAATCTCATGTTTGAATTAATTAATTGGTAATGATGGATACGTTTTGTATCTAATTAATAATTGATATTTTCGTTATCATTAAACCTTCGGCCTCAGTTTGATTTTTAAATTTGTTAATTGTTGAATTATAATATTCATTAATTGGTTCAATTATTGGTAATCAAAAGGTTGTATTTATTGCAATGGATAGTCGACGTTCCCTTGAGGGCCCTCCTTATCCCTAAAATCACCCAAGTGTGATGATGTTCGAGTATCAGAAATAGGATTTTGTAGGTAATAATGTGTAAAAACCTTATGTGAGAACAGATGACATTGTTTGTTACAAGCAACCTTTTTTTGTAACAAGTGCACACAGTACATACTTGTATAAAGTAAAAGGTTATTACGTGAGTAGCAGCTCAACAGCTTACTCCATATCAATAAAAGGAATCTTTTCAGAAGTCAATTTGACAAATTGATTAATTACCTTTAAAGATCCTGGACGTCATACACTGAATATATATAGGTAAAATTTGCGTATGGTATTCAGCTATGCTTCTAACAAATATTCATTAAAAAAAATCGCCGAAATTGCAGTATAAATGAAGATATTGACTGAAAAACCCCACGGCCTCGACTTTTGTATGTTACTACAGCTATATGGTAATAAGTTACGAAACTTTAAAAAAATAATCCTATGACGCACAGAAACTTTAACTAGCAATTTATTGTTTTGTCACAATAATGTTGACAAAATACAACAAAGAAAATTAGTTATATTATGCTGATTTTGTCATCTCTTATTGTTTTCAATTTGGACTTATCACAAATTCCATTATTGGGGAATTGGTTAAGTCACCATAACTTGCAATACAATTCAAGGGTCCAATGCAATACAATAGTAAGTGCTTCATCTTTATGAAGCACTTACTATAGCATTGCATTGAACCCTTGACATGTTTATCACATGAGTATTCATGGAATTCCTCTGAACACATCTTCTTCTCTACTACAGTTCATCTAATCTCCTTTGTATTCTGAATTTGAGATCATCATGGTATTTATCCACCTGTGGAAAAAAAAAAGATACTCATTGACATATTTTGTATTCCAAATGAATAGCATGACAACATGATTGTTTATTAATATGTCATGGTTTCGTTCTAATTGAGAATAAAACATCGATCAAATGGCTTATAAAGAATATCAATGTCCAGATATAGCTTTTTATCCTTTTTTCTTTTTGGAAAGAAATATTTTTAAGCACATATTATTATTGGATCCTGCAACCAACACATACACATATTCATGTTCATTCAACAGAAAGCTAAAGATATATTTGTGATAAAAAATTATATGGCTCCACAGGGAATCTTTCCTTAAGTCACAATGAAATTCATTTAATTTGGTAACGAAGAAAATAACTGTCAACTGCTGTTAACCATGCTTATAAATTTAACTGTTTAACCCTTTACCAAACAATGATGACATTTAACCACTTTCCTGCAGACGACTCTAGAAAACACTGTGGGAAGAGGAGAAATTGCTTGTAACACAATGTTTTCTGTTCTATCCAAATGTAATTTTCCAATTTCATCACATTTTGAAATATCCTCTGCAAACTCTTTCAATTTGGGAAAGTTGAAAATTTACCGTTTGGGAAAGGGTTAAGCAAGCCTCTACACATGCCAATGGGTTTTATAAAAGAAAAAACCCAAAAAACCAAACACATAGCTGAGTGAATGCCGATGGTGAGACTAATCTTAAACAAAATATTTACATTATAGCATTCATAACTTTCTGGAAATGCATTATTCGCATCACAAGAACACAGGCTTTATATTTCATGCCTTATCGTTTGTTCTGTAACACTCATCACACACAGCTGTTTTATCATACTGGTAAATACCTACAGCAAAGGATTAAATAAAAACATTCACAAGTTTTTATGTATTTCTACATGGGTTTTACATTGCGTCAACATTATTTCAATTATGCTGAGTTGCCTGACTCTAAATGATGGAGGAAGACCACATACTCAACTGCCCGAAAGGGATGGTCAAACTGCAAAGAACTTACGGCTCTCCGTAAGCCAGTTGGGAAAACAAGTTTACATTCATTAACTTTGGACTAAATCACCGTGGTTCTATCAAGCACCTACCTTTTTATTGTAGTGTTTGACTTTCTCTACCAATTCCTCATGTGCTGTTACATTATGATTTGGGTCGTTCATGTTCAGTTTTTGTTCAGATTTCTTCACTTGGTCCTCCACATTTTGAGTCTTCATGATGCGGTGTTCAAAGTGTGTCAGTTCTTTCTGGAAGAAAAAAGAGAAATAGATAAAAGCTTACATCTAACTGTCCACAGATTGAGTTATGTGAGTGAAAAACACTTAAAAGGTGATTGAATGAAACAACATCACCAAAGACATCATTTTCAAAATCCTAATTTTCAAATTGCTGAAAACCTGAGTTTTCATTATGGAATTAGCAAAAGAAAATGTTTATTAGAGATTTTGCACCTTTCAGTGTTATCATGGAAAACTTGGTGTATAAGTATTCAAGGGATTGCTTTCTTACAAACCTTCTTAGTACTACAATGGTTAGAGTGAAGACCAACTTTGTAGTCTGGTTCCATGGCACTTTACCCAATTTCTATATTTTGCATGAAAGAAATAAAGTATGCGCAGTATGTGTGAGTATCGGTTAGCATACTATCTGACAGCAGTTCTGCTGTATTACAACTACATTAATTATCATCAAAATGTTTTCTATTTCAAATCAAAATATAGATGAACACAAAACCAAAGAGGATTCATTTCAACTTTTAAGGTTGCAGTGATTCAATCTCAAACAAAAAATATCTGGATTGTGTTTGTCTTTAACCCTTTCCAAATCAACAAACTTTAGACTGTCCCAAATTGAAAGAGTTTGCAGACTACATTTCGAAATGGGATGAAATTGAAAAATCATCTTCTGATAGGGCAGAAAACATTGTGGGAAAAGGAAAAATTGCTCGTTAAGAGCAATTTCTCCTTTTCCCACCATGTTTTCCAGTCGTCTGCAACAAACTGGTCAAATGTCGTTATTGTTTGGTAAAGGGTTAACAGATTTATATCAAATTAAGTAGGTAGGAAAAAGAGAAACATTCATGAGAATTAATAAGTATAATTATTTGTCACCAATATCATAAAGGAATGTTGCTGAGCCTGGCTTTAAATGTTCAACCCCTGAACTACACATTCAATTGTTTCTAACTGAGTTTTGCAGAATCCAGAGTTTTGTTAACCCTCCCCCTAAATAGGAATGTTTGAATAGTCCAAAATGAAGCATCAGGAGGCATTGATTGTAATACTTGAGCGCAGACGACAACAAATACCATTTAAGTATACATTTTCATTAGAATATTAGGTACAAACCATTGTGACAAAAGGATAAATTGCTCATTAGGAGCATTAAATTTTATCATAATGGTTTCCAATGATATCTGTATATCTTTAAGAATGTTCTTTGAACAAGTTAATAAAATATATGTTCTGTTCTGTATCATGGAGTTATGGGTTTATACCCTACCTTGATAGATTTCAATTCATCCGGACTCATACCCGACTGTTTTGCGAGAGCCCAAAGATGATATACCCGGGGATCATTAAACTCTGGCTGCTCTGCTTCTCCCTCCTTCATTTTCTGTTTTAGATTGACGTAATGTTCCTTCACTTCAGCATGCTTCTCTTTCATCTCTTTCTTGGTCTTGTCCAACTTTTTCCAGTAGTCTTCCTGTTCATCTAAGTTATCCAGTGAGTTGTCCACATTGTCTGTAATAAAGAATGAGTGGTCACTAACAAAGATAAGTTGTACAAACTTGTTGGGGACTCTTATGAAGTAAATAACCTCTGAAGTAATAAACTGTACCAGTTTGTTCAATATGATAATTATTTATACATGTACAGTGAAGCCTCGTTTATCCCGAACCCGATTATCTGAATGTCTCGCAATCCGAACCAAATTGTAAGGGAACGGAATTATTTGACCAGTTTGTTGCAGACAACTTTTGAAAACATTGTGGGAAAAGGAGAAATTGCTCGTGAAGAGCAATTTCTCCTTTTCCCACAATGTTTTCTGCCATATCGCAGAAGATTATTTTTGGGACAGTCGACAATTTGGCGTTTGCTTAAGTGTTATAAGTATACACGTGCATACAGACCGTTTATGTCTTAATGTGTATAAGAACATGCGCTACTTCATTAGTCCGGATGAATCGGTAATCCGGACATTTTGTTGGGAACGGACGTGTTCGGATTAACGAGAAATCACTGTATATCACTTTAGCTTGAATTACAGTTCATAGAGTAAATAAGAGTATATAATTACAGCATATAAAGTCACCCCTCAAAAAAGCCAGTGGCTTATCTTTCATGATTTTATTGTTGAAAATCACTTTTTACAGGCTATTACACTTATTGAAGAGTTCATTTTTTTAGCAAAAAGTATCTGCTACAGTCAACAGCCATATGCAAGGGGATTTATTTGTTTTGTTGGGTTTATACATCACATCAACATATCTTAGTTATATCGCAATTCCTTACTCATTATGAATGGAGGGAGACCACTAACTTAACTACACAGTCAAAGGGAGTTAGAACCCTTACCATTCCATTAGTTAGCAAGGTGACCACCTCATATGAAAATCTTGATCTAGTCCTTTTGTGATTTGTATTCATATGAAGAGGGCCTTTGTTGTCACATTCAGCAATTCAACCACAAGATCATTGAGACCCAATATGCAAGACTTATTTAAGGTAATTTCAGTAAAATACAGTAACTATTCATCAATGCCTCTGTCTTACCTTTTAATGTTTCGTAGTCTGTTTTCAGTGTCTCATATTCATCAAGTTTTAACTGATGATGAGTAAATTCTTCTTTTAATCTGTCCATCTCAGAGGCTGAAAATAACAAGTTTTTGTAAATGAACAAGCCTATGTGATCACAGATAGATAGATAGATTTATTTGGTTGAAATAAAAGGTATAAAAACCATGGATTTTAAGCCCTGCATATGACAAGCAATAGCTTTGGTTTGTGTGTTAGGTGTGTGTTGGTATATATGTGTTGATGACTTGTATTTATTGGAAAAGATAAATCACGCCAGAATCAACAAGGGAATAAAACAGGGAGAATATTATCAGATTTAAATCTTAAAAGAAATAAAAGTGTGTACAGGCAACAAGTAGAGTTTAGTGAAAGGGATATCATTTTCAGCCAACTACAGTCTAACTTGTGTTAAGCAGCCACCCTTTTAAGCAGCCAACCTGCCTTAAACAACCACTACAGAAAGTCCCATTGTTAGATTTATAGTGTACATCAATTTGTGTTAAGCAGCCAACCTGTCTTAAACAGGCAATTTACTCTGTCCCATAGACTGGCCTCTTAACACAAGTTTGACTGTACTTGGAAATTAAAATGGTTGACTCTTGATGTACTTATGAGCTAAATGTTTATCACAAGATGAGGTCTTTCCTTGCTTTGAATAATATGCAGGATTATTGTGACAAAAAGGACGATTTGCTGGAGATAAGCAAATTTCACATTGTGCCATCACTTTTTCAAACTTCATCTGCTGCAAAGCCATCTTAAATCAAGAGCAAAACATTTTGGCGATGTTTTACCTGAAAAACCTTCAGATGCAGCAGTTTTCCAAAGCTTCTTTAATTTCTCGTCTCGTAATTCTTCTGGTCTTTCAGGTTTTCCTGGTCGCTTGAATTCACTTCTTTTGTCTTTTTTCGTGTTTCTTTCATCAGGAAAATAATCTTCAATGTGGTACTTCCGTAATATCCCTGAGAAAAAATAGCATAAAAAGATATAGAGTAATGACAATGTATTTATGTTTTAATTTTTTTTATTTTTATTTTTTCAGCAAAGGAATGGAAACAGCAATAAAATGTATATGACCCATTTCTTCAAAATGACACTCTCTAATAAAGCTGCAGTTGGGGACTCAAGCTACAACACTGTGAAAAACATAAGTTGTCAGTAATGAAAAATATCCCCTATAGTGCAATGGAATCTAATCAAATATCATCAAATAAATGAGAATCTTCATACCTTTTATTTGTTCTCTCATGTTGCTTTCAATTTGGACCAGTTCAAAAATTCAATGAAAGGGAAAGGGTCAAGCAAACTTTCTTTTCCTACTAAATTCTTGAATTAAAGAGATGAAAATAATTCATCCATATTTAACTTTAACCAATTACCAAACAATATCGACTTTTGTCCAGTTTGTTGCAGACAACTGTGGAAAACATTGTGGGAAAAGAAGAAATTACAAGCAATTGCTCCTTTTCTTGTAATGTTTTCTGCCCTATCAAAACATTTGTTTTCAATTTCGTCACATTTTGAAATGTCATCTGCAAACTCTTTCTATTTGGGAAAGTCGAAAATTTGGCATTAGGTAAAGGGTTAAGAACAAAAGTTCTTGGATAAGTCTTGCTGAATATTGAAGTTCAGCAAGATATTATGACATTTTCATAAAGTTTGGTGAAGATTGAAAGAAAAGAGTTTGACTCAGGAAGCAGAACACATTTTGTTACAGAGATATCTTAAATGTCGCATTTCCACTGTTGACGGAGACACCATTCAGTTAATTTTTCTCTCTTTATGATTGTTGTTGCTTTAAATCTATACATGTCACCAAATGTGTAAAATAGTTTAAAAAACACTTACTTAAGAAATCTGCTCTGGTCTCGGCTTCAAATAAACCATCCTCATCCTCACCATTATATTGTTTTGCTTTCAGTAACTTGAGATTTCTGTCTTGAACAACCAACTCTGAATAAAGGTCAGTCAACTTCTTATCTTTCAGGATCTATAAAAAAAATATGAGAGGTTTATAATCTGGATCTCTTTAGACTTCTTTTAATTCCATCCCTGTAACCCTTAGAAGCACCATGGAGGGAAGCAATGACGTAAAAACTACCATCTTTTTTGGTCTCTTGTATGACCCAGCAAGATATCAAACCCACAAACTTCTAAGCAGGAGGGAAGCACTCTTAGCCCTTTACCAAATGCAAAATTCTGACTGTCCCAAATTGAAAGAGTTCACAGATGACATTCCAAAATGTGATAAAATTGAAAAATAATCTGCTGTTAGGCCAGAAAATATTGTGGGAAAAGAAAAATTGCTGGTTAAGAGCAATTTCTCCTTTTCCCACAATGTTTTCCAGAGTCGTCTGCAACAAACTGGTCAACTATCGTAACAGTTTGGTAATGGGCTAACCTTCTCCACATCAGTGAACTGCAAAAGTTTATAGGTTCCAGATGTCCAGCTCAGAGGTTGGTAACTATGAAATTCTCCCATTAATCCAAACCATTAATACAAATAAACTCATTTCAATACCCTTGTAAGAGCTATAATTTATAGTAAAGCCTGTACCTCCACTTGTCACAACTGTCTCAATCCAATATCCCAATGAATCTTTTGTAATTCATGCTTTATTATTATTGTCTGTTTTTACTATCAATTTGGTCTCGGTTTAACATTATAAACAACAGATTCAGCCATAGAATTGTTGATACTTGGGACAGTCTACCAGCTTGTGTTGTAGAGTCATCAAGTGTAAATAGTTTTAAAAACAGTTAAGATAATGTGTGGAAATCTTCCACAATTAAATTTATACCAGATCTTTTATGGACCTGAAGCGGAAACCAAAAACAGATCAGAAAGGCTCAGCCTAGAAACAATCTCGGAACAAGGTGACATAACATGGCAGTATTCCACATATAACTTTGTAAGAACGGTTAAATTAACATTAGGTGACCATTTTCTGCTTGCCTTGCTTCCTGATGAAACAACAACAACATTGGTTCAAGGTTGATGTGCGAAAACTTAATATATTTGACACTATTTAGCGGTTTTTAATTGTTTAACTTTAATTGATACCATTATTTGTTGGCATGTAACTTTATTTTACATTTTTTGTCATATCAAAAGACTTTAGTGCTTTAAATTCCAAAATGTGAGTATGAGGAATAATCCACCACTTGTTTGGTCCTTCGAAACTTGCAACCAAATGGGAACTCTCCTATTTAAGAACAACTCAATGGTCATCAATGTTATCCATATCCATATAGTCATTTTGCCAGATATGGGATATACCCATATAAACCAAATTCTCTTAGGCAAGTTCAGATGTCGTTTTACCATATTTGATGTGATCCAAGTTTGGCTCAGATCATAGTTGAATGATCCTGATGATCCTCTTGATAGGTTATTATATGGTGCGTATACTTATTACCGTTGTATATGTATTACCGAGGATTCCAGAAATTTCCAGATTTTCGGCACATGCACCCACTGATCATATAACTGCTGCTGTGATTAGTCTGTTGGTATCACGGACCATTGCACACTGTCTTTTTAATGGATAAATAACAGTATTACAAAATACTTATGATAAAGGCAGGGAAATGTTAATTTTCAAGTTAAATTTCTTTATCTGATTATAATTTTGATTGTGTGAAGAAACTCAATAAACAAATTTGCAAAAAAATGTTACAAATGACATCGCAGAAAGCTCTTGTTTTCAAATTGATCTCTGATCATTTTTTCAAGACAGATAAACAAGGTAAATTCATACAATCACCGGTAATTGGGAGTTCCTGCGCCTTTTTTTGGCCTCGACATTGCAAACTTAAAATACATTTTGTACAGTAACAACCAGTTTAATTTACTCATTTATGATAGTAATTAACAAAAATATGAATGAATATTCATATTAACCTTAAAATATTTAAATATATAGGGTTGGAATTAATATACTCCAAATTTGTTTCTTAGGCCAACGGTATTTGGTAAGTATATTACACATTATTTAAAAGTATGCGTTTGTGAAAATGATTTAAAAACTTGTAAAAACAAAACTTGTGTGGCAATTTACATAGTTCAGAGTCACTGTCACTATCCACTTAAAGTGCTTTAATTATTGTTTTACTCACTTGGGGCTAAACTTACAGGACCCCCTGCCCATTCATTTAACTGCCTTTTAAATGAATTGATGGAGGATGCAAGTACTACTTTATCAGGGAGGTTGTTCCAATGCTTTACAACCCTCTGACTGAAGGTGGCCCTTCTCATATTAGTTCGTAAACCAACCAGTTCATACACAAGCAGACCTGATGACATAAAAATATGACAAATAAGGTACGAATCTTAATGGGTACGAAATAACCGATCTATTTTCATTACATTTCGGGCCTTTTTCCACACCATGTTCGTCTTTGACATCCGAAACGGTCGATCATTCTCAAGATTCTTTACGTCTGTATGATCTACTGTGTCTGCCAGATAAAAGCAGCACATAGATATAAATAAAGCGATGGAAAGCACTTTTGTGTCCATGTTTGTAGCTTGTGCCAAACTTCTAAGGGAGCTAATTTGTAAATAATGCCCAGAGTTATCTTTCTTGGCCAATAACATAAAATGACGTCTCATTATTTGCAGACGACACATTAATATTTGTATCAACTCAGGGGTTTCTTATGGTGTTGTTTTCCCAAATTTTAATTGTTAGCTTTGCTGCTTTCAACATATTCTTTCCAGAACAGTCAATCGGAAGAAATGGCTTTGGTACACTTAGATCTATATTGATAACATTCTACTTTATACTAAAGGCATTTCTATTTATCATGATTGACTGTGAAAACTTTCACTTGTATAAGGTTATTTTTCTCTGGTTCAGCTAGTTTCCGCGGAAAACGAAGCACCCATTTTATTTCAAACAAACTGAAACTGAATGATTTTCTAGATCTAGGATTGGGATGATGGGATCCATTGACTCTTCATCTCAATTATGGCTCTCGGTATCCAATATTCACTTGGTTTATTTTACGCACATGTGATTCATTAACCCATTACCAAACAAAAATACATTTAACCAGTTTGTAGCAGACGACTCTGGAAAAGATATTGTGAGCAATTAACAAGCTCCTTTTCCCACAATGTCTTCTGCCCTATCAGAAGATTATTTTATCAATTTCATCACATTTCTATATCGTCTGCAAGCTCTTTCAATTTGGAACAGTCCAAAAGTCTGGCATTTGGTAAATGGTTAAGTAACCAGTAACACACAGAGATTCTGTTGGTACAACATAACATCCTCGTGGATTTCAACACAAAACCAAAGTGACTCCAGCACAATGCATGTACAAAATCATCATTACCATCAGAACCAGCAGCTCTTCTTCATATAAACTATTATTGTACAGCACTCAATTTTTAGTTTAGTAGTACATGTTCCCTGGATGACCTCTAATGTAAAAGGCTTGGATATATGTCTTGCCCAAGGACATTCCACAGTGATACAAGTGATCACTTTCAGGGATTGCTCTTTGGTGGTTCTATGTTAGACCACAGTGCCTCCTTCACGAAAGTGAAGAACTTACTGATACTATAATTTCAGGGTTGTCATTAATTTTTGGAGTAAGAGGCCAACTTTTGGTTTGAAGAGGCTATTGAAGCAGAGACGTAGATAACATCTATGTGTCTGACTGAAGCAAACACCCAACAAAAATTTAGTTGTTTCTTATGACCAACTATCAAACTTTTTGTTATTTGAATCAACCAAAAAGTCATTTGAAACGGTCAAATTGGCCATAAGTTTACTCTTAATGATAACCCTGAATTGTCATTGATATCTTGATTTTTTTCCAATTATTATGTTGTGAGAGTGGACCAACACATTTGACAATCAGTTTGAATTGTTGATTGATTAATAGGTTTCCCCTGTCACTATTTCCATTCTGTTAGACGAAGCCTTATGTAGGGGATTTTGTCAAACTTTTCATTGTTAAAAGGGACATATTGAAGCATACACATGGTACATTAACGTTTCACATTGCAGCCTATAGACTTCCTCTCATGTACATGATCAAGATACAAATCAAATCCACACAGAGAAAGCCAATGCCATAACTAGTTCAAAGACAAAACCCACCAAGCTATTGAGCTACATCCACAATGACAATCTTAACCGTTATAGTGCTGGAACCAACTTCATGCTTATGCAAACAGGTTGAATCCAGGCCAGCTGCCAAGTAAATTGGCGGCTGGCCTGTGATCCAATCTGTTTGCATCTCTGAGTATCTTTTCATATCAAAATTAGGAAAGATACTTATTGTTTTGGATAGCAGACACAAAAATCTATTTTTAAAAATTACCCAGTATTCTTAGGGGTAATATAGAAATCTCATTTGTATGAGACTTTGCGAGACTAGATCATCTGGTATGAAACAAGAACAAGACTATGGTTTATAATTAAATACTCTGCTTTAATAAACTTATAAAATAAATATAACAAAACCACATTTAGGAATAAATGCTTGACATGCTATATGGTCTGTTTCATAGAAAAAAACATCAACATTATCATTACACAAAGTTTCTAATCATTTAACCCTTTACTTCACAATACCTCACTTTGGCCTATCTGCTTCAGGAGTCTTTAGAAACCATTACAACAAAAAGGATAAATTGCTCCTAATTAGAAACTTATTCTTTTGTCACAGGGGTTTTTACTCATCTTTTTACTTATCTTATAAATGCATTTTGTTTCGTGCTTTTTTTTGTCGGTTGCTCTTGCTTTAATTTGTTTAGATCAGACACAAATTCCCATATAGGGTAATAGATTAAAACAAAAGCATTGCAAAATCCAATTTTCCTATTTTTTTTTAACCCTTTTCTAACACATATAAAAGGTTTTTAGTATTCAACTAAAAATGAATATCAGGTTACGAAAAATAAGAAAAGAATAACTGTGTCAAAGTTATGGTTACCTATTGATCAATAGCACAGGTTTTGTCATAGATTGATTTGGATTTACAAAATGAGACAATTCATTACATATACTGACAATTACAACACATATATACCGGTATATATGATGTATATACTTATCATCTTTCAATCAACATAAATGCTGAAATCAGGTGATGTCTTAAACCATTCTCTCATATGAAGTTTTGTGACTTGTCCAATGTAAGAAACAGCAAACAAAACGATTAAAGTATGAAAAATACCAATTTCTTTGTGATATTGGGTAGATCTGACAAAGTTAGAAACCATATTGTTAGAGAAGAAAATTGCTTGTTTTGAGCAATTTTGTATTTAGTCTCTGAGCTTTTCTATATCTTCTACCTTAGATATGTTAAAACGATAAAAGTCACATGATCGATAGTGACATAGTATATGACGTAATATTGGGTCAATTAAAACGAATATTTGAATAGTAATTTACAATTTGAATATTTGTACCTAAAACCACATATTCAAATATTCGTTCCCATCCCTACTAAAAAGTATGTATCATGATGATAATTTTTGTCTTTCTTGATGGTAAAGTCATCATTTAAAATCCCTTTATATCACAACAATGGCTAACATTGCTACAAAAGGAGTAGTTACTCATGTAAAGCAAAAGATGTAAAGCAGTCTAGTCTAGCAATCAATTTGTAAAACATGACAGCACAATTCCTCAACAGTTTTAGCATTAAAGATAGAGGTTCTTGATAGATTCCTACAACTTCTTTGGTACATTGCATATCAAAACAATTATATGTACAAAGAATCTAACATAAGGGTAGAAACACAACTAACTAAAATGTAGTAATGAAAGACAGCTAACACATCAATCATAAATTTCATATACATGTAAGGCACTTCCTTACTTTTCCAGCACCAGGCATTAAGAAACTAGTGATACAAAAAGAGAATTTCTTACTACGTGTCGCATTAGGTCACTCCTTAGATTAACAATATAACTTTTAGGAATGCTTTAGAAAAAAGCGACAAACACATACACAAAAAACTACGTAAAAAAATACGAACATCTACAATTGACAAAAAAAAGCAACTCTAATGGCAACCATCTTATATAATGGTCAACATATTGTGGCAGACAAAATAAAATGTGTTGTTGGTACTCCTCAAAATCGTAATGATAAGCAAATACATCCCCACCCCCTTTCCCAATTAGATTCTAGTTAGCAAAATCATCATAATGACAACCATACAGACATATTATTAACCCATGTGAAAAATTGATGCCAACAAAATAACACAGTCAATGAATATTTTCCTTACTAGCATTGATTATAGCAGTGAAACTAACAGATCTTTGTATCATGGGAGAGGCTATTAACCTTTTAAATATTGGCATGTTACTTTTCAACAAGACTGCCTAACCCTTGCCCAAACAACAAATTTTCGACTGCCCCAAATTGAAAGAGTTTGCAGAAGACATTTCAAAATGTCATGAAATTGAAAACTATTCTTCAGAAAGAGCAGAAAACTTTGTGGGAAAAGGAAAAATTGCTCGTTACGAGTAATATCTCCTTTTCGCACAATATCTTTTAAGGTCATCTGCAACAAAGTCGTCAAATGTCAATATTGTTTGGGAAAGGGTTAACACAATAAATAATAACAATAATGTAAACATTCATCAGTAATTTTATCCCATCAATCTTAAACAATAAGCTACTAAGATATTTTATAAGCATGCTTACACCATGCAATGACCCCTTTTTTCACAGTAGTTCCCATCCAACATCATGTATAAGTGTCTATTCATTCTATATTGGTTAAATATCACATCAACATCATTTCAGCTATGCTGCAATGCCTGGCTTATTATGGAGAAAAATCTAACCTTGACTATCCATTAAGCCTGGTCAAGTTGAGTGGAAATGTTGATATTCTTTTAGTCAACCACTCTGTAAGTCAACTAGAATATCATAAAGGAAATGATTCTTTCTTCATACTCTTCTTTGTCTGACCTGCCTTACAGTTTGGACCTGTTACAAATTACGACATGGGATGACAGATTAAACGTTAAATCCTGGTGGGTTACGCCCCATATGTCCCTCTTGCTGCGCATCATATCCTGGTTGCCTTGGATACAGCTCACCAGCCTTCTGCTTTGGGTACATATCAGCTGCTTCAAATTTGTAATCCACAGCAAATGCTGATTTCCCTTGTAAGAAATACAGGACATTCATCAGCTGTTCTATAGGCGTCAGAGTGGTGATGGATTGTTGAAAGTAAAAGGTCTGAGACTTTGATACCAGTATCAGCTGGTAGCGTATCAGGAATATAACCCAGCCTATACTCGCAATGTTTAAAATGACCATTGTTAAAACCCATCCGTCGCTCCAAAACATGGTCTTTATTCTCTCCATGAAGGTTAATGAGGGGTACACAATGCTGATGTAGAAAAGGGCCTCAGACACGAATACAATCATCACAAAAGCAGTTTGAATGAGGAACCAAACAAAGCGAGCATGATTTTTGTGGGCCACACATTTGATCAGGAACAAGCAATGATGATCCATCCTATAAAAACATTTTTCACACAGCTTGCAATGTTTTGTTTCTTTGGTTCTTACAATCTGAAAAAGAGAAATATTTTTATAGTTGCATTAAAGAGATTTAATTTGTCAACTGCAAATACGTCTTAAATTTGAAGAAAGCATGTGCAGACCAAAGTCTGATTAAGGGCAAGTGGCCTATATTTTATCAACAACCCAATTACAAGTCACAAAAGACTATGAATGGTACTTATTAGAATTGATTCAGTGAAATGATTCTATGAGTTTTGAGAAAAGGTTTTAATAAGCTAAAGTAAGAAACAGTCTCGTCGTCTTGCATTTTATGATACCAAAACCTCAATAGTTCGCATGGAGTCTCTTTTAGTGTTTCAATGATGTCAATGAGACAATGATGTCAATGAGACATGATTTGTCCATTTCTCATCATAAAACAATGTTTCTAAGTGGAAAAGCAGTCAATGGCTTAGTAAGAATAGTGTGCTACACACTTTATGTATTATCAGGAGCATGAATCAATGTCTATCATCATGAAATGCCTGAAATACTTGCCAACTGGCTTTAATAACCTATCCAAATTTTTGGATTTGAGTTTAACTCTTTTCCACCTGCAGACAACATTTTTTTTAACTTGAAGCAAACGACTTCAGGAAAGCTTTGTAAACATGTGAAAAACCTTTCAGTTCTGCTGTTTTGATATGTGAAAAGATTGACAAAAGCAATTTCTCCTTTTGCCACAATATTTTTTGATAGCCGTCTGCTGTAAGAGGCAAAAAAGTGGCATTAGGAGGTAACATGTTAAAGCCATTTTCATGTGTATTTCAGGTATTTAAACTAGGGATGGGAACAAATAGTGAAATCACTATTCAAATATTCGACTAGAACTATTTGAATATATTCGAATATTCGATTTTAGAATTCGTTTTGATGTCCGAATGTCTGCATGTCCGAATACTAGTACGCTCGTCCTCTGTTCAAACCTTTTGTGTATAGCCGATATCTGTATACATGTATGTGCATGTACTCGTTGGTAAGGTGATGCTCCGTAACTGTGATATAGCTCTCAGTCGAGTTTGACGTCCACGTATCAGTTGTCAAGGAGGCTGACGATACGCTCTTCAGTTCGGAGGAAAGGGCTTCTCTCTCCTCGTCGTAACGCTTCTCAACTCTGGATCGAATCGTCTTCCTACACGGGACCTTGTAGTCCGGTGCTACTAAGGTCACCAGCTTGCGGAACCCGACTCCCTCTAGAAGGCTAAGTGGTAGGTAGTCTGATACAATCATGTCCGCGATGGTCTGTGTAATGGTTTCGTTGTCCGCCTTCAATTTCTTCGGTGAGTTGACAAACAGGTTCATGGTCGTCTGTTTTACAGTTTCGGACGTCAAAACGGATGGATGCTTGCCATTCAAGTAATTCAGTAGGTTGGATGTTGTATTCTTGAATACAAAGTCCTGGTTACACAGGTTACAGGTCACCTTCGACTTGTCGGCAGAACGAGTAAAGTAATTCCAGACACGTGATGGAGACATTGTGATGTTTATCGAATAGATGTAGAAATTAGAATGAAGATAAGTTTGACAAATTATTCTGAAGAAAAATATACTTTCTAACACATTATTTGATTGGTCTTCGTGCATATGCAATCATGATTACGATTGGTTATTGAAAGAGTAATTGTTTAATTTCACGACAAACAAGTTACGTGATTGGTTGACACTGACAATTGTCAATTAGCGTGATTGACTTGTTTTGGATAATAAGGAGCAAGTGCAGATCATTAAGGTGTTAGATTTAGCGGCTTAAAATCGACTATTTTCACACTAAGGAATTAATCGTTTTGCAAACTGTCAAAAGATGTGGTAATTTGTCACAGGTGTTTTACTGTGTGACATACGTTGTAAAAACATCGTAACTGCACCTGGGAGCTAGGCACGTTCTTCGATATTTGGGATCGGTTTAGAGGAAGAAAATGAAAATAAAACAACATTATTTTTGAATAAAATTTATGGTAAACATACAGTAATATGGGTTCATTAAAATCGAATATTCGAATACTATTTTGCTATTCGAATATTCGACCCGCTATTCAAATATTCGTTCCCATCCCTAATTTAAACTGTTACCAAATGCCAAATTTTCGACAGTCCTAAATTGAAAGAGTTTGCAGACAAAACTTTAAAAATATGATGAAATTGAAAAAGATCTGCTGATATGGCAGAAAATCTTGTGGGAAAAGGAGAAATTGCTTGTTATGAGCAATTTCCCCTTTTCCCTCAATATTTTCCGGAGTCGTCGCAACAAACTGGTCGAATGCCGTGATTGTTTTGTAATGGGTTAACACACTGTCAGTTCACCTATTGTGATGGTTTACCAACTTACCTCACAGTCCCCACAGTAATTATCAAGGCTGGTACCTGCTTCACATAGGTCCACCAATGTTATGGGCTGTTTGGTTTTCTCATTCATTATGCTGGAAGGCACAACACCTATCAAAAAGAAAGAAAAAATTAACACTATATACATCAGAAGCATATTTGCATTGATGTATCATTATTGCAAATAAAATAGATGACTTCACATAATTCAATGCTTATAACAAATTTATAAAGAGGAAAACTCGCATTATGTCAAAATGTTGTGTTCTGTTGTCAAAGTCAATTACTTTAGAAACCTCGAGTTCAATAAGTTCATGATAAAACAAATGCTTTTTTTATAAGCTAAATGCTTTTTTTTACTTTTGTACAAATATTTTTTTATCAAAAATGAAGCGTCCTTTTCAATAACATAAAAGTGTAGAAAATGCGATACTTATGTATGAAATAAAGGGCTGTACTAACTTCTTTTAGGATGAGAGTGGATGAAAATATTACTTTCCTGGGGCCCGTTTTACTAAACAACTTACAGAAAATATGTGCGTAAGTCATAATTGATAAACATGGATAGTATCTTCAATGAAAGTACAATGTTGCAATGTGGCACTTCATTGGAAGCGTCTCGGAGAGACGATTCCAATGATGTGTCACTTTGCAATATTGCTTCGTCCAATATTGAAATAAGAGGAATTGTTGTTTTAGACTTATGCAAATCTTAAGCGTAAACTGTTTAGTAAAACGGTAACCTGAAATAGAATACTTTCGACCTACCTGGATCTATAGTTAATAGTTTCCAAAACTGGAAAAGAAGGATGATATTGGCCACAATGGATAGGATGTACAAAACGTGGTGATCATGTAGATCTGGCATATCTAGTTAAGGTTATCCAAACATCAAGGTATCCGCGTAGTGACATTATA
Organism: Cerastoderma edule; assembly: GCA_947846245.1. Classification (NCBI taxonomy): domain Eukaryota; kingdom Metazoa; phylum Mollusca; class Bivalvia; order Cardiida; family Cardiidae; genus Cerastoderma; species Cerastoderma edule. Next base: position 21,156,730 of record OX401406.1, read on the forward strand.
AAGACCAATTCTGTTCTAGTCACAACAATTTCTGCCCAATGTTAAAAAATCTGGATCAATCACAAAATATCCGTGGGGGAATGAGCTGTTTTCATTATCCTACTTCTTCTCTTAAGGATTTCAATGTAAAAAGTAAAACAACTTATATATTGAACAAGAATTGCTACTATAACCAATTCATAATGATTGGTGAATTATCTCAGTGAAACCAAACTTTTGAAACCTACTCATTTATGCCTTCAATGGCTAATATAAAAAAAAAAAGTTTCCCTTTTTACTCATCCCTATCAATGTGGACTAATATAAAACATAAAAAGATTGATTAAGAAAAGAATTCTACCCAATTATCAAAGTATTGAAATTTGAAACACTTAATATGTATGGCATTCAAATTATTATATGGAACAACACTGATGTTGAAACAAGTGATATTCCGTAAACCAAAAGATGAAATCACTTTGTAGTATGTTGGAGTACCAAGCAAAGGATACAGAATGCTACATGCCCATAGTAAACTAGCATCGTATGAAAGATCCCTGCAGAAAACATCCCAATATACCAAGGGCTGGCCCACCTGTAAACAAAAAGGTATATATATACATGCATGCTTGAAAAGATCTCACTTGGTAGTACCTCATGATGATACACCTGGGGTACGTTTTACTAAACAACTTACGGAAAATATTTGCGTAAGTCAAAACTAATGATCATTGATAGTATCTTCAATGAAAGTACAATGTTGCAATGTGGCACCTCATTGGAAGCGTCTCGGAGAGACGATTCCAATGATGTGACACTTTGCAACATTGCTTCGTCCAATAGTGAAATAAGAGGACTTGTTGTTTTAGACTTACGCAAATCTTAAGCGTAAACTGTTTAGTAAAACGGTACCCTGCTGTAGAAGCCAAATTAACCCTTTACCAAACGCCAAATTTTCGAATGTTCCAAATTGAAAGACTTTGCAGGCACAAATCAACAGTTCAGGGAGAGAAATTGCAATTTTGATAAGATAATACAGGAGATATTTCTCTGCCATGATTGAATGAATCTATTGCAGAAAAAAGATCAAATACTTCTTTCAACATAATAACTCTTAAAAAGAGTATGTAGCACACCAAAAATTTCTTACATAATTGATAAAAGATTGACAATTGATAACTTAAGATATCTTCATGATAACAAAATTTACAATACCATGACAATCCATTATTTATCGTAAGAGTCAACATGATTTACCAACCTTGAGACATGTTGGAGTCTGTGACTGGCTTTCATGCTGAGACGTATTATATAAGCTATAGCAGCAACCAACACAATCCCTTGGTGGTTTGGCATAATGAACAATGCGGGAATGAGACCTAGAAAGTATATCATGGCTGGCCCCAGCAACTTCAGATACCATGTCATCCAGGGACCTTTCACTTTATCATTTGATGGGAGTTTGACAAGCTCTTCTATCATGCCAAGAACCTCTTTATGGCTGAAAAGAAAAAAAACATTCATTCTTAACCATGCAGCAGGCAAAGAAAACAAAATTGCCCTTTGCTTCAAATAAAATGTTGATATGATATTGGATAATAGAAAGATTTGTTGTGACCAAAAATACCTTGATGACATGAATTCTACATTTACCGGTAATTGCCCACTTATGTGACATTGCTGATGCCCCTCCAAAGCAAGTTTATTTCTCCCAATTGAGAGAAATTGGGGAAAAAAGGGAAAGGCAGAGTGATGCAAAGTATTATTATGTATACAGCTGAAATCTTTACTCCATCTGTGTGAAATGTCAAATACTTTTTAACAAAATAGAAGAAATGCTTGTTTTTTTATGTACAATTTTTACCCAAATCTCCATTATCAAACACTTATTAATAATTCAAAAAGACAGCTGATTTAGAAATATGTCAAATGAATTAAAACAAAATTTGAAAAGTAAACCAAGAAAGGTCTTAATAATCAGTAATCTATTGTATGATAAAATTCTATCTTGAGGTTAACATAAGAGGTTCTTTCACAAATTATTTGCTCTGTAATTCTATAGTGTTAAAAAATTAAAAACTTGCAAAAGAAGAAATTCTCTCCCTGTTGATATAAGTAGCCCAGAGGTGTATTACAGTCTTCTGAAGTCATGATTTCAATAATCTGAACACTAAATCCCACTTTGTTGGCACTGATTAGACTGATACAATTCTAATGAATGTCCACAGTAAATGTCTACGAGGTAAAGAAATAAGCCAAGGAAAAGCGCCTCATATCTTGACCACTGGCGACATACCCTTCTTTCTTGGAAGATTCATACTGTCTGGCGATGTCAATAGGTGTATAACCCTCTTTGTTCTGGACGTACAGGCTTGATAGACCAATATAGTTCACCAACAACCAGCTGCCATGAGCATAGCCCTCCTTGGCACAGATATGGAGCGCCGTATTACCATCTTTATCTTGATGTGTCGGATCACTGCGCTGTAAATTAACATGAGAAGTACAGGGCGATAAGAACAATCATCATGCTCTTCTGCTTGTCACTATATCAAAAAACGAGTTTCACAAGTAAAAAGACAGGTTTAATAGAGAATAAATACCCAGCATATTCACAACTTGAGCAGGGATATCTTTTAAAATTAGAACAATGGGTTTGGGGATGCATCTGATTTGAAACAATGAGTATTTTTGGAAAACAACGGGTCCTTTTTTTTCAAACTTCATTTGGACAAGACTTAACTCAATGATTTAAACTTCTCTGACCACTTGGTAAAAGACACTTGTTTTACTTTTTTGTCTCATATAAGGAAAAGGAACCTCTCCAAATAGGTAGGTGATTAAAAGCATGATAGTATAAGCTTTACAAGTGATCCAGTCATTGACACGAGTTAATGTATTCTTTCATTCAATGAAACAATGGCTATTTTGAGATTTTAATGAGTAAAAGATGAAAAAACCCATAGCAAAAATTTTCCCTTCATGAGAGTTGATCAATCATGTGTAATGGAACTGTATGACATGTTTCTAAGGACTATTGCACTGATCCCAAACTTTTTGAAGAGTAGAGTAAGAGTTGATTACAGATATGAGGGTACAAAACTTAAGTCCTTCCTTTTAGGTCCTGCCTTAGCCAGTATTCTCTCTGAGATTTGGTGAGTTAAATGCAATATGATTTATTGTTCTAAACACTAAAACAATCACAAGGGAAAGTAGTCAGTAAAAGAAAATATTGTGCAATTTTGTTGGGGGAATAACAGGAATATGGATTACTAACTGATGCCCACAAAATAATTGAACCACTGTTATAAACAGGGTAAAGTCTAAAACAAGAAAAAATATCAAGGAATACCACACAACAAACTAGCCTTTCTCAACGTAAATTCCTAAATATTTAACATTTCCTATATTTTAAGAAATAATCACTCAAACACTTACCCCTTTGCGCATCAAGAATTTAAAAGCTTCCAGATGTCCAAATCCACAAGCCATCTGCAAGGGGCTTTTTAAGTTACTGTCAACATCTTTAAAGTTGAAACCCTTTTCCTCAAAATATTTCATTGTTAACCTGAAAAAAATCTCTGACTAAAACACTAACCTTTCTTTGTTTTCTGTTTACAGTTTCTAAAAAGATTACAATCATGAAAGGCAAAACTTGAAAATTCATTAATAGACTTATTGGATAATTAATCACTCAATAGTGTACTAATTTAAGTTCACACAATTTAGGAGTCTTTCAAAAGTCAGAACAGATTTTTTTTTTAAATCACTCTCAATTTCAAATGTTCTTGTTTCATAAAAGGTGTGATCTGTTCATAATCTTTTGAACTTGAAACAGATTTAAAATTTCAAATGCGCCACAGCCAATATGAGCTACCTACAGACTACTTACAAAAAATATAACTGGAAAAGACTGTGCCTGTATGCACAATTTCTCCTTTTTTCAAGAACAGATAGTTTTTTTTTATCAATTTATCAATTTTGGAATCATTTCATTTGCAATTTCAAAATCACGTTTTATCTAATTGCAATTTTCATTCTGCATTTTTTTCTTATATTTTCAACAAAGATAAAAAGATCAAATTCCCTCAAACTTATTTAAAGCTAGTAGCAAAAAAATTATGAAGGAATGACTAATTGCTTGACTCATTTTGGTGTATCCGCAATAGAAAAACTGAGAAATTGTGAAAAATATCAGAAATTTAATGTTACAAAACGATTTCTCCTAAAATAATAATTCTTCCTATTTATTATCAAAATATCTTAAGAATGTAAAACAAATGTGTCACCCTTCATAAAGACAAACATAGAAGAATGGGACAATGAAATGTGCTTTATCTGTACTACCTATATGTTGAACCCTCAGAGGGCTCTGAGCAATCCTCATTACTTACACACTGCCGACCTGTGCTGCATTATGAAGTGGTGTTCTTCCCTGTGCATCTTGAACATCTAGTCGACCCCCATACTTCACCAGTAGATGGACCATCAGTGGTGCTCCTCTCTTGCTGGCATAGTGGACGGACGTCTCATTAAAGTTGTTAACCTCATTGGGGTCTGCCCCTGCTGCCAGTAAGTACCCGACCATATCTCTGTCCCCAGTCAAACAGGCTCGGTGTAAAGGGGTTTGTCCATTCCATCCTGTAGGATATTGTAAAAGAATTATTTTACTTTGGTTTCACTTGTTCCATGGATATGGATATTAACCCTTATATTGCTGGGTAATTTTCTAAAAATATTTTTTTTGTGCTGTCTGATTTCCAAAACCTTAAATACAATGTATCTGCTTAATTTTGATGAGGAAAAACACTTAGAGTAACAAACAGGTTAGATCACAGGCCAGCTGCCAATTTACATGGTGGCTGGCCTGTGATCTAACCTGTTTGCATAAGCATGAATTCTGATCCAGCACTGTATGTCAAAGACATCTATTTTCACATGTAGGCAGGCATTCTATTGGAAAAAGTAGTCTTAACTAACAGACGAAACAAATATTTCTACACATCTTACTGATAAATTACCCAATTGCATTAGGGTCTTTCATAATATAATATTTCTTATTGCTTATAGTGGGTTTAATGCTGTCTCAACAATTTTTCAGTTTTATTAACGCTTTCCTGGATTCACCAGACCCATGCAAGACGCAAAATTGTTTTATTCATACTTATTCTAAATCCTTGTCCTGGAATATGTCAATTGAAAAAAGCAAAAACAAAATGTTAAAATAAAAATACTTGTAATTAGTGAAGCAAGTGAAGAGTTTATTGAAAAGAAACTCAAACTTGGAGATCAATTTCTCAAAGCAGCTGTACATTAAGTTTTCTAATATATCCCAACAGAGGTGCTCCTGAGTAAACAGTTTAACCCTTTAACAAACAATAACGACATTTAACCACTTTGTTGCAGACGACTTTAGAAAACATTGTGGGAAAAGGAGAAATTGCTCATAACGAGCAATTTTTCCTTTTTCAACAAGGTTTTCTGCTCTTTCTAAGAACAATTTCAATTTCATCACATTTTGAAATGTCTTCTGCAAACTCTTTCAATTTGGGACAGTCGAAAATTTGTAGTTTGGGAAAGGGGTAACACTTATAAAACGATTTTTCATGGGTGTGGCTGTCTTTAAGATCCACGCAACTTGCATCATTAACCATGATTATACACGCCACTTAGAGGCACTTACATCACCAAAAACTATGTCAGGTAAATTAATACATAACAACATCAATCTGTATCATCTTTGATCTTGTATTTAAGATATATACATACACATAAATGAAACTATGATTGAAAAGAATCTGATTTATTATGATTTTTACTTGTATTTCTAGGCATCGTCATAACTTTGATGTTACCTAATGACATCCTTATGTTTTGTGGCTGATATATTACAGGTGAAGTTGAACTATTGTGTTGCAGGTATTTGTTGGGCCAATCCCTAATAGAGTACCGCCCCTAATGTTATGTAGCGAGGTTAACCATTTATTAGGGGCCCAATTATTAAAAAGTAAGATTACTTTGTTAAGCTTGAGCGCAACGGTATAAACAGCAGTTACATTCTTTCAATTCAACTCTGAACATGTCAGTAGAAGTCAAAAGAGTAGTTAAAAAGAGTTTACATCGCAAGGAAGATAGAATTTGCAGGAGCTAGAATCGTTTCCTTGAATCAATTTGATCCGTCACTTCATACATCCGTCACTTCATACAGTCTGTAGTTGTTTCATAATGAAGTAAGAAAGTGGAGGATTTGTGATAAACGGTAAAAATGATGCCGACTAACCCTTAAAACTATCATGATACATTGCAGAAGCTATATAAATTCTTGTTTACCTTTGCATTTCAGCAGTTGCGGATTAGCGCTGATAAGCTGCTGGACAGGAACGATAGCACAGCTACTCAGGGCATGGAACAGAACCTGAAGGTTCGCGTCTAACGGGTTCTGTCCTTGCTGAGAGTCTACCTGCTGCATGCCTGTGTTTGCAATGGAATTCATTATATGGAACGCAGGCCGGTATTATCCGAAATGAGTGTCCATCCGTAAGCAAGGATGTTTGTTTGTAGCTTGACGAAATTTCTTGAGCTTTTGATTGGCTGGATCCGACCATAGCTAAAATGCGGAACCTTCAGGGATATGCGATAATCACCAAAGTAAGATAAAGTCACATTCCTATGAGGTTGATAGTGTTGCCAAGGAACTACATAAAGCTTTAACCATTTACCTCATAGAAAACATTGCATCCAATATTGATAACCGTTATAAATAATGTCTAATAATTAAAAGGCATTTACAGTTATGACTTCATACATATGTATAGTTATTGTCTGCTATTCCACATCTTTATCAATATGGTACAAGCATTAATAATTTTGGCATAAACTGATAGTTCTGCAATTAGTCACTTTGTCAAGAGACAGAAAATAGAAAGGAATGGTAGATAAAGAAACTGTCCTGGACATGAATAATTGATATTTTATAGCTAAACTAAACTAGAAAAGGAAAGGACAGTAAAGTTGGACATCTTAATCCTTATAGTGCTGGAACTGACTTCATGCCAAGCCTGTTTGATCCAGGCCAGCAGCAAATTTACTTGGCGGCTTGCCTGTGATCTAGCCTGTTTGCTGCTCTAAGTGTCTTTCCTCAACAAAATTAAGCAGATATTTAATGTTTTGAAAAGCAAATGACACAAAAAATTATTTTTAGAAAATTACCAAGCCTATTACCCTAGTTTGCAAGATCAAGCTGGTGCAAATCAAACTTATCATTCGAGAGAATTTTCAGTCTGCCTTGAAGTGTCTTGCCGAAGATAACTCCAAAGTTCCCAGTGGTGCCGCTGGGGCTCGAACACACAACCTCCGGGTTACAAGTCAACCACCTACAACACTTGACCAATATAGCAATGTTAATTATCACAGACTTCTCTAGATGCATCAAGGTCTGTTCCTACTTATTCAGGAAGCAATGATGAATATTGCAGTGGGTTGGAATGATGTTTGAACAGGCCTATGAGAAAGTGCCTCCTGAGACAGAAACAACACCAAGAGAAGGTATAATTCCAGACAATATGTTGTTGTTAATTTCCTACTCAAGCATCAGACTTAAAAGGCAGTGAGTGAGAGTATGACATGATGGTACTAGAAATTGGAAAACGACATTTTTACTGTTTCAAACATACATTACTGCTGATATTTGAGCCACATTAGTACTTAAACATAGTCATTAACTATGGTAGTGGAATGGTTATCACTGGAGGGTTGAAACTAATCATTCCAGATGGTGGCATATTATTTTATTGTGAAGGGCGTGGCACTTTTTCCTTTATCAGTATTGGTAGACTGATTACCCAGGAAGTATGAATAAATGAAGAACCATCTCAATATCGCTCTTAAATTCTTAAAATATTTGTTAAGCATGATAACAAAGAAAATAAGCATAATTGAAATGCTGTGGACATTACATTTACAGTAAATAATTGTAAGGAATGCCATTTGAGATTGATTTGTAAGAAAGACAACTCTTACATCATTCTTCTTTCACAATTTTGAGTATCCTACCTTTAGCATTGCTGAATGCTTATCTGACAACACTGAATGCTCCTCCTATATCGAAGGATCGATGGAAGACTGTAGAAAGTACTTTATGTTTTGAAAGCTCTTACGATTCTCTTGCATTGAACCTTTTATAGGTTAATATCAAAGATAAATGATAAAGACTTTGGTCAGGTATCGCTACAGGAATAACTCCTTTACATTACTCGTATACCATTCAAAAGAAAAACGTGTTTTGACAAATTACTTGAATACTTCCATATGACGAATATATTAAGCATGGTTGAGAAGATTTGGTAAAACAAATAACAATATTAGTATATATTTGTTTCATTTTATTTACATGACATTTCTTCATCAGACATTAATCAAGAAAACATGTATAAAAATAATATGTACAAATGTTCAATAAATTAAATAGTCATAAAGTGTCTTTATGAACACAATTAAATGTGCTCACATAATAAATTATGTTGGACGGATTCAATGATATGTCTTTTAAAGCATGCAATGACATGAACTGCTGTCTCACTCACTTAGTTGAAGGTAACATAGTAAGTTCTTGTACAACAAACAAATCACAATTCATACTCCAAATGGAATGTTTAAAGCTTAGAAAAGTTTCTTTAAGGTAATATTTCATATAAAGGTACAAGCCTGAACCTGCATGATAAGGGATTAATTGAAAATCAATGACATTCCTTGCAACATACAATAAACAAGCAATAAGTTCTCTTGACCAATAGTGTATGCTGCTAAACTAAATATAAAAACAATATCAGACAACGAAGAAAGTTTGCAGAGAACACATTTTAAATTTCAAACACTGTTTCAATATGATTGGAATCATTTCTCAAACTACTTTTTTCATGTGAAGAGTGGCCGTCTTTCTCTATGAGAAAATTATACTGTACTGTATCTTGGTTTTTAATTAATTGTAAGGTATTATTACATCTTTTCCTTTCATATACACTCATTTTAACACATAACTGTGGTAAAAGGATGTATTCGTCATTTCTAATTTCTAACAACAGCTTCTTCCTTAAACAACAATGGAAATATTGTTTATGATCATTCAAAATTATCTTATGAAGTGAAGCCTTTGGAAATTGAAAGAGCCAACAAAGGGCATTTGGAAACTTTTAACAACTGTGTTTACATCTTCCAAATTCTATCAACACTGTTAGCAAGGGAGATATTTCAGACATTTCCTTAAAATCTAGATGTTTTCCCAAGGCATTGGTTGTTGTTGCATCAAACTGAGTCGGCATAGAGAGATGGGTTTAGTAAAGGTGATATTCCGTAAGATCACTTCAAGGTAAAGGAACAAGGTTCTCCTTGGCCCATTTCTTCATCGTTCTGACCATGTACTCCACTTGTGGGTTACTTGTGTTCCTCAGCATATTGATAACATCTCTCAACGTCTCCCTTAAATACAGCACAAGGATAATACCATTAAACTGTTTCATGACACAGGATTTTTTATTTGGACAAATACAAATTATTCACAGTAAACAATAATGAACTTTTGAACGTTGCCATTACTTTTGCAGATTTTGGTTTAAAACCATTGTGACAAAAGAAGAGACTGCCTCATATAAGCAATCTCAAGTTCGGTTTCAATGGTTGTTACAAGGTTTTGCAGCAGGTGCTCTGAAACAAGTATCAAGTATATATGAAATAAGTAAAACAAGTTTACAAACATTCTTCTCTCAATCATTTACCCAAAATGAAATGATATCCTTTCAATATTACGTATATACTTTCACTTTGCAATTTTTATAGCCTGAAAAAAAAGCCAAATAGGTAATTATTGTAACAGCTCCTTTTCTTTGCAGCTTTATTATATTTTTCGAATAAACATTTTCTTGATCCAAATCTTTTTTGCACATAATAGCTAGTCAAGCATGATAGAACCATTGACAATCCCTAATAAACAGGGGGGAGACAACCTCTCATAAAAATTTAAATGTCGTCACTGGGATTTGAACCAACATGGAGAGGGGTTGCGTGATTTCAATTTCAAAAGTTCTACACTCCATCAAGCAATATGAATGAGCAACGTGTCTTTACAGATTGCAAGGTACAGTTAAGGTTTGCCGTGCCCATACTGTGTAACATACCTTGGTTCATGCCCTGCTATAATCAGCTGGAAGACACCAACACAGGCACCTCGCTTACCCTCCCAATACTCAGGGTTGGGGTCTAACCTCTCCAACACATCAAAGGCTTTGGCTGCATAGTAGAACTGACCCATCTGAAAAGTTAAAAAGCAATTATAATGAGTTGATGAGCACATGTATTTCTATTAGATTTTATGTCTTCTTGTGGCAAACAAAGATTAATCCAGAAATTTAGAAGGGCTGTATATTAATGGAGTTGGATGATTGAAAAGGAAACATTTGTAATCGTGAAATATTTCATTCACTTAATACCAGGTGAGCACTTTTGATTTTTAATTAATCTATCTTTGAAAAATATATCTTTGTGTTGAAGCCATAAAGGCAGTCCTTGAAAGCAAAGAAACACAATGTTTCCTTGTCCTATCAACTTCTTCATTCATCATATGCTAATTTTAGTACAAAGATCCGATGTTACTAGTATAACATAACCAATATGATACTTTATAAGACTCTAATACACCTCTTCGCTGAAGGTCTCATGGAGAAAGATTTAACCTGCATACCTTGTAACAGTCATTGGCTATCAGCTGTAGAAGGCTAAAGGACTCTCCTGATGTCTCCATCTTCAAGTACAACTCCCAGGCCAGTCTTGCCTTTCTGTTCATTATGTCTGAAATATATCATAGATAGCCCTTTAGTTTATAAAGTATGTAAAGCAGCCAAATAGATAAGGAGAGAGTGTGAAAAAGAGGCTTTTGCTTTGATGGCTTCCCATTATCTTAAGAATGGCTCTTTATTGTCTGAATGAAGATACAAAGGTCGTAAGCTCTATGAACAAACATGTGCACAAAGCGGAATGATTCCATGTCCAAATGATGTGACTCTTAAAAATCCTGAATCCATCTAATCAAAATATTCAGACATTATAATTGGTTTTCTCATGCTTTATATATTTTCTATTGTGTGTTCATCACAGGAAGTGGTCTATTCATTGTCCCTTAAATAACAGTATATAATAAATCAACAAGCCATGGGTTTTCTGTTCCTATTGCAAACTATTAAAACCATTATTGTAATATGGTATCCTGTTCATATTTACTATTACTTTCTAGCAGAGAATTTTGTATGCATTCCTTGTTCCAGTGAATTTTGCATTGGCTGACACAAAAACAAATGACCAACTGACACCACACCAAAACCTCAAATAACACCTATCCAATGCCAATAAAAATAATGATTATCTAATTTTAAGATAAAAGAAAATTGTTAGAAAAAAAACAACAACAATAATTTGTTCATCTGGAGTAATTTTTCCTCAATTCATATCATTTAGAAATATCTTATGCTGAAATATTTTGGTTTGTATCTATTTATACTCACAACATCTTGCTAACCAGCTGAGGTATGTGTAGTCATTCTTGATCTTATCACTTTGTATCAGCATGAACACCTAAAATGAAACAAGAAGCGGAATGGAAGCACAAACATTTATGTGTAAAAGCATCACCCCACCCTTGTAGCTTATAAATGCAAATGGTATTTTGTGAATGGTCCAAATTAAAAACAACAACAGAAAATAAAAAGCTGTTGTCTTTGGTGATTAGAGAGAAAATTGGTTGGTAAAATTATTTATCATTTTGTCACAATGGAAACTTCCATTTTTTAATGGAGCAGATGCATTAAAATGTTTAAATGAGGAAATCTTCTATTGAATAATATCTAGATGTAACATAACTAATCATCTATATGGTGTAGACAACCCTTCAAATACTACAAAAAGAAAAAGATGTACCATTTTTTGTGATTCTATTATTGTAATGATACGTTCTGTCTTTCAAGTTCCATCACTTTAAAAGTTTAATACATGTGCATCATATCTCTTTTTGTAGTTAAAGAGTGATAAATGAAAAAAATCACCTTAATTTTGAGGATCTTCTGGTCATTATCATTTTCTTTTAAAGATCATTTTTTAATGTCCTAAATTGATAAATTAAAGATTTAAACTATAAATAGCCCCCATACCTCTTCTGCCTCCTTGAAATTTCCTACTGAAGCTTTTGCCTGAGCGTAGTTAAAGTTAAAACAGTCATCATTGTAGAAATAACTCTGTAAATATGGAGAACACACATATTAAAACAACAGCAATTATAGAAATACATTTGAAAGTCAACAGCAAGATACAAATTAAACTCTCTCAACTTAAAGCTTTACATCTTATTTGATGATCCTTAAAAATATAGTTTATAAATTATAAGAATAACTTTTTTTTCTGTGAAGATATGAAAGACTATCTAACAAATAGCTAAAATAAATGGAAAATATTAAATAATCCAAACCTAAACCAAAGTACTACAATGCAGGATACAAACTTAGTGTTCAGTTTATTTTGGATATGTCAATTGTCCTAAAGTAAATACATCTTTTTTATTGAAAAAAATATTGTGATAGTAATCAGACTCTGTGAGAGGTTCATGGTAAGCCATTCTTTCCATATTGGTAATAGTTTCCAAAGATGAAATATTCAAGCTAAAAGTCCTATTGAAGCATAGGACCGTAACCCTTACAGTGCTGGAACCCAGTACATGCTTATACAAACAAATTATATCCAGGCCAGCTGCCAAGTTAATTGGCAGCTTGCCTGGGATCTAACGGTTTGCTACTCGGAGTATTTTTCCTCATCAAAATTAAGCATATATTTAAGGTTTTGGAAAGCAGACACAAGAATCTATTTTTAGAAAATAACCCAAGGGTTCGAAGGGTTAAAAGGTCTTACAGAATGCACAGTCATTATGAAGAAGAGCCTACCTTTATTGAGTTCAGATACACTAAAGCGTCCTCAAACTGGGTTAGCAAGAAGAAACAGGAGGCCATACACTGTCGTCCTGGGATTGTGTCTGACAGGAGAAAAAATAGAATAAATAATCAATATCGTAACCATATGAATCTCTTCTTTGATACTTTAAAAAATCAACAACATATTCAATTCAGAAATTAAAAAAAAACAAGTACAAACAACATTTTTAAATTCAGAAATAAAAAAAGTTTAAATGCAAATTTACGTTTAGATGAAAAAAGTTAATGTTAAAAAAGACAAATGTTTTTATCTAAGGATATCATGCTGACAAAGACAGAACTTTTGTGTTGTTTTAAAATGTACATACCACATTCGCTTGCAGATCCACCAACCAACTGGAAATATTGTTGAGCTATCTTCAAATGTTCCCTCTGCAAAATCAAATTAAAGGATTGAATTTCATCAACGTTTTGTGGATATTTGAATATAACTACAGCACTTTCTTTGGGGTTTTAGCTATAGATATAAGATAAGCCCATATCGTAAGTGATGGTAGTAATAAAAAAAATGTGACGTTAAGATTGCCGTTTATTTTCTAATGGAGCAATCTAATGTCAAAATTTAGGAGGATCAAAATAGGGATGGACTTTACCAAATTCTAATTTTCGGAATTAAAGCACAAAATGACCATTCAAAGTCAATTGATATGACAAGATTTGTAAAATAAACTTACATATCACCAAATAATGTCACCAATTGCAAAAAAACAATTAAACCCCCCTTAATTAGGTTTTTCACACTCCATTGCGCATGTGTAAAGGAAGTTTATCAGGAACAGAAAATTGTCACCTAGTGTCAATCAAACCTTTTTTACAAAGTAAATATGCGGAATACAGACATGTTATGTGTATGGATCATTTATAAAGGGATTTGTCTAAAACAGTGCATAATAATCATTTGATATTTTATGGTAAAAATGGAAATTTCGTTTCAAGTGGCATCCATTAAATGAAATTTTCAAAGGTCTGACATGACAGGCAATATTGCCCTAAGAAAAATATTCTCACTATTTCCTGATAGTGTCAAATTAGTTTGACAAGTGATGGTAGAAGACCCTATTTAATGATATAACAAGGTTCTATCTACATATTTTCCATTTTCACCAAGTACTCCAGGGAGATCTTCCTCCATGGCAAACTGAAACTGTTCAGCTTTGATCTTAAACGTCAAGTTTCATAAATAAAGCAGTAACACTTCATTGAAAAAATAATAAAAATGATTTGCTCTTATACGCATTTTCTCTTTTCTTTACAGCCTTTTGTCAAAATATGCGTTCATTTGAATAATTAATTTTACATTGAAAATAATATCAAAAGCATTTATGTTCATATGGCAGGAGAAACTATCTGTAAGTATCATGACTAGTAAATCAGCCCTGAAACTCCTTTGTAAGTCAGAAGAAAGGCTTCCCCCCTTAAGAATGTGTACTAGTCCAACAAAGGATCCATCTTACATGGTGAAAGTAACTTGGTAAATTCGTAATTTCTAGTCAAATACTTTATTCAATAGGCCACAGAGGCCCCCAAGTCTATCACAATATGTTAACATGCTTTTGAAATTACAATACTTTCCATATATTAAATTAAAACATTTCTGCACAAGGAATAGTTCTTAACAAGATACACCATCCTTATCTTGATGATTGTAAACAAGAATTATACTAGATTAAACGTCAATCTTCTGAATCCTTTTGCTCCTTCAGTGAAATGACAGACAAAATGGAAAATTATATGTTTTAGAACAAATCAATGATGAAAAAGGATCCATTTGACATTTGGGAGTGACCTATAACAAAAAGTCTTACACTTACTGAGCCTTGCTCTTGACCCAGTGCTGCATTCACCACTCCCTTTAGTATATACTCCTGTGGGGTTGTAGGCTCTAAATCCTTGATCAGGTTGTAGGCTTCTGCTATATCATCTGAAAGAACAAAATGATTTATCACTTACTGCATATTTAATCACTTGATGCACTTGCAGCAGAAACTATAAAATCACAGTAAAGAAGAGTTAGCTCCTAGATTGTATGATGTTTAATACTGTGTCAACAATTTATCAGTTATATTAGGGATTTCCTGCTTCCACTAGTACTAGACTAGGGCTCTGAAGTGACTTGCAAAAGGACATTTTCACAAAACCAGAGGTGTCAATTGGGCTCAAACCTGAGAACCCCCCCTCCAAAGTTCTAAGTTAACCACCGGACCAGTCAGGACCCATTCTTAGCCCATGCCTTTAAATTCATACAACATAACTTCAACATTAGTCATAAGATCAAAATTTTTGTTATGCAAAATTCCTTCTTTTTGCAATAGGCTTCCACGATATATTTGCAGCATATTCCGGTGATTTTGAGGACATTTCTTTTTCAAGCATTGGACTAACTCACTCAGTGTTTTCAGTTTAAAAAATTCCATTTTCAAATATTTGAACAGTACATTCAGGTACGATAGGCTTAGTGTTGCATCAATCTTGCAGGATTTGAGCACATAAATCAAGGAATCATATTTCTTCAGAAAATCAAACAGGAAAATCTGGTTCTTTTTTAATACAATATAATGATAACAATCCATTGAAATAGACATCAAACTATTATTATTCTTAATGTTACATTTATTTCTGTCCTTGTTTGGGAAACAAAGAGAACAGAATGAACTGCTTTTCAAAATTTAATAGAGTTGCATACGTTGCATATCTTTTGTGCCCTTATAGAACAGACCTTACATTGACCATTAGAACAAAAAATGCTAGGAAATATCTAATTTACAAAAGTTGAATCACAGAAACAAAATTTCGTTGCCTTGTACTACCTAGTTTTGAGTTTATCTTGAATAATAATCTGATTACCTTGTTTAAGATAGTATATGACTAGATTCAGTCTTGCCTCTGGAATCACATCAATGAGTGGAGGTAATGTCTGAAGAGACCCTTCTCCACCCCTGAACACAACCTGAAATTGGGAATAAGATTTTCATGAATCTTTGCATTTATCAGTTCAACAAAGAAACACATGTTGTACTATCTTTATTTAACTTAATTGTTAAATAAAGCAAAAACTAACTACATTAGGTGGTCCATCTTAAGCAAAGCGTTATTGACTGGGCAACAAATAACACCTTCATACTGTACTAAAAAGCATTTTTAAGGCCATGTCTAGAGCTTTTCTGCACAACCAGTCACCTGCTCCACTTTGGTAAGCATCTTTTGCTATATCGAGTTCAACTTGAGGCAAAATAAACTCATTAAAAACCATCTTTCAGTTCATGTCATGTACCCCTTACTCAAGACAGAAAGAGTAATCTATTAGAAAAATAAAAACAAAACATCTTAACTTAAATAAATAAGGCACATGTTACATGTATTTTTATACCATCACATATCAATCAAACATTGCAATACTATATTTACCAGATTATGCTTAATAAGATCTCTAGCAAACAGGAACGATGGTGATGCCATATCTTGCAAACTCTTCAACTCTGCCTGTAAGTAAAAGGTGAAAATAATGAATACATATACAAGTATTTGCATTGATCAAGTATAAATACAGTACTTTTTAAATTCTCACATATATTTTAGTATATAACAACTCAAACTACAAATTATTTTTTGAAAAATGTTTTATGATCAAATACAGAATTTCAGGTAGCCTGCTTTTATCAGAGCACTTCTATCTATCCATGTGAGTCCTTCAAACCATAGAGCTGTTAAGAAAATGCAAATTACGACATATTACTTACAGCAAATTAATCATTCACATGTATAAAAAATAAACACAAGTTACAGTTACTTACTTCAGCTGCTTTCCCATTGTATAGCCTAAAATGGTTGCATGCTTTAAGGTTGAGGGCTACAGCACTGTCTGGATATTGTTGTAAATACACAGCTAGGACTTCCTGTAAAATAGTTAAAGCTTTATCCTGTTACTTTCCTTCTTTTAATTCAAATACAGCACCTACAGAAACAGTAATAAAACACCAGTGTACCAGAAAAAAGTTACTAATACTTTTTTTTTTTCATCTTGTGTCAATCATCTCCGATGGAAACTTTACTTTTGGGAATAAAAAAATCATTTTGTCTTGCCTCAAGTATTCTTAGAATAAATAAATCAAACTTGAACGAGTTATTTAAAAACAGATTTAATGGCGAGTTATGTCAGGATATTGATGAACATGACAAAACAGCAGCCGAAATCTTTTAAAATATTGTTATGGCTTTAGTATTGTATACAAAAATGTAAATTATGTAATACAAGACTTACCTGCGAAACATCATAGTAGTCCAGTTTGTAGTAACACAGGGCAACATAGACATTCAGTGCAAGGAAGTCCCTAAACAATACAAGATCAATTACTACAATACCATTTTTTTTATAAATAAACAACTGTCTAAAACCGAAAAGATAATTTACCTTTTTCTTGATACAGACAACTGTAAAAACTGTTGTAGCAGCTGACATTTCCATTGATTGAGACATAAAAAGTGCTTCTATTCTGATTTTACCACAATGATTTTTCTAATGATCATTAATCAGTCTTAAATTATCTATCACATTTTAATCAGTGTAGGTTTATTAGTATTCAAAACAGAGAAAAGAGAAACTTGTCAGTTTCCACAGCTATTGATCTCCTGCTACATTTTGTATAATAAACACAAATGCACTTTTTAAGGCTTGCATAAAGATGTTATTTTAACAGTTAATGTAGATACAAGCAATACCAATTTGACAAAAAGGAATCTTATTTGTAATGAGATTTTCTTATTTCATAATCCTTTAAAAATCATACCATGTAATATATGTTAAATTATTATTTGCAATCCTCTCAGTGAAGAGCTATCATTTTTCATGTAAAGTATAAACATCTGCTTCAAAACATGAATTTCATAATGGTCATAATGTAAGTGTAAACCAAGATCATATCCTCTATTTATCCTGTCACCAGTGTCATTTCGGGACCAAACCTAGGTGCTGTATAACATTTGTGATATCCGGCACTAATCATATAACACATGCATTTGACGAATCATGACGTCATAAGAACGCCATGTTTACATCATTCTCTACTTATTTTTTTCCTTTTTTCTCATGTTTTATTTTCATCTTGTTTGTTTGAAAGAATACATAAAGGTAACAGGATAAATAGAATAGAAAGTTGATGTCTTTGAATGGGAAAAGTTATCGGGCTCGGCTTCGGATTATTATCTGTTTCGCCTTTGGCTCACCAGATAATACTCCTAAGCCATGCCAGATAACATTTCCGATTTACAACACCAAACATCTATCCCCTTTTTCCCACCTGTTATCCAGTAGAATCCTTTTGTAGATGTCTATAGCCTCCTGGTAATGACTCCTCAGGTAATGTATAGAGGCCAGGGACAGCTGATCCTCCACCACATCCTGTAATTGGCCATGGTATCCCATCAATCGCTTCTCATCATTAAACTTGTGTGACAGGTGAAACAGTAGTCGATTCTGTAGGGAACTCATGGGACCTGGAGTGTAAGAGAAAATGTATTGCACCCGAAATTTTTAAAAAACACCTGACATTACCCGTGATATCAGTGCTCTGCTGTCATTTTGTTTAGTCATTGACGGATTTTCCCAGGCTCTTAATATTACTTAAATCATTTTTTACACCATCACACACTTTCAAATATACTACTAAATTGCACCTGAAAAAATTTTCAGACTTCTTTTTAAAACAAGAAGCTTGCTTGTGCGCAAATGTTACACACCTGGTCGCATCCCAGTCCCTGCATGTTAAAACAATTTTGGGGAGAACAAAGCAGAAATGACAGGCTTTTTGCAAGCTAAGTAAGTCTTACACAAAACTGATATATTGTACAATTCAGTGATTTATTTCTAATTTAAATCGATGGGCTTTTTTACCAAAACTTAAAAATCAATGGGTTTTTCTATAGAAAAATTATTAAAATGGATTTTGGGGAAATTTTACGAGATTTTTGGGCCAAAAATAATCACTGATAATTGCTTCTGAATTATATTGAATGATAAATTACCTTTTTGACAGATCTCGTCTGCCTCTGGATACATCCCAAGAAAAAAGTAAACACAGCCTAAATTAACATACACATCAGGGTGACAATTGCCTTTGTTTACAATCCTTTGGTATTCCTGGAATAATATAGAAACAATGTTGAGCTTTCATCAAAATAAATAGTGAGACAAATTAATTATCAATTTGGGTAATTTATGGATGCCTGAGGCAAACATTATTTTGTAGTTTGTTCAATTTGTGTTCACATAAATCCAAATAACTGACATAATTTCTAATAACTTTGATATGTAATACTTGAACATACATTTTAAATGCTTCTTTACTTTAGCTATTCAAGATGTATGAAAGTATTTGAGGTGCATTTTTTATCAAAGAAGTTAAAAATAATAAGACTTAATTTCCAAATTGAGTAAAAAATCATAATATGATTCTTTAGATAAAAAAATATGAAATATTCATAAAAAACAAAATACATCTCTGCACCGAAAACACCCATTGATTATTTGTCAATAGACTGGTGAATTAAGATGGTGAAATGATAACACCAATCCACATGAAATGGCTCATTACCTCCATGGCTCTTCTGTAGTCAGCTAAATGAAAGGCACAGTAGGCTATCCATACATCAGTGTCTTGATCTCCTTTACCACTGTTTCGATTGAACTGAAATGAAAAATATAATTTATTTTTGTGTAACATTTACAGATAGAAATAAGGGGTTAACACTTTCCTTTAAATATCTATACATTTTGATCTTTAAAATAAATAAATATGTAAACACTTCTGTGAGAAAAAACTTTTCATTTATTATTCTGAAACAGATTGCTCCAATGAGTATTAATGACTTGATGGGTGTAAACAGTTTGATAAACAAGCATATAACAATGTAGGATGACCCAGTTTTTATATTTATGATGCAGACTTGCATCAATTACAAATAACTAATAGATTTTGTAAAACTCAAAGACATTTCCCTAGTAACTAGTAGTAACGATTTAAAATGAACGTATAAACAAGTTTTTGTGACTATATAAACAAACCAAATAAATACTTTTAATGACAGTCATTCATTTACCAAAGGCTTGACAATTCAAACTCACCTCTAAAAGAGTAATGGCACCAGTGTAGTCTCTGTTCTCTAATAACTCTTCAACTTTTGGCATCTTTTTCTTCTTTTTGCCATCTTTTGCTGGAGTTGTTGAGCCAGGCCCAATGGCCGGCTTTTGCCTTGAGAGCATCTAGTAAAATTGAATGAAAATGTATAGAAAACATAATTTATATCCATCAACTTAAATAGTAAATAATCAGAACCACGGTCACAAAAAGATGTCCATGTTCATATGAATACAAATAACATGTGTAATATTACTTAGATGTGATTGAATGTCCAATTTCATCATAAAACACCTTCGTTTCTTAAATACTTAAATGTGTTGTCTAAAATCTAGGGAAAGCAGTAGAGATTCTTCTTGGCTATGGAATCCACAATTGACTAATCTGACATTATCTTAAGAAGGATGTAGGGTAAATACACAACTCTGTTTATGTCAAAAAACGACATAGCCATACTCAATACAAAATATAGTTCATCTTGTTGTCTTCCTGTGACTTCAATGTACAAATTAACAGTATCAATTACGTTTGAAGATATGGCATAAAAGTAAAGAATTCTGGTTTGTCAGATTTTGACATTTTGGGTTACAAGAAGGTATTTAGATCTTAGTGCAGCGTGGTTACAAATATCTTTTAACAGCTGATCAAACTAGATTTGTTAAAATGTTCCTTTTGATTGTGTTTATACTAACGTTATTACACGTACCATCTTGAAAGCCTTTCCTTTCGATAACTTTTATTGAAACTTGACAGGTTGTTGTCGGTTGCCTGGAATGCAATGTAACGCGCATGCGCAAAAGTTGTTGTTGTTATTATATTGCTTTTTCGTCAGTTTCTGTTTAGCCCAAACGATTTTTTTGCCAAATATATAGTTATATATAGAACAGGCCAATGTGTGGCGACGCACCGTTTCATCATATAAAGAATATCTAAAAGTAAGCAAACAAGATCAAAGCAAGTTAAACCAAGGTTCTTTTTCTTTAGTTACAACATTGTTAAATGCTATTGCTTCAAAACCAAAGGGAGGTAATTAAAATGAAATAAAGAACAAAATTGTTGATATTCATTTTATAAATATAAATTCAAAATTAGGCAAATTTTGAAAATTGGCTTTGAAATGATGGATATTTTGTGAACTACATTTTAATTTAGTTTTCAACCAAATCAATTGTCAGTTTTCCATTACCCAGGTCTTACCTTAAACCATAAACCTCAAAGAATATTGTAGTTTATGAGCAGAGATAATCCGAGAGTCACGGTTGACTACCACTGTCTTGGTATCTAAAAGCAAAACCACGTTCGTTTAATTGTCAAACCATATACATGTAGATTCTAATGAAACGCACACGGGGATTTAACAGTTACTTTATTTTCTATCGCTCATTATAAATGTTCGTGTTGTCGTCTGCTCATGATTTTAATTTGTTTCAACGAAGTATTTCGAATCGATGAAAGAGGAATAGTGAAGATATCTAAGAACTGCTTAACCGTTAAACTTAGCGCACAGATTAATTCTCACCCTTCAATGTTGAAGCAGAGCCTCATGAGCTCAGCCGGTAGTGTATGTCTTGTAATACACGGGTACTAAATGTAAAGCCCCGACTCAGCCACTTTTATTTACGTTGTTGAATGAAGTCATTGTAAACATGAGTTATTAGCTTAGCTTATAGTCATTACCCAACACAGGTCCCATATGGGTCCTCTTCGTCGGGGCCGCTCCTACATTTTCCGTTCTGAAACGGCTTTCCTGGAAACACCAGTACTAGGCTAGGGCTCTGAAGTGACTTGCCAAAGGCCATTCCCACGAAACTAAATGGCCTCGGTGGGGCTCGAACCCGGAACCCCGTGTTTTGAGTTCACAACCTTAACCACTGAGCCACGCAGGACCCTAATCCTGAGTTATTCTTCGGACCTAAATGAGCAAGCTGTTCATGTTGATAAGTAGTCAGCATTTTGGACGGAAAACTGTTGAGTCCGGTAGGAACATACCATGGGTATAGAAATGTGCACCGATCGCCGTTATATGACAAATATGATAACTGGCATAAAAACCCAATCCGTCCGATCCGTAGGTCAAAATGAATTGTTTAGTTTCTATCTATGCAGTGAACTGGTTAGCCTGGGGGTCCTGTTCCGTGCGTATACCCCGCCATTTGATCATACGCAAGCGCCAGGACCCCTTGCTGTGCACTGGTTTGAAACCCGGGAGCAATGCGAAGTTTCAATGCGACACTTTACTACTTCATTTACAGAAGTGGAGGACTTTTATATTTAGATTTCAAATTTTCGAAACAGAACGACTAAACGCGTCACAAATAAACTTGAACTATTTTTGAAAGCAATGTTCACAAAGTTATCAAATGATTAAACAGTTCATGATTTCTGTAGTTCAGTTTTTATAATTCTTTATTCTTTCGCTTCAATACAAATGTTTCATTTGAAACGTAGCAGATTCAACATATATACTTTAAGAAAAAGCTTTATGAACTTTAAAAGTCTAGCATTTGACATTCCTTTTTGCATGTAATAGATATAGCATGTTGCAAAGATCTGAACTCATCGGGGTTACCAAATGAATACACCTCTGACAAAATAAGGATAGAAACTGACATATATTGCTTATTATAAGACTACTAGCATTGTACTTTCGTTTTCGAATATAGATCTTGAATTTAATATCAAAATAGTCATTTGATTTAATCAAGGAACCAGCTATAAGTCACAACTCATAATTTCATCATTATGTATGATTTAGGCCTACCGACCAATTATGTTCAACATTTTCATATAAATCTAACTAATCAACGTGGATGCCACTACTTAACGTGGACGCTTCCAGGAAACGTCTCATTAGACGGGATGAATAAAACAAAATACTCTTATGTACGAAGTGTATTTCTTAGGTCACGGAAATACCCGAGTTGTTACGATTGAGCATGTTAAATTTATTGTTCTATCGCTGTGCACGAAACGTTCGATGCTTTCAATTTTACCAAGTAGGTTTAAGCACATAGTACAAGAGGGATACTATCAACAATGTGTCAATAAGTGTCCATGAAAAAACAAGCTCTAGCAGCAAAACATGGCAAAGCAAGGTCCCATTTTTAACACTGAAACCATTGTAACAAGTTGAGGCAATGTTTTTCGAAGTTCGTTTTCTAACTAATGCATAAACGTCATGATTAATATGTTTCCCTTTACACAGACGTTGAATGCAGGAAAAAAGATTTCTAGACTATAAGTCGTGTTGTATGCGTCACTGCTGTGCTACTGGTGCCTTTAATTCCCGTAATGGAGCGCTCGCAAGGTCGTCTTTGGTACCCGTCATTTTAGTTTGACGTATTTGCCGCATGCACACGGGCACCATCAGTAAACAGCCAATCAGCATCACAGAGCCACTGACGTAAAATGTTGCGTCATAGGAACCACTAGCATTAAATAGAAAACCTGTGGTAGGAGAAGAAAAAGAAAGGAAACCTTATTTAATTATCAAAAGTTTAATAGTTACTCTATTATTATTCAATAGGAAGATGTTTTAAGAAAATATCTATCTCATTCTAACCAACGGCCTTAAAATAGCATAGCTGAGTCTAGTCAAAATAATTCGACGTAATAGGAATTGCTTTCTATTTTCTGATGGGGCAATCTATCGTCGAAATTTCGAACGATCCAAACAATGTCGGACTTTTTTATTCTAATTTTAGGACACAAATGGCCATTCAAAGTCAATTAATAACACAAGATATGTTAAATAAACTTATATACCACCAAACAATGACATCAATTACAGTTAAACAATTAAAAAAACGCTTAATAGGTTTTCCCATTCCAGTGCGCATGCGCAGAAAAAATTATCGGAAGCAAAAAATCGTCAGCTTACGTTAAAGGCACATCAAAGGAGAGGAGTACAAATGAATTACTGAAAAGATGGATGTAGTTCTTTTATTATGTTCATAAAAGTCATGAGAATTAGTTTAGGAATGCATTGAGACCCTATTAAATAGACTCTTTTAAAATAAGTTATTTTGTGCTTGAAATATAGTTGTCTTCAATTCAATCATGTTATCATCAACCTGTTTGTTTACATATTCAAAATATATTTTAAAATAAGTTATTTTGTGCTTGAAATATAGTTGTCTCCAATTCAATCATGTTTATCAACAACCTGTTTGTTTACATATTCAAAATATATTTTAAAATAAGTTATTTTGTGCTTGAAATATAGTTGTCTCCAATTCAATCATGTTTATCAACAACCTGTTTGTTTACATATTCAAAATAACGAATTCTGATTGGTCGGTTAAAAAATGTGTGTATCAACTGTCAAGGTCAGAGGTGAAGAATCAGGAAATCTGAATTATAAAACTTGCTAATCTGGGTTATTTCTGGTTTATTTTCACATTTAAGTTGCGCTGATGGTGTTTTCTGGTGAGATATATTTGAATCGGTCCAAATGTTTAACAAATAATATAGTTTGATGTAGCATTAATCTCCTTTAATGGGCCTTTAATTAAACTGTTATTACAAAGTCAATATGCGGAATACAGACATTTGACGTGCATGGATTGATTTAAAAAGGATTAATTCACAACTGCGAGTAAAATAATTCAATAATTTTCACTAACAATGGAAATATGGGTCTTCAACGGTGCGACAAAATTTTTGTCGCAAGTGGCCACTATTAAATGAATGGTTCGAAAGTTTGATGTGACGGGAGATATTGCCCGATACAAAAAGTTCTCAATATTTTCCGATCGCGTTGAATTAGTTTGATTAAGCTGAGTCCTAATCTTATAAAAGTATGGTTATGTTGTTTGAGAATATGTCAGTACACATATAACGGCATGTACTAAATAGAATCTATGAGAACATGAGTTCTTAGAATATACATTGGAATTGCGTCCCCTTTATTCATTTTTATTTTTAACGATTGTTTAAACCCAATTTCATCAAATAAGAATTCTTGCAATTGTCAGTTGCTGATGAAATCTTTGTGAACTAGATATAGTCTAGTTCGAAAATCCCATAAGAAAGAATTGGGCTGAAATTGATTGTGTGGGAGATAATCAGGTACGTGTTTTACCTGCAATAGGACCAGCCAGGAATACCCCAATAGATTTACCGAGGAAAGAGAATCCCACTCCGTCGGGAAAGTGGTCTTGGCCAACGAGTTCTTGGATGGTTTGAAAGTGATACCCGCCTGTCACACTGAAACAGAAACCAGCCAGCGCACCAATCGCGAGGATCCAGTACAAACCTTTGGCGGGGCCAACGAGAAGGACACACACCCCATAGATCGACATTGCTACTGTGTAACCAAGGACGATGTCCACCTTCTCAAAATAACTAACGATTGATGACGTCACTTTTCCTGCGCAATTACAGATTCCATACACGGTCAAGGCCAATGAGGCGTCGTACTTTGAATATCCACGACTTAAAACGAACGCCGGGAGGTGTATCAGAAGTAACAGATTTGAAAGGTTGCAGCATATGCATTGTAGACTAAACAAGCTGAAATTAAGATTACGTGTGATAAGTTTCCCACTTATCCCTATAGTTCTTTCCTTGTTTCCATGGTTATGCCGAGATAACGGAAATATCGTACACGCAAAAACACAAATGTTGAGAGATATCCCGGATAACAATAGAAATGTTCCCCTCATGGAATAATGTTCCGAGAAGTAGGGTATCAAAAACGAGTAGACCGGCATCCCGAAGGACGCACCAAGTGTCGTCATGGATGTGATCGAAGTCTGACGTTTTTTAATGTAGCGGTTTACTGCCGTCTGGAAGCCTGTATACATGATACCATGACCCAAACCTGAAAGAAAAGTTACAAAGCTAGATCAAATCTCTAACCCCTTATGTATAGTCATGGAACCGACTTCATGCTAATGCAAACCACAGGGAGAAATATCATAATAGACCTTTATTAACACTATATATATACATGTATAGTGTTATTAAAGGTCTATTGCTTCTCTGAGTATCGTTCCTCATGAAAATTATTCAGATATTTAAGGCTTTGGAAATCAGACGACGTCAACATTTATTTTAAGAAAATATCCCAGCATTCTAAGGGTTAATCCCACTCTCATTTAGTGCGTACAGTCTGTTTGGAAATTAAAAGGACCACTCAAGAGAGTCACACTGCACGACTCACACACCGTAATCGCTTATACATGTAGTGTCATATAATATGGGTGAAAGTTTATCAAATTATATGTACTTCATAAAACATTATGACAGATAGAGAAATTGCGTTCGAATTTAATTTCTATCTTTTTCAGAATTGTTTTTCACCTATATCACAAAGAACATTTTGATGATTCTTCTGTACTTTTGAGTTCAATTCGGACCTGTCGCATACCTCACAAAAGGAGATTACATAAATAAACAAGTCTTTCTTATATCCATGTCGCTTATTGGCTATTATATAATTTGCAGTCGTTAGTCAGAAGCAAGACTGAATATTACCTGGGGTTTTTCTGCTTCAAAAGAAATACTTGATACATGTTTGTGTATCGTTATGTCATAGTTTTGGTGAAGCTGGTTGTGACGTTCGAGATCAGCATGCATTCACTCATTGAATAGACTGATTTAAGGTGATGCTCAACGCAGCTGAACTCAATCAAGTGGGGAAATTGGATGATGGAATGTTAAATCCGAAATTAAGGCTCATAAGCATATACATATAGTAATAGATAACCGACCAAACGTGTTTTCCATAATCTTATAACCCTTACTTACATACACGTACGTAGGCCTACACATGAAATTGGGGTCATATCGTGACCTTAGTGAACATGTGTATGTGTTAATGACATCCACCATAAGCTATATGCATAGGCCTAGTTTACTGGTACGGTAAGTAGAGATTGATTTTCTAGTTTAAACTTGGTATCTTATATGAATATGAATTTATCACAACTATTCGTGTATAATATCCATGTATGTTTACGTTTTAAGAGCAGGGGCATGAGGTACCATACTTTCTATTGGTCTTTAATATCGCGTCTTCAATATTCATTTATATGACGATGCCAGGTTCAAAACCTGTTGAGGTCTGACCCGAGCTCAATTATTCAATAAAAACTGGTATAGGATGGGAAGAACCATCGTCATACAGTAATTAAGGCAATAGGGAGGCAAGCTTTCAATATAAATTAAAAAAAGATTGCCATCGGTATTTGAACCCATGCAAGAACGGATACAGACTTCATCGGCAATATAAATACGTCATAAGAAAACGCTCGCAATATGTTCCTTTTTTCTAAAAAAAGAACTGCGCGACGAATAAAATCTCTTGCATCTTTAGGCTATTAACTGATACCGTCTGCCTGAACGGCGTTCTTTTCGATCCGAACTTTGTAAACATGCCTCATTGGGCAAGGAATTGAAACAGAAGGACGCCATTTTGATAATTTATATATACATTTTCAGTCATCTTGTGTTCTTACCTGAGATAATCCCGTAGAAGATAAGGATGATTGAAAACTCATTTGAAAAGTAACAGACGAACAGACCTAAAAACGCTACGAGCCCGCCAAAAACACAACACGCACGCACGCTCCATCTGTTGAGAACCACGCTTCCTAATGGACCTGGAATTTACACAATGGAATGTTGATCAATATTTCCCGTATTCACATTCTCACTTTGTAATTACAATCACTTACGAAGTAGGTAGATTCACCCAAAATACATACGGGTTTCTATGCAAGCTCATTGTGTGATTGTATGTCCGAAAATTTGCGGAGCCATTGCTACCTGTATGCAAACGATTCCAATCGCCTAAGCAGTAGACAAGGGCGTTAATCTGGCTCCAATATTTCGAGGAAGCTCTTTGAATGAATAACAAATGGTGACTTTTTTCCCACATAGTTGCTAAGTCAATGAGGTATCATAAAAAGGGGTAAAAAATCTTTTCGGGGTATTGGGGTGATTTGTTGCAAGTGTTATTTGAAGTTCATATAGGCTACAAATTAGTAATGTAGGTCATCCTGACTATCCCTTTAAAGGCACATCAAAGGAGAGGAGTACAAATAAATCCTAAAAAAATATATGAAGTTATTTTATTATGTTCATAAGAGTCATGAGAATTAGTTAAGAAATGCATTGAGACCCTGTTAAATAGACTCAATTAAAATAAGTTATTTTGTGCTTGAAATATAGTTTCCCCAATTCCATCATGTTTATCAACAACCTGTTTGTTTACACATTCAAAATAACGAATTCTGATTGGTTAGTTCAAAAATGTGTGTATCAACTGTCAAGGTCAGAGGTGAAGAATCAGGAAATCTGAATTATAAAACTTGCTAATCTGGGTTATTTCTGGTGTACTTTCACATTTCAATTGTGCTGATGGTGTTTTCTGGTGATAACTATTTAAATATGTCCAAAGGCTTACCAAATAATATAGTTTGATATAGTATTAATCTCATTTAATGGGCCTTTAAATGTTTTATTGTTTGGCTACTGAAGAAATAGTCATTGAATGAAACAAGTATATAGAACCGCCTCATAATGTCGCTTACATCCTATGAACCAAGAACACAGCGGTAGACTGGATAGCAAGCTGACCAGTACAGGATTAGAATTCTCGAACACATCCGAAAACAGTTCGTAGTATATCCCACTGCTGTACGCATATCCACCGACAATGGTCTGAAATGAATGGGAAACACCCCTCGATGAATCGGTGTTCCTATCTGCTTATAAGCCACAGTCTCGGATAAATGTCATCGTTGCCCTTATGCGAAAGGGACACTAGATGCAGATGTACTTCAAGTTTGAAACGCAGAAACAACTATTTATCCAAAAATGCAGGAGGTTCTCGTCATATATTTAACTTAGTCTACCTTAGTCGCTGAATTCTTCTTTAACAAATGCTCATTAATATATTGGAGTAAACATAGTGTGACGTAACTTTTATATTATAGCTGCTACATCAGTCGTATCTACTCGACAATCCCCGTAACAAGTCGGTAGATATACATATACGTATATGTAGTTATTTTAAGAAATGGCCGAGGTGTTCCGAATGCTGCTACATGTGTCGTCTTGTAGCAGACTAGATACGCACCAGTGACCATACAGCATACACTGCTCACTGCCTGGCCACTCGTTATGTACAGCCAGATAGTCAACTCGAATTATACGTTATACACACCTGCCGTTCTTTATTTATTCATTCCCATACCCTCTACGTACCCACAACAGTGGACTTAGTTATATACAGTGAACTCACATAACATTACTGTAACTGCACGGAAATTCTTGTACAGCTGTACATCCGTGTTTCATCCGTACCTAAATCCTCATTGACGATTCAGACACAGGGATTCGAAGGTTGGGTACTCTAAGGGCGGGTAACGGCTTAGTAGAAATATATTTGTACATAGCCGTTATAGTACGTTGACTACAAATGCTTGTAAATGCAAAGGTATAAGGCCTGTTTCGTCTGTAGACGATCGTGATGCCCATGCCGGGGACCATGTCGTTCAGGGTAACGGGGAAAGTATAACGTCTTGAAAAAATAATTTCTCATTAAAAACAAATGAACGAAAATGAAATGGCGTGAAAACTGAAATAATTGTCGAAAACACCATATAAAGACGACTAAGTAGCAGCAGCCAATTGTGTAACTAGAGAGAATTATTACGTGTCGGCGACAGTGGTCCAGAGGTGCAGTGTCGGCCTCTTGTACTGGGTTCGAATCCCCTTTAGGCAAGGTGAAAATGTCCTGGATTATCCCACAAATCGGTGCGAGTACCGGTATAGTTTTCAACGAAGCAGTCATCGTGAGTGGCTTTGAAGCTTCCCTCACAATTGATGTAACACAAAACAAATCAGAAAAATTACCTGCGCAAATAGCGAAGAAATAGCAACCACATATCCCCAGGGTTTATCAACTAAGTCGTCTGCAGTCATTATCAAGGCGAGTAAGTTACACACTTAAGATTATGTAAACATGGTGTGCTTGATAATTAACTAT
The DNA here is from genome assembly GCA_947846245.1 of Cerastoderma edule. Lineage (NCBI taxonomy): Eukaryota > Metazoa > Mollusca > Bivalvia > Cardiida > Cardiidae > Cerastoderma > Cerastoderma edule. The sequence goes on from OX401406.1 coordinate 21,186,861, forward strand.
TCATATACATGCGAAAAGATTATAGCATTAACCTATGTAAACTATGTCACGTATATCTTTCCTCATCTGTCATAATCATATGTAAATTTGTTAAGGGTGGTTTTTTGTTCATTCAAACAGCATCGTGATAGTAGGCCTACTTGGTGGAAAAGATGTAAATTTGGTAGGTTACGGTAAAATTTGTTTTTCTTCCGTGCAAGGTATCTATTATTGGTTAACCCTCATAGTGCTGGAACCGACTTAATGCTTATGCAAACGGGAAAGATCAAGGCCAGCCGCCATGAATTGGCGGCTGGCCTGTGATCAAACTTGTTTGCGACTCTGAATTTTCTCTTCAAAATTAAGCAGATATTTAAGGTTTTGGAAAGCAGACGACACAAAAATCTTTTTTAAGAAAATTACCGAACATTCTTAGGGTTAACGTCATAACAGAACATATACGCTAGTTTGGTGGAAAACAATGTTATGATTCTTTGGTGTAAGGAGATCACTGCATTTGTAAAAGTGAAACTGAACTATCTAATTTTATGGTCTGTGGTAGTCGCCATTTGCTTGTTCGATCCTATGCCATCTCTACCGAGGATCCCGTACATTTTTAATCTCCGTTTTTTAATTAAAAGATGCGTTACTGCGTCAGCTCCTTCGCAAGGTCATGTTATCTCCACAATGTAAAAAACTCTTATAAGTTCATTCACCTACTACTTTTGAGATCTTGAATGACCACCATTTCGATTTGTTAAATCATGTATTCTCAAGGTTCTATTGATTGAAGAATACTGCTTTTTTCTCTTAGCTATATGCTGAAACAACAAGTCGGTCAAATGGACACCTTTAGCTGCTCACCTATTAGTACAGAGCAATAATTACTAGTACTGTCCGAAAACCAGTACACAAACTGTCAAATCTGGCCGATGTACCAGCAGCAGCGTTCATACATCCCAAACAAAAAGTCCAGCAAGAGGCAATCAAAACAGACTTCGAGAGCATTGCATGACTATCATCTATACATCAGTGTTTTACCAGACCTTCATTTGTCTGGATTGCACCAGAAGTAAAAATTTCAAAACGGGACTACTTTTGGGTACTACAAACCGTAAATGATTTTTAACAGGAGAGAGACGAAAACACAGAATGTCATTTCAAATAAAGGCACATCATGCGCACATGTTGCTGGTTTGGTAACTTGTAACCCGAAGGTCAGATTGGAGTCGTACACAGGGTGAAAAGCTGACACATTCATGGCTTAGTGGTCAGTTTAATGTCGTTGTTATCACAATATTCCTCTTTACAAAATCCAGCACTGTGTTCTATCTCACAAAGAAGTACAGTTTACAAGTTTTTACAAGTTTACAAGTTTATTCAGTTTAACACCAGAAGGTCATAGACCTATGTGGCAATATTTACAAGCAGCAACAGTACATGATGATAGTAACATAATACAATATATCATTTAGGTTCATTTGCAAAATCAAGTTTGTATCATAATAACCTGAACATTGTTTTGATATTGTATGCGTCTTCATAGAACGATTTGTACAATAACTTCATTTTATGTAACAATCTTAAATTTGGATAATTGATAATTTGGATGATTTATGAGTTGTTTTTGTTGTTGTAGACAATGCACTTTCAATACTACTTCATAAAGATTATTCAACATAAATATGCTTTCATATGAACCTCCTCTTATATTTACATATACATATATACACACACACACACACATATATATATATATATATACACACATATATATATACACATATATATACATATACACACATATATACACACATATATATACATATATATATAAGAAAACAACCTATACATACGCTTAATTACATATATTATCAAATGCATTACATATTTGGAGAAAAGCGCTGTGTTCATGTATATACAAATGTACGCCATTAGATAAGGCTATAGAGTTTCTTCAATTTGACATATAAACATATATTTTCTTTATAAACTCAAGATGTGTAACTTTCGAAATATACATATTTGACCTAGGATATTGACACTGTATGCAACACCTACGTAGACTCTTTACATAAAAAATACATGTACATGCATATAGCCCTAAAAGATACAGAAAGTCGTATAAACCTGCAAGGATGCGTAACACAATATATATTTCAATACATACACTTATCATAGTTTGAACAACATATGTGTCTCTTGATAAATACTTATAAATAAATGCATCATATACATGTCCGATGCAAGCTTACATTGATTTTAAGTTGCACAGAAAGTGCCTCCCACTTATTGCAATCTTGTCCGAAACGAAATGACAAGGTTACAAATAGGAGTAAAGGAATAATGATACTTCATGTATATGTCAAATAACACAAAGAAGAATCACAGTGAACCCTCGTTTATACGGAAACCGATTATCCGGATGTCTCGCAATCCGAACAAAATTGTAAGGGAACGGAATTATTGGACCAGTTTATTGCAGACGACTTTTGAAAACATTGTGGGTAAAGGAGAAATTGCTCGTGACGAGCAATTTCTCCTTTACCCACAATGTTTTCTGCCATATCAGAAGATTATCTTTGAATTTCATCACGTTTTGATATGTCTTCTGCAAACTCTTTCAATTTGGGACGGACGACAATTTGGCGTTTGCTAAAGGGTTATAAGTATACACCGCTCATACAGACCGTTTATGTCTTAATGTGAATAAGAACATGCTCTGCTTCATTAGTCCGGATTATTCGGTAAACCGGACATTTTGTTGGGAACGGACGTGTTCGGATAAACGAGGGTTCACTGTATATCGATACGTCTACAGAATTGGCATAGCCATTGAATTTCAATGGTAACTTTGCTTTTGTGAATGAAAAAAAAGGCATGTGTAAGATAAACGTTTCACAGGCATGACTTATGGTCTGTTCATGTTTAAGTTTTGTTTTTACGTTTACGAGAATTTTTTTCATTTTTTTTGGTACGACAAACCTCTGGTGAATCTGGATTTCTATGAGATGAAGTCTCCCGATTGCTGGACTGACTTACAAACTGTGTTAATGGTTTTTTGTTTGGACTGACTTACAAACCGTGTTAATGTTTGTTTTGGACTGACTTACAAACTTTGTTAATGTTTATTTTGGACTGACTTACAAACTGTATTAATGTTTATTTTGGACTGACTTACAAACTGTGTTAATGTTTATTTTGAACTGACTTACAAACTGTGTTGATGTTTATTTTGGACTGACTTACAAACTGTGTTGATGTTTATTTTGGACTGACTTACAAACTGTGTTAATGTTTATTTTTTACTAGACCTTATGGACAGTAGAGCCAAAGTGTATGAAGTGGAACAAATATTGAAAGAAGAAAAAAACATAACAAAACAACATGTAATTGTATGAAACAGATAACAATTGATACATATCATGAATGTTAAGAACAATAATAATTACTATAATCACTCGTTAAAATAGACGAACGCCTTTGCTTAAATCGACATTCCAAAACATTATGAAGAGCGGTCATCTTGTTTTCTTTGACTAAATCCGCCATTTGATCACACATTCAGCACTGACCTTATCATTTGCTAACAACGCTAAATTGAGGTCCAGCTTTTCGCTAACGTTTTCTGTTGAGATTTCGGTAGCTAACTTGATTTCTTCTTAAAAAAAATGAGGACAGATAAGGAATTAACACGTCACAGAAAATTATCAATATGCAGGCCTTTGGTTCGACATATACGGTACGAATAATACTACTCTTTTACAACAACAAATATATGAGATGTCTGATACAACATTAGCTACTATTAAAAATAGAAACCATGATACAATTGTTTGGGTATATCACATTTAATACTGATGTAAACGGAGTCTACGACTGCAATAATTGCAAAGAAACTGTACAACTTCTATGTTTACAGAACCTGTTTTGATAATGTTCAATAATAAGAGGGGTTGCAGCAGAGGTGATCGAACTTTTATCGTTCGTCCCATACGCAGTTTTAGGCGACTTCGAGAGTTCAGTGCAACTCCATAATAAGTCCTTCACAAATTTGAAGCACTTACTATAGTCTTACAATTACCACTCGAGATGCTCCCATGATCAAAGAACTGCATCGTCTGTTCTAAATGGGAAAGAAAGGTTCTTAGCCACATACAAAGCACGTTTATGTCATGGAATAATCTGATTTTATTTGGGAAAAAGAGGTTGTTCTATCACTTTAAAGTGATTGTCGAAATAGTCAAGTCACTTGTAAATCGGTCCACAGTTCGACTCTATGTTTGGCTAATAATCGTTCCAAAGTTGAATACAGTCAATATGGCACGGTTCATTTGCCTGCTATTTATAACTTTGATATATAGGAAACCAGCCAGTTGCTTTGAAAGAACGTCTTACACTATCGGTGAGGAAGTTTTGGACGTATGAATAGAAATACGTCTACGCGGGAGATCCTTACGATGGTCAAATGTTCTCTATGGCTTGCGGCTTACTGGCCAGTATCTTTGAGAGTTCGTTCATGTTTCTTTTAACTTTATATCTAAACACCCATGGAACATCCCGTCGGGGTAGAACTCGCTTCGGGGGCGGTAAATAACTAAGGTCGTCACAATCGAATGTCACCGAATGGCCCGTGTAAGTTTCCGAATGAAGTGGCGGAGCCGTTCGGACAGATTCCGGAGTTTTCCGTATGAGTCCGGACCGCCTCGATGCGCGAGACGTATTGGATCTCGATACATTGGATCTCGGCCTCACCTCGGAAAAGGACGTGGGTACCAGCTGAAGACGATCTTCCTTTGCACGTGACTGAAACAGAAACAATGTATGAAATTAACGATTTGATAATAACATTTTATCATCTTTATATTGCAGACGGAAATGTATTCCTTTTTTCCGGAGACTTTAGCACTTCGTGGCACATGAAGCATTAGTCAAGGGACCAATTTTTTCTCTGGTCGCAAGTAATTCGCAATCTTTTAACCAACGTTTACAATAATTCGTAGATAGTTTGCATTTCTTTGATTTGGGTTTTTAATATTTTTCACTCAAAATACTTGATATATGAAAATGGTAATGATCTTGTAAACGTGTAAAGAAAATCTCTACAAATACATGTGTTTGAGGTTTGTTTAAGTTTTCCTATAAATCTTTGCTCAAAAGAGATGCAAAATAACTCTACAAAAAGATACATGATGAATTGTTACAGTATTAAGAATGGTTAATCAAGCCGATTCCTCAATAAATACCAACGAATGAACTCATGAGAAAGAAGACCAACCGACCTACCCTTACATAATTCATGCTAGAACCTTTAATAATCGTTATTGCCTTTCTTTATATCGACTTGTGTTGACAAACTAACAGTAGAAAACCCAGGAACACACTGTGACAAAGGAAACTTCATGACGAATAGTTTTCCGTTTGTAACAATTATTTAGAAACAGTTAATAAAACTGTAAACTCGTCTTCCAACTAACTAGGACATTTCTTCATGAAGTGATAGAAATGAAGTGAGTATTATAGTGCGTGTGCTACATAGATCTTAAAGAAAAGTGTCTTGGATGTAAGTGTAGACATACAAACTTGAATGTAGTGTACATATACAAATTTATATCTAGTGTACATATACAAACTTCTTTCCAGTTCTGTCATGCCTGTGAGTGCTGGTGCCAAGCATACCTAGCAATAGAATAACACACAGAAGCGTCCCTACAACAGTAACGCAATCTTTCTTGACCGTCTGTGATGGATCAAAATTAAAAACGTTCACAAGTTAAGATGAGGTACACTTTTAATTTAAACGTCATGACAACGAAAGGAAATTATTACACTCGAAGGTTTTTTTGGCATCTGTTGACTCTTAACAAGTCATTCTCATTTTTTAAATCCAACCAATCCGTTTATTTACGTTTTTTTTTATTATATTCATAATTGTTTTTCCTTTAGCAAATCACGTTTCTATATATTTTCAATTTTCAATTTGGAAATTGATCAATTTCTAGTAACCAACAAATGCGAAATCTTGAATCTCGCTATGTACATATTATGTCATAGGACGATGAAAAAATACAAATATCGCTTTTGCACATCATTATCTTTCACGAAAGATTTTATAAGCTATTGACTGTTTTTATATGGATAAAAAATGTCCTTGTCTCTAAACCCTACACATATTATGATTCCATAAACGAGCGGGTAATCACGTGACTAACGTTTACGATCTTATTTTCGAACAATGTGGCTGCGCTCAGCTATTTTTTTTTTTACTCGCCTACTTTTGTATTTACAAGCAATACCACACCACACACAGTGAAGGATTGAAGATTTTGTTAAACGCATCATCCATGTAAAGGTATCTAGCAACTTACCAAAGACATTAACATATTTCTGCACAATACCTCATCAAAAAACGTCTTTTCGAATTATCTGTGACTAAAGAATGTATTGCTCTTACGAACAATTAATCATTTAATCAAAATGGTTTACATGTATATCCAAGTTCAAAGTCTTACTAGTTAATGTTACTTTTGTCATTTGCTTTTGCATTCACTTTAGACCCGTAACACATAATCATATGGGGGAATGCTTAAACTTTAACCTTAGCATTCTTAATGTTATTCAATGAATTCAAACGACATGAACAGTCAATATCTTACTGCAGATTGAATGATCTCATGCAGTTTAAATTTTTTTTCACCTACACACACGCTTCGACGGAACCAATTTGATCGAATCGAATGCAGATTATTAAAAAACCGTCTAGACAGAAGTTTAACCATGTCTGATCAAATGACATTATGAACTTGATGGACACTTAATGCATATGGATGGAGTCATTTGGCTGAAATGTCAAGAAAAGACAGATGTTTATAGCAACTTATACTGATTTTCATTACATACTATATTTACACATACATATGCACAGACATGAGCGATTTGAAATGTACCTTCTGGCATGGAATGGACATGTCCATCGTAAAAGAATAGAGATAAAAATACTAATTCATCCTGAAATTGTAAGAAATATATAGAGTGATACTATCAAGTCACACACTCACACATACACCATCAAATACAGGCTACTCGTTTCAAACGTGCTATAATGCGTGCTAAATGTGATTCAAAATCCAGTTTTACCCGCCAAACAACGACCGGTCCCCTCTTCATACGTGCTGATATACTCACAGGACCACTGGCGAGTTTCTTGTTTGTATAAATTTCTCTCGTCATGTATTTCATTACATCCACGTTATATCTATCCAATCTTGGTTTGCTAGCGACTGTTAAATCACTCTTCGTCCGATCTACCGATGGAATATCGTGCAAGCAATTGGCAGTCAATGTCTGATCTAGATGGAATGTCCACTCCCGCCGAAACCGGAAGTTGAATGACGCCAGGTGGCCAAGAATAGCATTCGTGAAGTCTTCACACTGAACCTCTGTGACAGTCGGGTCCCCGTCTATATGCCAACCATTTCGGGATTCCTCGTTTCTGTCCGGTGTGTTACAGGCTATGCATCGTGACCTTGGGTTGACCTTCCTCTCCTCGTGTTCACTGATCTCACCAATGACGACAGGGGGAAGTTTAAACTGTATCGTGGTATCAAGGGCTTTGGTGGAGCCAGTGTCATCCGTCTCGGTGGCCCGATCAACAGCAGGAATGTTTATCTGTTTTGGGAACTGTTTTTCAATGTTTTCGTGTGTGAGTTTGTCGCGGTCCATGCTAAGATCGGTTTGGGTGGTTTTGTGTGTTGAAAGGAGCGGTTCACTTCCATCAGAAGCAACCCCTCGTTTAGTAACGTCAATTAATAAAGGTTGGTCGGAGAGCTGAAGTTCGAAAACATAAACGACATTCCAGTAACATTGATAATTTAATTGGCACGGACAATGTGTTGAAATTTTCATTCGGCCAACCCGAACATCTTCATATTATGTCACACATTTCTTTTTAACTAATTATGTTTGGAGTTTACAATATGTAAGGTGTAACTTATAACAAATGTAAAGAGTGTATTGAAGTGTTGATCTTGATACTATTCGGTCTACAGCTTTTATAACAATACAGTCACTGCGATCGTGGGAAACATCAAAAACTGCATAGATGTGTTTGATGACACGATCTCATGAAGACTATTCCATGGAACAGTTGTTGGAAATTACTAACACAAATTTACGAACCATTGGAGACATATGCCCTACAGCAATGTACATGGGAATCATTTCGCAAATATGGCGCCACGGATAAACCAATTCATATCGCAGCGGCATTTTCCTTTAAAATTCTACTCTTTATCGTTCATAGCTGACGAATCATTACACTTCATTCAGCTAGAAAAACAGGCATTTCGCTCATTTTAGACTTAGTGAGCAATTCAAATTGATATTGATATCTCTAAATAAACGGAGCCCTGGGAAGAGATTGAATTCGGACACATAATTTGACATATACAGAAACACCAACCGACGTTTCGAATCGAACCACAAACACTACAGATATAGTGAAATCCGTTTCCGCTTTGGAACCAAAACTTATGTTCTTTTATGAAGCTCTTAAATGTACTACAAAGCCCATCATCTGTGTTTAGCCATTTATTTTGTCTGATTGAAAATGTGTGATTCTGGGTGGTGGTTGGTAAAGGATATCTATTGAAAGAAAAACTATGTTTTGTTGTAATGTACGATTTGTCATTCATTCGCAGATATTCTGCTGACTGCACTCTATATTATGTATGTATGTTTTAAAGTGTTTGACAGCTTACATAAAAGGTATAATTCCATAAAAATCAGAAAAAAATGGTTACTTTAACAGGTATTGGAAACACTGTTGGAAGAAAAGAAATGACACATTTTCCACACTAATTTTAGATAACAAACATAAATTGTGTAAGGACAAACCCATTCGCATTGTGTTTAAATAGAAAGCACTTGATAATGTCAGAGCTCGTTCTGCAATCGATTTCATTTGTAATTAAGATACGCTTTGTAATGTCAACCCTTATCTAAACATATCTATGATTTTGCAGTTCGCTAAATGCGATACATCTAATGGCATTTTTAAACTAGTTGATCGAGTACAGAACTTGAAATAAAAAATCTCCTTTCGGTGTGGGTTTAAATTATTGTAGCCGTAGAATCGAAGTTTGTGAGTGACTGTCCCTCGACGGCGATGGTACTGCCGAGATTCGAACACTAGACTCTGTATTCATGTTCGACAAGAGGGTTGCCGATAAAATAGAATAGTATCCCCGTAAATTTAAAGTGTTTGACAAGCTATTTACGGGAGATAGGTGGAAATGGCTCGATATATTCATTATTTTCGTACAGATCATTAACAAATAGCAGTTAAATACTTGAATACACAATTGGACATGTACTATGTCAATACACACTGCCAGCCTTTTGTTCGGGAGGATAGACGTTATTGGAAACTCGCGACGTATTCATTGTTTAACCTAATTTAACCCCCGTGTTCATGGATTCGAATCGACCTCTTCTAAAAAACCTAATGTATTAAAACGCTCGGGAAGAAATATGGATCAACTAACACTACCGAATTTTGAGCAGATTCAGATTAGAGCGGAATTCCGCTAATAACTTGTTTACCAAATCTCTAGGTCCTATGTTGTTGGTACTCATTAGAATCGTCTCGAAGAGCCGATCCTAATGTTTACCCACAACACAGAATCTGTCTTTTATGCTTTTCTTTTCAGATAATGCTTATTAAAGGCCATATTCCACCCCCTCTTGATTCCATAACGGGGATTTCTCGAGACGCTTAACCTGTCGTCGAAAGTTTATCTGATTTTATTAATAGGCTTCTATTACAAGACACATGAACATACATCGGGGCGAATGTTGGTAAGATAATAATAAAAAAAGAACACCTGGCGAAAAAATAGACATTGCTTTTTTGTTATTTTTCTGCAAGCCTTTTTAACTTTATGAGTTATGTTCATCACAGTGTTTAAGAATGATCTGTAAAGCCTTCAATTCAATGGATTTACACCGAAGTGTATGTAAAGTTTTTACGTTAGATTTTCCAAATACAAATCGTTCTGCATGCTCCCTTTATTTAAAAACAAACACATACTTGGAAAGTTCTTCATTTTTTAACAAAGGGAAAGTTTATTATATCAAAGTAATGTTCACTGGCTACTCTCTCGCATGAATATCATCGTTTATCGTTTATACTAATTATTTAACATCGATTGTGAAACAGGTTGTTACAACGAGTGTGGATTAATGAAAGGTCGCAAGGCAGATCCCGCTTCTAGCAGGATTCGAACCCGGGGCCCTCGTGTTCCTGAGTATCAGAGTTAAAAAGCAAACGACAACCATTTATTCAAGTTATCGTTCGAAGGTTGTGTGTTACGTTGTCATCTTACCTCATTGCCCAAGAATATCACTCTCTTTTGGTTAGTTCACATGCGATGTTGTTATCAAAGACAATACAATTGACTTATGGAATATGCAATGGGTGGATAAATTACTTCGACATTTATTCTCGAATCAGTGTTTGTATCATAATGAAAAACAGTATACTTATCTCACAACTTATGCAACCAATTAAAACATTACCTCGACATTCACTCTCGAATCAGTGCTCATGTTTGACTTGGCGGAGAGATCCCGTGAGGAAGTTCGCAGTTTCATGGGCGGGAAGAACCCGTTGATCCCTCTCCGTTTCTTGTCCCCGTGTAGGTTTCCGGTACTAAAATCGATCACTTTCGGCTGACGGCTCGGCTTCGTCAAGAAGCGCTTGGCGAACTCAGAAGACGCGCTTCCGGTCAGGCCAAGCTTCTTTATTTTCGTCGGCTTTGGGGGTTCTATATTAGAACCCAACATATTTTCTTTTTTCTTGTTGTACTGTTTAATGACCAAACATTAATATGTCAGCTTTGTAATTTATGATACACCATACTATCCATAAAACCGGTGACCGAATGATAATTAGAAATAAAACTAAACCTTTTTAATAACTATTTTCTGATGTTAATATTCTCCCTAATAACCAGAATTCACACACAAGCACTTCAGCTATTGACTCCTGTATATTAAGCTACACCAGATCGTAAGTTTTTGGTCGAAGTAAGTATCACTATATATATATCATATCAATAACCTTTCAGAGATAACCGTTCTTGTTAACAATGTGCGAATTAAACTTGCTGGACACCTTTATTTACATTCCATTTGTTCTGCAAACGATATTCAATTAACAAAATCCTTCGCTTCGTTAACTGTATTTTCTGAATTCATGCCTCCATATCTCCGATGTCTTTGCCGTCTTTAGCACCTATAAATGAGGTAACTCGACACTTCAAACTGTCAGTGGATATTCATTCGGGTAGTTCACCCTTTGCATATCGGATTTTAAGACTGTTCATAATCGAATGTACAAGAGACGACTATTATATAGTATGGGGAATCGCGTTATCGTTGCGTAAAGAGGGAGAAATTGCTCTTTTAGAGCGATTGTGTTTGTTTGTAACAGATGACTCTCTATCTGTCCGATGAACATGCGTTAAGGAGAGTAAATGTGAAGAAAAATGGTCGACATTTTGGTTAGTTTTGTTGATATAAATAATTTGGGAAAATGCCATGCGACAATAGAATCATATTGCGCATGCCTAAAGACATAGTCCTTATCAGTTTACAATTACTCACTCCAACATACAAAAGACATAACATGTATCTGTAGCAGCAATCGGAGCTCTTCGGCAATTTCCGACTGGCCGGATAAGTTTGACCCGTCAACATCACGCCAAATTTAGAAAAAAAGGTGGTTAAATAGAATTGAAAATTTCCTTTTTATACTTTTTGACTTGTATATCAAAGCGTAATCAACATACCTTGTCATTGGGTAATTGTCAGTTGCAAGTTAAACTAACTATGAAAAGCGTTTTTAATCATTTTAACACATTCGTACGAAGCAACTTTCGAAAGCAGCCAGCAAAAGAAGGTCTGACACGTTACGAGCAACGTCTTATTTAATTTATATCTGCACTTGGTTTTATCCCTTAGAATGCTGGTTAAATCTCTAAAATTAGATTTTTGTGTCGTCTACCTTCCAAAAAAACTTAAAGAACTGTTTGATTTTGATGAGGAAAGATACTTATAGAAGCAAACAGGTTAGATAACAGGCCAGCCGCCAAATTACTTGGCGGCTGGGCTGGATCTAACCTGTTTGCAAAAGCATGAAGTCGGTTCCAGCACTATAAGAGTGTTAACCGTAATGATTGTATCCCGTGAAACCGTGTCGTATCTTTGCATAATGGTGCCTTCATTTCGGAACCATCACAAAATCTTAATTAACGGTTGGCCAACTTATTTCCCCGTTTTGAAAGACTTCGTCTGCTCTACGATGCAGAAGAATGGTTTTATACATTTCAACTGTATCTTTTATTACATAATGAATAACATTTTAGGGAAGTTCACTCACATAAAATATAAACACAAATTGAAATTGTGGACTCGCAAAGTGTACACAAATGTATTACCTTTTACAAATATATGACAAATAAAAGCCGAAAGCATCGACGGTCGATGATTGTAGAACAGTATTTGCGGTACACCACAAGATGATTTGTGTTTCCATAAAAGAAACTCTAACTAGATGTTTAGTAGCTCTATTCTACAACTGTTTGAGCATGGGAACACTTAAAAAGTATTGAAGGATGTCCGAATGTTTTTACGGACACCTGTGCAAAATATTGAGGCATTATCACTGATAATTCTGTAACTTTTTCATGTAAAACGGCAGTAAAATGCGGGTGGTGAAAAAAGGGTAGATAAGAAACGGGCAGTCATTCAAAGTGTATATTCCTGTGATACCCAGTGTCAATCATTGGAAAGTTCATTCCCCTTTAAACACCCAATGAACAACTTGTTTCGTGACTGGATGAGGAACAGAAAGAAAAACAATGAGGGATTCCTGTACGTTCTCCTTTTCACAATAGTTTCAAATCTATCAGAGGAAGCTCCTCAAAAATTTCATAGTAAGTACACTATAATTGCTAAGTTTATATCTTATTAGACTCACCCCTGGTTCATTTGTGTGTACATTTAATGTGCGTGTAGTTGAAGACGAAAGAAACAACATTGGACTAGAGATAACTCGTTAAAAATGAAACCGTCTTATAGTTTTGATACAATGGTGTCCCCACAATAAGATAATTGACTTCTTTTCCACTTAAACACTCGTGAAGTCTGTGTTGCGAGACGCATAAATAGTATGATCTCAACATGCTGGTCTCATGCTACAAACTCTTAGTATCCAACCCTTTCCCAAACACCAAATTTTCGACAATCCAAAATTGAAAGAGTTTGCAGACGACACTTCAAAATGTGATGGAAATAATCTTCTGATAGGGCAAAACATTGTGGGAACAGGAGAAATTGCTCGTTAAGCGCAAATTTTTCTTTTACCACAATGTTTTCCAGAGACGTCTGCAACAAAGTGGCCAAGTCTCGTTATTGTTTGGTAATGGGTTAAGTGAACTAGCATTGTTGCGTTTAAGCACACCATGCATTGCGTGGGTATACATAATGTTACCTTCATGTCATATATAATACGACCGGCCAATAAATCCTTGGTAGAGAATAGTATTCGAAATCATAAATTGTGATATAAAAGGGAAAATTGTTCATGGTGAGTAAATTCCCCTTTTTGTCACAATCGTTTGAAAATATTATTAAACAGACATATTTTAGGAGTTTTCCACACCGATGGAAAACTGTATTGTTAATTATATATACGACATAGCTTGTTCAAGAGAATGAAAGGGGGACTTTACCCTTTCCTTCATATGTACGTCTTTTACGCAGAGATCTTGCGGAACAATCGAGAAAAAAATAGAAGTTCCTTGGAATTTTTCGCTTTTTATTGTTAGAAATAAAGAAAAAATATGAAGAAAAAGCACACCTGAAATCATTCTTCATGGTATTCGTCTGCTGCCGTTCGTTCAATTTGGATCAGCCATAAATCCAACGTGTAAGAATGAATCCACCCATCCGTCTCTCGTTGTCATAAATAGAACATACTGTAACCTGTATGAAATAGTACATCAGTTACAATTAACCTTTAAAACGGGCAACGGCTTTTCGGATGTTAATACAGACACAAGGTAGGGGTCTTTATATATGTTATTGTAAACAATGGTTTTGTTGAGTTTCTCGGCTAATTACGGAGTGTCTATATTTGATACTCAGTCTTGAGTATTTCTTTTAGGTAGCTAAGCTTGAGCGAGGTCTTCCAACATTACTTTTTGATCGGGCATCAATAATTAACTGAGGAGCTGTCCATGCGATGTGAATCTTTTTCTGTTATCAAAATCGTTAAATTATAGTTTTCTATGTATCCTTTTGTTGAATTCTTAAGAAGAAAAGCTGTAGTGTTTTGTTGGAACGAAATCTCATTCCTAGCTATTATAAAACAACTACCAATAATTTGACCTTGGTCGTTGTATTGTATCGTCAATGTTCTTGAACTGTTGATAATTTTGTTTTTTTTAGTAATTGAGTGACAATCGTATCGATGTATCGATGCCAATTAACCTCTTGGTCCATGGATTCTTGATGTGTCTGCTATATTACTTTGGGTAATATAGGGATAGCATTACGACTGGTTATCACAATGGTAGTAATGGCTCCCCAATATGGCTCTCAGAGTAATGTAGGAAAAGCATTACGACTGGTTATCACAATGGTAGTAATGGCTCCCCACTATGGCTCTCTGGGTAATATAGGGATAGCATTACGACTGGTTATCACAATGGTAGTAATGGATTCCCTCTATGGCTCTCTGGGTAATATAGGGATAGCATTACTGGTTACAATGGTAGTAATGGTTATCGCAATGGTGGTAATGGCTTCCCTCTATGGCTCTCAGAGTAATGTAGGAAAAGCATTACGACTGGTTATCGCAATGGTAGTAATGGCTTCCCTCTATGGCTCTCTGGGTAATATAGGGATAGCATTACGACTGGTTATCACAATGGTAGTAATGGCTTCCCTCTATGGCTCTCAGAGTAATGTAGGAAAAGCATTACGACTGGTTATCGCAATGGTAGTAATGGCTTCCCTCTATGGTACTCTGGGTAATAGAGATAGCATTACCACAAGAAACGCTAATTTCAGGTGAAAATGGATGAAACTGGTTAGGATCAAATGAATGTTGCGACATGACTGAAAACAATGGTTAAATATATCGATTAACCTCATACAATTCCATGTTCCCACAGATGCCATATGATGGTTACCCCACCAGGCCGGAGACAGTCGACACGTTGTCCGGTTCATTCACATACCGCTCGTACGAGCGCGAACACGCAAACACCGAGCTTCTCTCCAGCTCCAAAAACAATGGCGTCAGACACAGGTCGGACAGCGAAATTAGCGCCACATCGGAATCAAAGCCGCTGGTTCAGAAGAGTATCAGCACGGCTCAGAGTTTCGTGACGCAGACAAATCGACAGAAGGTGCTGGTGATGCTGGCGTGTATATACTTACAATTCGCCGCGTTTGGTCTGGTTGTAGCGTTTGGAGTTATCTATGTCGAGCTGATTGATGCTTTTGATGCTTCGAGGGCTGATGCTGCTTTGATTCAAAGTATATATATGGGAGCAACTTTAGGTAGGTTGGGGAGAGTTAACATGTAGTCCATATGTAGGCTTGCTCGCTATTTTACCTTTTTTGTAAGAAAATCGTTAGCTATTTGGTCTGCTATAGGTAACATGCAAATATATTTATGATTCAATTGAAACGAAAACTGAGTTAAATAGACACGCATGTATTCTCTGTTTTAGAGAAGTTATGAAAACAGCAATTTTTGTATAATAAATATATTTTTTTCAAACAATTAGTCAGTATTGCATCAAACATTTTGAAAGGATGTAAAACCTTGAAACTGAACGCAAGTCATGTAGAAAGTTCATGATGTAAACTGCCTCATGCGTAATGCGTCCTTATACTCATGAATAGCACTTCGGGGGCTTAATAACATAAAAATCACGGATGCGGTAGTATATAAAGTATCTAGATATTTCATACCGTTTTAGTATGCTGACTCCAACTTATTTCGAAATATATAAAGCTGATAAATTATGCTTAGTCTCATCTTAGGTTAACCGTTTCCCCTTATCAATGTGACAAATTGAAATTTGAAAAGATTGTGGAAAAAAAGAGAAATGCTGATACAAAAAATCCGACTTATTAACATGATTTTAGTGTGTATTCTATTATCCATTTTTTATAACATCTAACCATTTTCATTATTGAAATCGATAAATAGCTGTCTACTCCCAAATTCTTGGTTCATGGAAAGGCTAGCATTCCCTGAACTGTGTACATATGCACCGAAGAATTTAGAACACGACTGGCATGTTGTTATATATCAAGTTTATGAACGTGAGCATGAATTAAGCGATTATCAGCTAACATCATTAAATCGCCCATACCAACTGCAACGATATCAATATACATTTATCTTTGCTGGACTCTTCTTGGTTTACGTTCATGAATTTTACTTAATACTCCTTTAAAGAGAAAATGAGAAACTATATAAAAAGCAACAAATCTGATTGGAAACCTCTGAAGCCTTGTGTCAGAAAGTTAGAATTGGTTTTTCACCAGCAAGTTCTCATTTTGTTACAGTATTTTATAAACCATCTACTGCAATCGTGATAGATTGTAAATACGTGAAAGAAATGATAAAAACTGTTTCAAGAAAAATTCGGACTCAAATGAATGAAGATGAACTCCATGTGTTGATATATGTACGATATACCCGCTGCATCTTTCAGTTGTAATTAAGTCATTGTAACCCTAGTATTGTATTCTCTGTTGAGCATCCGATGAGCATGTTTCGAGCTCAAAACAGTTTATCTTCTTTTTTGTTTATACCAGGCGGTGGTGTGTTGTTTACAAAGGTTCTAGAACGATACAATACAGGGACATGCGTCGTGGTCGCGTCAATTATCGGCACAGCAGCACTAGCCGGAAGCGCATACGGTGAAAACGTCGCCACTCTAGCCGTCCTCGAGGGCGGTATACTGGGTATCGTGATGAGCTGTAACAACCTGGCGTCATATGTGACCGTCAGCAGAACGTTCACGTCAAACCGGAAGTTCGCGTTGGGGATTCTAACGTTTGGGTCGACGTTCGGCCAGATTACCGTACCGTTCATAACGTACGCTCTGATTGACGCTTATTACTGGAGCGGCGCCGTGCTGGTACTGAGCAGCTTGGTCGTACTGAACTGCGTCCCGTGTGGCCTGATCATCATGGCGTCGGAAAACACGCCTTCAACGGACCGCGGTAAAACGGGGGATGAGTCGACGTCAAAGTCGACGGCGTCTCTATTCAAGGACCCACTTTTCCTCTTCTACGTTTTCATGTACCTGATTTTCCTGACGTTTAACCCGGTGGAGCAGTGGTTTTCCGCCGATCTCGCCGTGATGAAGGGATTCTCGTTCGAAGCGGGATCATCGCTACTCTCCGTCAACGGCGGTGCGGGACTTGGCGGACGATTTCTAGGAAGCTTCCTAGTTAAGATATTCAAAAAGGCCCGTCCCGAGCCCTACTTGATCGGTGCTTTCTGCGCGTGGACCGTCGCTCACGTATCGATATATTACGCACCCGAGTACTGGCTGATGGTCTTGGCCATGGTGCTGCGCGGACTCTCGGCGGGAGTCGCCATAGCAATAATTCCCGCCATGCACATCGAGCTGAACGGCGTGGAACATTTCGCCACGACTGTGGCCGTGTGTAACTTTATCGGTGGTACTGGGGAGATCCTCGGTGGCTATATTGGGGGCTACACGGTGGACGTAACGGGGGATTACGAGCTGATATTTATCATAGCCTCGATATCAGCCGCCTTTTGTGCCCTCAGTCTAGTCGTCGTGTATGTTGTGTTGGGGAATCGGAGGAAACATGGAGTTCTTCACTGAAGTTCATTTTTGTTCTCGGCGTTTGATGGCGTTACCCGTACGTTACAATCGCTAGATAACGCACATCATACCGATGGTTCAATGCAAGACTATAGTGAGTCCTTAACATACGTTAAGCACTTACTAAAGTATTGCATTGGATACTTGATATAAAATCTACTGTACTGAAAATATTAAATGTTAGTAAAATATAAAAACAAAACAGACATGTTTGACAAGTGGAATTCCCTGGTATATGTATAGAGGATGTATTAAAACACTAAAGGACAATCAGTTCACTTGTCAGAAAGAAGTCTATAAAATGGATTGATTTATATTTCGTTTACAAGATATGAAGTTGCACACAAAAATTTGAACAAGAAAGTTATGGGGTATGGTAAATTCCCTAACATTGTAACTCAGATTACATGTATAAAGTTTTAATTTATTACCTTCTGTAGTTAATGATTCGAAAGTGTTATGCCTTCGCGGCCTAGGCCAGTAATATAATTCTCCTCTTAGACAAGCTTTGGTCACTTATTCATGGCCCGACTGTAATACTACTATATATGGATTTTAAATCGCGTCAACTTTATTGCAGTTATGTTGCGATCCCCGACGCCTAATGGTGGAGGAAGACCCTTAATCAACTACCTGATCAAGTCGGGTAGAACCATCGCATTCCACAAGTCAGTTGGGACTACCTCTACCTCTCACGAGAATACAAATGCCGTCCCCGGGATTTGAACCCACGCCGAAAGGGCCATGTGATTTTAAGTATTCTAACCACTAGGCAACGGGGATGGGAAATATAGCTCTCCTTATTCTTCGAATAATCGAACTAAAACTTGTTCCCTTCACTCTTATGTTTGTAAGGTGCCCAAGAAAGACCACTCATGAAATATTTCATACTCTTCACAGATGGAACATGGAATAGTCTCTCTCTCCCTCCCTCTCTCTGTCTCTCTTGTCTCTGTCTCTGTCTCTGTCTCTCTCTATATATATATATACCTTTCACGGATTATTTTGTTATTTCATGGCTTACATCAAATAAAACAGACTTTGCAAATTTCACTTTATTTATTGCACAACTATTTCTTGTAAACAATCAACATAATATGTTTATAACACAGATAATAGAACACGCTTTTTAACCTGCAGACGGTTAATTGCTTGTTTTAACCCCTCCCCCCCCCATTCATTGAATTGATAATTAATAATAAACAAAAAAAAGTCTTCTCTTTTTAAGCAATTCATAAATTAAATTTATTTGCACCAAGATTTTACCCATTTCTCCTAATTGGACTTTATGATAAGTCAAACTTGAAATCAATATCAGGCGGCAAAATCCAAAATAATGATCACCATTTAATCAAAATGGGAACACATGTAAGCATAGAAAAATCTGGTCATGATGATCTAAATACACTTTTATGTCATTTTACCAACTCCCACAGATAAGTGTTTTTTTATACTTGTCCACATTTTCAGAGCAAAAAAAAACAAAATATTTGTGACACTGGGGAGAAAACATGGTGACTAAAAAGCTTGTTAAATCTTCCTCTGCGGAAGTATGGTTTCTAAAGTATGCTTCTGTGGGCTCCTTAACACAGTTTGGTGTGAAAAGCCAATTTTCCTTTGTTGGACTCATACATCTATATGGGATTTTGAAACTGATCCAAATTGAAAGCAAAAATAGACAATAAAAGCAAACATGAAAATTACATATTTTCTTTATGAGTGAAACATTGGGTAGAAAGCAGTGCGCAAAAGCAATACTGATACAAACTTTTCAAATGAACCTTGTTTTCAAAAAGTTATGATTTGTTTAGTTTCAGCTTTTAATGATGAAACAAAAAATAAATAAAATAGTTACAAGAATGGACTAATTATAATTTAAAGCAAACAATTTTGTGTTACAAGTATATCCTTCATTTACATACTACTTATAGATTTCAAAACATCCAGCACTCTCTGAAATCAAATACAAACAAGCTGCTATCATCATGAGAGGCACACCAAGGTTCACTATTATGAGTATGTCTTCAAGCAAAGGCGGCCTTTCAAAGGAACCACATGATCATCTACAATCTACATGTAACTTGAGAGTTTATCTATGGTAGTTTGTTGTAATCATAAGAGGTACACCATGGGATTTGAGGAATGTGTTTCCATACAAAGGTCAGCATTGAACAGAGGCAATCTCCAGCACACAAGTGTTTATAGCATTGAGAGTTATCCAGCTTTGGCAACAATTGTCTATTGTAGTTTGTTGCGATCATGAGAGGTACACCAAGGGAACTTTTGGAGTGTGTGTTCCAACATCTGTCTATTGTAGTTTGTTGCGATCATGAGAGGTACACCAAGGGAACTTTTGGAGTATGTGTTCCAACATTTGTCTATTGTAGTTTGTTGTGATCATGAGAGGTACACCAAGGGGACTTTTGGAGTGTGTGTTCCAACATCTGTCTTTTGTAGTATGTTGCGATCATGAGAGGTACACCAAGGGGACTTTTGGAGTGTGTGTTCCAGCAATTGCCATCAACAAAGGGAGATCACTGACATCAAATCTGAAATCAACATTTACAAACACATTTATGCAAACTAATTCAAAAAGAATTATCGCAACACAATGTACTGACAACTGGTTTTCAGCATTTGTCAATCAATGATGAAGATGATTATGGTTAATTTATACTTAATAACGTCCTGGTGATTTTGAACACAACTTGGATTATTCATTGAGTAAAATTGAAAAATTGAGAGAAATGCCTCCTATAGTTTTATATATCATTACTGGTATGTCATCTCATTAGTTGTATGTAATCTCCTGATAGTTGTGTTTGATAAAATGCTGCCAATTCTTTTAACCCACAACTAAGTAAAACACATCATCATGAACTTAAGAATTATCAAATTAGAAGAATTATTTAACAAAAGTAAAGAAGGTAAAAAAAATGTGGATACATACCAAGGGTTCAATGCAAGACTATAGTAAGTGTTTCATAAACATGAAGCACTTACTATAGTATTGCACTGAGCCCTTGATAAATACAGACAATAGAAACATGTACATACCCAAACATGTCCTGCAGTTCTTTGATATTACTGTGTTTGGTTCTCTTTATATACTCTGCCAACATCTTACTTTTAAAATAGATTTCTTGAAGTCTGTCTTCTAAATGCATTATGCACTGAAAATAAAAATATAAAAATCATCAATAAATATCCATCGTCTGACTGAGTACCAAAATATTTAAGTCGTTAAAAAGAAAACACTTATAATATGCAACAAGATGCTCCTGAATATAGATTTTCGACAAAATTCTGACCAATTATTTCTTCTATTTTGTCAGTTTGTTTTCAAAGGACAGCAGAAATTATAGAAAACAAAAGGTGAATTTGAAACAGCTACAAATACTTGTGGATATTATTTGTTTAATTAGCAGGTCAAATTGCTTTTGTAAGTGGTACATTATATCGTAGCAATAAAGGTTAACTGTACATGTACAAGTCATGACATGGAATTTCTTCCCACAATGTTTTCTGCCCTATCATAAAATTATTTTCCAATTTCATCACAACTTGTAGTGCCGTCTGCAAATATTTTCAATTTGGGACAGTCGAAATTTTTTGTTTGGTAAATGGTTAAGATTCTTTCTTAAGGTCGTCCTCAGGTAGGGGCCGGAACTTTTCTGTTTAATGGGACCAATGTATACCATGACATATTTTAGTCAGATTACGAAAGAATAAGTTTCAAAATGACGGATAAAGGTAATTCTACCTTAAACCAGTAGTTTATCCATCTGCCAGTTCTTCATCAAGGAATTATACTTAGATAAAGGGTCATCAAGATATAACTAAACATGTTGAAAGCGTCTTAAAGAATTGAAGAAACAATAAAAACAAGCTCGAAATTTCTATTGCCTTAAACTCCATCAGTCATTAACATTATCATACACTTTAGACACTTACAAATTCCGGACTCATCTTTAACTTCCACATGCTTTGTACGGTATTTATAAGATTTGTGACTAGTAACGAGGGCTCGGCTAACTGGGGTTCCTTGTCCGTCCTGTGCTGGGAGCTTTGGGTGTGGACCGTCCTGAAAAATAAATCAATTAACTCATTATAGAACCTTAATTGGCTAGTCAGTAGAGTGTCTGAGGCATGTAAACAGATTTGCAGTTTTTGACTCAAACTCTGCCAACCAACCTTCTCAACTTTTTTATGACATACCAAATTCATTTTACATTTCAACAATCTTTCACCAAATAAACAGCAACTTAACATTTTGGTGTAATGAGTGTTGTATTATCTGAATTCCATGTTTTACATTAACAAGATCACCTCTCACCGGAGGTCCAGAGCCCTAGAACTAATCTACATTGCCTTACTCACTCAAGGTTATTTCATCTGTTAAAGCTTTTAGCTAAATTCTTTCATATGTACCATTTTCATTGATTTAGTTCTCTTGTGTCATTTTCAATGAAGTGATAACTTAACCCTTTACCAAACAATAATGCCATTTGACCAGTTTGTTACAGATGACTCTGGAAAACATTGTGGGAAAAGAAGAAATTGCTCTTAACAGGCAATTTTTTCTTTTCCCACAATGTTTTCTGCCCTATCAGAAGATAACGCTTTAAATTTATCACATTTGGAAATGACGTTTGCAAACCCTTTCAATTTGGGACAGTCGAAAATTTTGCGCTTGGTAAAGGGTAAAGTGGCATGTCACTTACCATTTCTCCGTATCTGCTACAACACACACTGCTTCAGCTATTGGTTCATCAAGTACAGAGTACTGTAAAATTAAAAAACAATAAGCTCACATTGAATTTTAAAAATGAATAAAATAAATCAAGTTTTTTCAAACATTGAATGTTCAACGTCATTGCTACCCCAAAATAACAATAATTTTATTTTTGTGGCTACATGAAGTCGAATAAAAAATTGCAAAAGGACATGCCGAAAAAAAGTCTCATGGGGTTTGAAGTCCTTCAAAATATCCATGGTTTAATAATACGAGTTAAGATGTAAATGAAGAAACATTGTTCTAACTGTTGCTTTTCATTTCGCCAGACATGACGTCATCTGCTGCAGATGCATTGAAATGTGTACATACAAGGGAAAGATAAAAAAAACAAAACAAACAATGACTATTGGTGACAGTCAAACAAACAGAACAAATCCATTGTAAATATGTATCCATGTAATCTAGATGAGCATGGTTTGTCTTTTATCTCTTAATATATCAATAGTTTTATCTAGTTACACATGACTTATCATCTCAAATTGAATCAGTTTACAGATAAAAACGGAAGTCTAAACAGAATTGGATGAAATGCATGAGGTTATACAAAAATAAATTGTTGTCAAAACAAAGTCTTTTAAGACAAGATAGAATTTTAATACATTTAAAAGACGTGGATACTCCTTGAAACTCCATATAGATTAATGAACTTACCTCTGTTGACATGTGGAGGTCTGCCTCCAGTTTGTCCTTATAGTTCTTGTCGGAGGTGCCGAGAAGTACAAAGTCTGACATGTAGTGATCAGAGTAATCTGCCAACAGTGATCGACCGAAATTCTTCTCCGTTTCCTTCTGACTGACACAGCAACAGTTTGGGTCAAAACTAAGAGATACAGAATCATAAAATTAAACCATTTAACCTTGAATAATTGTTAAGGAGTATATTCAAACCATTTATCTTATTTCAACGGTTTCTAAACCTATCATAATTCTGATGTTGAACAAATGAAATGCATTACAAAAGGATCATGAATAAGTTTTGAGGGTTCATGCAAGACAATAGCAAGTCCTTCACTAAACACTTTAATTCTGTAACTCAAAACAAACCTCAGTATATATTGATAATAGACAGAATGAGGTTAAACTTGATGGAGAAGACATAGGCTGGCTACCTTGTTTAAATAAACTCTAAATTTATCTTTCAAACTGCTCTGATCTTGGTAAAACCTTTACTAATTGCCTCTTTGGGCTAAAATTTAAAATAATAGCAACCGCAGACGATAAATTTGTTTGATTGACTTTTGTTTATAACTTTGTCCTAAATCATTGACAAAAATAATAATTGCTTGACAAAAGAAAATCCTTTTGTCCCAATTTAACAATACATTGATTTAATGCAAGACTTTGGCAAGTCCTGCAAGAACCTTGCTATGAACTTCCATCAGATTTCAAGTTTTCAATACGCATATAATCATCTCATATCATACCTTGGCATTGGTAGCTCCCTGCAGAATGCTCTTGGATCATAGAAGTCTGTATCTACGCTACCTGTAGATGACACATGTCTTCTTCGACCGAGCTCTGTCGGGGTCACTGGCCTTGAAAAGATAAAAAATAAAAACTGTCTTACAAAGAACAAATATAAGAATTACCAGTCTGTTGTAGACCAAAGGAGGTTTTTATTTTGTTTTCTATATAAAATATGTTTTCTTTCTTTACTTATAATGAGTAATCTATTTTCTAGGTAGAAAACATTTGACGAGAATTGACATTTTTATTCTGTCTCCTGTTTAAATTTCCATTGGAGCTCAGAGGAATTTTTCATACAGATAAATAATAACTATAATGAACTTTAAGTTGTGAGATAGGAAATGTGATAAACATCTAGACAAGAGAGGTATTTCCTTGCTAGCTTCATTATTGCTTCGGTAAAACCTATTTTATTCATACTAATTTGAATCAACCTATCAAGACAATTCATCACGGTACCTACAAAAAAGATTTATCCATTGGCTGATGGTGATAATCCATGCAACAGTCCGATAAGACCCTAAGTTCAGACCCATGAATACAATATGCCAATTTATTTTGACCTCTCTATCAATAATTTAGGATCTAAATACCTGCATCTTCCTGGAACATTTTTAGATGTTTCCGAAATCTGCCTGGAGAAAGAAAATCTTCTGTGTTTAAATGTTGGATCCCATGATCCTAATCTTGATCGCGGAGATTTCGGTATGTCCTTGAACTTTGGGTCCTCATTCAAGTCTCCGGAATTCAGATCTGGTAGCGATGGAGTCTTGTTTCTATTATCCTCCTTGTCGAATCCTGATTGGTTCCTGTGTCGACCAACAGACGGTAAATCAACCAATCGGTCCTCCTCACTTAAATCATCAATTGTTTTGGCCTCACTTCCATCATGAAAATATTCATCAAACATGCTATTACTTCCAGACTTCAGGTATAAAGATTTAATCTCATCCTTCGCTAGAGATGGGTTTATCAGATCACTGAGAGCTTTATCACTGCTTTCCAGGTTATTATTACAAGAACGACTCAAATGCTGAACACTGGCCTTTTCAGAATCTTTCGTGTCTAGTATAGACATTTTACACAGTTGATCATTGTCTGAATTGGTATGACTAGTCTTTTCTAACATAATTTGATTAGTTTTGTCTAATGTTGTTTGACTGGTTTTGTCTAACATTGTTTGACTGGTTTTGCCTAATATTGTTTGACTGGTTTTGTCTAACATTGGATGACTAGGAGTGTTCTCCTTGTCAGACACATTCAAAGTAAGGTTTAAATTGTTTTTCTTTTTCTGCATTTCACTTTGACACTGTTTGTTGATAGAGCAGCAATGCCTTTTAGTGGTACACGTTCCATGAGGGTTTGTTGCAGAGCAAGAACAGTTGTTTTCAACATAGAACACACTCTTCCCAACCTTATGCTCCGCACCCGTCAAACTTCTGTTGTTAAGACACTTAGAACATGGTTCCAGGTTTTCTTGTTGAGATTCTATTTCACTAGATTTACTCATGGAATTCTGATTGATATATTTTTTGTCTAAGGAATTCTTCTCTGAGAGAAGTGAATCGAGAGGTAATGAATGAAAGATGGGTGATGAGGAAGAGAAACGGGGACATTCAGCAGTAGGGGTGGGTGTCGCCGGCACAAACCTCTTTTCACTATCACAGGGGGTCTCTGGCTCAATGTTCTTAATATAAGAGTCCAGACTCTCCATTTCAGAGTTTTCCAAAATGTCACTGCACCGGATGAAATAACTGAGAACATAAAGTAACTTTTTGACTAGGTCAGCTTTCTTTCCAACAACTATTGTTCTTGATAGTTTGAGAGGAAATCCTATAGCACCATATAAGTCCCTGCAAAAAGAAGATAACAGTTTATATGCTGTTGGCTAAATGCCATGTTTTAATAAAATTCAATTGAAATTTCACAATATTAACACTAATAGTGCTGGAACTGACTTAATACTTATGCAAACAGGTTGGATCCAGATCAGCCTCCAAGTGAATTGTCAACTGACCTGTGATCTAACCTGTTCGCTACTCTAAGTATCTTTCCTAATCACAATGAAGCAAAAATATAAGGTTCTGGAAAGAAGGCAAGACAAAAATCAATTTTTAAGAAAATCACCCATAATTCGAAGGGTTAATCAGATGGGTCTGCTGCATAGATGTTCAAACTCAACTTTTTCAGGGAAATGAGGAAGAAAGAATATTATTCTCAAATATTTTTGCTTGAACCCATTACCAAACAATAACGTCATTAAACCACTTTGATGCAGATGACTCTGGAAAACATTGTGGGGAAAAAGAGAAATTGCTCTTGATGAGCAATTTCTCCTTTTCCCCACAATGTTTTCTGCCCTATCCAGAAATTATTTTTCGATTTAATAACGTTTTTAAATGTCGTATGTAAAGGCATTTGGAAAAGGGTTAAAATGATGCCAAAAACTCCCTGAAAAACTGCATAATTTGAAGTAAATCCTGAGCGGTTCAACTACATAAAGCACATCCAGGATAATAATTTATCACAGATGCGTCATAAAGCCCTGTTTCTCAATTTCTCAGTAACATAAATGAACACTTACGATAGCTGAGCCCACAGTGGATTATAAGGGTGTGATTTGGCCAATGTATCCACCCACTTCGCTGAGTGTTTCTCCAGATATGTGTCGGAGGGCTTACCCCCTGCAGGTATCACAGTTGGTACCCAGGCAAGATGGTGTGTTAATACTGCAGTGACCAGGGTACTCATGAAACTGAAAAATAGGATTTTACATTGTCATTGGATTCAATTGGAGTTTGATTGGATTTAATAAGAGTTTGATTGGATTCAATTAAGAGTTTCAATTAAGAATTTCAGACTGGTCATTGGAACTAATCATGTTGTTTGAAGTTCAGTGCAAAGAATTCTTAAAAAACTAGTGAATGATCCAATGCATAAATGTATTAATCATTTTTCGAGTGACATCACTCAAAGTAAACATTACATAAGATATATTGCCTATGCATTGTACATTTAGAGAAAGCCCTGTGAAAAATTCTTCGCTCCATGGAAAAAAAAACAGAGCCTTAATTTTTATATGTTTTGAGTAACTTGTAGCAAACAACAGAAACAAGGCCTTTAAAGTGACTAAACAAATAGCCAATAACAAAAGCTGTCAAAAGACAGCTAAACACTGCATTTCTCACATCATTCACAAATATCTCACACATCATGGGGGGCAAAACTGCATTTTATCAAACATTGCTTTAGAGAACTTCAGCTGCTTCCGTTGAACTGCATGAAAGTCATAACATATTATGACGGAAGAGAGTTATGCCAACAATAAAGTTGCATAATACAGATGCTATGCAAATCAACCTTTTTCTTGGCAATAGAGCTTTGTATTGGAATTTGTATACTCACTAATTGGTACTCTTCCCATCACACTTGGATGCAAGGCCAACAAACTCTTTCAGGAATCTGTCACACAGCATGTATCGGTAACTACTGTACGACATCATGTTCAGCCATATTGGATCTGGCAACCGTTTGGCTGTGTACAGGTCATTGATGGAACCTCGGAAATTCTCAACGGCCTACAATCAAATTGTTTTTCAAATACATCAAAAAAGAACAGAATGAAAACCAGGTTTGTCATTTATTTCTGGAGTAAGAGGCAAACTTTTGATTTGAGGAGACCAATGAAGCAAACACTCAACAAAAATAAAGCGTTACTTATGACCACATATCACATTTTTCGTTATTTGAGCAAAATAATAAATTGCTTGATCAAAAGTCTGTAGGACTGACCATATAATTTGTCCACTTAAACAATATTGAGACTAATGCAAGTGTTAAGCAATAACAGAAAATAATCATTTAGTGTACAAAACTTTTTTCTCTGTTGTATTGGATATAAAGCAAAGAGACAAAAGAAGAGATTACTTTTGTCAAAAATTGTGATCACAATTTTAAGTGTTAAAGTGTCTTTCAAAATATCAGGGAAAATTTTGTATAAAACATTTCAAAAACTGTGAAGTCATCTTATGAGAGAATATGAGTTTTCATAATAAAGTGTTTTACCATTTAATCCTTAGAATACTGGGTAATCTTTCTAAAAATAGGTTCTTGTGTCGTCAACTTTCTCAAACCTTATATATCTGCTTAATTTTGACAAAGAAAGATTCTTAGAGTAGCAAACAGGTTAGATCACATGCCAACTGCCAATTAAAGCCTTGATCCAACCTGTTTGCATAAGCATTAAGTCAGTTCAAGAAATGTTAGGGTTCAGATATAAATCAATGAGCACAACAGGGGAAATACAATCCTTATCTAAAAAATCTACTGTTACCTTTATCATCTCAGTCAGGAACAAATTCCGTTTTCCAGAATAATACGCCTTTTCCACGTCCATCCTCATCTTTTCTAAATGACCCTCAAACAGTGCAATGTGAGAGAAGAAAAAGTTCTCAAAAAGCCTGGAAAAAGAAATGTTCTTCCTGTAAAAAGTCTCTTAACCCATTGCAAAACAATAACAACATTTGACCAGTTTGTTGCAGACGACTCTGCAAAACATTGTGGGAAAAGGAGAAATTGCTCTAAACGAGCAATTCAATGTATAAGAAACAGTGGTGTGTTTCAACTCCCTTAATCACACATAGGCAAAATAATATGATGAGAGAGGATACTTACTAAAAACAATAATCCATCTCTTCAATAGTTTCCAAAAGAACAAATCTCTCGATAAGCAGTGAAAACCAAATCATAACATACCTGTTAGCCTCTGCACTCTTCTCATCCATTGTACCGAATATAATTCCCAAGGCCATCTTACACTTTTTTGATTTCAAAGTAACTGGTGTCTGAGAATAGAAAATGTTTGAATATTAACAATTCTCCCAGACTTCTCTTCTCAAGATATTTGAAGAATTGGAAGTAATTTTTAAAAACAAGCAATAAAGTAAGAATTGAAAAATACAGACACATTGATAGTAAGCATGGTACATACTTCTTTTACTCTTTACTCCCTACAGCATTTGTAACCAGCAAAACTATTAGCGACAGCTGGAATTTTTTAGATCCTTTCTTGACTATTGTTTTTTTAGACCTTCCATTGACAGCTCTTCCTTATTTACGTTTAAACAAATAGCCCTTGGTTATAAGGTCTTCAGCAAAAGCTTAAGACATTATCATTAAAAATGTCGAAAATTTTCATTTGTATAATCAAATCCTTCTTTTCAACAATGATTGTATCCATTACGGAGAAAATCTTTAAGAATAAATAATTATTCATTTATTAATATGAGTTTTACATAGCATCAACATTATTTCACTTATGTTGCGATGGCCGACTCTTAATGATGTAGAAAGTTCCAATACTCAACTAAAACCATCAGCATTCCATAAGTCAGTCAGGAGACTAGCTCTAATGAAATCCAATATCCCTCACCAGCATTTGAACCCACACACAGAGGGGGCCATGTAATTTCAAGTTCTGTACTCTGACCACTAGGCCCCCTGTATCAATAACTTATAATTGGGCATACCAAATCATTCACTGAGGTGCACCATGGACTCCATAAAACAGAATTCATGGGTGAAAGTTTTCAAAAGCCTGAAATCTCTAGTTCTTTATCCTAAGAGAAGACATGTTTGTTATGTAGTTATATTGGGACAAAAAGTCTCGAAATCCTGAAACTCAGGAATCATCCTGAAGACTTCACCCATCAGAATGTACATTGAGGTGAACTACAGACTCAACAGAACAGAACATACCTCTACTCCGAGAGAATCCTGCATGCTTGATCTCCTCTTCATACTACCAAGACTTCCAAACGAATGAGCCTGGTTCCGATTCAATCTCCGTTCCATGGGTAAACTGTTATAACTGCTGCCTGGAGATACAGGTTGGTAGCTGCCACTGGAGTTTACTGCAAACAAAAGGGATTACATCAAAAATAAAAAAGGTTACAGCTTAGTTTACCTTACCTTATGTGTTTTACATTGATTGAGAAGGAAGCCTAAAGCTTGTTCAAAGCTACTCTCGATGACTGCTGCCTGGGTACTAAACTAGTACCAATACCTAGGGGTAGGATTCAAAAGTAAATTCTCTTCCAGATATGATTAATTAAACAATTATCCAACTAAAGCTTTTTTTGCTTCGTTGGATAATTGATTTTTTCTCCTAGAAATCAAATAGACATATTTTTTAGAAGTTTACATTAAATATTGGCAGAACCTTGAAATGATCAAGGTCATCTCTTATGTATATATATTTTATTCAAGATATCGTTAATAGAGCATTCAAGAAACAACATGTGACAAAAAAAGAGAAATTGCTTGAAGAGCAATTTCTTTTTGTTGCAGTGGTATCTTTCTATCATTTTTGGTTTTGTAAAGGCATTATTGAGTTATGTGCTCTTACATGAATCCCTACCGCTGTCCTCATCCATCATTTCTGTGCTCTTTGAAAGAGGTAACCGACTGTATATAGGGACATCAACAGGAACACTTTGGGCTGAAAATAGAATAATTCAAGGAATGAATGAAAAGTGTTTTAAGGCACATGGGCAGCTTTGGTCATTAAGCGCTTTCATGATGGGAACAAACATATATTCAAATATAAATAGGCTAAACTAGAATCATTTAATAGGAATATCACAATTCTCTTTGACTAAGTAGATTGATGAGTTTGAACTGAAAGTAAAATCATTTTTATGTAATTAAGATGTCACAATTTGATATGAGTAGTTACATTGAAGCTTTTAGAAATAGTTTTGTTAGAAAATTGATTAATTCAGTTGATAATAAAACACCACAACTTATTTTTTGACTAATTGAATTGATGCTTTCAGCTAATTTTGAAAATATTTCAGTTGTATCACAATTTGTGGAAAAAAAAGGGGAAAAAAACCAAGTTCAGTTTTGCTTATCATCACCATTTATACCCTCTTGAACACTGTAGTTAACAGAGAAATGTCATATTTAGAGTAACATATTCTATTTTTGATTGATCCTCAAGATGAGCAATGGCACAGGTCACGTAAATAATCTTAACTCACCAAAACTTGACCCTTGACCTTTATTCTCCAGTGAAATCGGTTTTGACATGTCTGGAACACTTGAATAGCTGCATGGTAAACTCTCTCCATCCCTATGTAAAACACCAATAGCACACATTATGGTTATTATGAATAAATGAATGTAAATTATTTGGTATAATATCATGTGTACCATTCACATCTTCTAAAATCTACTACTGTTTTCAAATTGGACTCATCTGTAATTCCATGAGAACAAAATATGACAACCATCCAATGCACCTTTTCCTATATTGTATACAACTCAGTCTAACTTGTGTTAAGCAGCCAACCTGCCTTAAACAGTCACTACAGAAAATCCCATTGTTAGATTTATAGTGTAATTCAATTTGTGTTAAGCAGCCAACCTGTCTTAAACAACCAATTTACTCTGTCCCATAGGTTGGCCTCTTAAAACAAGTATGCCTTTAAATATAATATTGTTGCCTAAAATAGCTGCACAACACACTCAGAAATTGTAAACTAAAAGTTTTCTTAACCATAAAAGAGCATCATTCAGCAATAACATGATTTGATACAGAAATGATAAACAGCAATATGTATGCCGTATTTTGTAATTCACTGGTCCAAATTGACAAACTAGCAGCAACGGACTTAACCCTTTACCAAATGCCAAATCGTTGATGTCCCAAATTAAAAGAGTTTGCAGACGACATTTCAAAAATGAATGGAATTAAAAAATAACATCCTGATGGCGCAGAAAATTTTGTGGGAAGGAGAAACTGCTCATTAATGGCAATTTCTCCTTTTCCTACAATGTTTTCCAGAGTCTTCTGCAAAAAACTGGTCAAATGTCGTTATTGTTTGGTAAAGGGTTAAGAAACCAATGTCATAAAAGAACCGGTCACTTTTAATGATGGTAATGAATATTGTCTCTTACAGTGAGGAGAGCCTTTTTGGTTTCTCTGGGATAAACACTTTGGTAAGCATCAACTTCGGAGGTGATCTAAAAAAGGAGAAAATTTAATGTATGAGGCGACATGCACTCAGAAAGTAACATGGGTGGATATTCAAGAATTTCAAAATCCTGATATCCTAAAAAGTCATTCTTTCTATATCCTAAGTCACATGATTTCTTAGGAACAAACAGTCTATAATCCTGAAAATCAGGAAAATTACATAACACTTTAACTTTAGAGAACAGCTTCAATCTTTTACCCCATTCATGCAGTGTTCAGTCTCGTTCTTGAAACTTTCTGGAATAACTCTCGATTAATTAGTGAATAAAAATCAAACATGCTTAAATTATGAAAGTTCAGTATATGCTCCAGTCATCTACCAACACAATATTCTCATTATTCATTTACATAAATTTTCTTTGCAGTGAAAGATAACCTATTTAATAGAAGTCTGATAAATATCATATTTATATTGAGGGCATTACCAGGTCAAAGAGCAGACTATTACATAACAATAGACCTTTTGCAATGTATCTAAAGTGCAACACACATTACACAGACAACGGTAAGAAAGCAACGAAGTCATAGGACTTCATCGGTATTCAAGATTTAACAGATGGACGATCTATATAGCTTAACCCTTAGAATGCTGGATAATTTTCTATTAACAGAATTTTGTGTCGTCTGCCTTCAAAAACCTTAAATATCTGCATAATTTTGAATAATATACCAAGAGTAGCAAACAGTTTATATCACAGGCCACCTGTCAATTTACTTGGCGGCTGGCCTGGATCTATCCTGTATGCATAAGAATGAAGTCGGTTCCAGGACTTTAAGGGTCAATAGTGAATCAACAAAGAAATCCATAAAATTCAATAAAACAATAAGTCTTGTCCAATGTAAATATCATAGCTTAGGATTTATTTAGCTTGTTTTTCACATTTACACTTAAAAACTACAGAAGAAAATTTGAAAAGTCCACATGACAACGAGAGAAGGTGCTTTCCTCTTTTGCCTCATTAATCTTCACATTTATTATTTTGTTCAATCCGATTTCATAGATTTACCTTATGACATGAACTTTCAGTGATTTTCCTTTATAAGCCACACCTTCAGCACCAAACATCATCTCTTCCAGCCATTTACCATCAGATCCAGTGCGACTAGGCTAGAAAAATTGAAGAAAAAAATGGTTTATTTATTTATATTGGTTTTACATCACAGCAAACATTCTTTCATTAATGTTCCGACGCCAGACTCTTGATTTTAGAGGAAGACCCCCAGGCTCAACTGCCCATACAAGTTGGTCAAGCCAGGTAGAACCATCAGTATTCCATAAGACTGTCTGGAGACTACATATTATAAAAATCCAAATGTTTAACTGAAATTTGTACCCAAGTGGAGAGGGGCCATGTGATTTCAAGTTCTATACTCTAACCACTAGGCCACGGAGACCCCAAACCTTTTTAGATTTCACTTTGGCAACGGTTTACAAAAGAAGTTAAAACTACCATCACTGGACTTTTTATTATTAAAGTACATACCAAGAGATACCCCAGTAATGTCAAAACTAATTTACTTGCCGATTTCATATTTTGTCCCATATACATAACTATTTTCATTTGTAGTAGAGAGCTTTCACTTTCTACATTCTCCAGTCAATTTATTGTTTATAAAAATGTCAAGAGAAATAGTCACATATAAATGACTGTTACAATATACTTATCACATTATATGAGCTGCCTTGATAACTGTTATATCAATATGAACATATTTCAAAAACTGCTAGAAAAGCAGTCTTCATTGTAACCATGCAAACATAGCAATTTTGTACTAACCAGTATTCTAAATTGAGAGGAATTTACTCTTTGAAACAAATAACACATACTACCATCATATTATATTTAAACACTTTATACCATCTTTTATGTGCCAACCAATACATGTACAAAGTAACATGTTTTTTGGGCATCTTTTTCCTATTTGAAAATTTTTCAAAGCTGCCTGTAGCATTCCAGAAGGAAAAGGGAATGGGGTTAAAGAAACTAAGCTTGAGTAAAACTTCACTTTGTCTCAGACAACAAACGTTTTTGCTTCTTAATCACACATTTCAAATGTTCAGTGCAAGACAATACATGTAGTAAGTGGTCCATCAAATGTGTAGCACTTAAAGTATTGCAATTACCACTTCATTCATTATTCTTGTTAAAAATTTCCTGGTACAAACCTGGTAATATGGGTGGTTATTCTTAGTGGGAAACTGTTCTTGAACTTTACCCTCTCTCACCGAGGTCAATTTGTTGGTCACTCTATCTTTACCCCACCTGCATACCTGACAGATAAAAGACAAGGAAGGCCATAATGAGGGCGTGTATCAAGAGATGTGAGTAAAAACACTGCAATAAATGCTACACCCTGAGAAAATATCAAAATCATTTTGATAAGCATTTTTGAATAATTGTTTCCCTGATATAGGGGTTAGAAAACACTAAAAAGTAAAGAGGTATGTCTGTTAACTAGGGCGATTACTTGTTTATCAGTCAATGTTCAAGCTACAACCAATTAACTGTCTTCTGATAGCAACCCTTTCTTTTGTAATGAGTGACATAGTGCACATTTAACTCATTACTTCATACAAGATATTTGCTACAGAAGACATCAGAAACCAATATGACAAAAGGCGAAATAAATTGCATTTGACACACCATTTCTCTCGCTGAAAGAAATGGTGTCTTTCCAAAATGCAGCTTTGAAAATAATCCTTTTTTTTTTAAATTCCACCTGTCTTAAAAAATCCATATTTAAAATTGGTTAACCATTGTACAACTTCTTCATAGATATTCATTTCAATAATTCGATCAAAGGTTCATCATGCCAATGGGACTAATGAGGAAACTGCTCATGGTACGAAAATGTTTTTTTGCACAACTCGTCAGCAAAAAAAGATGTGGCACAACTTAATATTTATTGTAAGACACCTTTATATCATCAAATCAACAGCAGTCCATTTTTTTCATCCATGCTTTGCAAAAAGTTTGAAAGCCTTTGCAACAGAAAAATCATTTCAACAAAAGGAAATATTTTAACCGTAAGCATATCACTTTTGTACAGCTGTTTAAGCTGCTTACCAATCAATTTTAGTTTTAAATGGACGTTTTCACCAATTTTAAGATTGATTCAAATGATGATGTGCGCTGAAAATTACAAGTTTAACTTACCTTCTCATCTTCCCTTATCACAGCTTTTGAATCAAAGAGAATCGTCCGACCTGAATGGTCACTATCTAGGAAAAGCACAAGTCTTATTGATTTATCATCAAACTGAGGCTTTTTCCAGCTGAAAGGAAAAAGGTTTGTAAACATTGACAAAAAAAAATGCAACTCAAGTAAACAACAGCCAACATTTTGACAATTCTACATATTAAAGTATTCTATGTCACTAAGATGGGTCAGTGCAATGATATAGAAAGTGCTTCACAAATGTGATGCACTTATTGTAGTATTGCTCTGAACCCTTGATTGATTCTAAATTTGTGTAGAGTACAATTAGACAATGGCAGAATAATTGTTTTCAATACTTTACACATTAAAAGTCTTTAATTTCTTGCAATCTAACATTTGACTCAACACATCAGACCGAAAGTGCTAAATACATTCTATTTTCGTGGAATAAAGCTGTCACCTATACTTTTCAATCAAGCATGTCTGTTCATCTACAATTAAACCCCCAATTTATACATGCTTAGAGCATTGTTTGACACGGTGATAACAATTAACGGATTAATAATGGGATTCTGGAGGTATTCATAGTTGTTAGGTGTGTAGAGTGTCACAACCGTCTATCATCCGGACTGACTTTTTCACCAAATCTCAACTTGTAAATGGTCCAGTACAACCGAAATCTCTCCATAACCAACAAACCTGCATTTTCCTGATCCCTGAGTACTTAAGTTATGATGCAATGCCTATCTCATAATGATGAAGGAAGACCCCAATTAAAATTATGCTATGGTTGAAGTTTGAAAGCCACCTCTGAGGAGATCTTCAAAGAAAAAATCTTCAATCTTTGGTAGTTAAAATCTAAAAGGAAGTGGTTTGTGTAAATACCAAATTAGTCTGCAATAAATGCGAAATTACGGTCTTTTATAACAGCCAATGGATCTGCCTGCCAAGTTCTTACCAAAAGTAAGACTGTTTGTCCCTTTATTGGACGGGATCTAATTTTCCTGACAAATGTGGATTACAAGCAGCAGCAGCATGGCTAATGATAGTAGTTTGAAAGATCAATTAAGTCCAGACTTACTCTTTTAAATACATAAAAAGTGAAATGACTCAACACAGCTTCTATCTCTCTTAAACATGCTACCTGGGTACAAACCCAGTACTTGCGCTAATGTAGATTTATAAAAAAGGGATTCACAGGATTTAAACCAGCTGCCGCCATGTCCTAATTTTATGGGTTTTAAATTGCGTCAACTTAATTTCAGTTATGTTGTGATGCCAGACTCTTATTGATGGAAGAAGTCCTCATACTCAACTACCCATAAGGGCTGGTAAAGCCAGGTAGAACCATCGACATACTGTAAGTGAAAAGTTTGAGATAATTAAGCTCATTTGACAAAACAGCTCAGTATCAGGAAGAAGTCAGTCCAGAGATAAATTCTCATGAAAATTCAAATGCCATCACCAGGATTTGAACCCACACAAAGAAGGGCCTTGTAATTCCTAGTTCTGTACTCTAATCACGAGGCCATGGAGGTCCCCGCCGACAATCTATCACATGACCATTGTCATGTTGACCATATCATTTACAATCAAAGGCTTAAGATTTTTTTTATTTAATTATACCTTATTAATTGACTCTTTCATACCTTTGACCATCAAAGAATTCCTCAAAAGATAAATGGAAAGTGAAATAGATGAAAATTAAGTCGGCAATTATTTACCTCAACGAATCTGAATACACCTTCTCGGAAATAAGATTGTGTGTCAATAAGTAAGGCTTCGAAAATACCATTCCATTATACACAGGCATTATCGAAGTTATATCAGAGTTCTATCTGAATTCTGAAAAAGTCCCAAACAGTGTATACATGTATCCATCCACTTTTGATCACTTCGTGTAAACTAAAGATACACATTTTCGTCTTCAACAATTGATAACCGAGTCATGTGCACATCCCGTGCCTCATTAGCTGACACGAATACATGAGTTGAATAACCAAACGACACATTATCTCATAACAAGGTGATAATGACTGGCCACTCGAGTTAACTTATCAGTGTAAACAACACTCTGACAAGGCAGTGTTTTCAGTGATGTTTG
Organism: Cerastoderma edule; assembly: GCA_947846245.1. Classification (NCBI taxonomy): domain Eukaryota; kingdom Metazoa; phylum Mollusca; class Bivalvia; order Cardiida; family Cardiidae; genus Cerastoderma; species Cerastoderma edule. The sequence goes on from OX401406.1 coordinate 21,224,362, forward strand.
GGAATCAATCGACTGTAGATATCCTTCGATTTCTACTTACTCAAACCTGTTGTCACCAGGACCATTTGGACTTTTTCTGCTGTTCTGGCGATGGAATATCTTCTGAAAAAATGCCATTTTTCTAACTTTCAGGTTCGCACTCCATCTTACTACTATCACATGACACAATATGTCTCGTGAAGTTTAGTGTTTTTATTTTGGACCAATCAGATTGCATTTATTTTCGGATCGTTGACCCAATCGTATCTACTCGGCAATCCCCGTAACAAGTCGGTAGATATACCTCGTAGGCAGTACATGAATACACCAGAAATCCTGGGGTAATTTGCCTTATTTCCGGCGGTTAACGCAAAATGCACACAGGCACTAAATAGGTATTTTAGATACACACAAATTGGCTATTTATCACAATTGAATGTATTTTTTACCCTTTCCATTAAAGATGATCATATCAACACGTCTTTGTTTCATATTTTGTCAATCGGCTCTTCTCGGCAATCCCCGGCTTGTGCCGGGGATTGCCGAGTAGATACGATTGCAAACGGACATGCCCTTCGTTGCTGACCTACTTTCAAAAATGGCTCCCCATTGCTTCCGAGGTTATTTTAAGAAATGGCCGATGTGTTCCGAATGTCGTTGACCATTTACAGAATTTGACGGAAAAGTACGAACATTAACGAGGAAGCTTAACCAATCAAATTGAGGTTTACATTTCCGAGTTTAACGACGGTACCCCGTGAATATGACTCGTTTGTAAAATAAACAATGCAACGAACATCACCCATATTCCTCTTCCCTCATAAAAGACACGCCGATAAATCCAGACAATTTTCTGTCATATGTAGTGTACGAGCTTTGGTTTAGCGATATATACACACGGAGTAAGATTCCAACGAAAGTTTAAACGTCAGCGATATGATAACACAAAACTTTATTTTGAAAATATGACATATTCAGAGTTTTTATTTCTGAGTGTGGAAACTGTTATGTAGGAAAATTAGTGAAGTGCTGGTAGATATCCGAATTCTTCACAACGGTGTTGTTTTTCATTTTTGACTGTGTGCAATGTCATTCGCATGCAATATAAAACATTGGTACCTCTGATCATTGATTCTAGTTTGTTGGCATTTGACTTGTTTAAAGAAATGGAAAAATAAGAAGAATTGATAAGAAAAAAAAATAACAACATTTTAACATGTTGATAAGATCTTTTGTCGAACATATAACAACCCAAAACCGTAACTTTAATATTGCTTATCAGATGTGTCTGTTTGTCCGCGAGGAACCCATTGTTTCTCTCCCATGTTGGATTTTCTTCCGCCTTCATTGCTGTTAAAATCCATTTCCGATTGAATCATATACATGTCATGATTTTGTGTCTTTTTTAACTCCCAGTGCGTTGAATGGACTAAATTAAAGTCAATTGCATCATGGTTTAGGAGAGACCATCGTCAAGCGATGTCTTAACGTGGACTTGAAGCGTTGTCCAAAATCTATCATTTCTCAGAGGAACGATTTCAAACATTAACAGGAAGTGAGTATTGCGAATCATGTACCTACGAACCTTTCATAAATTCCTCCTTGTTGAGCCTTTTGGGTATTGGTCAGGCGATGAATACAGAATAGTAACACAACATGCTTGTATCACAAGAAACAAATCTAATGAATGAGGTATAAGACATTTGTGAAGCTGGACGCTGAGCTTGGATATGTATGCACAGAGAAATACTAGAATCCAAATATGGTATAGTCTATACAATAATACATCACCCTTGTTAATCGATTTGATTTCCTTTGTTTGTTCATTCTGCTTTTGATCAATTTTATTTATATGAAAAGGAAAACTAGAAAAATAAATGATTGAATAAGAAAATGCATTGACTTATCACAACGATTGTGTCGTTGACGTTATTTTTCTCATAAATTTTCAAAAACCTAAAAGGTCATTAACGTTATCAATTCTATGGAATATCTTCCGATTGGAGGGAGGTAAAGACAGTCTCAACGACTTTAAATCATACACTGATTCCTGAGTATTTTACCAGAACAAATCTAGAAACAAAATCAATGGTCTTGCCAAAAGTGCATCCACTGTAAAATATTGACTGCTTTCGGGAATCCAACCCGTGCCGCCCATTCTCGGTACTCACGTCCACGACACTAACCCTTATACATTCACGGACCTGTTGTAGTTGTTTTGTAAATGTGATCCTGGCGTAAAGTGTTAACCCAACCGGAACTACTCGGGTATTTCCGTAAGCTGAGAAATACGCCTTTTCATTGGATAAGCCCGATGAGTTCAGATTAGTGTGAACCGTGCGTCCCATCAGATAGAAATTTGTGACTAGTCATAACTAGAGACACATCAAGACGTTTGTGATGGTTTTAACATGAATCATTTGGGAATAAGCGATATCTTTCATTGGATGCTACATTTTAAAATATTTTATTCATTTGTTTTAATCAATCACTGCAAAAGTTAACTAATTTTTAAATGAGATTTTGGGGACTTAGTAAAATAAAAAATGACAGTAAAGGGAATCCATGGACATGTGTAAAATAACTGTATGAATGGTGATATACTGACACGAAACGGTTAGCCCTAATTCATTCTATCGCGTCGGATAACTCTGTTATAAATTTCACCGCTTAATCCTTTCATTATTTCCCTTGTTTATGACACAGGTCCCACATGGGTCATCTTCGTCAGTGGCGTACCAACATTTTTCAGTTTTTTAACGGCTTTCCTGGATGCATCCGTACTACGCTAGGGCTCTGACGTGCCTTGCCGTAGGCCTCTTTCACGAGTTCTGAGTCCACCACCTAAACCTCTGGGCCAAGTTAATATCTCAATTCCATCAAATCCATCCGTTCTAATAGGTGAATTAGAAAACATACATGGTGATATCAAATTCATCCAGTTTTACTGCTTCACTGGACATTTCTTGAATTGCATTCGTACAATCACATAAAAAAATGAACAAATGCATAAATGGCATGTGATATATCTCAGACCACACGTACTAAATATGAATTAAATACACACGTCGAAACGTTTAGGCTTATCGAGACAGAAGCTCTGGTTCCTAAATAATCAGATATTTTTTCTGTATTATTAAACAAGACAGGTGCGATACCTATTCAAAATTAAAGTCTACCTGTATGGACTCAAATATCAGTATCAGTAAAATTTTATTTTCTCGAGGAGCAGTCTTTTTGCGTTTTTTCAACATGTCGATGGTTTAGCTGAGTTTGACCAGCCCTCGATGCAGTTTAGGTTAAGGTTCTCCAAAATCGACTTTAACCATGGACATTGAAATACAACTGAAATAATGTTGACACGATAGTGATGGAGAAAAAGAAATAAAAGGATAGGATGCCAAATGCACATAACTATAACGTGCTTCATAATGATATAATAATGATGTAACATCAGCACTTATGTTCACTTGCAATGTACATATACTGTTTCAAGATTTGATTTTTCAAGATTAATGGATGCTTAATGGATGCTTAAATTCTTTTCTTCGTAACCAATTAAGTTATCTAAAAAGTATTGTTTGAGGTACCTGTTATTCCTGTAGATCATACATTGTCGAAGACTCGATTTCTCGTGCCGTAACAAAAACCTAATTTGTCATAATATGGTGCGTGATTCCAAGTGATTTCCCTTTGAGGTAATGAACCCACAAATCCAGGCAAAATTGTCAGAGAATTGCGCGTTGGAATAAGAGGTTAATTTGTATTACGCTCCCCCCGCCAGTAATAAGGTATCATTGCCTCCATTTCCCAATTGGCCGTCGTCACGACCAGTGTAAGACAATGACGTTACACGATATATAACGTATGTCTCCGTGATTATAAATACTCTGATATCGTGCTTGATATGGGACACCCCATGTATCGATGTGTCAGTCTGTCTGTCCGAAGCCATGCCCTCTATTTTAAGTAAATACAAGTCAGCTCAACTCGTCGCTATTTGGTAGTTGACAACACTATATTGTATTTCCTATGCACAAAACACTACAAATTATGGTAGTACAATGAACCCTCGTTAATCCGGACCCCGATCATCCGGATGTCTCGCAATCCGAACGAAATTGTAAGGGAACGGAATTATTGGACCAGTTTGTTGCAGATGACTTTTGAAAACATTGTGGGTAAAGGAGAAATTGCTCGAGACGAGCAATTTCTCCTTTTCCCACAATGTTTTTTGCCATATCAGAAGATTATCTTTGAAGTTCATCACGTTTTGATATGTCTTCTGCAAACTCTTTCAATTTCGGACGGTCGACAATTTGGCGTTTGCTAAAGGGTTTTAAGTATATACCGCTCATACAGACCGTTTATGTCTTAATGTGGATAAGAACATGCTCTGCTTCATTAGTCCGGATTATTCGGTAAAGCGGACATTTTGTTGAGAACGGACATGTTCGGATAAACGAGGGTTCACTGTACATAGACAACTCAAGCTATAGGCCTACATGCATTTACTTTTTCACGAGTCTTGTGTCGTTACTTAGTTCATTTCAACTCAGCTCAATTTTATTTTACATTTAGCAACAACATATTGCATTTGTAATTTAAAAAAAACACTATATATAACATGGCAATGAATAGTCAATTCAAACTGTAGGCCTACATGTTATTACTTTTTCGATGGCGCTTTGTCGTTATTTAGTACATGCACATGCATTAAAATCTAATGTGTCATGCTCGAGGTAAATTATCATGCTTCCCTGGCTCGTCGCTTCGTAGTCATAGAGAATTACCGAGCTAATACCTGTTAGGTAATTCAATTCTATACATTAAATAATCACATTGATCGCAAACAGTTTTTTTTTTTAAAAAAAAAGTATGTTTTCGCTACCCACAATTCCTTAATACCCGTTTTCGTCCTTAGGAACGTTTGCTGACAGGACTTTCTCACAAAATGGGGTTTGACCTGTTAAAATGAATTGACTTCTATTAATAAAAAGACAACATATACATTTATTTGTAAAATAACTCAGAAACATAGATCTATGTCTCTGACTGACATGGGACTAGGTCATTGACAGCTTCTAAATACCGTGCATAACCGTTTGGCAAAACCGATTCCCGATTTTCTTCTATATTGGAGTTTGCCAGAGACAAAAGCAATCATGAAAACAACGCTGTGCCAATTAAAGCAAATAGTAATTTGAATGCTGCTCTTGTCGGTTCGCCGTTTGTTTCGCGCCACGTTTTTACGGTTTTGAAAGTCACGTGCCTTATGATAGTGGATTCGGGATAAGATAGTTCATATACGAAGTAGGTTTCGAAATGTTTAAACATTGCTATATGTATAAAATTTACTTTTGCTTCGTAGGAAAAGGCCTTGTTAAACACCATTGCAAAAGTATAAATTGCTCCTGACGAGAAATGGGTATAAGACTGGCTTTTTAATATGAAAACAAAATATTTTCTATTGTGATATATGAGGTCTGCTTCTGCTTTAAATTGGAATATTTTGTGATGTTCTTCAATTGACAATTGGTTAACATACACGTTCATTCAGAGTAACGAAAATGGCTTACATTACCAAATACAAATAGCAAAGTATCACGGAAAGTTTACCGTGACTTTATATTCCTATCTAATAGTTAAAAATAGGTCGTATGCGTAATAATGAGAGAATAAATATTTCCTTTGAAACAGCCATTACGCCTTAAGTTATAAATCGACCTATTATCACAGGACGTTCTGGCGCTTTTAAAGTAAGCGTACAGTTGTAGCTGAGTCGGACAGGATTTTCCGTTTCTTCAAAAAAAAGTCCAGTGCTTCAGGCGTTGACATACTGTTAATGAATTATTGCAGTCTTTTGAAACCATTCTGGTGAAAGAAGGAATATGTCACATTAAAATTTCAAAACACAATTTATACCATACCAGCAGATGCATATTTCCCCATTTTTTTTTTCGATTTTAAGTGTCGTCTTTTAATATAAAAAACACCTATTATGAGCTATGCAAATAGTTTTTACCACTTAATTTGACCATTGCCTCTTAACTATTTCCTGATTTTAAGTGTCGTCTGCAAGTAAGTAACACTAATCATATGCCTAGAAATCAGTATTTTATCATTGAATTTGACCATTCCCTGTTATCTATTACCTGATACAAACCCGTCTTTATACCGACCTCCTATAACTGTCGTGACCTAAAGAACAAGCCACATGAATATTGATAGTAAATCGGTGTAAAATAGAAGCATCAAAGACCTTTAAATACGATCGTGGCATGTCCGCTCACAGAGTCTGTCGATTGGTCAATACTCGCTACGATGGAATATCGACCAATCGGAAGCATGTTTGGTCTGTGCTTAGCATTCTTAAAAAATTGGTAACATTGAGGTCAAATTCTCTTGAAACTGTCTATTAAGCTGGATTTCTGTAGTAAGTCATGTACAACCGTTTAGGACTTGCTGCAAAAAGACGCTCAAATACATGCTATGAGTTGTAGAACAAAGCGCTCCTATACAATCATATATTACAGATTGGTGTAAAGAAGAAGCATTGAATGTTGTTAACTTAATCGTGACAAGCCTGCTCACCCAGCCTGCTGATTGGTCAACATTATCTACAATGGAATATTGACCAATGTAAAGCCAATTTAGTGTGAGCCAAGCATTTTTAGAATAACATACTAGTAACATTGAATCAAATTCTCAAGAAACTGTCTAAAAAGTGAGCATTCAGTGCAAGACTATAGTTAGTCCATCTCAAATGTGAATTACTTACTGTTTTCTTGCACTGAACCCTCCTATACATATCTCGTTAACCCTTTACCAAACAATAACGACATTTAATCACTCTGTTGCATACGACTATGAAAAACATTGTGGGGAAATGAAAAATTGCTCGCGACGAGCAAATTGTCCCTTTCCCACAATCTTTTCTGCCCCTTCAGAAGATTATTTTCCAATTTTATCACATTTTGAAATGCCGTGCAAACCCTTTCAATTTGGGACAGTCGAAAATTTGGCATTTGGTAAAGGGTTAATAGAACAAAGCGCCCCTGTATATTGATTGCAGATCGGTGTATAGAAGAAGCATCAGAGGCCGTTAATTACCATCGTGACATGCCCGCTCGCCCAGTCTGTTAGGGCGAGATGACGAAGCTGGTCGTCTCTAGTGACACGGTGGCTCTATGGATTTATTTGTTTCTCTTTTTCGCTATCTGCACATCGGAATGTAAACGGGTTAGTGTCTTTTTAATTATTAGATTTAAACCGTTTGAAGTAATTTACTTCAAGGTTGGCCATTCCATTTTGCTTCTTAATTTTTCATATGTGTGTTTATATTTTTTTCTGTTACACCAATTGCTTCTAATCCTTGTTAGGGTAGTGTATTTCTTCATCTTTTCTAGCTATCGACAAAACGACACAATTCTATGTTCGTTGATGTCAATTCAAACTTTTGAAATAAATAGTTTTTTTAAGGATGATAACAGTTCTGTCGAAAAATGAGAACAGTTTTAAAAGAACAATATCTATTTCTCTAACATTATCTCTTAGAACGTTGTCTGGAGCAAAGTTATTTACCAAGGGAATGTTTGTTACATGGTAAAGCCAAGAGTTACGTGCGATATCATGTTCATGAATTGTGTCTTTTATGCAGCAAATTACACAAACAACCAGCGATTGACATTCTTCTTCGTTACATAGTTCCGATAGTACATCGAAAGATGAACGCAAGACTATAGCAAGTGCTTCTCAAATGTGAAGCACTTGTTATTGTATTGCGCTGAACCCACGGCATTTGAATGTCCCTAGCTGAAAGTCTACTACCTCAATTCATTTTAACTGTCGTATTCCAAATCTTTTTATTTCTTCTTAATCCATCGTGATTACTGAAGACGCACCTGTGTCAGGAAAAGTGCTTGTCCAGAAAAATTGAAAATTCACATGACAAAACTTCGTAGAAAAAATACAAAATTGTTCTAATTGTTGAAGAGTTTATGTATTTTTCTATCAGATGGCATCATATCTGCAATACATTGATGTATACAATAATTAGGACCATAAATAAAGGTTTGCTGTTCATGCAATTTTATAGCGCACCACACTGCTGCTGTTGTTGATTACATAGATGTGGTAGAAATCGTCACGTATAATGGAATTAGATCTATACTTTATATCATTAAGCCTTTACCCGTTATACACGGGGGATCCCTTCTATTGTCACAAACGAACCCCGTGTATGCTACATTCGGAAAGTCAATTAGCTTATTCAAAACGGGCCCGTATTGCCAAGGGAGCTCCCACGTTGACTACTGCTTTGTAAACGTTTCGTGTGTAATATCCAAAACCTTAGATATATGCTTAATTTTGGTGAGAAAATACAGCAAACAGGTTAGATCACAGGCCAGCCGCCAGTTGGATTGGCCGCTGGGCTGGATCTGTCGGTATGTATAGTTTAGAATACTCTTATAAACACAGTTGAAGCTCATGTATGACATCATGTAGTAATTTGACAAAATTGAGAATGTGTTTATTGTACAAGAACGGCCCCTATGTGGTAATATAATTCGTATATTTATATATAAGTTCAGCAGTTTATCCTTCATCATTGCCTCGCAGTACTTCTTTAGTTTGATCATGTCTGATATAAACCACAGATGGCTGTCATGCTCAATTGACGATATCACTTTGTATTAGGGAAACTACGTCCCAGTGCATTATCAAGAAAATATGTATCATCATAAAGCAAATAACCCTGTCTAGCCAGTTTGCTGCGCTCTAAGGCCCAATTATTATCTTCGACAACGTGAAATGCGACTTATCCCTTATGGTTCTGGAATCGACTTCATGCTCATGCAAACAGGTTAGACCCAGGCCAGCCGCCAAATAAATTGGCGGCTGGCCTGTGATCTTACCTTTTTGCTACACTGGGTAAATTTCCTCAACAAATTGAAGCAGATTTTTAAAAAATTTTGGAAAGCAAACGGCACAAAAATACATTTTTAGAAAATTACCAAGCGTTCAAAGGGTTGATAGATTCTCCTAAGGCACATCAAACTAAGATCGTATTCGCCAAAGGAATATAAAGTAGGGTCAGTCTCCTCCAAGATAGCTAGCTTATTGCAATGGAAAGTTTGTCTTGACGTACAAGAGCCTCACGTTAGATACACGTTATGTTTTCTACAGGCCGACCTTCTGTGCAAGAAACGTCTTGTGACGTGAAAAATATAGAATATATAAACGCTACAAAGTTTAAATGGCGCATTCCGCCCCAAACAACTCCAACCCCAACCCCAGAGATGACAACGAAAGGGCTGCACAATTTTTATAAGTTTATGAATTCTGTAATTTTTTACAGGCATGAAAAGAATTCCGTACGTCTCCGATTGAAAATGGCGTCTTTTCGCCTGAAAAAAAAGTCTTCAGTTCCGGTTTTTGTCATGGTCAATTGACGTAATCGATTCATATAACGGAAGCACGTCTCGTTTTATTTCAAGAAAATATATACCATGATAGGAGGGGGAAATCCTGTCTTGCCAACTAATAAGCTCTTAATGTCTCATTTTTCCTACTTAACATTGACTTATGTAAAAAGGAAGAATTCCTATTCCCGATATGAAATACTACGTTACTTCGCAATTTGTGGTACAAAAACCGACTTGAAGGTGAGGGGTTCCAAGTTTGAAACCTTTTATGGCAAATAGTCCCCCGGACGCATTAGGGAATCCGTGCGACAAAATCTATTTGTGTTTCACCACTGAAGAATGTTGTCAGTGTTTTTTAAATATTTTCTGCATGTGCGTCAAATCAAGCGTATGGTGGAATGATATAAGCGGCAATTACACATGTTTTACTTATGTTCCAGGTCCGAATTTCTGTAAGTTAAGATTTCTCTCACGGTCTAATGGAGAATCCTTCCGTCTAATATGATTTTTCAGCCACGCCATTTCACCATGTTATCGAGACAAAATGGGCCATTTGCTTATACTTTTAATTACAATTATATGTTGTGAATAACAGAATGAAAAAGTGTCTTGACTATCCGCTAATTATTAGACGGGTTGCGTGCAACACGGGCAGATTATGCATGTTACTAAACTACAAATTCGTTTAGCGTAATAAATCCCCGATCACATGCAGGGCACGTATTACGCAGAGAAGCCGAATCAGTGGAGATATTTGATTAGGGTGGATACAGGGACCTCTCTTGATTTTGTTTAAGCCGTAACCCATTACCAAACAATAACGACATTTGACCAGTTTGTTGCAGACGACTTTGGAAAACATTGTAGGAAAAGGAGAAATTGATCATAACGAGCAATTTCTCCGTTTCCAACAATATTTTTTTACTCCTTTAGAAGCTTACTTTCCAATTTCATGACATTTTGAAATGTCGTCTGCACACTATTTCAATTTCGAAAATTTGGCGTTTGATAAAGAATTAAGGCCAGAATCAATTGTACCGGGATCATTGACGATTTCTTTAATCGATACAAGTAATCAACCGATTGTTTTGATGTCTAAATGATGGATGTACAAATATGTTATCAAGACGAGTATTAAAGATGGGAACGATTAATTCGAGCGCTTTTATACAAATATTTACTCATTGTCATATCTCGGTAGGTATGAGACATATTTGCTGTAGTGCAAGTTTGATAAAAAGAAAAAAACAAATTGATAAACATTTATCAGACTTGTTCACTGATTTTTTTTTAAAACCAATCTGTATTAATGAGCTCTTACTCCAGACAACAAAGTAATGGTACCACAACATGTGCTCTCGGTAATAAAATTCCCACAATGCAACAAAGCGTCTTGTGGACAATGATTCAGTGATTCAGTTTGATTGGATTGCTGGTTTGTGCTTTGAAAGGCTGTTCTCATTCGTGATGCTTTCATCTGAAACTCATGTATATCACGGAGTTAGATAGAAAATAGTCGAAAAGTAATTCATGATTCGAATATTTGGACCTAAAACTGATTATTCGATTATTCTTTTCATCCCCATTTGATACATATACCTGTGTATCACATGATTTCGGAATTATTTTCTGCCCTATCCAAGGGAGACTGAACTTTATGTCAAAATGGTTTCAATAAACGTGGCAAAAATATTGACAGAGTCGTCAGAATAGGACCATGGGCTCTGGACGCCAATTATACATCGATATCGTTGAATCTCTCCATGAACCTCTTCATGATACCTCAGTGTGCCGCACTCGCACCTAGTAGAGGTCTTTAGAAACCGTTATGGTAAAATACTAAATGGTTCCTTATGCGCCATTCATCGGTTGTTAAAAGAAAACTGGAAGCAAATATGACGAATAGTAATGGGCATATGTTCTTTTCTAACTTAATCATTTTTGTTCTTTGATGTGGCTTTCAATTTGGACAAATCGCAAATTCTCATATGGGAAGATGGGTTAAACCTATTATTGATGATCGTTATGGGGATGAAGTTGAAAAAGAAATTGCACATAAAACGAAAGGCGGTTAAAAACTCGTAGACACTAGACGTATGTTTTTACTTTAAACTGTAAAGTTACTCACATTGGCATATCTAGCGAAGATAACTATTACTTTCGAAACTACTGTGACAAAATCAGAAATAGCTCTTGACGATGATTACAAAATTATATTGCAATATCTTTCATCACTTACGAAAAATTCGTTTTTTCGAATTCGACGTTTGTTTTCTACTATTGCGCTCACTTTCGGACCAGGAACTAAATTTCCATACACGAGAATGTGTTATTGAAATATATGCAAATGTTGGTGAATGAATTCTATACAAAGCGGTCGTCGTTTTTTTTTTGCGTCGTATACCATTGGGTAAGGTCTCCTGGGAGACTGTCAACTGGCCCGGAAAGATGATTATTACGAATGAGGAAACGTTCAAAATGGCTGGATGCACTTACAAACGTTATGTTATGGAAGTATGGTTGAAAACGGTGAATAACTTCGAATTTAAACAGGTGATGAAACAATCGTCGAGTTCTTTCTCAATGTCATTCTCTCTTTCTTGATTTCTTAACCAATTTCTCTTTCTTTCTTTCTTTCTTTCTTTCTTTCTTTCTTTCTTTCTTTCTTTCTTTCTTTCTTTCTTTCTTTCTTTCTTTCTTTCTTTCTTTCTTTCTTTCTTTCTTTCTTTCTTTCTTTCTTTCTTTCTTTCTTTCTTTCTTTCTTTCTTTCTTTCTTTCTTTCTTTCTTTCTTTCTTTCTTTTTCTTCCTTTCTTTCTTTCTTTCTTTCTTTTTTTCTTTCTTTCTTTTTCTTTTTATGTTATTCAATTTTCTTTTTTTCTTTTTGCTGGTTCGTCATCAATTTGAATACAACTTCGTCGTACTTTCTAGACCGGGTATATAGGAAGGGACAAAAAGAAAACTGGCATCATAATTCATAACCAAACAAAACAAAACAAGATAATCAGGAGGTATTTCTGTCAAATCCATTCTTATAGTAATGATATTCATGATAATATTTCTGTTTTATATCAATTTAGATTGACGTCTGATCATTATGTCACTTTGGGACGACCAATTCGACTGCGTTTGTCAGAAAAACGATTTTATAGCGTCTTTTTATTCATACAAGATCACATTTAGCTCTCGCGAATTGTAACCCCATTTGCAAATACAAACGATCAACGTCTCTCAGATAGCACAACACTTTTAATACCACAGGGGACTCATTTCTTTCTCAACAGTTAGAAATGCAAGGGCCCTTACTTAATACGTCTGTTTAGGCAGTGGTAACCAATCCAATATAGTCAGATCTCTTTGAATTTGACATTTGTCGTACGTTAATACATGCAATCGTGCCATTATTAATGGTAGTACCAATGTTATGAACCGAAAGTATTTCGGTCCGATTTAAAGAAACAAGCAGACACTAAACAGTAGGGTATCACAACATATTTGAAAGATTCATTATTCCAATTCATAATAAAAAAAACCAACAACCATACTATTATAGTTACAATGATCTATTAATTCGGTTAAGGAAGCCTTTCATCAATTAACGATGTTTTGTTAGAAAAAACCAATGCTTAGAAATAAATAGAACAGAATGAAGTATGTTTCCCTATATTTCAAGCACAAACAAATTTGTGTTAAAGGAGTTTATTAAAAATGGTCTCACAGCATTCATAAATTAGATTTCACGACTTAAATGGACAATATGAAAGAACTCTTTTCATTTTTTCAGTAATTAGTTTGTACTCATCTTCTTTCATGTGCCTTTAATCGATACGGTTTTATCCACATCAACATAGTGCTAAACAACAGTTGTGCGATCTCTTACGCAAACAGCTTCATGTCCACCACATGAATAAAACATTCGCAATTCAATGCGGCGGAAATTAACTCTTGATAGCCTTGGTTATACCCCGTAAACCAATTTCGTCTCTTATACAAGTCTATCGGAATGTTTGAATTAGACGACCTTTGATTTTCGTTGTTCAAGAACCCAATTATAGCGACTTCGAACGACGGCTAAACTTGGTTCTTTTCGACATGTCATGGAGTCAATGCAAAGCAATATTCGTCTCCCATAATTCAACATTATTTTTATGTAGAGAGGGAATCAGAAAATACATGTGGTTGGACTGTTGAATACATGGGAGGTTCAAGCGCGAGAAGGAATACAGGCATTATAAGTTTGAAAAAGGACTTGGTCATAACAATTTTCGTCGTTCAATGAAGCCAATCTAACATAATTCATTTATAAAACAATCACAATGCCTTAATTTGGCAAATGACTTCAAGAGTCTACATAGCAGTAATGGATGAAACTGTTTAATACAAGCGAGGGTATAACTCGACCATATATAGGTACACTGACCAGCATTAAGCATCGCAGTAGTCAGAGACCAGGGGCCCGTTTTACTAAACAGTTTACGCTTAAGATTTGCGTAAGTCTAAAACAACAAGTCCTTTTATTTCAATATTTGGCAAAGCAATATTGCAAAGTAACACATCATTGGAATCGTCTCTCCGAGACGCTTCCAATGACGTGTCACATTGCAATATTGTACTTTCATTGAAGATATTATCCATGTTAATCAATTATGACTTACGCAAACATTTTCCGTAAGTTGTTTAGTAAAACGGGCCCCAGAACTTAAAACCAAGTGGTTCCTCTCTATGTGGATTCGAATCCCGGTGACAGCTATTTTAAGAGAGTTTGTCTCCTGGTTTACTTACGGAATGCCAACTCTTTTACCCGGCCTGTCTAGCTCTGAGCTATTCCTCCATCATCATAAACCGGGCATCGCAACATAACAGAATTACTGTTGACGCGATGTAAAACCCTTATTAACATGTTAAATTAATAAATTCAATTCGTAAACTCATCTTTTATGAGGTCCAAGAAGGTGTTAACTAATTACGTCAATTCGACTTATTTGGGTGTATTTGTGGCAGATGAGATACATGTTGTTGTGTATAGGGGGGAAATTAGCAGCGAGAACAACACTGTTGTTTCTTTTATCGGTCATGCTGCAATACTAGACCGGCAACCCAGGGGTCTTGTATCTCTCGAAGATGGCAATTCATAATGTTGTCTCAAACGAAAATGTTTATCTTCTCAAATTCCTTTAACACTTTTCTTTCTTTTTTTCTATATACTTTATCACCTTTTATGGTTTATTATCCAATTCTATATCCATTCCATTGGGACGTGACAGAAAGTTTGACACGGTTTTCTTCTGGCTGTGTGTTCGACTAAAGATAGTGCATTAATTATTCATCGCTCATTCTTTATAAGGTGCCATTAAATCTCTCCCAGAAGAAAGAGAAATCAGACACTTTCCATTACAAAAGCAATTCGCGTAATTTTCTCCCCATCCTTTAGATAGCGGTAATTACCAGTTATATTCCCCATAGGAGAATGGGTTGTGATGACAGATTGTGATATTTTTCGGTAAATAATCGTTTCAAACGACGTCAAACTTTGTCAGGTATATTTTGAAACGCAGACAAAATAAACATTACCATTGGCCATATCCATTCATGATACGTTTGACTTTGACACATTTGTAACAGTCGAAAAATGCTTTGGGACCAAAAGAGGGGATTTGATAACCATTTACAGAATAGTTATCAAATGCCTATTTTTGTTTGCTATTTTGATGAACGATAAAATTACTAGGTAGTGAAACCTTTTTGCGAACTTGGCGTACCTGCAGCAAATATCCTTTTCTACGAAAAGCTTGGATTTGTTTCCCGATTTGTAACACAAGCATCACTGTGTACACTGCTTCTGTCTTTTAGTAACAGACAGTGTGCCAATAAACTTCTTGGATTCGATGTTGTATGCATTATATTCAAACCATTCTCTCACTTTATTAAGCCGACTGGTACATTGTAAAAAAAAACACCCGAAGATTAACTACTAACGAACTGATATTTTTATGAGCAATGTATTTGTTGATTGCATTTCAGAAAAAAATGTTGGATTAGTTGAACTTGTATACGACACTTTGACTGAACGATACATTATAACATCTGAAAAAGAATCCATTTGATAAAAAGGCTTGTAGGCCCTACCTGTTTGGATACAGCAAACAGCATGACATAACTAAACATGCTGAAAAAGGTATTAAACCACTAACCCTTTATCAAACTCAATTTTTTACAGTCTCAAATTGAAAAAGTTAGCAGACTACATTTCAAAATGTGATGGAATTGAAAAACAATCTTCTGATAGGTAAGAAAACATTGTGGGAAAAGGAGAAATAACTCGTTAAGAGCAATTTCTCCTTTTCTCACAATGTTCACCAGAGTCGTCTGCAACAAACTGGTCAAATGTCGTTATTGTTTGGTAATGGGTTAAACAGTTCCTTCCCTAACTACTGTGTGAAATAATTTCCAGATAAACCCATGGCCAAATGAAGTCACGACATTTCAAAATGTGATGAAATTACAAATCAATCTACTGATAGGGCAGTAAACATTGTGGAAAAGGAGAAATTGCTCGTTAAGAGCAATTTCTCCTTTTCCCACAATGTTTTCCAGAGTCGTCTGCATCAAACTGGTCAAATGTCGTTTTTGTTTGGTAATGGGCTAAAACCGCAGCATTGCGTGTGTACGAAAACACGTCTCTGTAGCGTACGAAAACAGCAGCGCCGTCGGCACTACTTTCCTGCTCCGATTCCCGTTTGTTTTACATGCATCGATAGTTTAATTTGACAGCTCCATTAGTTCGTGTTTAACTAATGTCAAACGCAATTCTGCGATCCTCCTCCTAAAGTGCATTTTTCTTCATTTGATTAACGATGCAAGTGTTAGAAGGTTTAAAAGTTTTCTCTGGAGACCACTTAAGACGAGCACTTTTATAGTCGAAATCTCGATCATCCGAACACCCGTCACTCGAAGTTACATGCTTATTGTGATTGCAAATTTTCTTCTTTTTTTTTCAAAACATAGATATGTACAAAAACGGGGTCTATGATATAGGCTTTGTAAAGTGACGAATTTTACGAGGGTTAACGGCATTTTGTCCCAAATTTCGTTTAATTGTTCTTATATCAAGCGCTTCCAAACAGTTAATTCTTAACCTCAACAAACATGTGAATTCGCAGACCAGACGACCATTAGCATATTATATTTACAAAGAAAAAAAAATCGTTCGGTAAAATAGAGCATTTCATTTAATGAAAGTTCTTCGTTTTTAGAGAAAAAATGCTTTAACATAAACGCTAATGATCGCAAACAATTGCCGACCTACACCCAGTCTTTCATATTCTTTACGTTCTTTATTCCTGCATTATCAAGAAAAGTGGCATGTGTACGAATTAGACAAATAACTAACATTGCACATGTGACGTTTATAATATTCATTCATGCGGTAAAATTGACGATATTTATTATGTACGAGTAATGTACAAATACGTTTACTTCAAATAGAACGTTTAGTACTTAATAATTCCTCTCTGCTTTTGCTTTCATTTTGGATCAGTCAATAAATCCCAATTTAGGAACTAGGTTAAAAGCATTAATTTCCGTGTGAGGGAGAGTCACATCCGTGCTTACAAAAATGTGAAGTTACGAGAACACTAGCTTCGTAGATAATTAAAACAAATGGGACATGTTTTTAGACAAAAACAATTGGCTGCAAGATTCGGCAAATCTGGATTATATTGTACTTTAACCCTTTCCCAAACAAATAATTCTCGACTGTCCAAAATTGAAAAACAGTTTGCAGACGACATTTCAAAATGTGATGAAATTGAACAATATTCTTCGGAAAGAGCAGAAAACCTTGTTGGAAAAGGAAAAATTGCTCGTTACGAGCAATTTCTCCTTTTCCAACAATGCTTTCTAAGGTCTTCTGCAACAAAGTGGTCAAATGTTATTGTTTGGGGAAAAGGCTAAGCTTTCCATACGCATGCGTTCACAAGTATCATGGACATCAATGTTCAACATCTTTGGCCTTTACCCTGCCAGATCGTTGTACAATTGGATACTACTAAATAGTTCTAGACCTATACGGATAAAAACCTAGTTTTGTACGCTAAAAGATCAACCTATGGTGCTGGTGAAGTTTTATCGCGTCGGGGAGCATTGCCCGGGTCGTGTCCGTGTGTTAAATATTTACAAGGCATGTCAGGCCGAGAGGGTTATAGCATGTTATATAGAATATATCACTTAAAGGTGCAAAGGGATTGGTCGACCCTTTTTGATTACGAAATCCACTATTATCCCAGTTAGGAGGGGAACTTGTAAAGGAATTAATTTAATCTTTCACTTGACCCTTGTCACAGAGATTCCGGATGTTTAACGACTGGAATCAACCAAGGTAATTGACCAGTCGCCAATACGCCTCGATTTGAATAATCGTAATAGTTTACCAAATGAAATGGTACAAGAAACTCCGACAAACAAACGCACGTGTGCTCGTAAATATTATTTTCAATGGCTCTATTTGTGAAAACAACTCCGACAAATATTGTTTGTTTTATTTTCAACTGGTCATACTGCTCACAAGGTCGTTTAAGTGGTAGGTAAATTAAGGTCGGTCAGTTTGTGGGGCTATAAGTATGTTGGTCGATCTCCTATATAAGTCGATCTCCTAGTTGGTGTCTCTTTGTCAGCTTCACTTTTCGAAAGGTCTGGTAGCGAAGATCAAAACAAAAAGAGCTCAGCCTACGCAACATGAAAACTAATCCATTAAAGAGAGGGGAATTTGCCCGACCGAATGCGTCTGTCTATCAAACAAACACCGCAGGTCACAGAACCGGACTGATAGATAGCATGGAGCGAATGGTTCAGCTCTATTCCCAGTAGACAATACGTGTATATAAATAACTGTGTGGCAGTGTTCTAGACGAAAGAGTGATTAAAACGCCAAAGTAGAGTGAAACATTAAAAATGGCAATACAGTGAATTGTTTGGCTAAGATATTTTGCAAAATATTGAATGAAAATTTGTTATTTCGTGAAATGAAATAATAGAATCTGATCTATATCTAATAATTACGGCTAACCTTTTCTCCATTTCGAATAAAAACCTATTAAAATCATCATTTCACATATCCATGAGTTACGGCTATATAGACCAGTAGACTCAACGGCGTAATAAATTGGCAAAATAGTTCATAAACAATTTCTCCTTTTGTCAGAATGTGTCTTAACCCTTTACAAACACTAAATGTTCAGCTGTCCCAAATTGAAAGAGTTTGCAATCGACATTACAAAATGTGATGAAATTGGAAAATTATCTTCTGATAGAGCAGAAAGCATTGTGGGAAAAGGAGAAATTGTTCGTTACGAGCAATTTCTCCTTTTCCCACAATTTTTTTCCAGAGTCGTCTGAAACAAAGTGGTCAAATGTCGTTATTGTTTGGTAATGGGTTAACAACTATTTCTGTGAACACATTAAAGTGGTTGGTACTTGAGACATGCTTTATATATCGTTGATAGAAACAAACGGGATAACATCATACTCAACTGTTGAAAATATTCGTGATTAAAAGAAAAATTCCTTTACGAAGCAGACAAAATTTGAAAACATTACATAGAAAATCATAAAGAGCAAATCCTCCTTGTGCCAACAACGTTTTCGTATGCTATGTACGAACGTAATTAAAAAATACCAAGTACATGTATAACTAGAGAGGAAGGATTGCTTTTTGCTTTGATCGCAGTGCTGTCATGACATATTCATGATCACTGGAAGCCAGAAAGAAATACAAATGCGGGTTTCAAAACAATTCGATATGTTTATCTTATTGATGGAGGTTGGTTCCAGACATTAGTGGGTTGAATTACGTGCTAGCGTCAATTAAGGTTTACGACGGGATCTGACTAGCTCTTACAGACGTATGGGTGTCAGGTGTCGAGTAGTAGACATTAACCCTTCACCAAACGTCAGATTTTAGACTGTCCCTAATTGAAAGAGTTTGCAGACGACATTTCAAAATGTGATGAAACTGAAAAATATAGTGAAAAAAAAGTAGTGGGTTAAGGCGTTTGCCTGTCTAACGTTCAATAAGACAATAAAGCAGTTAAGAACTTTCAATCACACGGCTCCTATCCGTATGAGTTTAAATCCCGGTGACGGCATTGGATTTTCATGATCGGCAGTTTCCCGACTGACTTAAGGAGTGCTTCAGGCTTGACCAGCCCTTATGAGCAGTTGAATATGGGGTCTTCTTCCATCAGTAAGAGTTGGGCATCATATTTTTATTATTTCATTTTGATTTTGTAAACAATGCACAATAATTAAATACACGCTTGGTATCGACGTGTTTAAGATGTTTTCGTTTTGATTAACATCAATCAAATTCTAGTTCCATGCTGATTTTCATCATTTAAAGAATGAAAGGGAATTTCTGTAGTTTCGTGATCTGTTTCACATATAGCGATACTCGTTCATATCTTACTTTGTCCAAGCTGATATTATCAAATAAAGCATCTTCTTTTAATCAAATGATTGTCTCTTCATAAGAAACGAAACGTTTGCAGAAAGCGAGTTACATTTTGGACCCTGGGGCCCGTTTTACTAAACAACTTACGGAAAATGTTTGCGTAAGTCATAATTGATTTACATGGATAGTATCTTCAATGAAAGTACAATATTGCAATGTGACACGTCATTGGAAGCGTCTCGGAGAGACGATTCCAATGATGTGTTACTTTGCAATATTGCTTTGCCAAATATTGAAATAAAAGGACTTGTTGTTTTAGACTTACGCAAATCTTAAGCGTAAACTGTTTAGTAAAACGGTACCCTGGTCCTGTAATCGCCGAATACACTTTGCCATAGCACGGTACTGAATAGAAATGGAAATTGGATGCAGGCATAATTGCTGTGCACAAAAGTTAACATGGCCATAACAATGGAGCTATATGGATTTATAATTGATGGAACATGTCGATCTAGTCAGATCTATTCAGATCCTTAATTAACATTCATACAAAGAAAAAAAATCGTGGAAAATTGGAAATAATGAGATTTGAAATGGTTAATGAGAATCAGTATTAACGAAACGCGCCATTCAGTCTGAAGGGAATTTATGCAAAATCAGTGTGTGTTCTTTTAAGCCATTAAAAAAAAACACCATTTTACCAGTTTGTTGCAGACGACTCTTGCAAACATCGTGGAAAAGGGAGAAATGCTCTAAACGAACAATTTCCTCTTTTCCCACAAAGTTTTCTTCAACATCAGAAGATCATTTTTCTATTTCATCATAAAGTGAAATGTCGCCTCCAAACTCTTTCAATTCTGTACAGTCGAAAATTTAACGTTTGGTTAAAGGTTAAACAAGTAATTCTACGCTCTCAAGCTGTATCCTTGATCAATCATTCTACAGATATTTTACAAAATGCAAATGTTCACATCTTAGATAGTATGAATTGAAAATAAAGAAAACCAAGAGCAAATATAAAGAAAGAAATGGCAATTAACCTTTTACCGCGGACAACGAAAAAGCTGTCAGTAGGTCTTGGAATACTAAAAAACCATGCTGAAATCATTTTTACTCTTATTCCCTCGATATTTTCATGTTATGACAGCAATACAATTGTGGCATGTTCAGCAAATGTTTATCCATTTTCTCCATTTACGTATTTGTGACTATTCCAAATTGAATACAACAGCAGACGTTAGATATTTCAAGAAATGGGTGGGCCTTTTTTATGCACCAATCTTTTGCATATCGATGTCAATGTTTGATAATCAATGGGTAATGAAGCCACTTTATTGGCTGACAAAGTCATTTCAATCGTTGGCATGTGACCAATGTTTGCTTCATATAGTAACAGTCTTTGTTTGAGTTAGATTGCTTGTTGCCATTCATCTAAAATAATAAATGGCCATAACTCACCTTATCTGTAATTTGTGTTATATATTGTTTTGAACTGTATATGTCAAAAGTGAGCTTCGTAAAGTCTGACTTGCAGAGTTGAGATTTAGTTACTCGTTTGTTTTGGGGATAAATCATATTCTTTGTGAGGTTTGATGAAGTCCTTTCGTCACTTTGGTTTCTTAAGTCTTTCGTAGCAAACGAGCCCATGTGTGGTATTATAGAGGTACAGTCAATATGGAGGATTGCGTTATAAAACTCACGAATTGTCAACACCATAAACAAGGCACGATGGAAGGGACTCCTCTTGACTTCCCTTGACAGTTATCGTATTGCAGGTAGGTCATTGGCACGTTGCTTGCGTCATAGCCGTCATATGCCTCCTGCTCCGCTTTAGATTCTGAAATTGAAATATCATGAAACTCTCTAAGTTAACGTCTGTATGAGGCACTTGTATTGGTAGTTCCAGATGGTGCTTCTTACGTTTTATTTTCTTTGATCACATCTGATTTCCCCGTAATCAACTGTTATTTAGTTCAATTTCTGTTGGTTGTTGCGATGTCAACTGACTCTGTGCCAAGGAATTCTACAACACACTGATGTTCTGTCTCAGGAAATGCCTTTGCAAATAAGGCATCGTTTTAATCATAAATACAATGGATACATTTATTGCTTTTTTTTAATTATATAGCCATATCTGATTTAGAGGAATAAGACACGAGTGAACTCAATCAGACATGTGTGTATATTTCCAATTCCGACAAAATGTTTTATTTTTTCTTTGAGAGCAATGTCTTCATTTTTATCACTGTACATGATATGTGTTGCACATAGACGTATTTTTGGCACCCGGTGTAAAAGTCGCTTCGATTTAACAGATATACGTCAGACTAGATTGAATCAGTGCAACATCGACACTTGTATCTGTGAAGGGTTGGAAATGGCCAAAAACAGATAGTCAACAGGATGGCATGTGAACATAACTTAGGACTCATAAGCTATCTCTATCTTCAGTTCTTACATTTTTTTTAAAAGAAATGGGTGGGTGTGTTGCAAAAGATATTCTGATATCACGAATTATAGTCACACAGATCATGATTAGATGCACGTTGTGTGGTTCTTGAAATCCAATTAAGCCCTTTAGATACCATTGAATATCAGCCAATCAGAAAAGAGAACGCATTATATAAGTGCTTAGTACGTAAGAACCGGATAACGTCCTCTCATTAACCAGTTTTATCGAGCTTTTGTAGGACACCCATTTAATCATTTACCAAACACAAAATTTTCAACTGTCCCAAATTGAAAGAGTTTGCAGACGACATATCAAAATGTTTTGATACTGAAAAACAATCTTCTGATAGGACAGAAAACATTGTGGGAAAAGGAGAAATTGCTCGCTAAGAGCAATTTCTCCTTTTCCCACAATGTTTTCCAGAGTCGTTTTCAACACACTGGTCAAGTGGCGTTATTGTTTGATAATAGGTTAAGGAAACATTTCTAGATGTCTTTCGCGTACAATAGAAACCACAAATGACATTCCCAATTAGAATCTCTTGATTGATTAGGTTGACATTGGGTGACGTCGTGCGGTTTCCTGTCAACCTTAATTAGACGGTTGTTTGATGACGAAGAATAGGTTGTTGACTTTACGATTGCGGGGAATTCTATTTTGAAATCTGTTTCTGTAATTAAAGATCTCATGGCTTACACAAACAAATAGATGCTTTGTGTATCAAGTGAATGTGAAATGCTCTTTCCAGGTTGAGGTCTGCGTCAACTTGGGAAGTTCAGGCTTCAATTCATTCCAGTCTAAAGTGAAAGTTTGTGTTGGCAAACGAATTGAAACGAACACGTTTAACATGTGTAATTAACATTTGACGCAAGCTCCTTCTGTTGAACAATCCTGAGTTCGACATGACGGTAAAGCTTAGACTTATGTAGTTCAACAAACGAAACGCTAGAAGATTGAGAGACAATATGCATCGATTATCATCGTTTTTGAACGTCTCGAATGATGGGTGTATTTGTATGTACTCATATCAAATTCAGAATGCTTATTTCTGTAACCAAACACAAAGCTATTACATGGTACTATTTGAGTCCGTGACTTTCAACATTTATACAAGAATCTATCAAATCGGTAAAACTATGCGAATATTTTCAGAAATATATACTAGCCTAGAGCTTTAAATGGTAGAATAAAAACAAACTGCCTCTGATCAGCATGCATGGGAAAGCATATTGCGTGTTTATGTATTCGTACATATTCGTTGTTTTCTTGGAAAGAATATAATTAGATTCAAGAAAAATGGAAGAAACAAAACGAAGAAGCAATAAAATGTTTCTAGATGACCTCCCTTTCAGGTAACATAAAAGTCAAAAGAAATTCTTCTCGTAGAATAGAAAATATTGTTTGTAAAAGGAGAAACCGCTTTAACCCTTTACCAAACAATATCGACATTTCAGGACTTTATTGCAGACGACCCTACAAAACATTTGGGGGGAAAGGAGAAATAGCTTGTAACAAGCATTTTCTCCTTTACCCACAATGTTTTCTGCACCTTCAGCAGAATATTATCTTCCATTTTCATGACATTTTAAAATATTGTCTGCAAACTCTTTCCATTTCGCACAGTATAAGAGTTTGTGTTTGGTAAAGGGTTAAAAGCATGTATTCACTAACCTCGCTAAATCATAAGTACTGGTCTGTATTTTATGCTAAGCGGGACAACATTCCTTGTCTAAACGCTTATTGGCCAATGATGGGTAAGGAGAGACAATCCTATAACTTGAAAAAGGAAGATTATACACGTGAATTTCTATGGAAAAGATTTTAAATGGTCTGCAGAAGGCGTGTAGGAAAATCGCCAGGATTGTTCTGCATCATAACAGTTTGTATTCATTCATTGTCCTAAAGAATCAACCCTTAGAATGATGAGTAATTCCAAAACCTTAAATATCTGCTTAAATTTGATGAGGAAATACACTCAGAGTAGCAAACATGATCTTGGTGGCTGAGCTGGATCCAACCTGTTTGCATAAGCATGAAGTCGGTCCCAGAATATTTTAAAGGATAAAACGCAATGGTACGGACATATTTCATACGGATGCCATTATTGGTCATTTGAAATTGACACGAGACGCTGAATAATCAGATGCCTCATTATGTCTGACAGAAATTCCATGTCATCGATCAAGGTTGTCTATTTTGGAAATAATTGGCCTGTAAGACCGATGCTGGCACAAACAGTAAACGCGTTTATGCATATGGTTTGTTCTGGTGTCTACAGTTTTATGTCGATCCAACAAGCTCAAATACGTTCATGCATAGCCTTTATTCTGTTGTCTACAATTTTTGTCGATCTAACAAGCTTTAGAACGGCAGAATTTGACTACATGTATAGGGAGGGGCTTATCATAACTATTATCGATTTTTCCGTGTGCTTGAAAGTATATTTCCTATTCCGACATGTTGACAAATGTGAGTCATTTAGCGATCACGCTCTTTGTTTGCCATCTGGTAACAATATCATTTTCGGGAAAGACCGTGAAAATATACAACACACCACGGTTGATGACTGTGTTTGATAAAGAAGGAATAAATAGACTGTTAGTTATAGAAAGAATAGATACACAAGTGATGCCAAATAGATATATAGACCTGCAGTCAACAACAACTACGAAACAGTGCCGAGATTGTTCATACCAATAGCTTAGGGCATTCATTTTCAAGATATTAGAGTAACTGTATTCGGGGACAGAATTTCAGGAAATGTGCTGCTATCAAGGTAAAACATGTAAGCTATTAACAAGTAATTTCTCAAATTGAACTCTCTGGGGCTAGAATAAAAACTTACACCTTTTTTACCCTTTACCAAACAATAACGACCCATTTAACCACTTTGTTGCAGACGACTCTGGAAAACCTTGTGGGAAGGGAAGACATTGCTTGTGACGAGTAATTTCTCATTTTCCCACAATGTTTTCTACCATATCAGATTTCAATTACCAATTTTATGAGATTTTGAATTGTCGTCCGCAAACTCTTTCAAAATAGTAAAGTCGAAACTTTGGCGGTTGATAAAGGGTGAATTAAGTCGTTGTATGAAATGAAGGAAACTGTCGTATTAAGCATCATCTTAATCAACACTTATTTCTATCAAGATATACCGACTTGTTACGGGGATTGCCGAGTAGATACGATTGATAGATTTTAAGAAATGGCCGAGGTGTTCCGAATGTTCTTTCTATGTCACCTGTTCCAGCAATCGGAACTACTCGGGCATTTCTGTGAGCTGTGAAATTCAAAAAATATGTTTTCATTGGATAAACCCGATGTGTTCAGATTACTGTTCCAGGTATGATGAAACAAATTTATATCAGGGAACAGCCAATGACATGTGTTGTACAAATCAATGAACTTTTAATTAGGATCCGGATCTCTACTCAGGTGTACTGGGATAGGATTTCAGGTACAAAATCAAGATCTATGCCTTGCTGAACATTAAGACGCTGATGAACAAATAACTCGACTGTTTTTTAGAATCTTTATTTAAGATATTTGTGTAGCACTAGCCCAAAACAAGTCCCCTAGGATACCAAGTGACGCACTGCTTGAATTATAAAGTCTTTAAACCAAGATAATCATAAAAAATGGATCATCGAAAGGTAATAATTTCCCATGTGATGAATTAATTTCCTCAAGGCATTAAGTATTAATATCAGAGCTATATTTCTGCGAGCTGCAAATAGAGAATTCTAATAAAACTGGCCGGTTAACGACATTGTTCTCTAGGTTTATGAGACTATTGAAACATGTCGAGAGTATAAAAGCAAATTAATAAAGGTTTCATCAAGATAAATCTGACGGATCAGAACCCATAATATAATGATATTTCGATTGAATTGACAACGGTCAAGAACAATTGAGTTCTGTTTTAATATTGTTTTAATAATATCTTATTAAAACATTTAACCCATTACCAAACAATAACGACATTTGGCCAGTTTGTTGCAGACGACTCTGGAAAACATCGTGGGGAATCTCAGGATGTTTTCTGCCCTTTCAGAAGACTATTTTTCAATTTAATCACATTTTGAAATGTCATCTCCAATCTCTTTCGAGTTGGGACAGTTGAAAATTTGGCGTTTGGTAAAGGATAAAGGTCCTTCATAGACATGTCCTGTATGCATGTATTTTTGTAAATGATTGTAAAACGAGACGTGTTTTCCCAAAACCTTTCTTTTTTAAGACAAACACAACGGCATTACCATTTTCTGAAACATGTCTTTTCCTACCAGATTACAGTAACGGTTGGCGATTGTCAAGGTTCAAATATTGCATTTAAAGTTTGGTATCATGTCTGATTGTTTATACGTGCCTTTCAGCTCAGTTGTGTATTCAACCGGTATTGAAGTCCTTAGATGACAAAGTCATGTACATATGTTACCACGTCCATGATTGAAGTTCACTGCATCAGTATTGTATAACCCATTACCAAAGAATAACGACATTTGACCAGTTTATTACAGACGACTCCGGAAATCATTGTTGGATAGGGAGAACTTGCATTTAACGAGCATTTTCTCCTTACCACACACTATTTTCTGCCTTATCAGAAGATTATTTTTCAATTTCATTATATTTTGAAATGCCGTCGGCGAACTTTTTCAATTTGGGACTGTCGAAAATTTGGTACTTGGTAATGGGATAATCAACATATCGTTAAGACAATAAAGTTATAGAAATGATAGTGAATGATACAATTCCAGATAGGTTTGCAGCCTCCTAGTTTGTTTTCTACAATGCCCCCTTTATAAGACTGATGCCTATGCAACTGTTATGTTTTATAATGCAAGAGAATTAACATTCATCGACGCAGTTGTCAACGTTCGAATCTTCGTTATATTTAACGGAGAAATACGTTCTTAATCCTTTACCTAACGACAAATTTTCGACAATCCCAAATTGAAAGAGCTTCCAGACGACATACCAAAATGTGATGAAATTGGAAAAAAAATTGTCTGATAGGGCAGAAAACATTGCGGGAAAAAGAGAACTCGCTCATTAAGGGCAATTTCTCATTTTCCCATAATGTTTTCCAGAGTCGTCTGCAATAAACTGGGCAAATATCGTTATTGTACGGTAATGGGTTAAGAAACGCAAGTGGTCGGATTGGCACTCTAACTCCCACATCACTGAAACTAGAGTGCGCACCACCAGACCGTGCCTTAGAATTACCAGATAATTCTCGATTACTGGCTATTAGGTGGCAGACATGGTGACAATTGAGCCCAAATGTATGTGTTCGGAATGTTATATAGCATCGCGGAGTGAAATCCAACATAGCATTATATCCGATATCGCTCATAATGGTCGACGGGGCTATCATCTTACCGTCGAGTTATTCCTTCATCGAATGTTCGAGATGTCTTCAGGTTTTGCTACAGTCGACTTTCAATTCCTTGTTGGAAACAGGAGGGCATGCCCGTTTACAATTGTAGAGAAGATACGATTGAGAAAATATGAAGCACATATGTGTTGATATGATACTCTTTTATGAAACTTAAAAAAACCCATTCAATTGGGATATTCAAGCAATTTGTACTACCTACGATGTAATATTACCGGCTTGTGCCGGGGATTGCCGAGTAGACACGATTGGTACGCCCGAAGGTTCCGATTTATGTGGCGTATGCCCCACTTTGTGAGGTGGTGTGGATTATTACGTGTTCGGTCTGGCCGTCCCGAGGGAGGTGTGTTCCGTACAGAGTGTCACAAGCTTGCCCCGGGAACAGTCTACGCCATATTGACTTTACCATAAACGGCTTTCTTTGGGGGTTGTATCACTTTCCATCATTAAGCTGTTTATCCAAACAATAACGACATTTGACTACTGTGTTGCAGACGACTAAAGGAAACATTGTGGGAAAAGGAGAAATTGTTCGTAATTATCAATTTCTCCTTTTTTCACAAGGTTTTCTGACCTATCAGAAAATCATTGTCCAATTTCATCACATTTTGAAATGTCTTCTGCAAACTCTTTCAATTTGGGACAGTCGAAAATGTGTTATTTGGGAATGGGTTGAGCTGTTTATCCATTACATCATATGCCTGTTACCTATGGACTCGGTTGATGTGAAGCCAGCAGCAAACGTCCAATTCAATCAGTAAAACTTACTTCTTAAAAATGATGTTGATCTATCTCATTTTTAAACGAGTTCGATAAGAAGAGACAAAAGCAGAAATATACGAGTATGTTTTCTATCTATTATTTGAAAGATACAGATCTGTCAAAAACCAATGTGTGCTAACAGCATAGGCTTGACTCAAGACAAGACGCCATACAAATGTCGTCAAATATTTATATGATCGTTCTGGGTAACTGGAAATGTGGTATCTCACGAAACACACGGCGTCTTTCTGGCTACTCCGAAAAAATGATTAAGATAGAGCAACAAAAGAGAAGCGTTGATACGTAACTACAGACAAACAGTATAGGGAATTTTCAAGCAATCGTTCGTTTTTCATATGTTTTATTGCAATAGAAATATATTACCACTACATTTGTACTTGGGTTATTGCCAAATGAATACTTTTTAACAGCTGTTATCACGTGTAAGGTAGATTTGAGAAACGCTGATATATTTTCGATTAATAAAGCTGCTTAAACTTTTTCTTAAGCTACATTTAATTGGGTGTTTTCACATCTATTCTTTCAAACACAACCGAAATTCATGGACAAATGTGCCAATAGAAGACAAGCTCCAGAAAAGCAATTTACGCCTTTGTTACAAAAGTTTCTACAAAAGATCACATATCAACACACATTGAATACGTGTCGTGGTGTAACCAATTAATAAACAATATGGACATCTGACAAGTTTGTTGCAGACGATTCTGGAAAACATTGTGGGAAAAGGGGAAATTGCTCTTAACGAGCAATTTCTCTTTTATCCCACAATGTTTTCTTCCCTATCAGAAGATTCATTTTCAATTTCATCACATTTTGAAATGTCGTTTGCAAACTCTCTCAATTTGAGACAGTCGAAAATTTGACGTTTGGTAAAGGGTCAAAGTAGGACCAGTTTCAAATTTCGATGTCAATGGAGTAGGTTGAGCTTTTCTATGCTAACGCCATGAAGAATAAATAGGCTCTCCCCCAAGATTTCCAAGCCGATTGAAGCACGCCAATTGAACTCAGTGTACAAACTCGTGACCGGTCATTACTTAAACATATTGGCCAGATCTCCAGTGTTATTACGTAAAGTTGGGATATATCCTCACATATGTGATTCAATTCATTATCCATAAAGACCCGTGTCCTTATGTGAACCAGATATCTAATTGAAAGGGTGCATACGATACTTTTGAGTGTTGTATTTAAACAAACATGCATTCAAGTTATTCTGTTTCGTTTATGTATCTGTTTTATGGCAAAAATCACAATACATAGAATCATACTCAGACAGTGAACAAACTGACATCTGCTTAAGCTCAAAGGGGTCTATGGTTATCCCAGGGTCAGCACTACGTAATATACTATATTAGTATATGTAGTGTATATTACATATTACTGACCCAAAGATAACTAAAGACCCCTTTGCTTCAGCTGAGAATCGGACAAATGCGAATAGGAGCGTCATCTACCATGCAACCCATTGGGTTTATTATTTTGTGGTTAATTACGTTTTTACCATTATGCAGATACAATTTGGCATGTTCTCGATACAAACCGAAACTAAGTATTTTGTTTACGGAATACGGCCTTGCCAATTATAGTGCAATCCAAATTACACGGAGTTACCCTCTAGACCAACACCATTACAATCAGCAACTGGCTTTCAAAGAATGAATGAAGGGTGTTTTAAGGCGCAGCGACAGCCAAGGATATTTAGCGCGCATTAGGATGATGTGGATCAAGGTATATTGAATTATTTACAGGCTAAAATGCAATTGGTTCATGAAAAGCAAATAACAATGTGTAATGAATGAATGATAGTAAATAGATAATTTATAATGAGTTAATGATATAGTAAAATAATAAATCATAATGATTGTATGATATTAAAAAAACAATCTTTGACGAGTTAATGATATCGACATATGGACATGCTTCCAAATCGCTATACTTTCTCATGCCATGTTCAAGAAAGCCAGCCACTACCATTGTTCTTGGTCTTTGATAGGACACGGTACTGGCAGCTAGCCTATGTATTTCCATATCCAAGAGAGAAATGTATTTTCTTAGAAATGCCCTGAAATAAGAGGGTATGATCAGATCGTCCATTCATTCCTTGTGCAACATATCAAACCATCTATGTACATGGCCTACTAATACAACATTGTCAGACTATCGTGCTCGTTTTTGTATAGTGCATAAGACGTTCTGTCAAATTGAAAAGAAAATTACATTCCTTATTTTCCCCGGGAAATTCCGCTTTCGATTAACGTTTAAAATCAATCGATTTTTCAGTTCGCAAATTATAGCCCACTCAATCCCCCATAATCCTAATTACCCGTCTTGGAAATTGTAAAACTAACGTTAATTGCACTGATTCGACTTGCAAACGAGAACAGATTGAGTTTTGCAAAGACTTGTCCAACAATTTCTCTCACTAATACGCATATAATACAGACACAAGAATGACAAATTCAGATAATGCCGACACAAGAATGACAAATGCAGAAATGTTCAGCATGAGAGATTTCTCCTTTTTTCACAACTGTTTCTTCATCCTTTATTGTAAAGAAAATGTAAGGTTTCTTACCTTTCCTCGTTATTGTTTATGGTGCTTTTAATTTTGACAAGGCACACAATCCTACAGGAAGGGGTAGAATAAGTGACAGCTTAATGGAACGTTTGTCACAGGTCTGTTTGGTACTTTAATAAGAAGTCTGTACGTTTTGCCATTTTCGGGCGTTGTGGGGCAATATTCAAAACGCTACTCTGTTAAGGGACCGCTATTATATCCATGATATATCTTAACCACCCCATGAACATTTGCATATTTTGTTCAATTTGTTCTTTCGTTCCTATTTTTATTTTACAAATAGGTGTTTGTTTGACGAAAAGCTTTAAAGTTTGAGTCAATAACGAATGTTTGATCTTAAAACACACGTGACCAATGTTTATGATCGTCTGAACAAGATGGCCGCGCCCGAGTATCTTTGCTTTTTCAGCTACTTTTGGCAATGATTGTCACACTGTGTACCCGCATTAGGTTACCATCAACTTTCAGTTTTTGTTGGTATTTAAGAAGCCATGCTTTATACTGTAACGACGTTATGTCTAACATTCGACAGAGAAATCGCAGTCTACAGGCGCGCATGTCCAAAACAGTCGGTCTTCGACTGCGATTTCTCTGCAGAGTGTTAGATGTAACGCCGTTATAAAGCATTAATTATCAAACATTGACGTATGTGGATGAAAATTGAACAACGAGTCTTGATAGGGGTTTGTTCAATCGGAGCAACTCGACAATGTCGGCAGGTTTCACCGACTGACACGGCGATCAGTGATGTTGCCGAAGCGTTGCGATTTGAGTTTCTTATGCCTCTAACGTATTGTTCCCATCCGATGATTCCATCTTTGTTGTCAACTAGCATTCCCTATTGTCAAATATAACCCGGAGGTAATTCCGAAGCTGTGTTACACATCACTGAGTGCCATGTTTCTTCTTTGACATGTAGAGAGACATTATCTTCGAACATTTTCTTCAGAAACAAAAGCCCTTGAGAATAAATGGCAGTTTTTGTATACTGAGATTTCTATATCGAGGGCGTAATACGGGTCTTTAGTAGGAGTATTAATCAAAAGGCGTTTGTAATTTACCAAAATGTGGTCTA
Source organism: Cerastoderma edule (assembly GCA_947846245.1). NCBI lineage: Eukaryota > Metazoa > Mollusca > Bivalvia > Cardiida > Cardiidae > Cerastoderma > Cerastoderma edule. The sequence goes on from OX401406.1 coordinate 21,256,503, forward strand.
AACCATTGATATTACTCATCACCACACAATTATCGTTTTGTCACATTTGTTGGTTAGCGTTTACCATAATGACGCAATCAGACTTGATAATTACATCTTTATGAAACGAATTCCAGCTTAATGATAACTAAAACATGTCCATATAGGTGCATTGTGTTTGGAACCATTTTACACAAAGGACTACTCCAAAGAAACTCATTTCGTCGCTTTATGACCGACAAGTATTCGCGTTAGAAATTCCTCTGGAATCTGGACACTCAAATGGAAATGCTTGACGAGTATCGTTTTGACAGATTTTCTGGAAATGTCATTTCTAGTTTATGGACGAGATATAGAAACAATGACAGTAAGATTTGACAATACAAATCAACTGTTCGCCTAGACAAGCAATGGCTTCGTATTAGATGGAGCTCGGCATTTATTTTAATTGGATTCGTCTAGGAGTAATAAAACGTTAAAAAATTGATAGTTAACTTCATTGTCACTAAATCAATGGCCATTTTCAATTTCTGTACTTCTAAGCTGCTAAAAATCCGCAATTTTGTTAAACAATAAGAAGTGGGCCTTCGTGCCTGTCATATTGAACGTTAATCCGAACACGTCCGTTCCCAACAGAATTTCCGGATTAACGAATCGACCGGACGTATGAAGCAGAGACTGTTCTTATACACATTAAGACATAAACGATCTATATACAAGTGTAAACTTAAAGCCCTTTACCAAAATGAAAGAGTTTGCAGACGACATTTCAAAACGTGCTGAAATTCAAAAGTAATCCTCTGAAATGGCAGAAAACATTGTGGGAAAAGGAGAAATTGCTCGTCACGAGCAATTTCTCCTTTACCCACAAAGTTTTCAAAAGTCGTCTTCAACAAACTGGTAAAATGACGTAATTGTTTGGTAATTGGTTAAGCAATATACGGCACAATAATTCCGTTCCCTTACAATTTCGTTCGGATTGCGAGACATTCGGATAACCGGGTTCCGGATAAACGGGACTTCACTGTATATAGTATAGCAAGGATTCGAACCCACGACCCTCGTGTCCCGAGGCCTTTGCTCTATACCAGGTTACTGTTTTACTAAACAACTTAAGGAAAATATTTGCGTAAGTCGAAACTGATAAACATGGACAGTACCTTAAATCAAAATACAATATTGCCATGTAAAACACCATTGGAAGCATCTCAAAGAGACGATTCCAGTGATGTGCCACTATTCAATATTGCGTAGCCCAGTATTGAAACAGGAAGAAATGTTATTTTGAACTTTCGCAAAGTTTTAGCATAAGATATTTAGTAAAACGGTACCCTGGACCACTGTTCTCTACTAATGTTCCAATGCCGGGAATCGAACCCGGTCCGCCCGTGTGAAAACCAGGAATACTAACCACAAGATAGTATAATCTACACAGCATATTGAAAATGTTATTTCTATTTCCAGTACCGGTACTGCTCTGAAGGCTGTTGTCCGGAGGAATACTGCGCCTATCACACCATCTGCTATCCCAAGATGCATTGCACATACGGGTGCCCGGATGGAGATTGCCAGAAAGGCCTGTGCATGCCGACGCGACCCTGCAAATCGAACAGCGAGTGTGTAATCGCGCACATGTGCACCATGAACTTTAACCTTGGATACAACACGTGTCAGTATAACCTTGACATTGGGAAAACCCTATGCGTCGACAGGGACGGGAATTCGTTGGTGAAGCCTATCAACTGATGGAACCGTTTGTTGTTACCGACGCCAAATGGGCCTTTCGTATTTAACACATTACCACCTAAGGCCACATTTTTGCGTCTTGCAGCAGAGGACTTTCAAAAAGCATTAGGCCCTATGGCAAAAGGAGAAATTGCTTGTGACAAGCAATTTCTCCTTTGGCCACAATGCTTTTACATTAATCTATTCTTATATCACAACAACAGAACTGAAAGGTTTATTCAACATGGTTTCAAAGCTTTTCTAAAGTCGTCTGCTTCAAGTAAAAAAATTGTCGTCTTCAGGCGGTAAAGAGTTAACCCATTTTGTTGAAAATGTACACATTTTCTCGTCGAGATAAAAAGGTTGTAACTAATTAAAAGATAAACAGTAATGAACCGATGGACAGACGGTTTACAAATGCGAATTGGTGTCGATGCTCTTGAAAAATAAAGCAAACAGCTCGAGAATTGCAATCTATAGCACTTGTATTGAGGTAGATATGTGCTAACCAATAACCATATATACATGTATGTTGCATTCCACCTTCTAACCACTTCAAACTTTTGACTTTTGAAATCATGACGTCAAATGGAGACTCTTGATTTAGAAATATCATCTACCTACAAAGTTTTACCTTCACCATTCTTATGCATAAAAAAAACGTTATGTGCGATCTCGTAGAAATGCATATGTTATTGTTTGACGTTTGTTTTATACATGATTTGTGTGTCTGACTAATCGACGCTTTATGTTCAATTAAGATAAAGCGTGTTAATGAGTTCCGCAGTCTTTCGGACATCTGACTACCCACGAAGTTTGTAGAGGTATCCAAATGATATTCGTACACGATTGCAAACTTCGTAAGCCATTACACGTGCGAAACTTATTCACACGATTTACATTAACATTGTGATGTGTGTTTGATTTGATTTGTGGATAATGAGTGTATATAAAGTGTGATTAGAATAGTGTGTGCTTTGTTATAAATAGACCTTATGGTTTGAAGTGATATTTTACACGGATCCAGCGAGCAAATCCAGGAACGTATACAAAATGGTGTTTTGTTTCATTTCACTGCATCCGTATACAGTGAACCCTCGTTTATCCGAACACATCCGTTCCCAACAAAATGTCCGGTTTACCGAATAATCCGGACTAATGAAGCAGAGCATGTTCTTATTCACATTAAGACATAAAATGTCTGTATGAGCGGTGTATACTTATAACTCTTAAGCAAACGCCAAATTGTCGACCGTCCCAAATTGAAAGAGTTTGCAGAAGACATATCAAAACGTGATGAAATTCAAAGATAATCTTCTGATATGGCAGAAAACATTGTGGGAAAAGGAGAAATTGCTCGTCACGAGCAATTTCTCCTTTACCCACAATGTTTTCAAAAGTCGTCTGCAATAAACTGGTCCAATAATTCCGTTCCCTTACAATTTTGTTCGGATTGCGAGACATCCGGATAATCGGGGTCCGGATAAACGAGGGTTCACTGTAGTTTGTTTTTTATTCATATTTTTCTGCATTTCTGTATCAACCATTCATCCCATTATATTTCTAACCCAATAAAATTCGCATGAGAAGCGTCTACATATTTAATTTTTCCCCTCTTCCGTAACCTCAATAGCACGCCATTGTATTATAGATAACGAGGATAAGAATCCATTTGAGACATCAATAATGGTGAATATCATATTTAACAGGAAGTCCTGCACCTGCTCTTCCACATTAAGACAGGCCGTAGAGAAAACCAACTTGTTTCAATATTGTCTATTGGCACGTATGATCTAATCATAGGTCAGCATATATTTGGTCTAGAATGGCATTTACCGCGACCATTGGATTGGGGGAATTAACCTATCTCCGCATTGCGAGATTCTGTACAGAACTGTAGGCAACACCTGAAAGCAAAATATAAAGTTTGACATTCTTTTCCATAAAATCAAGTGAAATCAATAAAGAAACAAAGGGAGAAAATGACCATATTGAGCTTATTCTCCTTTTACGCATTTGTTAAGAATAATATTCTTCTGTTTGATATGTTAGAACAAATAAGGTCTTTGGTTGAATCAAGCATATGAAACGCGGCGAAACAAGCATATGAAACGTTTGAAATCCCACCAATGTAACCACTTGAACATTGACGCGAGAAAATGCCGTCACGCCCAACTTTTCAAAACTGGTGGTTCCAAGACAGTTTTTTATGGATACGTGGGAGTATCATTGTTGCCATGGGCTGCAAAAATACAATATGGGGACGCTTATGGACAATATCCTTGTAATAAAACACGTCAGTCCATGGAGTACATTTAAAGCTGATGACTTTCAGTTAATTCATAAAGATGACAAAAAGCGGGAAATGCTGTTATCTTTCTTATTCTTATTTCATGTAGTGAGAAAGCTCGTTAAAGAAAAAAACGAAAAAATTAATGTGCTCTTAGACATAAATATTCGTCTTTATTACAGAATCAGTTTACGCCTTTTCTTATCCAAAGCGCATTCTGAATCTAAAACTTTACAAAATTGAATATTCACCGGACAACTTTTAACAAATCACAACTAATGACAAATGTGATCAAATTAAAGTTGAGATTTTCATGAAATGTATAACGTTTGAGTATTAAACAAGCACGCGTGATTGTTTTCTCTCCAAACAAACTTTGGAATACCGTATTCCAATATTTGACGTTTAAACCAACCACAATTTCGTGCTTAGTTGACATTTTCTGCTATGCGGTAAGTCACCTGGGAAACGCAGCATGCAAATATCTGTATTGCGATGTGTCTTATGCAAATATTTGTACTGGGTATTATAAAGTCTGCGACTACCGGATTATGTATGCCTCATGTTCACGAAATATTAAAAATTCCAGTACCATTCAGCCAAAGAAGAGAATTTTTCAGAGCCAATAGTGACAGGATCAGTTACAGAAACATTGACAAAACCAAATGTGACAGAAGACACTGTGTAAGAGGTAATTAGCCATACATTATTGCAAAATAATTAGAAACAATAACGTATGTCACATTTCCTCCCGTTTGTTCAGCGTCCATTGAGAATTGACAGAAGAATCTACAAAATTGTTGAAATCGCCATGCAATCAGATTCAGACAGACGAAAGAGATTATCATAGTTATCTATTTACGAAATGTATCACTAGAGAAGAAAGCTGCACAGCAATAACCCCTTCGCAAACTCAACCGAATTTTAGCAATAGATTCTCTACAAATAACTCCCTTGTTATTCATAAAAGAACTTGTAATCTGACATAAAAACGAAATCATTACCAAACCCTCAGGTCTCCAAGAACAACGGATTGAATATTTCCCGTTAATGGAAAATATGGCATTGTTCCAATAAAATGTTATTACGGTCATTAAATCTCGGTGTTGCAAATCCGAACATTTGATTTTATTCAGACGTGTTTCATACCTAAGCAATCGGTTGCTGGTATACTGCTTCAATATGAACAGACATGCTGTATCAGGGGATACCAGAAAACTAGCACTCGGAGTGTTTGCAGGTCATCGGTCTCTTAAATCGAGAAGGTGCGTGTCATTGAGACAAACTATATGTGGATACCTGTTCGCTGGCTTCTTGCCTCGATCTGTTTCTATCGTGAAAATCCGTGCACAAATACCAGCCAACGATTGCTTAAGTATTAATATCTTGGATTACAATCGGATCGCGTTCATATTAACAGTAATAAGAAGGACAACAATGACCCATGGTGTTCGCCATAGCAGAATGCAGAGAGCTATGTATTCCAGCAATTTATATAAGATACTTTCAGATGTCGAAAACAACTCTGGTGAGCTGGGATACGAACCTGTCAAAACTTTATTGCAAGTATCGCTAGCGACAGGACCATCGAGACACCAATACCTTAGAGATGAAAGATGCTCTGCAAATAGCATGGGGTCCTGCCCGTGTGTATACCTAAAAGGGGTATACACACGGGGGGCCAGGACCCCAGGCTAGTTTTGCAAAACGTATCCAAAATATACCCCACAGAGGGTTATGCGGACAGGCCAAGACCCAAGCTACTCTGCAAAACGTATCTTACCGTAAGTATACCCCACAGAGGGGTATACGTACAGGCAGGACCCTAGGCTTGTCTACAAAGCGTATCCATAGTATACCCCCCAGAGGGCTATACGTACGGGTCAGAACCCCAGGCTAGTCTTCAATACGTATCCAAATTATTTCCGATGGATGCTCGTTTGAAACATTCCACAAATTCATCTGTTGGGATCAATTTAGACCAACTAGCCAAAATAAGAAACATCAGCACTTTTACCAGATAGGAAAGTTAATCAAGATTACATTCCGCGACGCTGACATTGCAAGGTCGGTTCTACCACCCCTAGGCCACAGACTCCTAATGTTTAACCGTCTCCTTCAAGCAGCCGAATGTCGTCTGTACGTGACAATAGATTAACCTCCTTCCAAATGGGAGTTAGAGACTGGTCAAAATTGAAAGCAGCATCAGACGACATGAAAGTATGAAAAGTCATGCCTTCCGGTTGATATGCGAGAAAAAGAGAAGTTGCGTCAAAGCTTCTTTTTCTTTTAGCACACTTGTTTCTAAAGTAAACGGTATCAGATTGATAAAGTAGAGATCCCTTATTGAGAAAATGGTTATACGGTTTGTGAAAAGTGTCTGTCTTTCACCATTTTTACAACTCTAAAACACATTGACATTGCGCTGCTCTTCGCCTGCACAAATTCAATTAATATGGACCCTAACTCATGTCTATGGTCCGTTTTTTGTTTGGTCCAAATTGAGAGCAATAGCAGACGGCATGTATAAATATATAAGAAGTATTCCTTTCTTCTCTAGTACTTGGTAGAATCTAATGTAACAAAAGAAGTACGTTTTCCTAGAGACAATATTTCTAACAAATATAATGAATATGCATTTGTTTTCATGCCATTTTAGTCGTCTGCTTATCCTTTTTGGTGTAAGCCAGTCACAAATCCCATATGGGGGATTGTAATTTCAGTTGCACAGACATATCGTAATCCGTTTGCAAGCCGGAGGACCACCTCCCTCACACGAACCTAGGCGGACGGAGACCTTGCAGTTTTAAATTCATTGCTCTTCTTGACAAGACATATCAGATATGTCTGAATGGAGAGAGATAATGTCTAAACCAGAATAGTAAACGCCACCCTTACAAAATGTATTTATGGTGTTTTTTAATTGGTATTATCATCAGCATTAGCCTTAGTGACAAGAGTACAGAAATTGAAATCACATGGTATTTCGCGTGGGTTCAATTCTAACCAACGATCAGGCCGGTCTTTCAACGATGTCCTTGTGGTCAGTCCAACTTATGTTTTCCATCCAACGTTTGAGTCCCGGGTTTAACCCCACGACACCTCTGGTTTCATGGGAGTGACCTTTTGAAAGTCACTTTTAAGAGCCATAGTCTAGTACTGGTGGAACCAGGAAAGCCGTTACATAACTGAAAAATTGTTGATACGGCGTTAAACACCATATAAACAAACAAATCATCAAACGTTTAGATGCCGAGTATGCATGAAAAATTAAAACTGCATTGACGCGATGTAAATTGCCAACAAATATACTTTTATTAGCTGAATCTATACAACATGCCATCCTACTCGGTATTTCAAAATATATTTCAATTGTCAATCTGTTCATTCTTGGATCTATCTCAATGTTTCGAGTCTAGTACCTGTGCATCGGTTTTAAAAGGCATATCAACTTATTTTCCTTAACCCATTACCAAACAATGACGACATTTAACGACTTTGATGCAGACGACTCTGGAAAAACATTGTGGAGAAAGGAGATATTGCTCGCTAAGAGCAATGTCTCCTTTTCCCAGACGGTTTAATGCTCTTTCTGAAAAATATTTTTTAATGTCATCACGTTTTGAAATGTCGTCTGCAAACTCTTAATAAACAGTCGAAATTTGTTGTTTGGGAAAGGGTTAATAACCAACAGAAGTTCAACGGACAAAGAACAAAAGCATGTTCATCATTTAAATAAAAAATAAAGATGAAAGAAGAAAAAAGATTGTGTGTGTTCTAATAGTTTTAATAGGCATAAATCTTGTTCTTTATCACTTTTTCAACAGAACAAATAAAAACAGATAAAAACATAAATAAAACCGGTTTTATTACTCTTAAAAAAGCAAATAAAAACAAATTCAAAAAACATTGTTGTCCATGAACATGATATGATCAGGTTTTATAAATTGAATAGGAATCCATTCAACAATGTCTGAATGTGAAACCATTGACAATGAGGAAAATGTTATTTCAATTATTACCATAGTTACAAACCTTGGTGTTCAGGGCAGGACTTAAGCTCGTCTTGCACCTTTGCAAGGACTAGCTATATGGTTGCAATGTGCACCTATATTAGTTTCACATTAAAACACATCCAAAGCCATTTAGACAGGAGACTACATTTCCATTTTTTTTGTCTTTTTTGCTATTGTGGTTTTGTTGCAGTTAACATGCCATGTTTACTTCTGAATATAGATAAAATCTAAGGCAATGTGTTGTATAAGGATAGTTATTTACAAACTCATTTAATAGAATTGCTCAAAATTAAAGGCAGCAGCAGATGACAATACAAAAAGTGAGAGAAATAACATGTTCAACAATATTGGGTGTTTGCACCCATTATTACTAAAATGATATTTTTTTCATTTTCTTGTATTGCGACAAGTGTAAAATTGCTTAGAATTTACAAATGTTGTCTCGTAATGGTTCCTTTTCTCACCTGAAAAATACATTTCAAAAGTTACAATCACTTTTTTTCCTTTAGACGCAACTTCATCAAAATATTTATGTGAATTTTTTTTTTCATGTTGTATAGTGTGGCCTTAAATATGAACCATTCACTTTATGCTAAATGAATGAAATAAGAAAAAAAGAAAGTTTAAAGACACTTTTGCCAAAAACAGGGAACCAGGAACATCTGTGTAGAAATATTGTCTTTGATGAGCATGAGTAAACCATAATGACTTATCTTGGATCCCTAGGCAGATGTTTAGGTAAAACGGAGAGAGCCACTTAGTCTTTTACAAACTGTTTTTTCCATAGGAATATGGTGGTTAATCATTCATTAACATCCCTGTATTTAACCGTATATACGTTTTACATCAAGTTAACATCATTTTACTTATGTTGCGTTGCCCTACTCATAATAATGTAGGACCTCCCACACAACAATAAGGGTTGGTAAAGCCGATTGAATCATCTGAATTTATGCTTTGAAATGGTAGAAAACCATTACTTTTAAGCATGTGTAAACCTTGCATACTGTTTAAAGACATTTTCCCAGATGTTCAAAGGTATGTAAACTTTCCCATCCATGGTGGAAGGCATTAGAAAATGCAAAAAAGGCAAAACAAAAATGTATCAAAGACATCTTTAAGAAAATGGAAATACTATAAATAGATTACTACAAATATAAAGTGTATGTATAAAACTGTTTTCTCTAACAAGTCCATAAACATACGGTGGTTAGTAGGTATAAATCTCAACAAAACATCTAATAAATAACTCTACATGTATAAAACAAGACTGCATGGGTTCTCAACTTCTCACACTTATGGAGGTATTATAAACACTTATGATGATGACAATTACACTTTCAGGGTAGCAAAAGATGTATGAAATATGCAAAAATTAGCCACAAGTTGATACGATTGTTTACCCTGATTTGTCAATCAAGAATAAAATCTGTTTTTATATTTGATAATATTATGCCATTCTTTAACTTTTAACAACTTGTTTATTTTCATAAAAAGGTGAATTTATGCAACAAATTATATGATCTTTGTGATGGCTCCGAATTGAAAGCAGCAGCAGAGGGCAAAAAAATGACATTTTCTTGTACGATATTCAGTAGGAAACAGTGTGAAAAATAGAGAAATGATGAAACACCATGTCTCGATCTGTTAAAGTATCAGAAACATGTCTGTTTTTGACAAAAATAACAAAGAAAATGCTATTGTGAAATCATAATAATTATAATCAAGTACCATTTGCTGTTGCTTTCGTGTTTGATCAATCACAACACCTAATATGAGGGAATAGGAACATAGAAGTCTATATAATTGCAATTCCAAACAAGACTGTTTGTCAAGTCCCTAACTTTCATTAAAGACTAATTGTATCTTGTCCTATATCTTAAAACGATATATAATAAAAAAAGTTTCCTTTGGAAGCCTGTTAAATAAATGAGCCATTTCTAGACTTTGGGGTTTCTGTAGAAAGGAAAATAACAAAGAAGAGGTCAACCAACCTTCCAAAGAAAAGGGGGTATCCACTGAATTAACATTTTATGTATCATCCTCAGCTATCCATTCATTACAAAAGCCGTATAGGACTCAGATAGTACAAATGCTGAGCAATGACTAATTCTAACATAAAACTCTTATATAAATACACAGGAGTCTCACAATCATAAAAACTTCATATCACAGTAATAATCATCCAAACTCGCATATTCAGACAATTCTTTTTATAGACAGAGTATCTTAATATAGATAATAACACTAGCACCCCATTAACCCTTTCCCAAACAACAAATTTTCGACTGTCCCAATTGAAAGAGTTTGCAGACGACATTTCAAAATATTATGAAATTGAACAATATTCTTCAGAAAAGGCAGAAAACCTTGTGGGAAAAGGAAAAATTGCTTGTTATGAGCAATTTCTCCTTTTCCCACAATGTTTTCTTAAGTCATCTGCAACAAAGTCGTCAAATGTCATTATTGTTTGGGAAAGGGTTAAGTGCTTATTGGCTTAATATTCATTTTCACGGCTGTCTGTTGCATCGTTTAAGGCTCTTTTTGTTCAAACACTACACACTTATTGAGCAAATATTGTGAAAATATTTGAGCATTGCTCTCCGCAAGAATTTCTTATTATTTTTATGCTTCTTCTACCTTCACAAAAATGCTTCCTTAGTAGTTTAGCAATTACTCCATATGTTTATATGCAAATTCCTCCTATTTAGACCAGTCAAATACTCTGGATGGGATGTTACGAATACACAAATAAGAAATAAATATTGCTACATGACTAAAAAAGATTTATGAGTATATATCACATGAAATATGATGCAAGTGTTTTACTTACACCTGCTATAGTCAGATCAATTCACTACCATGATTTAAAAAAAGTAATCAAATATTGCTGTATTGGTGCAAGCAACAGATTCAGGATAAAATGTTAACATGATTTTATGATAACTAAGTGATGATTTCTAATATTGCATGCTGCTTTATAAATGCAATTTTGATTAAATTCATTTCATAAATAAAATTCTGAGTATTGTTTGATATGCAACTTGCTTAAACAATATCTAAATCCAAAGATGTAAAGCACTTTTCTGGATCAGTTTAAGCAGTTTGTACCAGCTAATCTGGTACAGTGGTACTGTACCTTTCTGATTCTTTTGGATTTACACAAATTTGAAATTGAAACTCTTCCAGGAAAGGTTAGTTAATATTACTTTCATAAAAATGAAAATAAGTTCAAATGACATCAGATGTGTTGCTTTTTCAAAACTTGTTTCAATATAATTTTTGCCCAATTCATTTTTTCTCTGATACTTATGTCAATTAACATTGTCCAAACTCTTTACAATGGTTACTCATTAATATTTTTCTGACAGATGAAACCATTAATTGCCATCCAGACTGATCCATGTATCATTTAAAACAGTTACATTTAATAAATGTCAAATACTTCTAAACTTCATGATTGTCTGTCATTGGTATCCCAAAATTTTCAACATTTCAATGATTTCAACAAATCATTATCTTTTTCAGGTTAATTCAGACAAGAGAAATCAGGTGGGTAAGGAATTAATCGAATTTGATCCCAAATGATTTTTGAAAATACAAGTACAGTGTTTAAATATGAAATCAAAAAGGTAATTACAGGGTGGGGAAAAAGCAAAGAAAGCATCCTCAAATATTTGCGGAGATATTTTGAGGCAGTTGAGGAAGATAAAAATTAAATTTTTTGAAGGACTAAGTTAAACCTTGTTCTAGCCCCAAATAAAGTTGATAAAAATAAAAGAAAGGAATCTGAGCTTAATTCAAAGTAATCAACATCATCACCAGAAAATCAAAAACATATCCTCACTTTTACTCCCTTATCAAAACCGAGACAAAGATAATCATCCATTTAAACATCATTATACGTTGTGTTCCTGTTGATATCAATCTCCATGTTCTTACAGAAATCAGCAGTGAAAGGGATACAGTTAAAATACTGACAGCCCGGACAGTTGTAGAGGGGTAAAACATAGAACAGTATCACCAGCAGGGTGAACAGCAGGATAGCTCCACCCAGGGAAAACAGGATACCGATAATCTTCCTTCTTCGGTCCCATTGTCCAAACGATACATAGGGAAGGAGGGCAAACGCCAACAGGAACCCGAATAGGAACCCACTGAGATGCGCCCAGTTGTCAATCCAGGGTAGTAAGCCCAACAGGAAGAGGACTACTATGGGTATGGTGACCTTGAGTAGAGCCATGCTGGGTCGCTCCAGCATCTGCCAGCTCTGTAATACTTCCACAAGTAAACAGGCCAGGATACCAAACTGGGAACCTGCAGGGCCAACCTGAAATGTATTAACGTCTCTTTTAGCCACTTTAGAGATCATGAAAATAGTCCAGTTCTCCATGCTTATGAATACATTTCTCCTTTGATTAACCATATACTGTGTGTACTCATAATTTTTTTTCCCTTAAATCAGGAGTGCCTTAAATTTCTATAAATTTGGCACTGGTGTTTTTACGTAATGAACAATTGTTATTAACAGCTTAGTTGAAACAGCAATTATAATTTGTATTTGCGATTGAAACAATGTAAATTCAAAATGGACCCATGGCTTTTGAATTTAAAAAAAGATATTCATTTCCATTCACTTGTCCGTGAAGTGACTGAATAATCACTGGCTTTATGCATAACAAGAAAGGACATTGGTTTCAAAAGAAAAGTTAATTTCATTGCATGTGTGGCCAAAATTACTGATGAAACAACTTTTAAAAAGAAATCATAACTCCTTAATAAGGACTCATTTTGATGCTTCTGAATTGCAGACTTAGATTACCAGTACGCACTCCAAACCCAATTATCTTTAGCATTTTACAAAATGGCAATGTTCACTCTTTATAATTACTAACTGCTGCTGCTTTTGATTTCCACCAGACACAAAATTCTGTAAGCAGGTATGAGTTTAAGGTAACCAATGCACCTGTCTAAACATCTTGATATCTAGAGCATAAAACACACTGATAAGTACAGATCTCTACATTCATATATATCTCAGTGCCGTGTTCATTACCTCGACTTGATATGGCACGAAGATACAGCTGCCCAGGTTACCACACACACCAGCACCAATGTAGATAATGGCCATTCTAGTAGCACCTGTCAACTTCTCCATGTCCCTCATAATCAATATTTGAAAACCCAGGGTAATCACCAAATGGAAGAGTCTGAAATACATAAATCATGCACTTTTAAACCTGGGGTTTCAATATGTATACATCAGTGTGGGTTTCTTTCAGATGAGCATGAAGGCAGAATGGGAAATCAATCAATGAATAAGGAATCTGTGTTGATTATAACAAGAGCAAACAAAAGACCTTTTTAGATCTTGATACGCTAATGAATATGAAATTTGCATGATGATGGCTCATTTAAAAAGACACAGAAATTCTTTATGGTTTGTATACCATAAAATAAACAATCGCTGGATTTCACAAGTTTATGTGAATTTTTCAATATGATGATCTAAGAAGAATCAGCTTGAATATATTTTTTTTGGAACCCAAGCCAGTCAGCAGTTGTGATTGACTTTAAATCGAACAACTTTACAATTATGCCTGGAAAGAGATGAGCAATTTCTGTTTGCGAACAATGGTTACAAACCTACCAGCAGTTAAGCTGTTAACACTGTTTGCTCTATTATAATTACACACAGTTCATTTAGGACAATATAAAACTTGTAATTCAATAAAGATTGAATGAATGAAATAACCTACCCTCCATGTAAGAAGAGGGAAGTCCATAAGCGATAAAACTGGTCAGGGTAGTCTTCATTGGTAAATGGAATCATACCACAGATCTGCTTCATACAGGGTACCTGTAATCCAGATAAGGCAAGTTGAAGATAGAGTAATCCATACTCCAGTTCCAGATTCTATTCACTCTTAATTCATTGTTTTATTTGAGAAAAATTAATGATCTATTCATCTTAAGAAGGAATTATCATAAAAATGCTTCAAATAATGAAATGAAAGATATAACTGGGCCCATTTTAACTTCTAAATACAAAATCTAAAAGTAATTGTTCATTTTGAACCTTTATATGAAAAATAATGCAAAACGAGAATAAACAATTAATTGTATACAAACTTGATTTGATAGGATCAAATCAAAAAAATGTTTCTTTTTCACAAACTCATTGTCTACCTTGAATGGTCATATAAAGCCAGTCAAATTGAAATATTTAATCTGTCAAAGATCAATCTGTCGATCAAGTGTTAACACTCAACAAACCTGAGAACAAAGGTAAGCTTCCTCGTGAAAATAGCCTCTAATGAAATCGCAGTGTTCTCTAGTTGTGATGATACACTCCCCCTGTATCCCATGACAGCACGGTCGTCCAGATATCTTACAAGACATGTGTCTCTTCTCTCGTTCAGTGTTGTTTGGGGTTGCAGTGTCCTTGCACAGCTGGAATATTTCAACATAATACACTGAGTGCTGGAACTGACTTCAAGCTTATGCAAACAGGTTAGATCCAGGCCAGCCGCCAAGTAAATTGGGGCCTGGCCTGTGATCAAACCTGTTTGCTTCTCTTACACGACATGTGTCTCTTCTCTCGTTCAGTGTTGTTTGGGGTTGCAGTGTCCTTGTAGAGCAGGAAGATTTCAACATAATACACTGAGTGCTGGAACTGACTTCAAGCTTATGCAAACAAGTTAGATCCAGGCCAGCCGCCAAGTAAATTGGGGCCTGGCCTGTGATCTAACCTGTTTGCTACTCTTATATGACATGTGTCTCTTGTCTCAATCAGTGTTGTTTCAGGTTGCAGGGTCCTTGCAGAGCTTGAAAAATTTCAACATAATAAATCAAATGCATTATCTTGATCAGGAAAAGGCCATGGTCACTTAACCTTTATAGTGCTGGAACCGACTTCAAGCTTATGAAAACAGTTTAGATCCAGGCCAGTTGCCAAGTAATCCAACCTGTTTGCTTCTCTAGGTATCTTTCCTCATCAAAATTAAGCAGATATTAAAGGTTTTGAAAATCAGATGACAGAAAATTACCCATCATTCTAAGGGTTAAAATTTCTTACAGGAAAAAACATTATCACATAGCTAAGGATATAAATAAATCTCTTGTTATCTAAATATCTTATATATAAAATCAAATCTTATTGAACTTATGTATACTTTTTAGTTCTTATCAATAGCCCAGGTTTTCAAGGTTCTATGTATCAGGACTTAATAAAACTGTAACTACATGTAAAGAATGATAAAAATGATATTCATTAATAAATTACATACTTCCCACTTGGTTATGTCATCTGGCCAGATAAAGGGAGCGACAGATGCAGGATCCCGACAAAATCTGTAATACAAGTAAAAACAGTCTTATATTCTGAAAGGTGTCTGGCTAGAAAATAGTTCCACTTCATACAGGCACGAAAATTAAGCTTTATTGTATAATCTTTACTTCATTATGGTAATCTTCTTCTGCAACACCCCCCATTAAGTTGTAACACATAAGAAAACTATTTTTCATATTGTAATTGTACATTGCCATCCTTTCCCGTCAGGTACGGTCTGACACCAAATATGGTGAAAAGAATGACCCAAAATGCCGAAATGTGATGTGCAAATATGTCACTGATTATTTCTAAATCATATTTCACGAGCATCTCCCCCCTCTTTATGTAGACTAGTAAACAAAAGTAGAAACTCTAGATACTAGATAGCTCACGATGCATTTTACGAGTTTAAATGAGGTTTTATTCATCATTACTATTTAAACCATGCACGTGATATAGACTAGTTTGCGTTATGACAAAAATAGAAATCATGTCGACTTTTAAGTAAGAAAAGCGAAAATGAAAGTAGTCTACAGTATATTCTAGATCTAAGCGATTCTTCCGACAAGACGCTTTCTGCAATATCGGACAATTAGTGAGTTACACGGGATGCGCGCACATCGGAAAGAACTTCCGTTACTATTTTAAGACACTGGAAACCCCAGAATTCCATAACAACGGAGATAAGAAATTTCTTATCTTTTTCCTTACATTTAAGATTTTCTTACGTAAGAAAATCTTAAGTACAGTTGCTGATGATACTTAAGTTTAAGAAAATTATTTTCTTACCTAAGTAAAATTATTTTAAGATTTTACTTAACTTAAGAAAAACTTATGTCAACTTGGTATGAAAAGTATTCCTTTCTTCTCTAGTACTTGGTAGAATCTAATGTAACAAAAGAAGTACGTTTCCCTAGAGACAATATTTCTAACAAATATAATGAATATGCATTTGTTTTCATGCCATTTTAGTCGTCTGCTTATCCTTTTTGGTGTAAGCCAGTCACAAATCCCATATGGGGGATTATAATTTCAGTTGCACAGACATATCGTAATCCGTTTGCAAGCCGGAGGACCACCTCCCTCACACGAACCTAGGCGGACGGAGACCTTGCAGTTTTAAATTCATTGCTCTTCTTAACAAGACATATCAGATATGTCTGAATGGAGAGAGATAATGTCTAAACCAGAATAGTAAACGCCACCCTTACAAAATGTATTTGTGGTGTTTTTTAATTGGTATCATCATCAGCATTAGCCTTAGTGGCCTCGTGACAAGAGTACAGAAATTGAAATCACATGGTATTTCGCGTGGGTTCAATTCTAACCAACGATCAGGCCGGTCTTTCAACGATGTCCTTGTGGTCAGTCCAACTTATGTTTTTCATCCAACGTTTGAGTCCCGGGTTTAACCTCACGACACCTCTGGTTCCGTGGGAGTGACCTTATGAAAGTCACTTTTAAGAGCCATAGTCTAGTACTGGTGGAACCAGGAAAGCCGTTACATAACTGAAAAATTGTTGGTACGGCGTTAAACACCATATAAACAAACAAATCATCAAACGTTTAGATGCCGAGTATGCATGAAAAATTAAAACTGCATTGACGCGATGTAAATTGCCAACAAATTTACTTTTATTAGCTGAATCTATACAACATGCCATCCTACTCGGTATTTCAAAATATATTTCAATTGTCAATCTGTTCATTCTTGGTTCTATCTCAATGTTTCGAGTCTAGTACCTGTGCATCGGTTTTAAAAGGCATATCAACTTATTTTCCTTAACCCATTACCAAACAATGACGGCATTTAACGACTTTGATGTAGACGACTCTGGAAAAACATTGTGGAGAAAGGAGATATTGCTCGCTCAGAGCAATATCTCCTTTTCCCACACGGTTTTATGCTCTTTCTGAAAAATATTTTTTAATGTCATCACGTTTTGAAATGTCGTCTGCAACATCTTAATAAACAGTCGAAATTTGTTGTTTGGGAAAGGGTTAATAACCAACAGAAGTTCAACGGACAAAGAACAAAAGCATGTTCATCATTTAAATAAAAAATAAAGATGAAAGAAGAAAAAAGATTGTGTGTGTTCTAATAGTTTTAATAGGCATAAATCTTGTTCTTTATCACTTTTTCAACAGAACAAATAAAAACAGATAAAAACATAAATAAAACCGGTTTTATTACTCTTAAAAAAGCAAATAAAAACAAATTCAAAAAACATTGTTGTCCATGAACATGATATGATCAGGTTTTATAAATTGAATAGGAATCCATTCAACAATGTCTGAATGTGAAACCATTGACAATGAGGAAAATGTTATTTCAATTATTACCATAGTTACAAACCTTGGTGTTCAGGGCAGGACTTAAGCTCGTCTTGCACCTTTGCAAGGACTAGCTATATGGATGCAATGTGCACCTATATTAGTTTCACATTAAAACACATCCAAAGCCATTTAGACAGGAGACTACATTTCCATTTTTTTTTGTCTTTTTTGCTATTGTGGTTTTGTTGCAGTTGACATGCCATGTTTACTTCTGAATATAGATAAAATCTAAGGCAATGTGTCGTATAAGGATAGTTATTTACAAACTCATTTAATAGAATTGCTCAAAATTAAAGGCAGCAGCAGATGACAATACAAAAAATGAGAGAAATAACATTTTCAACAAAATTGGGTGTTTGTACCCATTATTGCTAAAATGATATTTTTTTCATTTTCTTGTATTGCGACAAGTGTAAAATTGCTTAAAATTTACAAATGTTGTCTCATAATGGTTCATTTTCTCACCTGAAAAATACATTTCAAAAGTTACAATCACTTTTTTTCCTTTAGACGCAATTTCACCAAAATATCTATGTGAAATGTTTTTTCATGTTGTATACTGTGACCTTAAATATGAACCATTCACTTTCTGCTAAATGAATGAAATGAGAAAAAAAGAAAGTTTAAAGACACTTTTGCCAAGAACAAGGAACCAAGAACATCTGTGTAGAAATATTGTCTTTGATGAGCACGAGTAAACCATAATGACTTATCTTGGATCCCTAGGCAGATGTTTAGGTAAAACGGAGAGAGCCACTTAGTCTTTTACAAACTGTTTTTTCCATAGGAATATGGTGGTTAATCATTCATTAACAGCCCTGTATTTACCCGTATATACGTTTTCATCAAGTTAACATCATTTTACTTATGTTGCGTTGCCCTACTCATAATAATGTAGGACCTCCCACACAACAATAAGGGTTGGTAAAGCCGATTGAATCATCAGCATTTAGTAAATCAGGTAGAAGACAGCCTTTCCTGAAATTCTAAACGATGCACCAGAATTTGATCCCACATCAGGAGGGGCTATGTAATTTCCACAGGGACAAATGTTGTTTGACATCCCTTTACAATCAACATATGCACATATGTCCCTGTGGTAGTGGCTACAGATCTAAGAGGTAAATTTGTTGGCTTTAGAAAAAGTTACAACATTATTAATTTATGCTTTGAAATGGTAGAAAACCATTACTTTTAAGCATATGTAAACCTTGCATACTGTTTAAAGACATTTTCCCCAGATGTTCAAAGGTATGTAAACTTTCCCATCCATGGTGAAAGGCATTAGAAAAGGCAAAAAAGGCAAAACAAAAATGTATCAAAGACATCTTTAAGAAAATGGAAATACTATAAATAGATTACTACAAATATAAAGTGTATGTATAAAACTGTTTTCTCTAACAAGTCCATAAACATACTGTGGTTAGTAGGTATAAATCTCAACAAAACATCTAATAAATAACTCTACATGTATAAAACAAGACTGCACGAGTTCTCAACTTCTCACACTTATGGAGATATTATAAACACTTATGATGATGACAATTACTCTTTCAGGGTAGCAAAAGATGTATGAAATATGCAAAAATTAGCCACAAGTTGATACGATTGTTTACCCTGATATCATTGTCAATCAAGAATAAAATATGTTTTTATATTTGATAATATTATGCCATTCTTTAACTTTTAACAACTTGTTTATTTTCATAAAAAGGTGAATTTATGCAACAAATTATATGATCTTTGTGATGGCTCCGAATTGAAAGCAGCAGCAGAGGGCAAAAAAATGACATTAGCTTGTACGATATTCAGTAGGAAACAGTTTGAAAAATAGAGAAATGATGAAACACCATGTCTCGATCTGTTAAAGTATCAGAAACATGTCTGTTTTTGACAAAAATAACAAAGAAAATGCTATTGTGAAATCATAATAATTATAATCAAGTACCATTTGCTGTTGCTTTCGTGTTTGATCAATCACAACACCTAATATGAGGGAATAGGAACATAGAAGTCTATATAATTGCAATTCCAAACAAGACCGTTTGTCAAGTCCCTAACTTTCATTAAAGACTAATTGTATCTTGTCCTATATCTTAAAACGATATATAATAAAAAAAGTTTCCTTTGGAAGCCTGTTAAATAAATGAGCCATTTCTAGACTTTGGGGTTTCTGTAGAAAGGAAAATAACAAAGAAGAGGTCAACCAACCTTCCAAAGAAAAGGGGGCATCCACTGAATTAACATTTTATGTATCATCCTCAGCTATCCATTCATTACAAAAGCCGTATAGGACTCAGATAGTACAAATGCTGAGCAATGACTAATTCTAACATAAAACTCTTATATAAATACACAGGAGTCTCACAATCATAAAAACTTCATATCACAGTAATAATCATCCAAACTCGCATATTCAGACAATTCTTTTTATAGACAGAGTATCTTAATATAGATAATAACACTAGCACCCCATTAACCCTTTCCCAAACAACAAATTTTCGACTGTCCCAATTGAAAGAGTTTGCAGACGACATTTCAAAATATTATGAAATTGAACAATATTCTTCAGAAAAGGCAGAAAACCTTGTGGGAAAAGGAAAAATTGCTTGTTATGAGCAATTTCTCCTTTTCCCACAATGTTTTCTTAAGTCATCTGCAACAAAGTCGTCAAATGTCATTATTGTTTGGGAAAGGGTTAAATGCTTATTGGCTTAATATTCATTTTCACGGCTGTCTGTTGCATCGTTTAAGGCTCTTTTTGTTCAAACACTACACACTTATTGAGCAAATATTGTGAAAATATTTGAGCATTGCTCTCCGCAAGAATTTCTTATTATTTTTATGCTTCTTCTACCTTCACAAAAATGCTTCCTTAGTAGTTTAGCAATTACTCCATATGTTTATATGCAAATTCCTCCTATTTAGACCAGTCAAATACTCTGGATGGGATGTTACGAATACACAAATAAGAAATACATATTGCTACATGACTAAAAAAGATTTATGAGTATATATCACATGAAATATGATGCAAGTGTTTTACTTACACCTGCAATAGTCAGATCAATTCACTACCATGATTTAAAAAAAGTAATCAAATATTGCTGTATTGGTGCAAGCAACAGATTCAGGATAAAATGTTAACATGATTTTATGATAACTAAGTGATGATTTCTAATATTGCATGCTGCTTTATAAATGCAATTTTGATTAAATTCATTTCATAAATAAAATTCTGAGTATTGTTTGATATGCAACTTGCTTAAACAATATCTAAATCCAAAGATGTAAAGCACTTTCTGGATCAGTTTAAGCAGTTTGTACCAGCTAATCTGGTACAGTGGTACTGTACCTTTCTAATTCTTTTGGATTTACACAAATTTGAAGTTGAAACTCTTCCAGGAAAGGTAATTTAATATTACTTTAATAAAAATGAAAATAAGTTCAAATGACATCAGATGTGTTGCTTTTTCAAAACTTGTTTCAATATAATTTTTGCACAATTCATTTTTTCTCTGATACTTATGTCAATTAACATTGTCCAAACTCTTTACAATGGTTACTCATTATATTTTTCTGACAGATGAAACCATTAATTGCCATCCAGACTGATCCATGTATCATTTAAAACAGTTACATTTAATAAATGTCAAATACTTCTAAACTTCATGAATGTCTGTCATTGGTATCCCAAAATTTTCAACATTTCAATGATTTCAACAAATCATTATCTTTTTTCAGGTTAATTCAGACAAGAGAAATCAGGTGGGTAAGGAATTAATCGAATTTGATCCCAAATGATTTTTGAAAATACAAGTACAGTGTTTAAATATGAAATCAAAAAGGTAATTACAGGGTGGGGAAAAAGCAAAGAAAGCATCCTCAAATATTTGCGGAGATATTTTGAGGCAGTTGAGGAAGATAAAAAATTTTTGAAGGACTAAGTTAAACCTTGTTCTAGCCCCAAATAAAGTTGATAAAAATAAAAGAAAGGAATCTGAGCTTAATTCAAAGTAATCAACATCATCACCAGAAAATCAAAAACATATCCTCTCTTTTACTCCCTTATCAAAACCGAGACAAAGATAATCATCCATTTAAACATCATTATACGTTGTGTTCCTGTTGATATCAATCTCCATGTTCTTACAGAAATCCGCAGTGAAGGGGATACAGTTAAAATACTGACAGCCCGGACAGTTGTAGAGGGGTAGAACATAGAACAGTATCACCAGCAGGGTGAACAGCAGGATAGCTCCACCCAGGGAAAACAGAATACCGATAATCTTCCTTCTCCGGTCCCACTGTCCAAACGATACATATGGGAGGAGGGCAAACGCCAACAGGAACCCGAATAGGAATCCACTGAGATGCGCCCAGTTGTCAATCCAGGGTAGTAAGCCCAACAGGAAGAGGACTACTATGGGTATGGTGACCTTGAGTAGAGCCATGCTGGGTCGCTCCAGCATCTGCCAGCTCTGCAATACTTCCACCAGTAAACAGGCCAGGATACCAAACTGGGAACCTGCAGGGCCAACCTGAAATGTATTAACGTCTCTTTTAGCCACTTTAGAGATCATGAAAATAGTCCAGTTCTCCATGCTTATGAATACATTTCTCCTATTGATTAACCATATACTGTGTGTACTCATATTTTTTTTCCCCTTAAATCAGGAGTGCCTTAAATTTCTATAAATTTGGCACTGGTGTTTTTACGTAATGAACAATTGTTATTAACAGCTTAGTTGAAACAGCAATTATAATTTGTATTTGCGATTGAAACAGTGTAAATTCAAAATGGACCCATGGCTTTTGAATTTAAAAAAAGATTTTCATTTCCATTCACTTGTCCGTGAAGTGACTGAATAATCACTGGCTTTATGCATAACAAGAAAGGACATTGGTTCCAAAGAAAAGTTAATTTCATTGCATGTGTGGCCAAAATTACTGATGAAACAACTTAAAGAAATCATAACACCTTAATAAGGACTCATTTTGATGCTTCTGAATTGCAGACTTAGATTACCAGTATGCACTCCAAACCCAATCATCTTTAGCATTTTACAAAATGGCAATGTTCACTCTTTATAATTACTAACTGCTGCTGCTTTTGATTTCCACCAGACACAAAATTCTGTAAGCAGGTATGAGTTTAAGGTAACCAATGCACCTGTCTAACCATCTTCATAACTAGAGCATAAAACACACTGATAAGTACAGATCTCTACATTCATATATATCTCAGTGCCGTGTTCATTACCTCGACTTGATATGGCACGAAGATACAGCTGCCCAGGTTACCACACACACCAGCACCAATGTAGATAATGGCCATTCTAGTAGCCCCTGTCAACTTCTCCATGTCCCTCATAATCAATATTTGAAAACCCAGGGTAATCACCAAATGGAACAGTCTGAAATACATAAATCATGCACTTTTAAACCAGGGGTTTCAATATGTATACATCAGAGTGTGTTTCTTTCAGATGAGCATGAAGGCAGAATGGGAAATCAATCAATGAATAAGGAATCTGTGTTGATTATAACAAAAGCAAACAAAAGACCTTTTTAGATCTTGATACGCTAATGAATATGAAATTTGCATGATGATAGCTCAGTTAAAATGACACAGAAATTCTTCATGGTTTGTATACCATAAAATAAACAATCTCTGGATTTCACAAGTTTATGTGAATTTTTCAATATGATGATCTAAGAAGAATCAGCTTGAATATATTTTTTTTTGGAACCCAAGCCAGTCAGCAGTTGTGATTGACTTTAAATCGAACAACTTTATAATGATGCCTGGAAAAAGATGAGCAATTTCTGTTTTCAAACAATGGTTACAAACCTACCAGCAGTTAAGCTGTTAACACTGTTTGCTTTATTATAGTTACACACAGTTCATTTAGGACAATGTAAAACTTGTAATTCAATAAAGAATGAATGAATGAAATAACCTACCCTCCATGTAAGAAGAGGGAAGTCCATAAGCGATAAAACTGGTCAGGGTAGTCTTCATTGGTAAATGGAATCATACCACAGATCTGCTTCATACAGGGTACCTGTAATACAGATAAGGCAAGTTGAAGATAGAGTAATCCATATTCCAGTTCCAGATTCTATTCACTCTTAATTCATTGTTTTATTTGAGAAAAATGAATGATCTATTCATCTTAAGAAGGAATTATCATAAAAATGCTTCAAATAATGAAATGAAAGATATAATTGGGCCCATTTTAACTTCTAAATACAAAATCTAAAAGTAATTGTTCATTTTGAACCTTTATATGAAAAATAATGCAAAACGAGAATAAACAATTAATTGTATACAAACTTAATTTGATAGGATCAAATAAAAAAAAAATGTTTCTTTTTCACAAACTTATTGTCTACCTTGAATGGTCCTATAAAGCCAGTCAAATTGAAATATTTAATCTGTCAAAGATCAATCTGTTGATCAAGTGTTAACACTCAACAAACCTGAGAACAAAGGTAAGCTTCCTCGTGAAAATAGCCTCTGATGAAATCGCAGTGTTCTCTAGTTGTGATGATACACTCCCCCTGTATCCCATGACAGCACGGTCGTCCAGATATCTTACAAGACATGTGTCTCTTCTCTCGTTCAGTGTTGTTTGGGGTTGCAGTGTCCTTGCACAGCTGGAAGATTTCAACATAATACACTGAGTGCTGGAACTGACTTCAAGCTTATGCAAACAGGTTAGATCCAGGCCAGCTGCCAAGTAAATTGGGGCCTGGCCTGTGATCAAACCTGTTTGCTTCTCTTACACGACATGTGTCTCTTCTCTCGTTCAGTGTTGTTTGGGGTTGCAGTGTCCTTGTAGAGCAGGAAGATTTCAACATAATACACTGAGTGCTGGAACTGACTTCAAGCTTATGCAAACAAGTTAGATCCAGGCCAGCCGCCAAGTAAATTGGGGCCTGGCCTGTGATCTAACCTGTTTGCTACTCTTATATGACATGTGTCTCTTGTCTCAATCAGTGTTGTTTCAGGTTGCAGGGTCCTTGCAGAGCTTGAAAAATTTCAACATAATAAATCAAATGCATTATCTTGATCAGGAAAAGGCCATGGTCACTTAACCTTTATAGTGCTGGAACCGACTTCAAGCTTATGAAAACAGTTTAGATCCAGGCCAGTCGCCAAGTAATCAAACCTGTTTGCTTCTCTAGGTATCTTTCCTCATCAAAATTAAGCAGATATTAAAGGTTTTGAAAATCAGATGACAGAAAATTACCCATCATTCTAAGGGTTAAAATTTCTTACAGGAAAAAACATTATCACATAGCTAAGGATATAAATAAATCTCTTGTTATCTAAATATCTTATATATAAAATCAAATCTTATTGAACTTATGTATACTTTTTAGTTCCTATCAATAGCCCAGGTTTTCAAGGTTCTATGTATCAGTACTGAATAAAACTGTAACTACATGTAAAGAATGATAAAAATGATATTCATTAATAAATTACATACTTCCCACTTGGTTATGTCATCTGGCCAGATAAAGGGAGCGACAGATGCAGGATCCCGACAAAATCTGTAATACAAGTAAAAACAGTCTTATATTCTGAAAGGTGTCTGGCTAGAAAATAGTTCCACTTCATACAGGCACGAAAATTAAGCTTTATTGTATAATCTTTACTTCATTATGGTAATCTTCTTCTGCAACACCCCCCATTAAGTTGTAACACAAAAGAAAACTATTTTTCATATTGTAATTGTACATTGCCATCCTTTCCCGTCAGGTACGGTCTGACACCAAATATGGTGAAAAGAATGACCCAAAATGCCGAAATAAAATGGCTAGCATTTTGTCCAAATTAATGTCAAACAATAGATCATGCATAAAACTATAGAAACATTTAGTCTGTTTTTTAAATCATCTTAAGCATAAACATGAAACAAATCTCTTTGTCTAACTGATATTAATCACATAATAGGGATGGTCCCTTCGGCTACATATGTAATTGTATACTGTGTAGTATTATCAATTTCACATTTTCAAACTATGATATCAGTTAATATTATTCATAATGACAGTGTGTAAATGATCGGTAGAAGAAAAGACTGTTTATATGCATTAATTCAAAACAAATGAATGAATGAAAGGTGTTTTAACCCATTACCTAAAAATAAAGACATTTGACCATTTTGTTGCAGACGACTTTGGAAAACATTGTGGAAAAGGGAGAAATTGCTCTTAACAAGCAATTTCTCCTTTTCCAACAATGTTTTCTGCCCTATCAGAAGATAATTTTTCAATTTCATCACATTTTGAAATGTCGTCTGCAAACTCATTCGAATTGGGACAGTCGAAAATTTTGCGTTTTGTAGAGAATTAAGGCGCACCAACAGCTAAGGCAATTTAGCAAGCATTATGATGATAAATTCAAAATGATGCTTTACACATATGTCGGTGCAGCTCGGGGCATGTGTGTAGTATACAGCAGCTAGGTTCTTGCGAAATGTGTTTTCCCTTAGACAGCAAGCCTTCCTACAGTAAATAATATAGATAAAAACTCACTCTGGATCCTGACCGCAGACTGACCCAGATACACGATTACGGAACCCTGGATTGGAGGAGTTCCATTTGTGCCAGGTGTTCAGGGTTTTCTGAAATAAAAATAAACAAATTACTGGATCAGCTTTATTTCTACCAAATTCACCAAAAACTTTGGTCTGATTGAAATAATCATGAGCAGCCAATAATCAGGCTTGTCACACATCTATAAACTCTATTGAAAAAGCTAGCCAGCTTGGCGCATAGATAGGGTTTTCCTTGACCCCTAACTTATATAGTAAACAACCCCTTATTCCTGGATATGACCCCTAATGATCATTATTTGCCATTTACCATGCCATACATAAGGGGTCAAAATTCCCAAAATCAAGAAGCATTGAATGAAAAATTACTACGGTAGAATTTTCCAGGATATCAGTTATCTTTATAAGTTCTATGTGTCTTAATAACATATTGAAGGTTCAAAGCAAGGCAATTGTAATCCTTTAATTCATTAGAATAAAAATTTAAAAATTTACCCATGTCATATGAACTCTACTCTTGTGATTCTCTCAATTTTTTTCTGATACAGAAATGTAACAAAGTCGGCATTGGAGCTACTTTTCCAAAACACAAAGTGGGTTCAATGCAATACAATAGTAAGTCCTTCACATTTGTGAAGGACTTACTATTGTCTTGCATTGAACCCTAAACATTATTTGTGACTTACAGAGCTACTTTTGCAAAACACAAAGCAGGTTCAATGCAAGACAATAGTAAGTCCTTCACAAATGTGAAGGACTTACTATTGTCTTACATAGAACCCTTACACTGTCACTTACAGAGCATCTTTGTTCCGTCATCTGTGCACATCCCGATCCGTCATCCCTAACACAGCAGGCAGATGCCCTCTCCTGCTCCAGATCTTTCTTCAAGCCTTTCTCTATTCCTTGGTCACGTCTCATACAGGGCGAGTATTTGGCTCCAAGATGAATCAGGTCAGCCTTTAACAAAATTTATGTATGTAAGAAACATTGACGTTCTTTATCGAGATGAAATAATCCATTTAAATAAAAACTAGTCAAAAGTATAAGTGAATAATCTTGAATGAAAAATGAAAGTGCATTTATTTCTTATGTTTGATCTAAGTGTTTTCAATATTATCTTACCCGTATAATCAATCACACAAAATTCCACAGGAAGAAATGGGTGAAAAGAATTTAAGTATTTAGGTTTAAGTTATCTACGAAAAACCTTTTTTAATGATTCTATGTAGTCAAGATGGCTTAAACATTAATGTGAAGTGTTATATTGTTTGTTGTATGTCATGAAATTATAAGTGATTCTCATCTCCGCTTAAACTAAATTGAAAAATTACTCCATATGGCTATAAACTTCTGAATTTTAGTATCGAATCATGTTTGTTTGCAATAAGTCGCAATAAAATAGACATTCATTTGATCTTTACCTGTCTTGGTCCGATCCAAAGATTGTCATTCTCAACATATCTTGTGTGCTCATAAGCCAAGTTAGGCTTCATAATCTGGAAACACAACAGATAAAAAACACAAATCATGATATGCAGTTTTCAAGCTACTGGTGGGTATAGCATTAAGCACATTTCTATACATGTTTTACTTGGTAACCTTTCAATGTAAACATCTGTTTGTATGCTGCCTCATTTTGTTAGCTATATATTGATAAATTGAAGAAAATTCACCATCTAGCTCATTTAATCAAATTCTGAGTAATTTCCTGGTTTTACTTTAAATGAAATGAGGCTGTTATTTATGCTGACTCAACTTAAACATTGTCATCAG
The DNA here is from genome assembly GCA_947846245.1 of Cerastoderma edule. NCBI lineage: Eukaryota > Metazoa > Mollusca > Bivalvia > Cardiida > Cardiidae > Cerastoderma > Cerastoderma edule. The sequence continues at coordinate 21,284,529 of OX401406.1, forward strand.
AAGTTTGTTAATTTCTTATTACATACTTCTGAAAGACTGCAAAGGATAGTTTTTTAAAATCATAACTTAAAGCTAAATGCGGATAACATTTAACAAACTATTACAACAAATCATTGAAAGTGATTTCTTCTTCCTGCCAAAATAGTTTCAAAATATCTTCCTTTCAAAATTTTCAGCTTGTATCAGACAATCCTTTGAGTTGGGATTACATAGAAATAACAGAAAAAGAACACGGAAAATGGAAAAAATGGGTTAGCCAAGCCCTACACTCACCGCCTTTGAGTATTCTGTTTGAGATGAACCAATTGGGGCAATACCATAGACAGCTACAGACACAATAAATACAACAACTTGCACAAATGTCACCCAGTAGGTAAAATATGGTCTGAAAAATAGGAAATCACATAAGATGGGTTAATTCCTTACTTCATATATACTTCTTTGGTGCAAGTATAGCACAAATACAAACGATATTACCAAATCAAGAGGATTAATTAGGACAGACATTTTAGTATATGTCTTCTTATATGATATTCTCTCTTATAGGCTCAGTAAAGAATGGGAAACATTTATTGTCCTTGGCTTAAAAATGAATAAGATGCAACATGTACATGGAAGATCACAAGCTCAACTGCACATAAAAACAAGTTAAGCTGGGTAGAACTATCGGAATTCAATTAGTCAACCCTGTGTGTACCTCTCAAAAACTGAGATCTACAACAAGGAGAAGACCCGAATAATTTTGAGTTATAACCTCTAGCAATACATCTTTAGATGTCCCTTGCATCGAACTACATGAGAGGAACATTGTTTTATGTTGCTTAACAACTATTCTTAACAAATATACTTTTGAAATAAATTATATTGAATTTGATGAGTTTAAGAGGCATATTCCAAGGGTAACTTATCAAAATGAGACAATTCTAATGAGATCAAACAAGACAGGATTTCCAATGGCTTTAGGAAAAGCTTTAGGAGTGTAAAGGACCCTATTATGCATTACTTAACAAGAACTTGTTGAGAAATAGGAAAAAATAAAATACCTATGATCATCAATTTCATCAATTTGTTTTTTAATGTAGGAGTTCATTCTGTCTGGCCGGTAATTCCTCTTCATCAGCCTTCCCACAAACCCCATACCAACTCCTCGTTTGTCCCTCTCGGTGATTGAGTTAACCACTTCCTGTCGAATCCTGCGCATACCAAAATCTGGGAGATCGTAGCCCGGGTCTGGGGTACCAGGCGCAGGTTTGGGTTGAGCACCAGGTCTCCTCCACCCTGGCTGGGGTCCAGTTCTCCTGAAGAAAAAAACAAAAAACAACAGTGAAACATTTTTGCTTATGGCTCAACGCTTGTTTACACAGGGTGTCATTAATTTTTTTTAAGTAAGAGGCCATCATTTTATTTGAAGGACCAATGAAGCAAACTCTCAACAAAAATTAGGTATGAATTATGACCAGCTTTCATATTTTTTTGTTTTTGAGCTGACCAAAAAGTCGTTTGAAGTGGTCAAATTGGTCGGCAGCCGGCTCTTCATGACAATCCTGTTACAAGGAAAATACACATATTTCTACCCTTTGTTTTCTCTTTCTATTACTGCTATCAATTTTGACTGATCCCAAAACCCAATAGGAAAAGGTTTAATTCTGATGCACCTCCTTTTACTAAAATAGTTTTTTATGAGGATCAAAGAATGAAGAGTAAGTCAAGATAAAACTTTACCAATCTACACATTTTTCATCATCAGAAATTGGTGCAAAACAGATAATCCCATTTGGATAAATAGTTGATTATCATAAGATAAATTTTCTTCTCTGTCATGCATCACCCACTACCAAACAATAACAACATTTGACTGGTTAGTTGCAGGGGACTCTGGAAAACATTGTGGGAAAAGGAAAAATTGCTCTTACATTTCTGCCCCATCAGGAGATTACTTTTCAACTTCATCACATTTTGAAATGTCTTCCGCAAACTCTTTCATTTTGCGACAGTCGAGAATTGGGCTAACTTACGAGACTGGCGATGTTTCTGCTAATTCAGCACTCGTCTCCTCCTTGATCTTTGCTAACTGTTTTTCCTGATAGGCTGCTGGTTCGTCATAAAACACATCATCCACAAGGCTAACTTGATCCTCATGATACTAAGAAAAAATAGATATACTCTGCAGACAGATATTCAAAACCGAAATATCTCACACACAAAATAGCATCCCTGTTCAATTGGTAAATAATTGTTTCTGTCTACATGAATTCCATACAATGTCATAGAGAAAATATTTAAATCATGCTTCTTTTATCGTCTGCCATCCCTTTCAATTTGTATCAATCTGGGAAAGGGTAATAGCGTTATATAGACACTAAAAATCCAGAAACTTGATGTTGGAAATGTCACAATAACCTCAGCATCATATTGAGTTGGAGTTGCTCTGTTTAATACAACTTGCATATAAACATGTTGCAAAATGGACCCAATATAATCTTAAATAACCGTAGTCGAGATAAAAGGTGTACTCCTCAAGCTAATTCTTTCACTTATTCTCAAAAACATTACTAAATTGCACTCACTAGTTATCTATTTCTAAAATACTTTTTCACAAAGACACCTAAAGTCCATGGGCGAAAGTTGAGGAATTTCAAAAACCTGAAATCTGTAGTTCATTATCCTGAAAAGACATGTTTGCTATAGCATTATGTAGGGACAAAAAGTCTCAAAAACCTGAAATTCAGGAATAATCCTGAACACTTTCACCCATGAGCCTAAACACCATTTTATCTAGACCCCAGGATAAGTGATAAAGCTTACGGCATTGAAGTAACTGTCCCCAAGATCACTTCTTGAATCTGGAACATCACCAGCTAAACTTGCTGGAGCATAACTTCTTCCACTCTGGCTCATCTTATTGGTTCTCAGCTTTTTTCTGGTACCCTGTAAGTTAAATGGACAATTAGCTTCTGTCATTTTTAGTATAAGAAAAAAAAATAAAAGAATTTATCCTGTCACTAGTGTCATTTTTGGGACCGATAACAAGGTGCAGTATAACATTTGTGATATCCAGCACTAACCATATAACACATCCACGCGACAAATCATGACGTCATAAGAACAAAATGACGTCATGTTTACATCATTCTCTACATATTCTTTCCTTCTTTCTAGTGTTTTATTTACATATTATTTGTTTGAAAGAATACATAAAGGTAACCGGATAAAAAGAATAGATGGTTGGTGTCTTTGATTAAGAAAAGTTATCGGGCTCGGCATATTATCCGTTTCGCCTTCGGCTCATCGGATAATATTCCTAAGCCTTGCCCGATAACATTTACGATTCACGACATCAACCATCTATTCTCTATTTGTATCATACAACTGAATGTAGAAAATATTTTAACCTTTAAATTACGTCATTTTTTGGCATTGAATAATTCATTCAAACAAATGAGGGCACTTACTGATTCTGTACGACATTCATGAATACATACAGTTCAAAAGGATGATTCAAATTATTTCCCACAATAACGAGTTTGTGTTTCATTTTCATTCAAATGTAAAGCCCAAATACACCCATTTATCTTGAAACTAGATCATCAAATTACAAAATGTCATTATGTTTATTTTATCTTCTAAACCACATTCAAAATAAATCTTCTGAAGTGGTAAAATGTGTGAATAAACAACACAACAAATAATTGAAGAATGATTTGCAGGGACTGTGTGAAATAGATCAGTCATCAATAAAAACTTAGCTACCTATTCATAACACTTTACAAGGAAAGCTGTATTTAGTCATTCGGCAATAATTGTCCTTTATTTTAACCCATTACCAATCAATAACGGTTTTTGACCAGTTTGTTGCAGACATCTCTGGAAAAACATTGTGGAAAAAGGAAAAGATTTTGCTTGTTAAGAGCAATTTCTCCTTATACCACAATGTTTACTGCCCTATCAAAATTATTTTTCAATCTCATTACATTTTGAAATGTCATCTGCAAACTCTTTCAATTTGGGACAGTCTAAAATGTTGTTTTAGGTAACGGGTTAATTAAATGCAAGGCAAGATTGAAAGATTAACCTACAGCAATTGTCTGCATTCCTTTCCATGTCATCTTGAGTACTGAATCTTTCCTTGTTCTACGCTGCGGAAATCCCCGAGTGCTAGCTGTATATGTGCTCGTACTAGATAAAGGTGTGGTCCTTCTGGAGACACCGCCCGCACTATACCTGCTCCCTGGATGCTTAAGAGGGTCATGGATGTACCGCATGGACGAGTCCAGCTCATCAAAGTCAGTGGTTTTATTGAGGTAGCCATCCTTCACTTTCCCTTTGTAATATCTAAATTGCCGATTCTGCCATTTTGTTTGCTGTTGAACATCCTCATCTCCAACCCCAAAGAAGTCTGCAACACTGTTCTTCATTGCCCTGAAAAAGGAAAAAAATCCATTTCTTACAATAATTTTTTCACATTACTTTAAATAATAACATAAATATGCAGTTGATACACTAGAGTAAATGATATTGAAATTGGGTTTTCTGGTGTCAAATTAATAAATCCTACTTCTCCAAAAGAGCAGGGCCTTTTTTTTCCAACTGATTGGGGAAGAGGCCTAGGAATATTAACATTGTGTCCCTGATACTCTGAGCTGGGAAGACAAACAACAGGTGTGACTGAAGTTTGGGGAAATTGGAATGGTTTAAAAAATATAATTGCCAAGTTGCTTTTAATAGGCTCCCATTACATAACCAAAAAAATAAACCTGCAAAAGTGTGTGGGTAGTCGAGCAAACTAAAGAAAAAAAGGGTCACAGTCCTTGAATACTGGACTATCAGGTGTTAAGACAATATCATATCTAAGAGTTAAGTCTGACCTTCCCATCCTTCCTAACTTGGAAGTGGGCTGCTGTTGCTGTTTTTTATCCACACCATATCTACCTACACCAGCAGGTGCACTGTACTGTCGATCCATCTCCTTTAATCGTGCAAACTGCTCAGGTCCTATTAGGAAATAAAAATTGAATTAAAAGACTATTTAAGTTAATAGCACTATGAGGGTTCAGTGACTGTGCAATACTATAAAGTACAGTGCAGGGTATAAGATTTTTAAAGGAATTACTATAGTGTTGCACTGAACCCTTGAACAGATCTTGATAAAGAAGCCTACCACCTTTTCAAATACTTTGTAAGCAATATTTCAAGAACTGCTCAGTAAAACCAACTGTGTAGGTCTTTATGGGGTCTCCATTGGATCATTTTGTACAGTACCCAAGACATTGGATTTAGAAAAGAAACACAATTTTTTGGAATGACTATTCTGACCTTTATATAGGGCCCTGTGCAAAAAGAAATTGGTTAAAGAAAGATAGAAAATGCATTTTTACCACATGGAAGTCCTTTCCAAATGAAGTTTTCCTTAGAAAAAATTCAATACTTAAAAATGTAGACTGAACAATAAGCAACCAATGTGACTGTGGGAATGCACTGTCAACTTCTATGCTACCATGTCTGATTACATATTCATCTCAACAACGTATTCATACAATCCTATTTCATTTATCAGATTGTTAATGAAACTCCTTTACGGCTTGTGATCTCTCTACCGCACCACCATGGTGCTGACGACGAAATCGGTTGTGCAACTTCTGGTTTGGCCTTTTCAAGGTATTCTCGAGAGCACAAGTCCTCACCTAGTATCAATACTACACAATAGTCCAATTACCTCTAGAGTAAAATGTGCCATCAGATTCACATTGATTTCTACTCAAACCTTAGTTCCATTCAAAACCAGTTCTGAATGAAATAAATTACCTATGCTGACACTTACAACAGAACTTACTCTGACAGACCAATAGTCAAAATAATCTAATGTGAATATTGCCTTCTTTTTTCCTGATGGGGCAATCTTACATCAAAATTTTGAAAGATCAAAATAGTGGTGAACTTAACAAAATTCTGATTTTTTATTTTCAAGCACAAAATGAAAATTTTAAGTTAATTTTTAAGACAAGAAATGTAAATTAATAGACTTACAAACCACCAGATAATGGCATCAAATATCGTTAAACAATTAAAAAAGCTGAATTAGGTTTTTCACACTCCATAGTACATGGCCAAAGAGGGTTTAGCGGGAACAAAACATCATCACTTAGTGTCAATTAAACTGTTTTAACAAGGTTTAATGTGGAATACCTACATGTTAAGTGTATGGATTGATTAAAGAGGGATTAATTTATAACTGTGTGTATTGATATTAAACTGTAATACTATAAATATCGGTGTTCAAACTTTGTGACAACAAGTAAGTGGCCACCATTTATTGAATGGTAATAAAATTTGACAGGAGATATCACCCAATGCAAAAATTTCTCAATATTTACCACTTAGTCAAATTAGTTTGACTCACAGACCAAGAGAAAAGTCTAGCCCTGTGAATTTGAAAGGGGTTTATTAATATTTAATCCAAATACATCATTGCAGACTCATGATCTAAAAGATTTACAGTTGTTTCCCGGAAGTTAATTTATAGTTATCGAGGAGTTGTTTCCCCAAAGTTAATTCATATAGTGGAAAACTTATATTATATAGTAGATTAGATCGTTTATATTGCGTTATATTTATAAAATTCACAAAAATAGTCTTCTGATGAAGAAGTGTGTTAATCCTCATACATGCACATTTAATTTTAAGACATGATTAGAACAAACATCGCCACACAAACAAACATATATTATAACCCATCAATGATGCCTATTAATCCCAGAGATGTATATAGTATATCAAGATATTACAAATAAAGAAAAGCACACACCTTATTTTCAACCAACTTTCATATTTTGGTCATTTTACAAATAACCATCTTTATAAATTCAATTACTATATATAACATAGATAGAATGGGTGACGGTCGTTTCCCCCGAACGACTGTTTCCCCGCAGTTGATTTATTTTGTAATTGGGGAGTCGTTTCCCCGCAATAATTTTATATAGTACATATCTTATGATGATCAAACTAAACTGCTATATATTAATATTACAATTAAGTTAATTAGGTTTCAGCAAGCAACAAACATCAAACAAATCACCATTCATGTGCGTTAAAGGTGTCTGATTAAGAATTTAACACCATTCGTTTGTCTAATTTTTCAAGATAGATATTAATTAAAATAATCCCTTTATATGTTTTAATTTGCCTTCTAGTCTATTTAGCATCCTGGTTATTAATATGACATCTAGCTTAATTATGTGTCAACAAACACGAAACACATCTTTCGGTACCACTTATGTACATTAATGATGTCTGATTAAGCTGTTTATCTAATAAATGCTATATAAAATGATTGCGGGGAAACGACTCCTCGATTACTATATAAATCAACTTCGGGGAAATGACTATTCGGGGAAATGACTATTCGGGGAAATGACTATTCGGGGAAATGACTATTCGGGGAAACGACCGTCAGCCATCTAAAACATCTCTTAAAGTAAGAAAAGGATTGGATTGAACGATGTTCATCAAGTTCCTATTGAATTGTTAGCCTTGTATTAACCAAATTGTCAATGGAAGCCATTGAATTGGCATTTGGTATAAATTCCCGAACTTTCAATAGTTTTATGTTACCATTTGAGGTTAAACGACAAATGCATGACTAACTGTTTCGTCATTAATGTTTAGCTTTGGGGTTAGATACAAATCCAGATTAGACAGCTCTGCATTATTTGGTCATTCTACTTTAAATTTCAACAGATCCTTTATTTTAATACCAAACTTGATGGTTCAATGTCATATAAAGCCATTGTGTTTAAAAACATAACAGGGCTTAGTACAGATTTTATACATACAGCGATGTTTTAATTCATTTGCTACGATTGTTTCTGTTTGAGGATTTCGTTAGATACCCAGGAAGTAATCACTGCGCATGTCGAAAATTGAAATATTGTTTCCGCTTTCGGTTTAACCATGACTTGTCTTATAAATAGAGAGTTAATGCAACGTTCCATTATGTTATAAATTTAGCTGATGAATGAGTCATTTTAGTGGATTGTAATCAGACCATGCCAATCACCCTCTATAAATTTGAGCGCCATAAACGTCTTCAAAACATATTGTTTACTTATGCAATGTGCGCTCAACGACTGGTACCAAAGTATTTTCTCGCGGAAAGCACTTGTTCCCGGCTTCTAATGCCTATCCAACAAAATGTCAGCGTAAATGTAAAGATTAGATGAGGTGTTGATTAAACATTAATTTTACAAAGAAAATGACTATGATTTGATTCACCAGAAGAATTAATTTATCCAGAATTTGCATTTGCGCAGTTAATGATTCTATGTCATTCAGGCGACCATAGTACCGCCGATTAAACTAATTCTGGGTTACTTTCTAGAGCGCCAAATTTATGAAATGAATTGGTGGATAACAATTTTGTTAGATTAGAAATGTAGACCTAAATCATCTTGAAAAAAACGACACATTTTAACTCTACAACGAAATGAAATGGCAACAGACAAAATGGAATTGATGGTATAAACTTTGTAACGGATTCTAATCTTGATGAACAATGGATTGGAATGCAAATATTTTATTCTTTCGTAAGTCCTTTTGATTCCATACATTTTTTGTTTTATTTCTTCTCATTAATTCTAAAATGAAGGTTTGGCGCATATATAAAGACAAAAAACAAATTCATTCAATATTTATCTAGTTGAGTATGCCATTTACAAGCATATTTCTTCAGATACTAAATTTCATAGAGAAAAGAAGTCTAGATATCACTGTTTTATTATCCATTTCTCTCATTTCATTGACATTGTTTGTTTGATATGTAATACATCTATTGTTAAGGAGGCTTATTCAAACCTATCAATGTCACTCTCGATGACTGCTTCCTGGATACTATACTGGCACTTGCGCCGATTTGTGGATCATGCAATTTTCATCTTGCCTAATAGGGTTTCGAACCCAGGACCCTTGGTACAAGAGGCTGACGCTCTACGTACCACTGTACCACTATCGCCCACAACATTTAATAACATTCACTGTACCAAACAGTATATATCTGTAAAAAGTACATTGATGCCTTTTTTTTCAATTGTGTAGCTGTTGGAGTTATTTGTAAAGTCAAAATTTAAATCAACTTTCAAGTTTTTGATTTAAGAGATTTGTGCATTGTTAAAAGTTATGCATTCACAATCTTTGTCACTTAAAGGCACATAAAAGGAGATTAATGCTATATAAAACTATATTAATTGGTAAACTTTTGGTCAGATTCAAATAGTTATTACCATTAAAACCCATCAGCACAACTTAAACGTGAAAGCCAACAACAATTAACCCAGATTAACCAGTTTAATTGTGTAATTTTTCACCCCTGACCTTGACAGTTGATACACAAATGTTTGAACCGACCAATCAGAATTAGTTATTTTGAATATGTAAACAAACAGGTTGTTGATAAACATGATTGAATTGGAGAATACTATATTTCAAGCACAAAGAAACTTATGTTAAAGGAGTCTATTTAATAGGGTCTCAATCAATTCGTAAATTAATTGTCATGACTTTTATGAAAATAATAAAAGAACTCCATATATTTTTTAGTAATTTATTTCTACTTATCTCCTTTTATGTGCCTTTAACCAAAGATTGTTGTAAGTTCTTTACTTATAAGTTGCTAAAACCCAGTGTTTTCGTTAATTAATGTGAAGTGAGCACAAGCGCTTGTCTCTTCTTCTTTGGGAAAGCCGGTTTATAAATAAACAGGTGAATTCTTTATTCCGCACTTTTAAGGGTTATCCACCCTGATGTTACTCTCCATATGGTGAAAAATCAGAAGTGAGAATAGTAAGATAAAAGATTAAAATTAGAACAAATGCCATTTAAAAATCAAATTTCATATTATAATAATCTTTCCTGCTTTGGATTTTATGTTTGCCAACTTCATTTATGTAATTTTTATTTCAATGTGAAAAATTAAAATTTGAGGGGAGGTCATTTAAATGAAAGATAACACAGCGTTAGGGGAGGAATGACTTGATGTCCATGATGTAGAAACTGCAAGTATTTTTCATTGAATCCTTATCAAATGCAGCATGATTCGAATATATTAATGTTTATCGCTGTTGGTATTCCTCCCAGCACGATCCAATTTTGCTTTCAACAGAAATAATGCGTCCATGAGAATGTGTGGTAAATGTTTCTGAAGACCCACATGATAATGGTTTCTAAAAATACCACCCCTTACTCTAAGTTTAGATAGTTGTTAACAAAATAAACCTGTTCAAACAGTCTGCAATATCTGTGAGTTTGCTTTTGATCTTTTTTGTACAGTTACAAGCAGTATGAACAGTTTTGAACAGGGTTGGGAAGCTGTCTATAAGATAGTTTAGTATAAGTTTACAGCGATATTTTTTGTATGTTTGGGAATGGGTCCAGTACCGCACAAATTGGGAAAAATCACAACATTTTTCTCTAAAATTGGGCATTTTTAAGTAATAACTAAGTTCAAAAATAAGTTTTATTGGGAAATTGGGGAAAATAGTCAGTTAATTTGATTGGGAATGGGTCTGCTTTACGGTACCAAACATATAAGGAAATAAATCACTGGTTTAGAAATGTATGTTGTTATTTTAACGGTAGAAGACAATTTATTCAAAAATTCTAAAATCTCAATCTCTGAGAGAGACTCTTTAAAGAAATAACATAGCTGACCTTGAATGAAAAGGTAATGCTTTCGTATCATTCTTTCTCTTTTCAGTGCTTTTTTCAATAATGATAGATTTACTTGAATCAGGTAAGTATCAAACTTTATCTTTGATTTTTAATGAAAAAATAAAGCATCATCTCCTCTTTTTGGTGTTTATTATTCACTTATTTATTTTACATTGATTGTGACAGGAGCTTGAAGCTTATTAAATTCACTTTCTATGACTGCTATGACTGGATACTACACCAGTACTCGCGCCAATTTCATGGGTTAGTCCCAGCAATTTTCACCTCGCCTAACGGAGATACGAACCCAGTACCCGTGGTACAATAGGCCGACACTTTTCCACTGCATCACTGTCTCCCAGTAGTATTTTAGGCATTAGATAGAAACTTCTTGACATAATGAAAAGTTTTTGTTTTTGAGCAAATTCCTTTTTTTCTTAGCACAATCATCATTGATATATCTGATGCATATTCAAACATTATAAGAATGACCAGTTTTACTAGAGGTCTAAAATCATACATAATTTCATAAGAAGATTTTGCCTTCAGCTTGCCCAGTGCCTGACGCACCAGAAAATGGCATGAGGACAGTCTATGGGATTGGATATTTAGACAAAACTGTGTTCGGTTGCTCAACAGGGTACTTGCTGTATGGACCTGAGACAATTACTTGTCTGTCCACAGCCTGGTCAGATGACATACCTATCTGTGGTAAGCATGTCATGATTAACCCTTTCCAAAACGGTAAATTTTCGACTGTCCCAAATTGGAAGAGTTTGCAGACGACATTTCAAATTGGCATTTGACCAGTTTGTTTCAGACGACTGGGGAAAACATTGTGGGAAAAGGAGAAATTGCTCTTAATGAGCAATTTCTCCTTTTCCACAATGTTTTGTTCCAACAATGTTTTGTGCCCTATCAGAAAATTATTTTTCAATTTCACCATGTTTTAAAAGGTTGTCTGCAAACTTTTTCAATTTAAGACAGTCGAAAATTAGGCGTTCGGTTGAAGGTTAAGTTCCAAATGGCTTTAAGGTGAATTTAACTGCAAATCTGTGAATCTTGCTTATATCCAAGAGTTAAATCTGATGTTTTAATTTACTATAAATAACCTTGTGCTCCCAGGAGGGTCTATAGTTATCTTGGGACAGTACTTTGTAATGCATTACATAGAATTGACCACAGAATAACTAAAGGTAATTCTAACTTACTAAAGACCCCTGTGCGTGCTCCATCACACCAAACTTAGGCTCAATTGATGTAGAATACAAAAGAAAACAGTGTTAGGTAAGATGCCTAAAGCTTAGAAATGAATTAAACTGCAAACCTTTAAATAATGCTTCTGTCAAGTAGTCAATCCAATTGCCTAACCCTTTCCCAAACAATAACGACATTTGACCGCTTTGTTGTAGACAACTTTAGAAAACATTTAGGGAAAAGGAGAAATTGCTTGTGACGAGCAATTTTTTTTCTTTTCCCACAATGTTATCTGCCCTATCAGAAGATTATTTTCCATTTTCATCACATTTTGAAATGTCGTCAGCAAAAAAGAAATCTGATGTTTTATGATACCTATAAATATGATTCAAATAACCTCTAGCTCCATGGTAACATAATTTAATTCATCTGCTGCAGACTACTTAAGAAAACATTATGACATAAAAGATTGCGCACATTTAGTTGAAATAGTTCCAACTGAATGTTATTAAGAAAATTTATTTCAATATGCTTTATCCTCTTCTTACAAACTAATCATGATTATTATCAATGATACGAATATCTGAATCAAAAGTCTGTTTGAAAACCATATATCGAAGGTTCAGTGCAATACTATGGTAAGTGCTTCACGTTTGTGAAGCGCTTGCTGTAGTCTTGCATTGAACCCTTGATATAACACTCATCTCAAGTACCAAGAAGCGAGAATATTGACTAACATGACTTTTTATTTCAGCCATCAATCATTGTCGGGTTGGAACCCCTTGGCCATGTAGTTCTCATCGAGACTCTAGCTGTTATGCTACAATCCAAACGTTTGTATGCTATTGCCCTTTTCCAAGCTTTTGGAATGGAACTACCTGTGCAGGTAAGACAAGCATTTGGGCAGGCTTAACCAAGCACCAAATTTTCGACTGTCCCAAATTAAAAGAGTTTGCAGACGACATTTTAAAATGTGATTAAATTGAAAAACAATCTTCTGATAGGGCAGAAATCATTGTGAGAAAAAGAGGAATTGCTTGATAAGATAATTTTCGAGTATCCCAAATTGAAAGAGTTTGCAGACGACATTTCAAAATGTCATTAAATTGAAAAACAATCTTCTGATAGGTCAGATAACATTGGGGGAAAAGGAGAAACTGCTCTTTAAGAGCAATTTCTCTTTTTCCCACAATGTTTTCTAGAGTCTTCTGCGACAAACTGGTCAAATTTCGATATTGTTTGGTAATGTGTTAACACATCAGAGTTAAAAATATGCAGTACAATCCACTACAGATATGAATAGACACTCATAATTTCCAGGATCCCACTTCAAATTTGATAATTGGTCTTAAATTAAAGCTTCAGAGTCAATATCTTAACACATGCTACCAGTTTGAAAAGTTTTTTTCAATTCGAAATCTTACTTCAAAACGGGTTGAGAGCAAATTGAAATAATTTTTTGTCATCGAAATGTGATTTGAAATGATTTTATTTCAATTTGAACATTCTTTTATTATGATCTTTAAGTTTATTCATCTAAGTTTCACGAAAGTCACTTCCTGGCACCATTCAGACCCAAACAGGTTGTGCACCTATAGAAGGTTATTTTTGATCATTAACACCAATTTTCTTTGTTAGTCTTTCATAGCCTTTGATGTTTAGAATGAGCCATATACTGTCGAAAATACCTTGAATTAACTTCAGTCATCACATGTGTCAGTTTGGAGTGGATACCTTGATATAGAATATAGATAAAATAAGACTATTACAAAACCGGTTGTTATCGTCGATTTGCCAATGGGAAAAAAAAAACCTTCGTTCAGTTGCCATTGTGGAAAAAAGCCCCCTCCAAATAATAATTATACTTAAAGCGGTAAAAATCCCCTTTCAGGTAATGATTATGTCTATCATATAGATATCTGCAACATCTTAAAAACCACAGAGAATGCATGTGCATCATTCTTTTTCAATTGGTCATGAATCCCTTTAACTAGAAACCAACTGCTACAAACGAGTAATTGAAACAGCATTATAGTCAATCGATGTCAATCAAATAATGTCAACTTTTAAGTTCATTGAAATAATAACACTATGAATTAAATTAAATGTGTATTAAATTGATAAACTGATAAGATTTGTATTTTCTAATAGCACTGTTAGAGCATATTATTATACATGTCTGATAACTGTTTGGAAGGGGATTTTTTCCCAAATGACAATTTGACGGTGGGGCTTTTTTTTTCGTACTGACAAATCAATGGCAGGAATTTTTTCCACAATTGCAAATTGACGTAAGGGACTTTTTCCTACTAACTTACCTACATCCATTTCATTTGCCATTTACAGACTGTTTGAAGACATGGGATCCTCTGATAACTGTTGGCTTCAGGTAAGTTATATTGAATTTGTATTTGAATCTTATTTGCTGCCTAAGTCATGTCAAAGTATAATTTGTTTGGCTTATTTTAGTTACAGCTCAAATCATGCCCATTGAAATTAGTTGAACGCTATATTGAACGATAGTTGTTAGGTTTTACATGGATTTTGCTGATCCACTGCTAGTATATTCTCTTGTAATATCTTATAGCATGGCTATTTCAATAGTTGGTCCAGATAAAATATGTATTAGATTTTTTGTATGCATTTTCTTAAACTTGGTCATCAATCTTATTATGTATGTTATCCTTAATTTTGTCTTAACTAGGCAAATCTAAAGACTATAAAGAAAATACAGTTTAGAGAAGAAATACAATAGCATTAATTATAGAAAAGGCGTTCAGAACGACCAATTCTTATTTCTTTTGACAATGTTATGGGGTTTTATGATATATAATAAAGGAATGCATGCTGAGATGTAACATTAGGTAAAGGTCCACTCTTTTTTCTTTGGTTTGTGCAAAGAAGGGATATTTGAATATGCAGTTTTATGTCATAATATTCAAATTGTAAATTACTGTTCAAATATTTGTTTCTATTTATCCAATATTACTGTTTTTGAAACAATCATAAATCATGTTTTGTTTCCTTTCTTAAACTTAATTATCGACAGAAGACAGTGAAACAACATCTTACACCTTGATGAGTCACTCTCAATTCTGCTTCTTGTACTCGCCCCAAATGTGGATAAATTATTGGTCTCAAAGTGAACACCGCTAATTGAGGGATTTGCATGAAACATGCATGCCTTTCAAGTCCCAAGCGAGATGCTCTAACCCTATAGACAGACCCCTGTCTTAGACATAGACTGATGCCCTGTATACATGTATATGTGGACAATTTTATAAGGCAATTAAACTCCTTACATAACAAGCCTCATGTACGGAGGGTCCCGTGTTCGAATCCCCGTTAGGCGAGCGGTGAATTTCTCGGACTAAGTGAGTACTGGTTTAGTATCCAGGAAGCAGTCATCGAGGGTGGCTTTAAACAAGCTTTAACCCATTACCAAACAATAACGACATTTGACCACTTTGTTGGGGAGGTCTCTGGAAAACACTGTGGGAAAAGGAGAAATTGCTCGTAACAAGCAGTTTCTCCTTTTCCCACAGTGTTTTCTACTCTATCAGACAATTATTTTTCAATTTCATCACATTTTGAAATGTTGTCTGCAAACTCTTTCAATTTGAAAATTTGGTGTTTGGAAAAGGGTTAAGCTTCCTTCACAATCAATGTAAAACAAACAAATAAGGTAAATAGATATAAAAAAAAAAAAACCAAACAAAAAACACCATTTCAGTAATGATGAGCCTATTATCCTTAGTGGCGTGGTGGAAGGAGTGTGTACGGACTGCGGAGATTATGACAGTGTGACATATGAGTGGACCCTTGGGAAAAGCTACAACACAACAACTCAGAATGGGAACGAATGTTTGGGCTTAGGAGAAACTTATACCACCATAATGGGAGCTTCTGCAGATTTCTCGTGTGATTCACCAACTTGTGATAACATACTGAATGGTGGTGATTCAGTTGATCAACTTAAATTGGTGTTGACAGGTATGACTATCAGAATGAGGGCGGAATTGAGTGTTATCTTCACTTGCTCCTCATATCAACCCATTGCCAAACAATAATGACATTTGACCAGTTTGGTGCAGACAACACTGGAAAATATTGTGGGAAAAGGAGAAATTGCTCTTAACAAGCAATTTCTCCTTTTCCCACAAAGTTTTTTTCCTTATCAGAAGATTATTTTTTAATTTCATCACATTTTAAAACCCGGCCATGTTGAGCCTTTAGGTCACGTTGTCTACAATTAAACAATTAACCAAGTATAAGTGACAGAATATACAAAGAAACAAGAAGTTATGATATTTATGAATATGTCATGGATTTCGATATGTATTATATAAATAATAGCCGAGTACCTATTATAGTTACAGCACACAATAACAGCAATCCTGGTGAGTTGATCCAGGCTCTTGCCACAATGGATGTGTTTGTTAGAGACCTTCCACTGACTGATGCCAGTGTCAGATGCACTCTCATCCCAGACACTCCAACACAAGCCTACCCAACAAACTCAAGTTTGAATTGTGACTCACTTCACCAACAATATCATCTGTTTGATGATATAACACCTAACTTTTATCTTGACAACCCAAAGAAATTTCGAAAGGAATTCTCCATCGAGTCTCAAGGTAAGTTTTGTCATGAATCACATTTGCATGTGAATTTACCAAAGTAATTTGATCTATACCAAACCAATTTCGTTGTCAAAAAATCACTGTGTTTAAAACACATGTTCCATATTTGACTGTATAGTTCAAACAATTTTCTTTTCAAATGAACAAGTATTTTGAACTAATTTAACAAATATGCATATAAATGTTAATGTAAATGATGCAAGAATAGCTAGGCTTATTTTACATTTAGATGAAACAACAAGATCAATTTATTTGGCGTCAGACCTGGATCCAACCTGTTTGCATAAACAAAAAGTTGGTTCCAGCACTGTAAGGGTTCAAATTCCTACATTGTAGGTATTCATTTGAATTGTTGAATTGAGATGAGTTAGAACGTACTGTATAGCTTTGGAAATGCTGCATGACCAAGGAAGGCACTTAGTATGCTTCTAATCTTTAAGTACCTTAGTATCTTCTTACCCTTTACCAAACGCCAAATTATCTGCTATCCCAAATTGAAAGAGTTTGCAGACAACAATTCAAAATGTGATGAAATTGAAAAATAATCAACTGATAGGAAAACTGATTGCTTGTTAAGAGCAATTTCTCCTTATCCCAAAATGTTATACAGGGTCAACTGCAACAAACTGGTTAAATGTCGTTATTATTTGGTAATGGGTTAAGCAAAAGTGCATCAAGAGCCTAAAACTTGACCAAAAAAGTCATGGCTGAATTCATTTTCACCTATTTGACTTTAAAGTCAAGCATGCACTAACCTTCAATTGATTTAATAATTTAGCAAGTTTTATTTCACCCAAACAGACAATACAGTGTTGGAATCTTATTCCTTCATTGAGCCTATTTCCCAGACATTTGTTCTACCTCTGGGGGATCCTATCACAGTGAGACTGACAGTGTATGACAATGGCGTAACCGTCTTCTCTCAAGCCATCCAAAAACAGGTACTTATAATATCCCTTCTTGAGCAAAGTTACCTTATCTAATCTGACACCATCAGGAAATATTGAGAAAACTCTGCATCGGGCAATACCTCCCGTCATGTCAAACTTTCGAACGATTCATTTAATCGTGGACAGATGCTGTGCAGAAACAAGGCATTCACGCATAGAAATTCTGCCTATCATTGTATTATAAGATTACTTCATGATTATAGATAAATAAGTCGCAATTTTTCGTAAATTGTATTATGAACATGTTTTGAATAGCGTATCAGTGTTTCCTTGATACAAGTCTTGCATTGAACCTTCATGAAGTTTTAACAGAAAATGTTTTTTGCCTTCTTTCAGGTTCAAACAACTTATACAAGCATTGATGAGGGTAAGTAAGTTAAACATGTTTAACCCTTAGAATGCTGGGTACTTTTCTAAAAGTAGATTTTTGTGTCATCTGCTTTCCAAAACCTTAGATATCTGCTTAATTTTGTTGAGGAAAAATACTCAGAGTAACAAACAGGTTAGATCACAGGCCAGCCACCAAGTAAATCGGTGGCTGGCTTGGATCTAACATGTTTTTACAAGCATGCAGTTGGTTCCAGCGCTTTAAGGGTTAATGGTGTACAAGCTGGTTTAGATATACCAGGCAACAAAGTTGTTTAATAACACAATTATGAATTCAATGTACTAAATCTTTACAATTTCAAGAACTTATTGTTGACAAATTACTGACTGAAAATTATGCTCTTTTTTTTTTCACTGTTGCAAAAATGATAAGAAATGGTCTCAATATTTACTCAATTGGTATATAAGATGTACATTTTCAAATGACTTTTATTGTCTAATGAAAATTTTGATGTCACTTTTATAAAGTTATTCAATTAGCTTTACCAAATACTAATTAATATTTCCATGTCAGAAATGGAACCAAATTAAAACACTGGATACTGGGCGTGAAAATATCATTTATTGTGTTATGTAACTATATATTTTGGGTTTGAGGCCTATGCTATTAATAAAATTATCAATAAAATGTTACTTGCTTGATTCCTCCAAGCTTTACTACATATGCTGCATATACAGCTAAAAGCTACTGTGAAAGAAAGGACAAATTGCTCCTTATGGGCAATTAATCCTTTCATCAGCATGGCTTTCACCAAGAATAATACAGAATCTTTAGTTTTTTGCCAGGCTGTTATTGTAATATGCATTCGATGTGGGCCAAACTCAAATTCCACTAAATGCCTAACTTTGAAATAATTTGAGAAAAAAACACATCTTCTACAGTGGTTTGGAGTACCGGTAACATGACCACTGAAGGGAGATGAGTCACAGAATAGACAAGCATTTTGCAATGAGCGAAGCTTTTAAAATTTCTCCGTTGAAATTTATTATTTCAGGAGATTTCAGCCTTGTTTACACACTTGAAGAAGATTTGAAGGACGAAAACAGCTTTATGTATCCAGAGGTATATGAAATCTATCAATCTATGAGTTTAACCTGTTATCAAACAATAATGACAATCAACCAGTTTGTTGCAGACGACTCGGGAAAACATCATGGGAAAAGGAGAAATTGCTCTTGACAAGCAATTTCTTCTTTTCCCACAATGTTTTCTATCCTCTTGGATGATTATTTTCCAATTTCATTGCATTTTGAAATGTTATCTGCAAACTCTTCCAGATTGGGACAATCGAAAATTTGGGGTTTGGTAAAGAGTTCAGATAAAGGATTCCAACTCTCTTATTTCGATGGGTTTTCTAAAAGATGCCATTGTGCTTTACACTACCCTGTGTTCTATCCTCGTAAGAATTGTGGGTAAACCAATCTATAAATAGAGATCTTGTAGTTGTTGTTGTGACGTCACAAGCTTAGAGCCCTCAAACCGTCAGGTTACTGTTTGCACAGATATTATTCTTCTATGAAAAACTCCTGTACATTTTTATATTTGCTAGCTTGAAATTGATTCAAATGTTAGATTAAACTGTTTTGTAGTTGTTACACGTCACAATCAATTACTGGGGTTATACTTAAAAAGATATTTCTTTGCATATGTTTATACTGTGATATGGTGCGTAGGTACCGCACAAAGCCATATTGCGCTTAGATGCTTTTTATTACAGGGGTCTGTCATAACTGAACAGTATTTGTTGAATGCATCTCTTAGCTGTATCTCTGAATGTTGTTTTACTTCAGATGAGGGTACATGTGGTAACAAAGCTGAAGGAATCCAATATAAGTAGTATAGAAGAAATGACGACAACAACAGAGTTAATCAACCTTGTTACAGAGAGAACTGATTGGATGGACGATGTTGATAAGGTAATGTATTAATTTGAGATTGGAAGGACATCTTCAACAATTTTTCTGTAATATGGCGTCAACTCCTAACTCTAGACTAAACCTGCCTTTTTTTGAGAATCCAAATAAGCTTTTCAGTCAATATGCTATCCCCAATCAGCTTATCAGACAAAATGCTATCCCCATAATGCTATCCCCAATCAGCTTATCAGACAAAATGCCATCCCCATAATGCTATCCCCATAATGCTATCCCCATAATGCTATCCCCAATCAGCTTATCAGACAAAATGCTATCCCCATAATGCTATCCCCAATCAGCTTATCAGACAAAATGCTATCCCCATAATGCTATCCCCATAATGCTATCCCCATAATGCTATCCCCAATCAGCTTATCAGACAAAATGCTATCCCCATAATGCTATCTCATATCAGGTTTCAGGCAAAATGCTATCCCCATAATGCTATCTCATATCAGGTTTCAGGCATAATGCTATCCCCATAATGCTATCTCATATCAGGTTTCAGGCATAATGCTATCCCCATAATGCTATCTCATATCAGGTTTCAGGCATAATGCTATCCCCATAATGCTATCTCATCAGGTTTCAGGCATAATGCTATCCCCATAATGCTATCTCATCAGGTTTCAGGTATAATACTATCCCCATAATGCTATCTCATATCAGGTTTCAGGCATAATGCTATCCCCATAATGCTATCTCATATCAGGTTTCAGGTATAATGCTATCCCCATAATGCTATCCCCATAATGCTATCTCATTTCAGGTTTCAGGTATAATGCTTCACTATCCCATTACCAAAAAATAACAACATTTTACTAGTTTGTTGCAGACAACTCTGGAAAACATTGTTGGAAAAGGAGAAATGCTCTTAACAAGCCATTTCTTCTTTTCCCACAATGTTTTCTGCCCTATCAAATGATTGTTTTTCAATTACTTCATATTTTGAAATGCTGTCTGCAAATTCATTCAATTTGGGACAATCGAAACTTGGCATTTGGTGAAGGGCTATCCCAAACCAGCTTTTAGGGGCAATCATACTAGCGACAAAATTTTGTACTGAAAAAGTTTAACAAAACCAGGACTGTAGCTGATAAAACACTTGTTTGGAAAAAAGCAGTTTTTCCATAACCATAATCAATATGAAATGTTGTAGTTTATACTCTTTAATTGTTAGCTGTTGTTTGATACTGCTTTCCATTAGGAAGAGTCAGACATTTTCACATATAGGTATGGATTAATCAGACAGTTTATAGACTCATTCCATGTTAAGTTTCGAGCAATGATGACTAGGTCTATAATGATTTGTTGTTTTTTCCTTTAGAAAGCCTCCACTGTTGATGTCTATAGCAGTTTGTCAGAGACATTTGAAGAACTAAGTGATGATATTCCTGAAGAAGAAATGGCAAACAAGTCTGGGTAAAGATGCAAAAGCAATCCCTCTGTTTAAATTAAATGTGACATACAGTAAAACTTCTTTGTGTCGAACTTCCTGCTGTCGAACTCTTCTTGTGACGAAGAAATTACACAGTCTCGAAGCATTTGTTCTTTATTTTCATGCAAATCGGCTTCCCTGTGTTGAATTCCCATTGTCGAATAATTCTTTGTGTCAAACCATTTTTAAAGGTCCCCACTTACACCTAACCTGTATTTTCACACCCTTTGTGTCGAAGGGTTGAATTAGGGTATTAAAAGCCAGATGGCTGATTACCTTATGAATGGAACGAAAGCTATCATATTGTTTTCACACATTTTATGGTCAGCTAATGTTTGGTCAATTACCAAATTCGCGGGTTTGTTTGTGGCGAGCAACATGTGTCAAATGAACCAACCATTGTTACCATTTACAATAAAAGGGCTGTTGGAAATAAAATGACTACCAATGACACAACCACAAGCTAAAGGAACTTGGATTTGTCTGGTGACCTGGTAACCAACCCGGGGGATACCCGGCTTACTAACTCCCTAGTGTTTTAAAGCAGTTAAAAGAAAAATCTCTAAATAAACAATAGAACAAAAGTACGAAGCCATCATTGCTGTTGAGAAGAAAATATGTTGAAGACTAAGATCGCAGCTGAATTGGGAATTCCTCTAAACACTATTTCCACATGGTTGAAAAAGACCGATGAAATAATAAAAAAAAACGTTCTGATTCGATTAACCATTGGAGCTACTGAATCATATACGGCATGTCATACTTTCGTTTTTTTTCATCCTCTGTTATATTCATACCTAATCCACATACCCCAACATCTATGTGTCGAGGTCTCCTTGTGTCGAACTTTTTCGAGAGGTCCCTTCAATTTCGAGACAAATAAGTTCTACTGTATATCGGATTTGAATACATTTTTGAGTTTGTAATCTCAGATCTATAAACTAACCTGCAATCAAACAGTTTATGTATAGCATTGTTGTCACTCATGCTTTTAGCAAAGCTGTGGGCTGTTCCGACAGTCATATCTGAATATAATCTGTAATTATGGTTCTTAAAAAGATATCATAACGCATTTCTCCATGCTAAATTGATTTGCACCGGACTTTACATACAACAAGAAATTGACAAAAGGAGTAACTGCTTCTTACAAACAACGTCTCTTTTTGTCTAAAAGTGTTCAATTTTTTCAAATCTTTTCCTCTTATGATATTTTGTAACTTTTCCAAATTGGAAGCACTAGACTTTTTCTATTTTAAAGTATCTTGTTCATTTCATTGTGGTCGACACTATTACAACTGATTATCACTGGTGAATTACTTTGTAACTATATGGTTTATGATTTTTGGCTGAAGGTGCGTTAACCCTTTACCAAACGCACTATTATCCACTGTCCCAAATTAAAAGAGTTTGCAAAGGACATTTCAAAATGTGATGAAATTGACAAATAATCTTCTTGTAGGGCAATAAACATTGTTGGAAAAGGAAAAATTGCTTGTTAAGAACAATTTCCCCTTTTCCCACAATATTTTCCAGTCATCTGCAACAAACTGGTCAAATGTCGAAAGGAAAAATTCATGCATTCAAATCCATTCTTATTTTCATTCTACCAATGATATACACAATTCACTTTTCTTCACTGTATTTATCAAGGGTGTTACTGAAAGGGGTGGCAACCACACTAGATTATTTCATTGATGTGGAAAATGAGACTGAATCCAATACATCTGATATGGTAAGTTTCAATCATTTTAGTTCTTATACTGAAATTGTCAATTAGTAAAAATTCCTTTGCATGCTACTTTATTGCCTTAATACTAGTCTCTTCATGTAAATTGTTGTTACAAGTATGCTTTATTAATCCTTCAACAAACGCCAAATTTTCAACTGTCCTAAATTGAAAGAGTTGCAGAAGACATTTCAAATTGGAATAAAATTGGAAAATGATTTTCTGATAGGATAGAAAACATGGGAAAAGGAGGAATTGCTCGTCACAAGCAATTTCTTTCTTTCCCCTAATGTTTTCAAGAGTTGTCCACAACAAACTGGTGAAATGTCATTATTGTTCAGTAATGGGCTAAGAACCTTTCTATCACAGAAGCTATAACAAATAAGTATGACTAAATGAGAAATTGAGTTAACTAGAATATCAAAAACAACAATGATAAATTTCAGTCAGTTCTGGTGAACAAGTTGATGGATTCCCTAGACAGTGTTTGCGGAACTTCTCTGAAGAAGCTTCCCATCACAGAAGAGCCCACAGTCCTGTATTCCAGCCCATCCACCATGTTGTTTGTGCAGAATACAAACAACACTGGTCTCGGCGGCACTAGTCTCAATGTGGACTCAGAGAACGCCACTGAGAGCGCTGCATCGTTAGAGTTTCCTGATGACTTGGAGATTAACACCACAAACAAGCTGAGCCTTCAGGTAGGTAAATATTGCTTTTTCACTTTATTGGAAACTAACATAGATGATAGAATCTGCAGATAATCCAAAAGATCGTGAATTTGCTTACAGTGATTTATGTAATCCTTCAACCAAATACCCCCCCCCCCCCTAAAAAAAAAAAATCCTTAAAAGTTATTTTCTCACATCACTTGTAACCCTTGCAACTTAAGTATCAATATGTCTCAATTCTACTCTCTGGATTCAAAATAAGCACTAGCTGTTGCTTTTGATTTTAATGTTGATCCATCTCTTAAGGCAAAGATCTAGGCCACGACGTTCAAAGTATTGACTGTTATTCATTGCATATCTAAATGATTTAGAAAAAAAAACAACCTGTATACAGTCGTCTTTTCGCCACAACCATCAGTATGACAATAATGGTTTTATATAGAGTACTTTAATGGAGGAAGAAGAAGAATGATTACACAACAAAGTTCTTACTTTGGATATTTTCAGATGATCTACCAAAAACACAACCCATTTGTGTTTGAGAAGCCAAGTTTAAGGGTGACAGCCCCGGTTCTGACTGTAACACTGAAGGATCAAACTGGTCACATAGTGGAAATGGAGCAACTACGACAACCAATCAAATACAAGACACACAGGACAAGTAAGATACTACTATCAATTCACTGAAACATGGCGACAGATGATCTGGGTGTTCTTTTTTTTCTATAATTTGAAAGAGTTTCAACCTGTTTAGCTTGTGAAGAATTATAGTTATGTTTTTTTTTAACCAAACAACATTCTAATCTTTGGAATTTTGGAAAAAAGTGCATCATCTAAAGGAAATTTTCCATTATAAATGTGTTTTTGAATGGGCTTCTGTTATCCACAGATGGTGAAAAGACCTTGCAGACAAACAGCCTGAGAGGCTGATTTAGTGGACTAATTGATGCTTTCATTTGTACTTTTTCAACACCATTAGATGGAACCACTTATGTTTATAATCAACACTAGGAATGAGGCAATTCCAATGAGTACCAACCACTTAGAAATATCCAGACCTTTGTATTACATGTATTTCATAATACTTACCTCTTGAAGTGACTTGACAAAAGTCATTTTAAATATTTGTGCCTTATTAAGATTTTCATCATTGATTTAATCAAATTGTTTTCATTTTTTGTTCATAGAATGTGAATTGAAGTTGAATAATTCTTTTTGTCATTTTGATCACAGGGATTCATAGCCATTACACCCCCTATTAGTACCCAAATTTCGAATCCCTGTGATTTTAATGACATAACTGTTTCATAAAGGTAACAAGTTTCTTTATTTCATCTCTTTTATATGTATCAATTGAAGGAGTAATGAACATCCCCTTGTTTTATGTGATTCAACAATTCAACAGATATTTTTACCTATTATTTCACAGGTACAATATTGGATATCGGTCTTATCAACGTATCATACACCCACAATAACAACAACAATGATACCTTGAACAACTTCAACAGCAATTTGCTATACCTTAAATTTCCCATGAAAAAAGGAGAGACAAAAATGTTCAACATCATCTTACCAACCAACATCAGTAGCGTCTTGGTTTATGGACAAGCTTTGACACACCCAAATTATAGCACTGTGATCAATGAAGGATTATCATTCCCAAAACAGCGGAAACAAATACAAGCCTCTCTCGGGGATTACACCTACAAGAATAATAGAAAAAATAAGACCATTGGTAACAACCTTTATATATCAGCTAATGAAAGCTTGTTTGGTGGGAATGCATCCTATGACATGCACATTGGAATGGCCCTGGACCTTAAAGACGATAAACTATTGGGTATTTTGAGTACGTCGTTTGCAGAGTGTATCAATAGTGCAGAAGTAGATTGCACAACTGAAGTACAGCTGTCATTCAGCGTAGTGTTAGACTCCCTGTTTTGTGTGTTCTGGGATCCCGGAGTTCGTGACTGGTCAACTCGAGGATGCAGGGTATGTCTTCTTTTTATCGACCTTCACATCTTATTTGGAATCAAATTTGATCATGATGCTTTTGATGGCTTATGTGAGGGGGAATGAGACCGATTTTGCATCACAATTAGTGTTTTTTTCCCCACAAATATGGTTGGTATCGTAAAACAGACCCATTCCCAATCAAATTATCTATTTATCCCATTTCCCCCAATAAAGCTTATGTTTGAATTTAGTTATTCCTGAAAAGTTCCCAATTTTAGAGAAAAACGCCATGATTTTTCCCAAGTTTTCCAGTTACCGACCCATTCCTAAACTTTAAAGAAGAATCTTTGATAATTAAATGGTTCATTCATATACTATTGACCTGTAATGACCAGCTGGAATTGACACCCCCACACACACACACACACACACCCACACACACCAAATAAGTAGAAATTGTTCTTTATGATATATGTATTTGGTTGGCATATGAAACTATGAAGAGATTGATTGTTAATGGCTATTTCTATGTTTGTCATAATGGTTATTGTTGTTGTCTTCTGCAGCAGGTTTAATAAGGAATATATATGAGGCTGATAATTAACAAGGTGGATCTTTTGGTGATATTTAGATATGATATTAAAAAAGGTAAACAATGCTGTAACATTTGACAAACTGTCACTTCAGAGTCCTTGCTTTGTACTGGTGGATCAAGGAAAGCTGTAACATAACTTAAAAATTAGGGACATGGCATTTAACCCCATGTAACCAAACAATTTAACTTATATTTCAAATTACTAGAAATTAAGGCTTACAAGTATTATTTTCAAATACTCTTTTTTTCTAATAGGTCAATCCCACGGCTAACCCAAAGGAGCTGGAATGCCACTGTGACCACTTGTCCTCATTTTCGACGTCCAGTTTTGCGAGCGAGTTTCTAGTCGTCCCTGTGATGATAGACCTGGAGGAGGACATTTTGTTGTTTCTGACCTTCTTTGATAACCCTGTGGTGGTTACCGTTGTGATGGTTGTCTGGGTGATTTACTTTTTTGCTGTGCATTGGGCCCGGAGATTTGATGAGAAAGATGTGGAGCAGGTGAGGGTACAATCTGAATTCATAGGGCTTATCCAATGAAAACACCTCTGAAATAATATGGAAGACGCAATATTGTTTTGTCACCAGACTTCCGTCATTGTACTTTCGTTTTCAAAAATGGGTCATTTAATTTGATTAAGGAAACATTTATATATCACAACTTATGAGTTCACTATTATTTATAAGTTACCGATAAAAAATGATTTTAAATGATGTTCAACTCTTTCATATCCATTGGACTGCTTAACGTGGGCACTTACAGGAAATGTGTTATAAGCAAAAGATTATTTATCTGAAATATTGTAACCATACACTCATATTTATCAGCTCACAGAAATACCTGAGTAGTTCCGATTGGTGATGGTATTGCAGATTTTTCTTATTCAACTAGCCATGACTAGTTAATTGATTAATTCTAGGGTGTTATTTTATTAAAAGAATTGGCATAGACTGGTCAAAATTGAAAGAAATTGCAAACAACAAACAAAAATTATCAATTAAAGTTGCCTATTCACCTGTTCATTCTATGATATTGGTTAAAAACCATTTTCACTAACAGACAATTATAGTACAAGTTTATCGTTTAGATGTTTTGCTCATATTGTCCATTTTCTTCTAGTTATCCTTTACAGATATATCAAAATGTGTTTATATACGTGGTAAAAGGTTTAATGAAATGAATCATCTCTACAGGTTGGTGTGTTGAACTGCGAGGACAACACATCCTCAGAGAGCTATCTGTATGTGATCTGTGTAATGACTGGCTGGTGGAATCAGGCAGGGACAACCGCTAATGTCTTCATGTCCATATCAGGTATTATAACCTAATGCGTTAAATGAATATTAATTTCACTTTTTTGGCTGTTTTGTCGGTATAAAAATGAGAGCTACCATGATTTGGTAAATTAATTGTATTACAAACTGTTGACTGGTCAAGAAAATCTAGCTGCTTGCTGCCAACCCAAGTGACTGCCATGGGACTCCTGCAACAGATAACAAATAAATTCAGGATTAAGTAATTAAGTAAGTTTCATCAAAGTTTTAAAGTCACCTCAGGCTTTTGGTTTTTCAAAGATATTCAAACTTCCTTAAAATTTAAAGGACTAGTCATTGAGTACATGTATATAGGAACTTAAGTACTTGGTAAAGGGTTATGGTATTTGGACAAACTTGGGAATAGGAACAATTGATTTTGCCACCCTTGCAAGCCTAAATCACCATGTTTGTAGGGGAGTCTGGTTCGAGTTCCAAGAAACGTTTGTCCAATAACTCGAGACCGTGTTTCCAGAGTGGGTTTGAAGACTGGTTTGTGTTTGCCACTGAAGCAAGCCTCGGTTCCCTGCAGACTGTAACAATATGGCATGATAATGCTGGGTCAAGCCCCCATTGGTATGTACTGACTTTTGTTTAACCCTTTACCAAACGCCAAATTTTCGAATGTCCTAAATTGAAAGAGTTTGCAGACGACATTTCAAAAATGTGATGAAATTGAAAAATAATCTTCTAATAGGCCAGAAAACGTTGTTGGAACAAAAAGAAAAGGAGCACCTGTGGATTTGAGTGCTATCTTGTGACTTTACAACAACAAGAAATACGTCTCTATTTATAGATTGATTTACCCATAATCCTTAAAGTGTTAGTACACTGGTTTGTGCAAAGCACCGCTGTCGAACACAATGGAGTCCCATTGCTAAAATAGTATACCCTGAAATAAATAATAAAACCCATTAACATACAAAATCTTTGATTTCCAGTTTTCTGAAATTTCATCACAGTAATTGTACTGAAAATCGTTTGATGTCTCTCTTCATTGTGATGTGGGTATGACTTAAAAGTTTTTAATGTATTTAGTCTCCAAAAAAATGTGTCACATACAAGGTTTGACCTTGCCCTTATGAACCCCACATAGAATTGCATATATGAAAATGTGTTAACGAGTTATCTTATCTCATCTTAAAAATAATTTTTTTAACCCTTTACCAAACACCAAATTTTCGACTGTCCACATTATGAAAGAGTGCGCAGATGACATTACAAGATGTGATGAAAGTGAAAAATAATCTTCTGATAGAGAAGAAAACATTATTGGAAAAAGGAAACATTGCTTTTTAAGAGCAATTTCTCCTTTTTCCACAATGAGTCGTCTGCAACAGATTGGTCAAATGTTAATGGGTTAAAAAACTTTTTTTTTTTAAGGAAACATCTATTACAGATTTATTATGTACGAGATCCTGAGTTATTGAATGTTTAAAATCTTTATAACAGGTACCTTAATCAAGTTTATGTTAGAGATCTTCAGTCAAGAATGGTTTGGAACTTTATATACAATGATTGGTTGGCAGTTGACCGGGGTGATCTAAGACAAACTACCATCACTATACAGGCTGTCACAGAGGTATGACATATTGGTTGTAAGATGATAGACATGAGATAATCTTAAGCATTTGCTGTCAGGTCTTTTTCGGGCGTTATATCAGGCGCCCATTAAACTTGGGCATGTACTTCCCAATTGCAAATTTTTTTTAATCCTACAGTTTCAAAAATTCAATGTCACACTAGCTTTTTCGTTGGATACCATTTTTTGTTTCCCACTTCAGAAATTTCATCAATACAATTTCTAAAAATGAACGAGCCTAGGCCTCTTCGAAATTTAAAGAAAAAAAGATCGAGCTGTTGCTCTTCCATTTCTGGTAGCTTATGACTATAATAAGAGAGTAAAGTTAACACTCTTTTATGAGATATCGGATAAAGATTATTGTGGCAAAATTAAGTGTATGTGGTCATTTTGAGTAATTTTTTATTTTTCACATATCTGTTTCTGTTTGAAATGTTTTGCTGAGATGAGCTGAAAGGAGTTCATATGAAATATTCTGTCGAATAAGAAAGACCATATACCTCAGATCAAGAAAATGGGCCAACTTAACTTGTTCTGCAGATTCTCTTTAAGGAATTATACTCTGTACAAATTATTTCAGTTTCAATTGAACTTTGGTTCCTGAAACATCTTTTATATATCAGGCTTTATCTCCAAATGAGTGTAAACTTATTCATTCTACTTTGATTGTGAATCACGTTCTTACAAGTTGTATAAATCACTCTCAATTATGCTTCTTTGGAACATTACCAGTATTCACACCAAAAGTAGATGAATTAAAGGTTTAAAAGCAAGGTTCCAAAGTGGACCCCGAATCTTATGGGATTTGAGCCCTTGACACTTGTGTTCTGAGGCCAAAGCTCTATCCCAGGACCACCAATCTCCAGAGCGTTTTGAAATCTGCTGCATTATTCTTTTTGAATAAAGGCCCGTCACACTGCCAGAACTTTGCTTGAGCATTCCTGGAGCGGTGAAAAACAATCATCACTGCTCGCTACCGTTCACGACCGTTAGACAGAAGTTGGCCTCCGTTAAGGCAACGCCGTAAAGGCTCAGTCACCGCTGGTGGTTCCTCCTACAGCTCAGAAAGTTTCGAGCTTCACAAAATATTGCGAGTGGTGAGGATCGGTCAATTTTCCGCTCTGCCAAAGTTAACCACTGTTCCACCAACGCTCAGTCAAAGTTTGGCACCGCTAGACGTAAGTTCGTGAACGCCTCGACCACAAGGCCAACGCAGAAATCTTGAACGCTGGACACCCACTGCTTCTCAAGCTTTGCCCGGGCGGTGATTAAATGTTGCACAATCTTTGGTGGAGCGGTTGCAAGCGTTTTTGGAACACACACGGATTCGCTGGAACGGTGTCGGGCGTTGAAGAAGGGATCCATTGCAGTGATGAACTTAGGTTTGGCGTTGTTGTGTTAAGGTGTTGGAGCAGGACCAGAATTTGGCTATAAATTTGGGGAAAAAGAGTCAGAAGTCCATTTTAAATCAAGTTACCTCGTCGCAGACCTCGTCGCAGACCTCATTTTAATTTGCTCAGTTATTGTAAAAGTGTTCTACCATGGATGCTGGGAGATTTGTTGTGATTGGTGCCATAGTCCGTCAGCAGAACCAGAACCTCCTGAGACTGGAACAAGATGTTGACAGAAGGAGAAGAGAGAGAAGCGGGAGAGACAGAGTTGTGTGGATCAGACAGTGGATACTGAGAAGGCCTGAACATGGACTGTATCACAAGCTGATGGTGAAGCTGAAGAATGAGGACCCACAAGCCTTACATCATTTTATGAAGATGCCACCGGCCATGTTTATGAAGTTGTACAGAGGCTGGGCCCCGATTGCCCATACAAGGCACTAGTTACCGACCAAGCTTGGAATCTTGTCTCAAAGTGGTAACCACCCTTATGCACCTGGCCTCTGGTAACACCTACAGAAACATGCAATTCCCCTGAAAGGTTCCCCACAACACCATCAGTGTGGTAGTTCAGATGCTCAGATCTACTATGAAAGTGATCCCCATCATGGGCTGGACAAGAACAGGATGCATGCCTTTCCTCAGCCAGACCCCTACCCAGTGACAATCAGAATATGCCTTAATTCATGATCGGAGATGCAGCCTTCTCACTGCGAACCTACCTCATGAAGCCATACAGCACCAGAAACCTCACCCATGAAGAGGGTCTTCAACTATCGGCTGTCTAGACCAAGACGTATCGTGGAGAACGCATTCGGCATCCTAGCCAACAGGTTCCAGATTCTGCTCCCCACTATGCAACATCACCATGAAATTATAACAACCATCGTTGAAGCTTGTAAACAGGTTGGATCTAGTCCGCTATACCAACTTTAGACTCCCATCGAACTTGACGCGTGCATGCGCAGAACGCCGCTCTATCAACGCTCGCATCACCGCTAAACCAAACCTTGCTACTGTTAAACCAACGCTAAACCAACGCTGGCTCTAGCGGTGCACCGCTTAAGCAACACCCGTGTTTTCAAATTTGTGTCCCATTTTGTGCCCGGTGACGGAGTGTTGCTGAAATTCGACCCTTCATACCGTTCAAGGAACGCTCAAGCAAAGTTCTGGCAGTGTGACTGGGCCTTAAGAGACTTAGTTTTCATTACAAGCAATTACACCTTGCATCTTAATTGCTTCTTAAATCTCAAGCAGTGAGGGGTTGGGGGTTTCTGCATTTTTTTTTATTTATCTCGCACACTCTAAACCAATTACCAAACAATGACGGCATTCAACCGCTTTGATGCAGACCACTCTGGAAAACACTGGGAAAAGGAGAAATTGCTCATGACGAGCAATTTCTTCTTTTCCAACAATGCTTTCCACTCTGTCAGAAGATTACTATCCATTTTCATCACATTTTGAAATGTTGTCTGCAGACTCTTTCAATTTTGGACAGTCTTAAATTTAATTGGTATTTGGTAAAGAGTTAAGCAAACTCAACAACTATTTACAGGAAGACATGAAATTCAAGCAAAAGTACAACTTTGCCCTCATTTCTTCTCGTAACTTACGTGAGGGTCATCTATGGGTCAGTATAATCTCCAAGCCTCCACAAAGCAGTTTTACGCGTGTCCAGCGACTTACATGCGGGCTCTCTCTGCTATTGACTATGATGCTGACCAACATCATGTTTTACGGTCTTCCTGCAGACACTCCAGACGATCAGCTGAAGGCAGGCGGTTTTTCGTTTAATCTGAGGCAGTTTGTTATTGGTAGGTCTTAATGGTTATTAGTCTTGTTGGGGTTTTTTCTACATTGCGTCAGCAGAACTTTAGTTAGATTTTTGATGCTCTGCTCATAAATGTTACAACAGGACCCAAAGATTAACTCCCCATGAGGGCGCGGTCAAGTTTCGACAATCAAATAATGGCCGTTCCTTTAAACAGCTAGGAGATTCGTTAACTCATTACCAAACAATAATGACAATTGACCAGTTTGTTGCAGATGGATTTAGAAAACATTGTGGGAAAAAGAGAAATTGCTCTGAACGAGCAATTACTCCTTTTTCCACATTGTTTTGTGCCCTATCAGAAGATTAATTTCAATTTCATCACATATTGAAATGCTAAAGAATGTGTGTATGAAGGAATTGAGATAAAGTTCTGTGTTAGTATATTTTCCCTATCTCGTCCTAAGTCAATGCTCTTTACCTTAGGACAAACAGCATAGAAATGAAAAGACCAAAATATATTAATGAATAGTCCATATTTTAAAATTTGCTTCGGAAGTTAATGATACTTGTCAACTTATAATACATTTATTATATAGAGTTCATTAGCACAAAATGATCCATTTCTAACTTGTTCAGTTCATCTTTACAGGAATAGAGAGCAGCATTATCATGTTTCCAGTTAATTTCATCGTCCTTCAACTGTTCATCAGGGTCAAACCAAAGCCACCCAAAGAGAGGAAAGTTGCTGTGAATAACCAGGGGCAGATAGACACCGGCCCTTCATATCAAGAACGACTTCTGTGGTTTTATAGAAAACTTTACAAATCTGGAATGATGAAAAAGGACCAAAAATTCCAAGACATGTGCATGTCATTTGATCAAAAGTTAATGAAACAGGTTGGAGATCTGTTGGTTGCAAAGTATCTCCAGAATTGCAGTAAAAATATTGTATGGAGAGCAATGAATTTAAACAGTAAGAGTGATCAGTTACAAAGTGATATTGATGGATTAACCCATGCACCATCAAGCTTATCAGTAGGTCTGGAGGATATAAATGAGATGAATCGTAATATGTCAAATTGTTGCGGTAAAGAGGAACAGGAGGAAACTAATGATAAAGGGGGTATTAAGGGAAAGTCTTTACCGAAAAAGAAAGGTGTTACAAAAGTGTAAGTAAAGTATGGTGAGTTTTCTGTATTGAATTCCTTTCATTAATGCAACAATGTATAACTTTTGACCAACCATTTTGGTGTTCGTTCTTATATTTTTAACTTTAGCATCTTGAAATTATGGATAAATTTTCATTTGAAAGGTACAGCAGTACATACATGTAAAGAGTTTCCTGGGTTGCTATTTGCAGACATATTTCTAGAAGAAGGATGCAATACGCATTTGAAAGCAACTGTTTTCTTTTTTTTTTTAATTATTCAAATCTAATTTAAGGCAAAAAAATGATAAGACACACTTGTGGCATCATTTGGACAAAAAAGAATTGCATATGTGGATGTTCTGCTTTTACCAGCTTTTCCTGTAATTCTCTATCAGAACCATTAAATTATCTTTGTCTGCCCGGCGTAAAGGTAAACCCTATGTTTGCATGAAATAGTAGCTGTTATTGTTTGTAATTTTTCCATTTTTTAATTCTACTCCAAAATACCTACCTTAGATCCTTTTAATGGAAAGATCTGTTATAAACACTGTGACAATACAATTAATTGATCCTGACAAACAGTTGATTCTTTTTCTCAATATTTTTATCATATATCCTTGAGAAAATGCAATTACAAATTCCTATATTGGGAATAGACCAATAGACAAGTTTACTGTATGTATTTCCAACAGATTACCCTGGTGGTTTCTCTACATCTCCTGGTTCATAGTCATTGGAAGTTGTCTGACTTCCTCGTTCTTTGTCATGCTGTACGGACTGAAGTATGGATACAACCGCAGTGTGGAATGGATTGTTTCCTTCATCACAGGCTTCTTACAGGGCATCCTTTTAGAACAACCATTGAAGGTAGGATTTTTGTTGAATGTGTAGATTATTTACCTTATTAGTTCATAGAAGGTTGATCCATATAGTTTCTTACTAGGGGTGGTGAAATCTGATTTGATGCACTTATCTGTAAAATCAGGGTTGTCATAAATTTTTAGATTAAGAGGTCATCTTTTGAATTGAAAGCCCAATGAAGCAAACAACCAACAAAAATAAGGTGCTTCTTATGACCACCTATTGTAACTTTTGTTATTTGAGCTGACCAAAGTCATTTCAAGGGGTCAAATCGGCAGACAGCGGGCTGGACTAAAATGCCAAATCTTTTTCTGCCCTTGTCCGTATAATGGTTATATAGTGAATCTTAGTTAAATTTCACTTAATTGTCTGTTAAGGCTTTTGGACAAGCTAGGCAGCATGGACAACTGATTATGGCATCCCTGGCTAACCCACAATTTTATTAATGCACCTTTAATAGCTCAAAACATCTGGACCACGTGAATGAAGAAACCACTCATAAAGCTTCATACAAGAAATGGGTTGAACTTGTTGTTAGACTTTGGAAAACTTAAGTGTTTAATATGTTAACAGAAACTCAATTGGCTTTACAGATCTACTGCTTATTTTTTTTTTTTTAAATTGCTGTACAACAAACTTTTTCTCATTGTCTAAGGAATGTTTTCGATTGCGATGTCATTTCAATAGATTGCAAACTTGAAAAGTGAGGTTAAAAAAAAAAAAAAGAAACGTTTTCATTAAGATTATGTAGAAAAAAAAGATTTACTGTTACTGATGCAAATTCTCATTGCAGGTTATTGGTCTAGCTGTAGTGCTAGCACTAATTTTGCATAAGCAAGCTGACATTGAAGAATATGGACCTGACCTTGAGCTAGGTGGGTGGGCATACTGATTGAATGATTCAACACTTTATTTCATATATAAAACCTGTTGTACGCAGCCAGGGAATGGGCAGTGCAAAATTGGCTGCAATTACGACAAGTTGGCTGCATACGCAAATTTTGTAGAAGTATTGGTTATTACATGAAATGAAAAAGCAGGTTGGCTGCATTTCACAAGTGGCCACTCCCTCAGGTGTGTGTTCAGATACACTTGCAACAGACAACGAAACCTTTAGAATTATAAATTCACATCAATATTGTGAAACAAGTTCTTACCTGTTGTATTCATTATTCTTTATTCTGCTTACTGTATACACCACCAACATTTGTGCCAAATCTGAATTTATAAAAGGTTCCAAAGTACACCAAGATATTTGAGGGAGAGAAACCCTCATACATTTTCTCCTTCTTTCATCCATGATTTCCTTTCATTATTAAAAATAAAATGTTTCTTTTGTGATTTAAAATTATTGTTTACAAGAGTTGTCCATTGCTGCTTTTTATATAAACACTTTACAAAATGCTAATCTCCATCCGACTTTTTGTCCACTTTCATTAATTTTAGGCTTAAAAAGCTTTTTTGTTTTTAGTGTCAAAAGTCAAAGATGACTTCATAGAATGAGAACAATGAACTATCAGAAAGAAAACATTGTGACAAAAGTAGAAATTGCCCTTTAAGAGCAATTTTTCACAATTGTTTATCCAGTCATCCACTATGAGTCTGCTTACATATGTGTATAAATAGATAAGTTAGTGAATAGTTTATTATAGTGACATACATGTGCATAATATACATACATGTACTGATAATGTAATATACAGATAATTCTAAGCACCCAGCCCAGTGGACCTGTAAGTCATTACATAAATTATTTGAAAATGTTTTTGAAGGAAATAACTAGATGTTTTAATGTTTTTTTCTCTACCAGCTGAGAATGAAGAGTATGTGAGTGATGTGTTGATGTCCACCTACAAGCATCAACCATTTGTTGAACCAATGTCACATTCACTTCTAGCCAGAATTAAAGAAAGGATTAGGGTAAGACTTTTTCCATTTAATTGATATTTCATATTGTCTCTTTCTTTTTTCATATCAACTTCAAATCTTAATGAATTATGTTAAACCCCAATCAGAATTTGTTATTACATTATCCAAGCAATAAATATTTGAGGCAGTCGCACTAGCAGATATGATCAATTTAAAAGTATGAGAAATACCATTTCATTTGTATAGAACCAATGTTACTATAGAAGAAACAGCTCATTATGATATCTTTCTCTTTTTATCAATTCTTTCTTAAGTTGTCTGCTGCATGGATGTCATTACAATATAAGGTGTTATTGTAGAATACTCGTAGTCCACCATTTTGAAACTCTCTCTCTTGTCAGAATACCTCAGTTGGTCTCGGCATACATCAGGTGGGGCTGGAACTATTCACATTAAATCGGAGAGTTCTGGCCCCGATTGATATTTACCGAGAACAACCAAAGTACTCTGACAAAAGAAGACATTTCAAAATGGTGCATTATGGGTATTCTACCGTGAACTAATACTGTTGTTGAATGTATAGATTGAATGGTTGATGGATGTAACAATACGAGATCTGGTGTTATACGTCGTATACCTGACTGTGGTGCTGGTAATGGTACATGGTCACAACAACCATCACACCTCCTATCTTAACTCACAGACTGTGTATAAGGCACTTGTGGAACCAACAGAGGGGGCACAGCTTAAACAGGTATGCATATACCAACATACACCTCCATACAGAATCAAGTTGTATTGTCATAATTTATAATCTATCCATTGGCATGCCCCACAAATATGTGCACTTTTCATACTATGTACTGAAAATAAGAGACCTATGAATAAACAAACAGAAAATACTTAATGTGGCGACTGATGAATTATGTGTTGGCATGCCACATGGCTACTGTGCACTAAAAATAAGAGACCTTTATGATGAATATACAAACAAATACAAGACTTAATGTAATGAATGATAAAATATCTATTCGCATGCATTATGATATGTAAACTGATGCTTCTATTTTGTTATCTTAGTTGTTTTAAATGGATCGTGTAGGAAGCTTGAAGCTTGTTAAATTCACTCTCAATAAATGTTCTATGGATACTTAACCAGTACTCGTGCCGATTTGTGGGTAATTACCGGCAATTTTCATCCCGCCTTACTTGGATTGAATCTTGTACTGTCTATGTACAAAAAATAGAGACCTTTAGATATACAAACAAAATTGAGACAAATTGAGGCGACTGATGATAAAGCATTGGGAATGGATATTTCTATGAGATCTTTTGCTTTTATGAACTTAAAAAAAAATATATTAATGTATGAACTATTTCTGCAATGCATCTGAAAAACCAAACACCTCAAGTTGATATATATTGAGGCAATTTTAAGTTCAAATACCCATGAATATGGATATGTTATTTATGCTTCAATTTTTCTGAATTTGTTGCAATATTTCTACCAAACAACCATGAATTACAAACAAAATAAATCTCAGGTTATAGGGAATTTGTAATGCAAGGCAAATGCAAGGGTTTTTTTGGGGGGGAGGGGGTGTTTGTTTTTTTGTTTTTTTTTAAATTAAGTCGAAACCATTTTTACTAAAGAAGAAACATATTGACTTCACTGAATTTCCATTTAAATTGGAAGCTTCTTTAGGAAGAACCATTAAAGGTATGTCCTGCCTGTCAATTGTGAGACTGTCTATCCTGTGAAATGGGACTGCTCTCATGAAAATCCTAATTCACCATTATTGGAATAGAATTATAACCAAA
The DNA here is from genome assembly GCA_947846245.1 of Cerastoderma edule. Taxonomy (NCBI): domain Eukaryota; kingdom Metazoa; phylum Mollusca; class Bivalvia; order Cardiida; family Cardiidae; genus Cerastoderma; species Cerastoderma edule. The sequence continues at coordinate 21,322,478 of OX401406.1, forward strand.
ACCCATTGTCTTGAGCCTACAATGTGTTTCAAGCATATTTCTTCTTTTCCAAAGTTGTCACTTTGAGTTGTGTGCATGAGCTTTAAAATATGTCAACATGAAGGATAGAATCAAGTTTAGTTTAACCATTAACAGGTAACTTCTCCAGACGAGTTTTACAACTATATGCAGGAGACATTAGTACCTGTTATGGAGGATCTTGCTGTTATTGAACGAAATCAAGTATCACAGACTGCGGATCACTATCTGCTTGGCTTGTATAGAGTTAGACAAGTCAGAACGAAAATAGGTATCACACTACACTCATCCTTATATAATATATTTTACTTTGTTTTATTTCTTAGATAAATTAGACAGTATTGATCCCAAACAGAAAAGTCATTTTGAAATAGATATCTTAATGAAAGCACTTATAGATGTAAAACTTGAGACCCTTGTCCAAACACTCTTGCAATAAGTATTTTTTTGACTTTTTGTCAACATGAGTCAATATTTGAATTGAATGACTACTTTTAATGTTTAACAAAAAATACAAAATTTATATTGTTTATTTCAACTTTCAAATTTTTCCCTATTGCAAACAAACACCTTTAAAATAGACAAGTTAAACTGAAATCCCTTTCTTACTATCAGTTGACTGTCCAGAAGCTTTACCCCGTAAGCTGGTTATCCGATGTGTTTGTGAATACTCTATGAGTAACGAAGACACAGACAACTATGCAGGGTCATGGTCCAATGTTACTCGGGTAACAGAGCCCGGGCCCTGGACTTACAGTGACTCTTGGAACCTTGAAACACTCCCTTACCCTGGGCTCCATGCAACATACTCTGGCAGAGGTTATGTACAGCTGCTGAGAGCCGATGCTTCAGGTGAAGTGAACTGATTAATTATTTGTTAGAGGTCCAGGTAAAAGATGTATTCCCCAAGCTAACTTCTTTATTGCTTTACTGCACCCTATATTGTGGGTACTTTTTTAGAATTGTCACACCAAGATTACATAGACAACATGGATTTTGAAATACTGCAAGTTAAAAAAAACCAACGACCCTCTCTCTAGTTGTTATCTACATTGATAGTCAAACAATTTCTTACAACTTAGACTAATCACTCTATTGTGCCTCCTGGATACACGACCTGTACTTGTGCCTCCTGGATACACGACCTGTACTTGTGCCTCCTGGATACACGACCTGTACTTGTGCCTCCTGGATACACGACCTGTATGTGTGCCTCCTGGATACACAACCTGTTCTTGATCATCCTTGATACACGACCTGTACTTGTGTCAAACATGGATTAATGAAAGGTGGCAAGGATAATCTTGCTACTCATTCTAGACCTCTGTATATGTCTTACTTACTTATTTAAACTCCTTACCCCATACATACATATGTTGCCAGATAGGGTTAAATGTATATACATTGTCTCAATAGAGTATTTCACTACAAGAGATACAACCAACGTAATTGTAGTAAGTTAATCTTACCATTACTATTCATAATACCTGTTTTACTGTAATACTCAAAACATAAGCAAATGAAAATCTTGTACTTTGGGCCAATTTTTTTTTTCCTTTTTTTTTCAAATTGAGAAGATACCCCTTTGAACAAATGGAGAAATTGAAATTCAAGTTTTAAATTGTACCAAATCCTATTATTTCATTAGATTTTTTTATTAGATTGTCACAGAATAATAGCATGATGTCACTTATAAGCTGATTGATTTCTCTCTCTCTATATATACAGAACATATAATATGTATATATAAGAAAATCAACAATAACAACTTATTTTCTATATTCCCAGAAATCCTTGCAGACTTCGAGCTTAAAGGCTGGCTGGATGAGAGGACCAGGGCGGTGTTCGTGGAATGTACTCTATACAACCCGAATGTGGGAATATTCACCCTGGTCACACTCCTGTTTGAGATGACCCATGTAGGTGTGATGTATCCAGACTACAAGATTCTCTCCACCAAACTACACCACTATTCCTCGGATACACAGAAAGTGGTGGCTGCATGTGAAGTACTGTTTGCCTGCTTTAATATCTTATTCCTTATCATCGAGATTCAAAAGTGGAGAAAGTTGGGCAGGAAGAAATATTTTTCCGATAACTGGAGTATTGTAGAGTGGCTTCAGATAGCTTTGTCTTTCACAATTATTGGATTGTTTATAAAGAGGATATTTACAGTGTCTGATACCCTAGGTAAACTGGCAGATAAAAACAGTGATAAAATGTTCATAAATTTTCATGAGTCTTTCTTTTGGAATTCAGTTTTAGAATACGTCATGGCATTCCTGGTTGCCCTTTCGATCTCAAAATCCGTTAAATTAGCCCGCTTTAACGCCAGGATGAAACTAATCAATGCTACAATATCGAAGATTAAACCAGACTTATTTGGGTTCATTATATTGTTTTCAGTCGCAATGATGGCTTATGCACACTGTGGGTATTTGTTATTTGGGCGAGTCTTGGGCTTGTACAAGAACATACACCATTCATTCTTCATAAATATTCAGATTCTTCTAGGAAGTGAGGCTTGGTTGGTTCTTCAAGACTTTAGCGCCATTTTTGGTCCTGTGTTTCTGATAAGTTATGTACTAAGTCTCTGTTATATTGGTATACAGGTCCTGAATACAATCCTTAATGCCGGGCGCATTGTGACAAAGTTTGAACTCGCTGGAAAGAATGATTTCGAATTGATGGATTATGTGGTAAACAAAGTGAAAATGTTGACATCAAGGAAGTGATAAAGTATACGACGGTAGTTAAATGAAATGTGTGACGGTAGTTAAATGTGTGACGGTAGTCAAATGTGTGACGATAATCAATGCTTTGCTGTTTGATTATGGTTTTATTTTTTATTATGGTTTATTTTTGATAAAGATGATAGACATAGAAATGGAATTCTGATCTTTTGAAACTAAAGTTTATATTTTTCAAATTATTGTTCAATTAGAAATAAAGTTGATCGACATGTGAAACATACACTACTTTTGCTGATATGAGGAATACAAAGTATCACAGCCTTTAAGCAGGTGGTTTATCAAAACCTTTTCCGACAATTCCTTTTTTGTAGGTATTCATTAAAACAATGGTGAGACGATTATTTTGAGTACCCACACTATATGATGTACTGATGAAAACGCCGAAAATAGGGACTAAATACGTCTACCATATTATAGGCTTACTCATCAATTTAAGATTCTGTTAAGTCAAAAATGGCAAACAAGAAAAACAAGCGAACAAGCAAAACTATGACATAGATTTCAACAGAGAGATCCAGGTTTAGGAATCGCACATGTGATTGACATTAAAAATACAATTGAGTTTACAGCGAATTGAGCTGTTACCTGAACACATTGGCCATTTCTAAGCACCAATCAGTATTGTTGTTAAGAATAAAATATGTTTTACAAAAACTACAGACCATCCTTTGATTTCTTCCCTGATTTGTCCAAACAGAAGGAAGAAAAAAGATATTGATGTGAATTTACATTAAGGGGTCAATTGGACCATTTTTCCCTTAGTTCAAAGACTTGCCGACAATTCATCAGAAAATGATATAAACAGATCGTGTATGATGAGTAATTTTCAATTATTGCTTTCATTTCAAATAATTTCTATATGCATTGGTGAGCAACATAGGTGAAGCCAAGGTTGGGATCGCTTGTCTCATCATTGAAAACTGGCAAACACATCCTTGTAGGCCCCTTACAAGGATGTTTTTACATGTTCAATGATTAGACAAGCGATCTCAACCTTGACTTCACCTATGTTCGCTAATACTTACTGTATTGCGTCTGAGAGACAACAACCTAGTGGTCGGCATACGCTGCAGGTGTAGCGAAATCCGATTTTCATTTACTTTTCCGTAAATACCAAATCTTTCTGCACATGTCCGTATAATGGTTACATAGTATATTTCAATAAGAATTCACTTGTCCGTTAAGGCTTTATGACAAGTTGGGCAATACGGACAATTGACGAAATATCGAATCCCCACCCCAATGTTTGTCGGAGTTGTTTTTCTTTAAGAGCTTTCGAAAGCAATATTCATGCACGTACACCCGTGCTCTTGTTTGTCGGAGTTCTGGACACGCTTGGTCAATTGTGCGTAATATATTTCATGATGTATTCACCTAAAGGCACATTTTTTGAAAATTCAAAATATCGTTGTTACACAGAGTATCATTTAATATTTATGTAACGAACCGAGCAAATGTACCTCTCAAAGACACAAACACATCCGATCAGTGAAAAACACTGTCGTTCACTGAGCGGTTGTGTTGTCTTTATATATACCAGCATGTTCTCTCAAACAAAGCGTTAGGTCCCAAATTTGCTTAAACGTTCAACGAACGTTACATAACTCCCACTTCCGAGAAGACTCGTCCCGAGTCTTGGCCATTGGGAAACACGTGGGGAAGGCAACTCCGATAGAAGGAGATGTCTTAATCCCATCGCTGCCACCAATCTAACGAACCGAGCCAAGGAACCTCTCAAAGACACATACACATCCGATCAGTGAAAAACGCACGTACACTGAGCGGTTGTGTTGTCTATATATGTACCAGCATGTTCTCTCAAACAATGCATGATGTCCCTAATTTGCAACGAACGTTTACTCTTACAAACTTAGATAAGCTGATTGTCTCAAAGTTTAACGAGTTGGCAGGCTTCAATCAAAACTTTTGAATATATTCTTTTCTTACACTATTTGTACCAACAACACTTGTTACATATTCTGGTAATTATTTCATAAATCGACGGTGGATGCCCATGAGCTTTTTAGCTTGGATTTAAGATATGGTTCCCGTTGCGATTTGATGCTGCTTAACCTTTTTCGTCATATGGGAACATCCTTTTGACAAGTTCAAATTAACAGCAATAACAGACAACAGGCCCACTTACAAATTATGCAGAATAACACACCCTTTATAAAATTGTGTACATACTTTTTTGACAAGAGGAGGAATTAATCGTATCAAACAGTTTATTCTTTTGTCACAGATTATTTTCAAATCGTCTGCTACGACTGCGTAAAGTCTCATTCATATTCGGGAGCACAACTCGCGAGAACGTTTGACGAAATTTGAGGACGAGTTCCCGCTATATCGCTGTAGAGTATATATCTTAACATTTTACCACCTACAGACTTTTTTTTTTCTTACTTGAAGCAGACGACTTCACAAAAGCTAGTTTGTAAACATGTGAAAAACATTTCAGTTCTGCTGTTGTGGTATGTGAATAGATTGAAAAAGCATTGTGGCGAAAGAAGAAATTGCTCGTGCCAATCAATTTCTCCTTTTACTACAATGCTATTTGAAAGTCTTCTGCTGCAAGACGCAAAAATGTGACGTCAGGTGGTAATGTGTTAACATAGATCTCTCCAGTACGAGTAGAGATGCAACAAAAACAGTTCTAACTGTTCTATTTTTAGATACGGATTCTGGGCGTACTTTCACACCGTGAATATAGTTTTTTATCCTCAGAGAGTTTTGTAAGAACGATGTGTAACTTATTGATATACGGATTTCTATTTTCTCTCGTCATAGAGGAAGGTAATATAGATATGTGTTGTATGTTTGACAAATTTTGCTCTAACGATGCAGACGACTTTAAACGTTATTATTGCAGACGTCACCTGAACAAACGTTCTGACAATTGCAGACAATATCCATGATGAACTTACTCTCCTTTTCGACACAGTGATTCCATTGCTAGGTGAATTCTTCTCGTGAATAATTTTGTTTTGTTTTGATCGTTTGGTTAATTGAAAACATTATGTACTGCTGCATTAGTTTAAAATCATGAAAGAGTTAGTCACCTGCGTATATATGTGTGTTTTCTCGTACACGTGTTTATTTAAAGACCCCTTATCAATCTATCTCAATCACTGGTTCATCTTTCATCAAATCATTATTGAAATAACTCATTAGCTCTCCTTATTCTGCGAATCAGACAAAGTGCGCAGAAAGTAGTTATGTTGTATGGCGAATACCCTTTTTAAGTGACATTTGCTAGAAACCTCTGTCAAGAAAGTGAATGAATCAGTTCTTCTTTTTGTACACCTCTTTCTTGAGCAGTCTCATACTGGTGTCTTAACACGTATTTGTTTGAGGGGAAATATCTGTAAAAACGCGAAAAAAACAAAAAACGAACCTTAAAGCTTTGTGCATGTATAGCGGAGTCTTGGATAGTCCTTTATATTTCCAGGCACTAATTCTTGAAAACACTTTTGAAGTAATTTCTGATTCATTAGAAAGTAATTTAACATTGGTGGGCACCAAGGGCAACCTTGGGTCTTCTATAGGTAAATTTCAGAAAATTAGACAAATCCTAGTCTGTGTGTCTCATTAAAGTTGTATCGTCAAGACAATTCTGATGGATACCCACAATATAGGCTTCTTCGTTGGTCGAGAAAAGGTGCCTCCAATGATCTTTTATACGCAAAATTCCTCAGATTTATTGGACAAATCCTAGTCTGTGTGTCTCATTAGAACAGTATCGTCGAGACAATTCTAAGTGGTAGCCTACCGACAATATAGGAATCCGAGAAACTTTAAATAACTTTGCTTTGAAATAATGTTTATTATTTTGGTCTTTAACTATATGCGGAAGCGTTAGAAGTCGCAAATGATCGAAACATGTATGTTATATGCTTTTTTTGGAACGATGCTTTAGGGATTCGAGAAACATTAAATAACTTTGTTTAGAGATTACGCTTCTTATTTTGGTATCTGATTAAAACATCTTTAACTAATAATTGAGAAAGAGTAAGAAGTCATCAAAGATCGGTAAATATTTGTTATATGCTTTTTTGGAACGATACTTTAGGGATTCGAGAAACATTAAATAACTTTGATGAGATTACGCTTCTTATTTTGGTATCTGATTAAAACATCTTTAACTAATAATTGAGAAAGAGTTAGAAGTCACCAAAGATCGGTAAATGTTTGTTATATGCTTTTTTGGAACGATACTTTAGGGATCCGAGAAACATTAAATAACTTTGTTTAGAGATTACGCTTCTTATTTTGGTATCTGATTAAAACATCTTTCACTAATAATTGAGAAAGAGTTAGAAGTCATCAAAGATCGGTATATGTTTGTTATATGCTTTTTCGGAACAATACTTTATGCAGGTGGCGTAAGGTGCGTCTTTTCACCTGTTCTTCGCCATGAACAGCCTGTTCCTTGTCATGCAGGATGTTATGATGAGATGCTTAGATAGATTGTGTCTTCAGTTATGGGTCTGCGATACTGGTAATGTGGTAAAAGATGGTTATAACCTTGTAAAAGATATTTAGCCAGCGGTCGAGATACAGTATACATGTAATAACTTACAAGGATACACGGGCCAAATAGTTATCCTATATGACTGGTCTATACTTTTGATAGCTCACAAGCATGCAAGATATCACGGTTAAACCGCTTTTGATTGATTGATACATGATTGGTGGTGCATCAGAATTCCAGATTTATTGATTCAGTTTGTTATCGACCAATTGACCTTCTTACTTTTCATGAATTCGTGTCTGTTTTGGGAGTTTGCAAGGTCGTAATGCCTGGTAGAAAGGTCCAGATAGGATAAGTGTTGCCTTGCTGTCTTCGTATTGAATCTTAACCCGTTACCATACATCAAATTTTAGACTGTCCAAAATTGAAAGAGTTTGCAGACGACATTTCAAAATGTGATGAAAATGCAAAATTATTTTATGATAGGGCAGAAAACATTATGGGAAAAGGAAAAATTGCTCATCACGAGCAATTTTCCCGTTACCCACAATGTTTTCCAGAGTCACCTGGAACAAAATGGCTAAATGTCGTTATTGTTTGGCAATGGGTTTACCCAAAAGTGTTAAAACTTACTGAAATCGTCTTGTCGAGACAATTATTATGATTGTCATCTAAACAGGATTTACTGGTTAGTTTCTGAACCACTAAATGCTGATGATGTATTAAACCCTTGTCCTCTGGCCAATAACACGTAAAAGATCATGATAGGTAGTATAATGGCTGATCTGCGGCATGTCGGTTCTATCAAGCTTTACCATCCATCGTGGGTTGATAAGCTCCTAATGATCGCTTTTTTGATTATGAGTCGGTCATTGTAATGTAACATAAGTACTGTTGACACGATGTAAAAACAAAACAAGGCAATTATAAGATTGTAGCAAATCTAGATATAGAGTCCAACTAATGCGCTCAGTTCAGACAGTCTAAACTTTGCCAACACTTCGTCTACGTAATATTTGAGATAAGTGGGGCCTATTAATGTCGTAAATTCTCAATGTCAAATCAAAGATCGCTTCTCCTTTCAATGAAGTGAAGGAGGTACGATAATTAGGTCCGACCTTTTTATAAGGATTAGGATCAATAAGGATATAAAGCAGCAAAGCGTTTTTTTATGATCAATAAGGATATAAAGCAGCAAAACGGTTGTTTTAATGATCAATAAGGATATAAAGTAGCAAAACGTTTTTTTTATGATCAATAAGGATATAAAGCAGCAAAACGTTTTTTTTATGATCAATTAGGATATAAAGCAGCAAAGCGTTTTTTTATGATCAATAAGGATATAAAGCAGCAAAACGTTTTTTTTATGATCAATAAGGATATAAAGCAGCAAAGCGTTTTTTTATGATCAATAAGGATATAAAGTAGCAAAACGTTTTTTTATGATCAATAAGGATATAAAGCAGCAAAACGTTTTTTTATGATCAATAAGGATATAAAGCAGCAAAACGTTTTTTTTATGATCAATAAGGATATAAAGTAGCAAAACGTTTTTTTTATGATCAATAAGGATATAAAGCAGCAAAACGTTTTTTTTTATGATCAATAAGGATATAAAGCAGCAAAGCGTTTTTTTATGATCAATAAGGATATAAAGCAGCAAAACGTTTTTTTTATGATCAATTAGGATATAAAGTAGCAAAACGTTTTTTTATGATCAATAAGGATATAAAGCAGCAAAACGTTTTTTTTATGATCAATTAGGATAGAAAGCAGCAAAACGTTTTTTTTATGACAGACCGGCTAGTTATTTAAACAAATATTGCTAAAAGCGATAGAAACCCACGCTTAGTAATGCACTTATAATAAAGTTTCGCCGCTACCATTCTCATTTGCAAGCTGTTGGAGTGGTGAGCATTGTAACCAGTGGCAAAGGGATACGTTGCTATAGATATCTAACATTCAGTAAGAAAGGTCTTAGAGATAGCGGTTATAAAAAGAATTTCGAATGGCTGCACTAATAGACCCTATAAAAATATAACCAGACCACATGTCAAAGAATAATTTCCCCATGCTGATACACCCTAAATAATGTGTTCGTGTGCAGCCGACAAGCCAGTTGTATTCTTCTCAAGAAAGGTTACAACGCACTGATTAGCGAATCTATGTGTTTACTTAGAGCTCTCTTGGTTGTTGGGCGAATTCCGGTGGTTCTCTCAATATAAACCGCTTGTCGGAAAAGGCATGGTTTCCGAGGTTATCATAAATAGTTCCTCCGAACTTCAGAAAGTTAACTGACCTTTCCTTCTGTCTAGTGTAAGCACACGCTGCTGCAGCCGGTATTTTTTTTATAAGAATATGCAGGCCGACCAGCGCGACTCATGAAGATACATTAATTCCTTGGGGAAAATCACGTTATGATACCGTCTTAACCACACACAGTAAATGACATATGGAGTATTCTAACAAAGACAAATTTTTCGTGACGAGCAATTTCTCCATTGTCATCATAGTTTCTGGTTGATATCATCCAGAAAACACAGGGATTCGTAGTTATGATTCGGGATAATGGCTACATATAACATGGTCATTACTCCCTACAGAATCTCCTTGAATCTCTGTGACAGAAAACGTTATTTGTTCATAATTTATAATTATCGTCTGCTATTGCTTTGAAATTGGACCGTCATCGTGATAAGGAAGGGAAACGATAAGGTTTTCCTTCATTTCCTTGGGCAGTACACTGAATAGACGAGTCTATAAGTTCGGCGTTAATTAATTGGTAGGCATCATCGATTGATTACATTTCCCCCAAGTTTCAGCACGACAATACTAGAAATTGTGTGTAGTGTTTAGTTTTAGAGCGGGATGCTTGGTGCTTGTCTCAATTTACACCAATAGAGAGCTTATTGTGATTGAAAGTCTATGCTCATATCTTTTTCTTCCTGTCTTTTTCGCTTAGAGTCAAACCTTTTTTATTTGCAACCATGTTTATCGACCCTTCAACATCGAAACAGGGGTGGTAGTTCGGTGGGGTGTTGGGGTTGTCATGTGAGTTAATTGTCTCGGTAATTGTACAAGACTTATGTATAACCTTTCATAAATTTGTTACATAAGCCCCAAATGATCTCTCTTGTCCTTGAAATATGTATCTATTTTATAACTGATCCGCTAATTATATGCTACACAGGTTTCATATCAAAGGTCTAATGCAAAAGAAGTTAAAATAAGAAAATATTATCTTTATTGTATTTACTTCCTTATGATTGTCTTCTTCCTTTACCCATTGCCAAACAACAACGACATCAAATCCTATTGTTGCAGACTACTCTGGAAAAATTATGGGATAATAAGAATGTGCTCGTAACAAGAAATTACTTCTTTTCCATCAATGTTTTCTGTCATATCAGAAGATTATTTTACAATTTCATCACTTTTTGAAATATTGCCTGCAAACTCTTTCAATTTGGGACAGTCGAAAATTTTGCTTTTGGTAAAGGACATAACCCTGTATTCTTAGCCAACCAAAACCAGCGGCCTCGCTGCTCGGTTTGGCCCGTTTCAAGAGACTTTAATCTGCTCAAATTCGTTTTGAATCATGTACACGCGATTCCACGCAAAAATGAGATAAGAGAGGGCGTTACACATGATACTTCATAAAAAATACACACATCACATACTTATCATCGAAATTTATTCTTTCTGTCTTGAGCGTGTGCTTGCCGAAGTGTCCTGGTAGTCAGTAGTAAAAGAGGCTAGCCTTGGAATTGGTCTCGTTTCCCTCTTCCTTCTAATAGTTCATAATGTCTTCCTTAATTCTTTACAACCTGCAGACGAGACCATTTTACTGGAAGCAGACGACTTAAGAAAAGCTTTGTAAAGATGTGGAAAAACGTTTCAGTTCTTCTGTTGAGATATGTGAATATATTGAAAAAGCATTGTGACAAAAGGAGAAATTGCTTGTGACAAGCAATTTCTCCTTTTGCCACAATGCTTTTTGAAAGTCGTCTGCTGCAAGACACAAACGTGGGGCGTTAGGTGGTTATGTGTTGGAGAAAATGACTTTTTCTCGTGTAGCTATTTGTCGTCTGTTGTTACATTCAGTTTCAGTTAAAATGGTCATTTTTCTGATACCATGGACTATGGTCAAGTCTCTATCTCAATAAAGAATTGGGTCGACCTGTTTCGATTAAACGCTCCTTTTTCTGACTATGGTCACGTCTCTATCTTAATTACGAATTGGGTTTCTTTTCACAAGAATTACGTTCTAATTGCCAGTTAATGATCCCGGTCTAATAAATCATTGATTAATCAACATTTGACCTGGATCACCAATGGCCATTGCTCCATAGTAAAAGGACCCGAGCAAGTTCGGTATCACCATGTAAATCCTCTACAGCTCAAGTACGATTGCGATTCTTCTTTGTCGAGATTTTACAGTAAAATAATGGAGGGAAAACCAAGTTTGATGTAGACAATATTCGGAATTATTGCAGATAAGGGAGAAATGGCGTATACCAGCAATTTCTCCGTTTTTGACGACATTTTCTACACTA